>CM038218.1:172960638-173689816 GCA_021442155.1 Cymbidium sinense | reverse complement strand
AAAAAAAAAAAAAAAATGCAATTTTGCTCTCTAGCTCAAAATCTTCACAACGTGTGTGTTCAAGTCAATCTAGAGCATGAGAAATGTTCTTAATATTTTAAAATATTTTTAAATGAATGGAAAAGGAGAAAAATAAGAAATAAAGAAAAGAAATTCAAAAAATATTTTACAAACATGAAAAATTACAAGGAAGATGTGGGGAAACTCTAGAAAATATTTTGTCCATTCTTAAGCCTTCTCACCTATTTTGAGGCATGCGACAGCTATTTTTTGCACTTGTAAAATATGAAAACCCTCCAAAATTCTTAAAAGTTTTAAAGATGAATGCAAATGCCAAGAAATATGGAGTTTATTTAATTTTTTACATATTAGGTGTGGGGGGTGAGTTTTATAGTGCTCATGTTCAGACAATTGTCTATGCAACAAAAGAATTTTCATATATTTCTCACCTCCATTTTAATTGAACAATTTAATTTCATCTTGGATTGGGATCAAATATTCAACCTCCAATCTCAACATGTCATTTGCTTAAGGCCTTCTGGCCTTATATAAAAAAATTCATTTATGAAAAAAATAAACTCTTTAGGTTGCTTATATATAGGACAAGGTTGTAAGTCTTAACCATTTAATTCTCTTAATTATCGAGATGTAGGCCCTAACTCTCAATTTAATCATCATTATACATTAGCATATGGTCAAAATTAATATTAACCACCATATATACATAAATTTTCTTGTACATGCTACCAAATAGAGTCAACAAGGTTCATAACCTTCAAACATTTGAGTCTAATCATCTACACTTAAGTAGCATAGTTGATAAGGCTTATGGCATAATGATATTTTCTTTAATGATGGGCTTGGTCATTAGAAAATTATATTTAGAGATCCTAAAATCAAATTCTTTACCACAAAGACCTTGATACTGGGTTTAGTTATTATAATTATAGCCGGATAGAATCTTCATTATAATAATGTTATCTTAAGTTCTAAGAAAGATAAATACGCCTAAGGTTGCTTTCCTAATGATGTGTTATGTTATCAGAATATCATAATCGAAGGACACAATTACCATAAATATGCTCTTTGAAATTTCAACTCATACATAAATTACAGGCTTTTTTATCGATGGTGTTATAATTAATGCAAATCATAATTGAAAATAACTCCATCTAAATTTAGCTCTTAATAAAAAATGGAAAATAAAATATTTAACTAAAAAAATCAAGCGATAATTGGTTTTTTGGGTTTTTAGAGTAGTCATCCATTCATCTTTCTCATTAGCCATTGAAGGATAATAAACTTGAGTTTGGCTAAAGCTTATAAAGGGAAAATGTTATATCAACTAGTAATGGTGTGACATGCACTATGACAGGTAGCTTGGCTACAATGACATCTTGGTATTACTATTGTGACTTAACGCTCAAATATTCCTAAGTTGCTCTGATTATAATTGTGCCAAAGATTGCACTTGATAGGATATGAAGTCCTCTGTTGACACAACATATTTGTCTGATTATAATTGTCTCTTATTAGCTAAACATTGATCCTTTTAGCAAGTTTTCATCCTAAATATATGACATCTCCTAGGATGACACAACATATTTGTGTTGACAATGATCGATCGGCTAGGAATGGTCCCCTACCAAGTAAGCTAGAGTTAATGATAAATTGTTTTTTCTCCAACCACTCGCCCAAAAATAGTAATAATATATTTCGTCTCTAGTTTAAATTGTTGTTACTGAGTAAAGCTTCATAGTCTATAAGCTAGCTTTAATTGGAAGTTTTCTTTATTAGAAGAGGTAATTAGTCATAGGAGCTTGTGCCTAAGAGAACCTTTGAACTAGATCATAAAGTCCTTGGTAGAAGGTGAAATCTCTTATTAGTGTCTCATCTAAAATCAACCGTGCTTAAAAATTCAACCTGGAATAATGCAAACCCATATTTGTATATAAGATCTATGAGTGATATGCATATTTAGGCATTCTGAAGACTTGTGTGCATCATATTAGAGAATATTTGTCTTGTTTCTTTCTAGGTATTTATAATTTGGAAACTATAAGTCTTATACAAGCTTTAGTCTATCAACATTCTTATAAAGAGTTTATTTCTTAATCTTAGAATTATTGTTTTTTTTCCAATTTTGATAATGCTAGTTCAAGCTACATTTAATTGTTGTACATCATTAAGAAGTTACTCAACTATAAAAACTTTTATCAAGATGAAATTTTGCTCCTGGGAATGAGAAATATTTCTGAAAAGATCTCGGAAGCTCTTTAATGTTATCCTCATCTGTCTATTCACAGCTGTGATAAGAATAGAAGACATCCCATTTAGTACTCAGCTTCACTTGCATTTCACTTGTATTAGGGCATTCATGGGTTTGAATATATTTTAAATCCAAGGTAGTTTGACGTTCAGAAATCTGTTAAGGTGATTTTTTGTGCCGTACCTGAGCAAAATGACTATTATCCTACCAAGTAACACGATTACTTCCATTGTCACACTAGCACCCCCAAGATTTATCTTTTATAGTAGTTTATGTTAAAATATGACCAGATAAATGATGTCATGAAAACGTTTAGCATATCCAAAGATTATTACTGAATGAGTACAATGTTCGACACATTAAAAAATTATTACTGAACAAATATTTTGCTTTTTAATGTACTTTATTTTGTCGTTAAGATTGAGGGTTCAAAATAAATGTCTATAGTAGGTGGATGAGATTGCCTCACAGCATGTTTTTCACGAGACTTTGATATTGTAAAGGTAATTCATTTACATAATTATTAGAGGAAACGTTCAAGCTTAAGCATTAAAGCAAATTAAATCCATGGTTGCTGCAGCTGTTCAGATGATGTACCAAAACTTTGGAAAATGAAGTTTTTAATCTGGTTTTAGATACTTATTACAAATGGTACCATAGGTTGATTAATTTGAAATTATTATTATGAAATACAAAAGCACTCAGTGTGCAAAATCAACTGCTGTCTTCCCTTATTCTCACAGTTAAGTCTCTGTAATGGATTTTCTGATGTAAATTTGGATTCTTATGAGGTGTTTTAAGGGATATATTGACAGGGGACATTTACTAGTTTCCATGTTGTCATCACATTGGAATCTATATTACACTTGAAGGCAAGCAATTTAGCTGTCTGATACCTTTTTCTACTATCGATTTTATGAAAGGGTTAAAAAATTATGAGAGTTTTATTTACTTAAGATGTTGTATTTAAAATTCATCTAAGAATTTATTATTATTTTTTGTAAGATTTATTAATTTTTGAATTTTAGCTGAAAGTTTTTTAATTTCAAGCTGTTTAGATAATCATATCTTGTATTTAGGATTAAGGCTTATAAATAGGCATTTAACCTTCAGAATTGATTTATTGAATGAAGAATTTCATATTTCCATTGCTATTGGTGTTGCTTAGCTTGTCCCCTCTTAATCTCTCTCTTCTAGTTATTCAATTTTCTTCATGGTTCATTCCTGCTTATCTCTCTCTCTCTCTCTCTCTCTCTCTCTCTCTCTCTCTCACACACACACACACACACACACACACACACACACACACACACACACACACAATCTTGAAAGCAAGAGGGAAATTGTAGACCTAAGACCCAAAAACATGATCCCCCTCCACTCTTTACATATGTTGACCAAATTTTGTAAGAAATTCCCATATTCTCTCTCATATTACCACCTAACCCTAAATAAATTCTTCAAGCCTTCCATTCCAATGTCCATCTTTCATATAAGGTAACTTAGTCGATTGGTTTGAAACTTGGGCTTTCAACCAAGAGGCCGTGAATTCAAAGACTTACATATAATGTGTGTGTGAGTTTGTGATTAAATTTACATCTTCCTATCTGTATGTATAATCATCATGAAAACCTTATGTGATCCAACCTAGCTTCGCCTCTCTACCCAATCTCAACATTCTTTCTCTACAGGATAGCTCTTCTCTCATTTGACCACCTCATATCTCTCTAGAAATAAAAGAAAATCCAAGCACACTGACACACCCTACATTTCTCACTTTTGAAACCCTACTTTACTAGTAGGTTCTAGGTGTTCAATCTTTCTTTGCCTACCTTGTTAAGTTTTGCTTTTTCTCATGGCTTATCAAATAGGGCTAGCTTCTTAGAAAACCAATTGGCCTAGTGTATAATAAATTTGAAGAACTGGCAAATGATTCTAAGTAATTGTGAGGTGGAAATTGTGGAGTGATTGCATTAATGGGAATTTCATTTTTCATGAGGCAACAAAACAAGCATGGAAAAGGCTAGTAATTGCATTATATGCCTTCTTTTTATAAATAGACTATTATTACCATGCACTCATATAGAAGTGAATACAAAAATGGTTCAAGAAGAACCTTATAATTTGTGGACTATTCATTCTCCCTTGTTTTCTTTTAATCTTTTCGGAGTTGCTCGAGAGGATGCAGCAAGGGAGTTCACAATCTCCTTTACTGAGTGGTATTTGACCTTATCTAAGGAGCTATAGTAGAAGATTAGTCATGAGCATTTCTTGGATTGGAATCCATTGATGCTTTCATAGGTCAGCAAGAAACTTAGTTGCTTAGGTAAATCAAATTTGATTTTTTTAATAATTTTTTAAATATTCTGTGCTGTCATTTTGGTGATTGATTTGGTGATCTCTAAGTATTAAACATGTTATTATCATTTCTTTTGCTCTTGTTGGTATAGGAAAACTAGTCAAACGACACCATCTTTTTCTTTGACCTTATTTTCTTAATAGGTGCTTCTTTTGTCCTTCTTCTAATATAATATTTTTGCACTTATTTTATTCTAGCATTAATCCCTCAACATTTTCATGTCTATCACACTTAATTTGGTTGCTATAATATCATGTTGAATCTTGAGATCCATAAACACAACAAATTTTATTATTTTTGTTTAAAATTTACTTTAAATATGTGTTTTATCAATAGTATCCCAAAGAACCCTTCTATTTTAACCAAACTCATTTTATCCTCATTTTTTTATATAGTAAATGCAAGATATCTTAATTTATTGTGCTAAATTTGTTTGACCTCATCTTCAATGGGTGCTACTTTTGTCCTTTCTTTAATATAATATTCTTGGACTTATTCTATCTAATTCTAACACTCATTCTTCTCAATATTTTCATATTTATCACACTTGTTTAGTTGCTATAATTTCTTATCAAACCTTGAGACCCATATAACATAGCAATTCTTATTGAATTTTGTCTAAAGTTTACTTCCCAATCTTTTTGTTGTCAGATAATGTTATAGAGAAATCTCTTTATTTTAAAAAATCTTTGACTTTCTTGTTTATAGATCATCTATATTCTTAGTTTTATTTTGTAGTAAATTCAAGTATCTTAATTTATTTCATCATATATTTATAAATTCTCAATCATTATTGATTAATTGTTATTATTTCTTATTATCTAAAATTTTGTATCTTTTAATTTTTATGTGTCTTTCTATCCTAAATCCATGTTTTAATATTTAAGTTCTATTATATTATTCAACTTTTTGGTTTACTATCTAACCTATTTGTATTATGTCATGCATCATGAAATCTTTTTTTGAATATTTGTTGAAAGTAGAGCTACAATGCTCGTGGCTTGACTTATTTTGAGCTCATTCATGATTTAATTAACAAATTAAATAAGTTTGAACATTTTTATGAATGCTTTGATTGATAAATAAACAAGTTTGAACAACATGGTGTTCAATTCATTTATAATCATGGGCTATATCTTTTAATGTTTTTAAACAAGCTTTAAGAAGCTTAATTAATATTTGACAATATTGTCATTAAGATTAGATTGTAGATTTCTTTAATATGTGATTATATAGGATGTATGCTCTTTGTCATATGAGATTTTGTTCATGAGCACAAGATATTTTATACTTGTTAAAATGTTTTAATTTTTAGCTATAAATTCATTTAAAGTCTTATTTTAAACACAATAGGTTGTTTATTAACAAACTTAATAAGGGTTATTCAGTTAACTAACAAACTGTTCGGTAGAGTTTCTCGTTGATAGGCTCAATAAAGTTCATTTGTTTAGCTAATGAGATAAGCTCAAACCAAGATAAATTGAGCTTGAACAGTTACAAAAACTTGAATGAAACTCGACCTTGAGCTTGAATAGGGTTTTGGCAAACAAATCTCAAGATCAGGCTCTGCTCAACTCGGCTCAGTTTATTTGTAGCTCTAGTTGGAAACTCTCTCATAACCTTTACGAAAATTCTATTGCTTTGATGATTTTCATTGATTTAATAATTCTTTCATGATAGTTTTTGAAGTAGCCCACTAGGTTGTTTGGTTCTAGTCATAGCTCTATTCTACATATCGATAACTTTAATATTCTCTTAGCACACACATATTCTCCTTAATTTCCCCTCCCCTAGTCCCTCAAAAAAGTTCTCATGGTTTTCCATTAGAGGCTTCTTAATGTCTATTAAAATAATATTAAGAGCTTTTCTTTGCTTTCAATACTTTTATATTCGTGGTGTTAACATAAAATAGCCTCTTGGTACTCATACAGCCATTAAATCAAATTTTTTTTTGGATATGGTTGAGACATTTCTCAACCTTTGTTCCATCACCATGTCTATTATTTCATTTTAGTTGTTCTCATATAGTTATCACAATTTTGAACATCCTTGTTATCCTACAAATATTGGTATTACGATTTCTCCAATCATTCAACATCTTTTACTTAATTTTATGATATTGTTGAAAAAGATGTTAATCATGTAACTCTAACGTCTCTTATTACTTTTCATATTCTAATTGCTATTATATGTGGACATGGAGCTTTACTTCTAAGCATTTTTATCAGAATTTGCTTAACTTAATCTTTACTATGTTATTAATGTTTTTGTTTTAAACAAGATAATTTACTCTTTAACATTAAGACATCTAACTGGATTAACGTCTGTTGGTCTCTTTTTTACTTGCTTTTGATATTTTATATATCGCCTTTAATTTTTTAATGAAAACTCATAGCATTATATTATAAAAAGTTGCATCTTTTGCTTTTGCTTACCACGCCCTAGCATTTCTTTTAGCTGATTTACATTTTATTTTTTGTATCATAATTTTTTTCTGTAATTGTTTGGAAGTACATATTTTTTGTCAAGTACTCTTTTTACCTTCTCACTCTACTGTTCTCTTATTTATGATTTATTTTTGAGTCTAAAGTTATTTAGCAATCTTCTTAAGACAAATAAACATTTTTTTTAAAGTTTCAATTTGTCTGTTGTACTAACTTAAATTTTTAACTTTGGTAGCTTTTCTTTGTTAAGTTCCCTCATGTTATTATAGATTTTTTTTCTAATTCACTACATGGTCTTAAGTGCTTAAACTTTCTCCTATATTAACCTAGTAATATTTATCATAGTTTTTTACCTTTCTCTTAATAGAAAGTAATCTTTGGTGATGCGCTTGAGTTACTTTCAAAATAAATAAGTGTTCTTAATTGCCTTCTCATTTATATAGTATGTGCATGTTATTTCTAAAATATGTACTAGTTTAAAATCAAGTAGTACTTCTACCATCACATTTTTTCTCCTATTAGTTACTTATCTTTTTTATTTAGTCTTTTCTCAAAGCAAAATTTGAAAGTATAGGCATTAACACTTCTTGTTTAAAATTGCACAATAAAAAATCTGTCTCAACATTTTTTTTTTTTGAAAAGTCGCAAGTGCTATGTGAGGATTACACCTCACATGATGTGAGGCATGCCTCAAGGCCTAACTCGCCTTACTTTTTGTGGGGCATGCGCTTTTAGGTCTATTTTTTAAAAAATCAAATATAATTTTTAATTATTCAAATAACACATGCGACGAATATTGGGATAAAAATTACTCAAGTACCTCTCATCTCATGCTTTCTTCGATTCTCATGCACAACACTAGCCACCACTCCATCATTACTTATGGTGCTCTTACTTTGATATTGGATAATTGGAGTGAAAGAGAAAAACTTATTATATTAAATTTATTTTGAATTATTATGTCATTATTTCTTTTTTAAATATTTATATTACTTTGATATTTGTATAATACTTATTATTGCATGATTTGATGTCAAGATATTAATATATTACTTAATACTTTGTTCAATTATTACTCCCTATTATATTAGGATGTTAATGTATTAACGTTTTAATATATCATTAAGATATGATCAAAAAGTGCTTTTCCTATTAGAAGATTTTCAATATTGGTGAACGAGAAATATTAATAAACTTTTCAATAAAGGTTGTGAGAATACCATTGATTTTAGCGATCTTAGTATTTTAAATGAAAATCAGGATTTTTGTTTCTATCGTCGTATTAGTAAAACTGAAGTTGGAGAAACTTTAAAGAAAATTAATCATAAAAAATTCATAGGACCTAATGATATTCCAATAGAAGTATAGAAATGCTTAGGAGATCAAGTAATTTTTTGGCTTATTAAACTTTTTAATATTATTTTAAAGACTAAAAACATGCCAAATAAGTGAAAAAAGAGTTTGTTGGTTCCTATTTTTTAGAATAAAGGGGATGCTCAAGAGTGTGTAAATTATAGAAAAATTAAGTTAATATGTCATATACCAAAATTATGAGAGTAATCGAGCATAGATTGCAACGTGATACAAAAGAAATCAGTTTAGGTTCATGTTAGATAGGTATTACTATGGATGGAGAGGTTTGATGACGAAGTATATAGAGAGTAAGGAGGATCCAAGAGAAGTGTTTGTAGAGTTCTAGAAAAAAAGAGTTAATATTGCATATATTCAAGTCAATAAGGATATGTATACTAGATCTATTACTTGTGTTCAAACATAAGGAGGATTGATTAAGTATTTTTTATTTTAGTTAAATTACATTAAGGATCGGCTTTAAGCCCATATATTTTTTCTTTAGTTATGGATATTCTTACTAGATATTACTAGATGATGTGCCTCAATGTATGCTTTTTGCTAATGATATTCTCCTTGTTAATAAGACTAGAGAGGGAGTTCAAGAAAAATTGAGATCATCGAGGTCAACCTTAGAGTCTACAATATTTCATTTAAGTAGATCTAAAATAGAATATGGAGCGTAATTTTAGTAGTAGTAGATTTAGCTGTGGGGTCGTGATAATAGGTGATCAAGTCATTAAAAAGAGTGAATATTTTAAATATCTAGGGTCTTTTGTTCAAAGTGATAGTGAAATAGATGGAGATGTTATTAGTAGAACTCAAGTTCGATGGTTGAAGTGGAGGAATGCATCGGGCCTAATGTGTGATAGAAATGTACCACTTAGGCTTAAGAGAAAGTTCTATAAGATGGTGGTGAGGCCTACAATGCTTTATGGTATAGAATGTTGAGCAGTAAAAGAGAAGCATAAAATAAGTTACGTGATGCAGAGATGAGGATGCTTAGGTGGATGAGTGACTTTACACTTAGAGATAAAATGAGAAAGAAATATATACTTGAATAGGTTAGAGTAGCTCTAATTGGCGAAGATTAGAGAACCACTTTAGATGATTTGGTCACATAAATCGTTGGCTGTCCAACGACCCAATTAGGAGAGTAGATGTATTAAATTCAGTTTATGTTAAGAAATGTAGAGGTAGACCTAAAAAGACATGGTTAAGATATATAAAAAATGACCTTAGCATACCTGAATTAAATGAGAATTTTATACATAATAAGACACAATGGAGACAAAAGATTCATGTAGCCGACCCCGCTTAGTGAGATAAAGACTTATTGTTGTGTCACCCACTATTACTTAAATTTGTGAGCAATTTTCTATTGATATCATCCTTATTTATTTTAATTTATCATATCATATTTTCTTAGGTCTTGCAAGCCATTGCCTGCTTTTTATTATATTTTGATTGTGGACTCACTTCCAAGTAAATGTCATGCAAACCCTCTGCCTCTAGCGAATGTATCTTATGAGTAATGACCAGAATCAATAGCATACCCAAACCTTATTCCCTTCTCACGACAAGTGATTTAGGTTGTGACACATCGCATTTAGAAATATCCTATCATTCAGCATGAATCTTTAATTCAAGTATGTAACACATGCATGCACGGAGAGAGGAAGGCAAGAGAGGAAAAAAAAAGTTTTTTTTCATCCTCTTTGGGGAGAATTGGCATTCTACCTGAGTTCTCTTGAAATCACCAGATTCTATGATTTTCAAACTTAAATCACATCATTCATGTTCATCTACAAAATTAAAGCTACGTGTGGTCTAATTTCATCAGTTTCGATTAAAACCTTACTATTCATCTAGTATTCTAAAAAAATTGATGATGATCAGAGCCGTGTAGAAACCCACCTATTATTTTCAATTGAATTGTTTTTCATTAATCAAAATCATTGAAATAAGCATTTTGAATAATTTTTGTTTTAAATTCAAAGTGTACCTTGGTGTATGCTTTTTGCTGATGACATTCTTCTTGTTGATAAGACTAGAGAGGGAGTCCAACAGAAACTTGAATTATGGAGGTCAACTTTAGAGTCTAAAGGTTTTCGTTTAAGTAGATCTAAAATATATAGTGTAATTTTAGTTGTAGAAGTTTTAGTGATAAATAATTGTGACTTTGGGTGATGTCATTAATAAGAGTGGCATATTTAGGCTGTATTTCCAAAATGATGGTGAAATAGATGGATGTTATTAGTAAATTCAAGTTGGATGGTTGAAGTGGAGGAATGCCCTTTATGATAGAAAAGTTCATGAAAATTTTATAAGATGGTGGTAAGACCCAATGACTTATAGTGCGAATGTTGCCAATAAAAGCATAAGACTAAGTTAAGTGTTCTGAGATGAGGATGCTTAGGTGGATGAGTGGCTTTACTCTTAGAGATAGAATAAAATGAGTATGTTGGGAAAAAGTTGGAGTAGCAGTTAGATAAGATTAAGAGTCGCAGATGGGCCACATAAAGCGTCGCCATCAGATGACGATTGGAGAGTAGATGCATTAGATTTGCCTTATGTTAAGAAAGGTAGAATTCTAAAAGACTTGGTTAAGATGTATAAATAATGATCTTTATACTTGAATTAGGTACACATAATAGGATCTGATACAAGGATTCATGTACCACCTAGTGGGATTAAGGCTTGTTGTTGTTGTTGTTGTTGTATGTTTTAAATTCAAAGTCATTTTTTGGACTACTCCAGATATTTTATCTTGCGCGACTAAAACCATTTTTCCAAAAAAATTTATGCATCCAATGGATGTTTGAATGATTTAGAAATGCTTGAGATTATGTATGTTGTTGTTTAATTACGTTAAAGATGATTGACGGTCTTGTTCTTATATTCCAAGGCTATCTTTAAAGTTTAAGCCAGGAGAATAATGGATGTTCTCCTAGAAGTGGATAAATCCATCCATCCCATATTTAAGATGTATGCATGCAGATATAATCGCATGGATGCATCACTAGTTGTTATTGGCATGCTTTGAATGTTTCCTTCAAGAAAATGTCTCTATGATTCAATTGAGTGGTTTTATTTTTGGGTTTAAGGCCAAATTGGTCCCTCAACTATTTATAAAGGACCAATTTAGTCAGACTAACAGAGGATTTTGATTACTTCTATTTGTCGACCAGAGTTGTCCTTTGCTTAATTTAAAAGTTGTAAATAATTAATATTACAGCATTTTGAATAGCAAAGATAAAAATAAGTAACTAATAACTAATCTTACCTTTTCATTTTCCATGCACCATGAAAGGACTAAGTTGGTCCTTGATCAAATAGTCAAGCGATCAAATTGGTTCTCCTGTTTAGTCTGGGACTAAATTGGTCTTTCATAAATAGTTGAGGGACCAATTTGATCTTAAACACTTTTATTTTTACACTTGCTATTCACAATATATTAACTTTCTGACTTCTTCATTTGTTTTCTTTGGCATTCTTTAAATTTTTGTATGATTCAATTGAGTGGTTTTATTTTTACGTTTGCAATTCCCAATGTACCAACTTTCTGAATTCTTCAATTGTTTTCTTTTGCAGGAAGACTGTTCTAATTTCTTGGTAGAAATGGCATGGGTTGAAAGTGTAAGCTATTATTCTCAAATGTCTATACCTTACCTCCATTTTTGGTATCTTATCATTATAAAGGAAACCTCCAGAATTGTTTGAAATGTTGCTCTTCTTGATTGTGACTTTTCTTTATTGTAATTTTAGAAGGTGTCATGCTCTGGTCCATGAAATGTGATCTTTGCTTTGGTCAGAATAATCAGAATAAAACTTTCACCGAGGTCCCATCATATGTCACCTAAAGTTCTCATGTAATTCTCTAATAAAGTAAAGTTTACAGTTTTAATTAAAACCAAAGAAATTATCATTTTAAACTTGTTGGATTAAAGTTAAAACTTTGCAGAGTGATATCTAATTTTATATATGTTTGGATTGGTTCATTGGGGTCCTACCCTCAATATGGCAACCTTGGCATATCATTTTCAGTTATGTAGGCCAGAGATATTGTTGATTACTTGGAGCAATGTGAATAGTTACTTTCTTCTTGAGTAGTTATGTCAGATTTAAATTGTCAAAAATAAATATCAAGCCATTTGGTAAGTATTTAAATCCTTCCTAGAAAAAAATAAAAATATCACGAAAGAAAACCTCCTGTTATGTTTTAAAAGTTGTAAGCGTTCTTGATTTTTTTTACCCTTTTTATGTCTTGAGGATATATTAAGTTAAGGTTCCTGAGATGGGATCTTTTGACATTGGTCAGTATAAATTCGTTCATCGAAATCCCATATATTACCTAGAGCCCCAATGTAATTCTATAACTCTGTACGGTGGATAATTTTTTTGTTAACACAATGAAGATTCCCTCCTATACTTTCTAGATTAAAGTGAAATTTTTCCGATGTGGGATCTAACTTCATTATTTTTGATTGGCCCATAAAGTTTGTATCCTGAATCTGGCAATTTCTACGTCTTTGTTGGTTATGTAGGCTAAAGTGTTTTTTGAGATTCAGATGGCTTGAAGCAATGCGGATAAACACTTTCTTCTCATAAGAGTATTTTAATCTGACTTTAAGTTATCAAATTAAATGTCCAATCACTAAATAAGTACCCTAATTCTTCCAAATGAAATTAGGAAATTGGAGGATAATCTGCAAACATTACTTTCAATTTTTTTTTTTATCCAAGAAAATCTGTTGCTACAAAGAACCAACTTTTCTTGTCTGTAGTTCAATATACAAATCTTAAATTATTTACAAGCATTGATGAACTCTACTTTCACCTTTTCCCATTTTCTTCGGATTCTAAAACTAAAATTTGTCTTCTCTTTCACGTACCTGGTTATTGCATAGACAGTATAGATATCAATTATTAATTTAATTGTTTATTTTTTGATAACTCTATTTGTATCATATATCCAATTTATTACTTAACTAACTGTGCCATTCCTTTGTTAACAATTTTCATTGCTTTTAAGTTTTTTTTTGTTGTTTTTTTTTGTATGCAATGTGATTGCCGTTTTACTGTCATCAAGTTTGAGAATTTGATTCACATTTGTGCAGTCTTTCAGCATAAGCACATCTGAAGCTCTGGAGCTTATGGATCAATTTTGTTTGATGAATCCAGATTCGAAGTAATTCCCTTCCCTTTTTTAATTTTATTGTGTTGTTTTCTTATTGTCTTCAATAATTGTTAATTTTAATATGGAGCCATATCGTGATTATGGCTATTAGTTTAGCTCGAAAATCGAGAATCGCTAAAAAATTGAATCAAAATTTGGATCGGATCGAGATCAAATCGATTATATTGAGCCGAGCTATGAGCCAAAGATTTGGATCGAACTTTTTTTCGGTAGGCCTGAGACGGTCGAACCAATTCGAGATCGGATCGAATTTATCTATTATTAAAAATATTTAAATTTATATATAATACTTCTAAGTTTGTAATAATAAAATTATTCCTAAAATTAAGTTAACGGAATTATAGCTTGTAATTTTTAAAATAAATATAATATATTTATATGTATAAATATTATTTCTTTAAAAATCAATTTTTTTTCATTTCATACACTTCATTAATTTTTTTAAAATTTTTTAATAATTATTTTTATTAAATTCAAGCTACTCGATTAAAATAAGCTAACTCCATTCAAATTCGAGCTAAAAAAGTTAAAAATGTTCAATTCGAGCTGGCTCAAAATGAAAATGAGCCGAGTTGGCTCGAAATCGAATAGTTTGAGCCCCGAGCCGATCTCGAGCTGCTCGAAAATATTTCGAGCCAATTTCGAGCCAGCCTTGGATCGGCTCGAAATCGGCTCGTTAATAGCCCAAATCGTGATGTTTCAAGTTACTGCTTGAATTCATTTCTTAACACTTTTTAATGCTTATAGTCTGGATTTTTTCTTTCGTAGGAAGGAGAGGCTAACATGCATTAGTTCGCTTGGAGACTGGTTTCATTTTGTTCATGCGTTAGTTTGCTTGAAATTTACAAAAGAATTCTTTAGGTTATAGTCATATATGTTTGGCTGAAATTAGACATTTGATTCCTTTTACCTGGTTTCACACTCTTCATGCTCCTCTATCTTCTTCTCTTCTCTCTATCTCTTCTCTTTTCTCATTCCTCGTTGTTTGCTCTAATTCTCCCTTCTTCAAGCCTTCTTCATCAATATTTGAGAAGGGGAGGATGGATTTGTGGCAAGGGGGATAGAGATGGACGGTCATAGGACAATGTAGAGGTGGCAGTGATTGCACATTCGGCAGTGGCAACATGGCATCCCAAGGTGGAGCAAGAAGAAGAAAGGAAGTAGCCGAAGAAGAAAAAGTAGAGTGTGAGGGAGAGGTTTAGACGTTTGGTAAAGAGTTGGAGGAACTGGTGGCAGGATTGAGGGAATTTGGAGGGAGGATAATGTTAAGGATATGAGCTAGCTCATTAAGCTAAATAGTCATATTGTGCTTGTGCTGGTTTTTGAAAGTACATGGCTGGTGTCTCAATACGCTTGAATCATGGTCCTATTAATAAGTTGAACTTGAGCAAGCCAGCTCGTTTTTTGCATTCTTGTTCATAGCAGTTGTAGTTTTAATTAAGGAAATCAGAGCAGTGGTTGAGGCCCACTTCGGCATAGAAAAATTTTTTTTTGTTCATGTTGCATAAATATTGTTTAGGCTCCTGTCTGTGCATGGATTTTTTAAGCTTTCTTCCAATTTTTTAAAAATTCACATGAAAATCAGCAGCCTGACCAGTTACGTTATGCATTGGATGAATCAGCTTATATAAATATCTTGATGCGTCCGTATGCACGCACGTGCCATGTGCCGATAGATGCTCTCTAACGAGACAAATTTTCATTCCTTATCAATTAGATATCAAAGTATGGCCTTCAAATGTATGATCAAAATCATGCATTGTTTTAGCCCAAAAATTAAAGAAAATTACTTTAAAATATAATAGAAATTTTCTTTGTAATCATTAAAAAATACTCAGGCAAGTAAAAAAATATATATTATCATTTTTTTGCGTCTGCCTTATTCTGTTGTTCTTAATATTAACCATATTTAGCAAAAAAAATTAAGGGAGAATGATTTTTTTCTACGTAGGGGAAAAAAAAGTTTGTTTGAATGCATGTAGGCATGCAACGGAATTGATGATTAAATGCTGTAAGATCTAACTAATAAATCCAATCCAGGAAATCTGACTTTAGATACCCTTCCTAATGGAGTTTGCTTAATCTAGTCTCTCAAGCATGTACCTGTCTATCACCAATGTTTATGGTAATTTTTTTTAATATGCTTATGGTTTCCTGAATAGATAACTAGGATGCCAATGTGTTGACACAATTTGACCAGACAGATCATCTGGTTTGATTGTTAAAGTTCCTATATAGTAGAAACAATCTCCGTTGATAATTGTTAAATCTGCATGGGCTTTTTTAAAAAAAATTTTAAATTTTTTTATTGGTTCTGCACAATCCCTAGTATGCATCTTCAAGCAGAGCAGAATTGTGACTGCAGTCTAGTTTTACCAGGAAAGCAAAACAATGTTAGCAAAGATACGATCAATTAAATATACTTGCTCATCCTTGTTGGTTCCGTATAACAACGCAAATCTTGTTGTCTGTTATCATGTATCAGCAAATTATTTAGTTTTTTTTTTCTTTCATCAGATTATTTAGTTAATCTTAACTAGGGATCTCAAATCTAACTCGGCCACAACCCAGCTTGGAGTTGCCCCATTTTGATCCATATAACTTGGGATCAGAATTAGTCATATAACACCCAATTCCAAGGCAGCCAACTATCATCGCTATTTGAAAGTAACCTTTTTATAGTCTCACTTCTTTATCAAGTTGGTACACAGTTTGGATTGGTTTGTGTTCTTATAGTGGTTGTTGGTTGTAAACAATTGAAGTAACCCAGCTCAAGAAGGGGAATTAACAACCCTGATGTGACTTAATCTTCTTAATAGCTTGAATCTTACTGTTGACAGCATGCTCGTTAAATTTTAATCTTGTTGCTACTTACATATGTATTAAATTATTTCAGTTACCTTTTCTATTTTTGCTTGCATGCATTGTTATGGTGATGCAAAACCCATGTATTTATATTATTTAAAGCACTACTGAAGATTTATTCATCTCATTTATTATTTTTTTTGGACAGTGGCCGAGTTAAAATTCAGGGTTTTTTGACTGCTTTTGGGTTGGGAGACAATCTTCTATCCAAGAAGGTTAGATATGTCTTTTATTTTCAAGTTTTATTTTGACACTTCCTCATTTAAAATTTATTAAGCTGATCCTTCTCTTGCATGATATTTTCTTAGCTTTAGTTATCTTCTGTCCATAAATGCATAGACAGTAGTTTGTTCCTTCAGAAAGCTTGCATCAATTATGCAACTATGCATGTCTTCATTGACATTTACGCTGATCATTAAGTTGTTGTCCAGGCTGATTTGTTTAAGACTTAAATATTTGTTTACTTTTCAAGACCTCTATTACTCGCGGTTCTGCCAAACGTTGCTGTGTTGGAACCAGAGTTAAAGAGAAAATTACTTTGGTATAATTTGATGCAAGGTAGGGATTCAATGGGAAATTGAAAGAAACTACTTAGAAAATATATTAATACAGGGAATTCTCAACTCGTTGATATTGAATCATCATAGTATTTGAACTATTGGATCCTCAAAGTAGTTCATGACAATCCCTTAAATAGGAAAGAGAAATCTAGTAAGCGAAGGTGTGGGCTATGGGAAATTTTCATTCAACTTATCTAAAGTAGATTTTATCAAAGTATGATGATTATTCATAGTAATAGTTTGATAGCTAAAAAATTTAGACTTCTCCTCCTAAGGGAGTTTTCATAATAATCCTGATGAAAATAATGAATATAAAAAAATAGCTAATTCCCAACTAATGCACATGAATAAAGAAAAAGATATCTACTTTGATCATCATTAATTGGATGAAAAATAACATACAACATCAACTCATTTGGGATGGAAGGAACTTTTCTCTTGTGAGTAAGATTGATGAAATCTCTTTAAAAGCATAATGACACTGCAATGCATTCCGTCAGAAGAATCACAAATGGGTGATATTTTTGTCATGTTCCAGATGCTACTGGTAAAAGTGTAGTTTGCAAAAATAGAAATACATCATGTCTTATATAAACTACATTTGTAAAGTAGCACAAATTAAATACTAGAGGCTTGAAGGTTCCTGAACCAATAACTAAGTTACATCTTTAACCAGTACTATTGTGAAATGGTAAAGCATGTTCAAATACATTGCATTCTTGTTGAATGCAAATGTAATAGAGGAAATTTTGATCTATTTTTTTAGTCATTGATTACAAAATTTATTCTCAAGTCTTGTAAAAATTTCAAGAGAATTTCATAACTGAAAACCCTACAACTTTTTCCAAGTTCACTTTTTCTTTTGTTGTTGCATTTGTTTCCTATTCTCCCGAGTCATGATTGCCCCTTTCTACTTTGTTCTCTTCTTCAATCTTACAAGCTGTGACCATACTCATTTCTCTTCACTGATTGTTGTCATTCCTTTTTTCCGTCTTCTCCTCTTTGATCTTGTAAGTTGTGATCACACCCCTTTCCCTTCCCCTTCCCCTTCCTTGTCTCATCTTTGAGATTATTGCACCAAACAATATCCTGGATTGCTAATTTTCTCACAAAATCACATCTCTTGAATGGTTTCCCAATCTTGTAGCTGTTGTCCTTCTTTCCTCTTCACATCTCCAACTTTTTAAGGGAATTGCACTTGCACCCCCGTCTCTTCTCTAGTGGTTTCATTTGAATCTTCGAAATCAAGAGTTTCGCCATCAATCATCTCTTCTCCATTGAGGATGCTTTGAGTATTTAAGGCCTTGTTTTGGGTGGAAAATTTATCAAAGGAAATAAGTGATATTAAAAATTGTAGGTATAAATTGAACTAAGGAATGTATACATGTTATTTAATAGACCTAGATGGGCTATCTTAATAGTGATTGGCATTATTTCTAGAGGAAAGATAGTTGCT
Organism: Cymbidium sinense; assembly: GCA_021442155.1. Classification (NCBI taxonomy): domain Eukaryota; kingdom Viridiplantae; phylum Streptophyta; class Magnoliopsida; order Asparagales; family Orchidaceae; genus Cymbidium; species Cymbidium sinense. Next base: position 173,671,313 of record CM038218.1, on the reverse strand, counting down.
TTTTCACTTGTAAGGCTTTATGATGGTTCTAATCTACAAAATCTGGATAAAGACTTGTACTTCCACCAGTCTGAAAACAAAGATCATTTACAATCTATGATGTCATCACATTGTCCTTTTTTGTAGATCACTTTTAGAATTAAATTATTTGAACTATTTAAGTAGTCACTAGTAGTTTGATTTTTTAACCTAAGATTTGTCAGTTCCTAAACTATTTCATAGGTATGCAAGTATTATTTTTCAACCTATCTTTCATGTTAGGCAATTTCTAGTAGCAATAAGTAAAAAATTTCTATGTTATCTTATAATTATCACTAGAATCTCATAATGGTATCCTAAGATTGAGTATAGACTAAATTAGGTTCGGTTGAAGATTTGATTCAAATTTTGATGATTTTTTAAAAAATTTAGGATATAGTTGAGAAAGTTTAACAATGGATCAAAGAGAGAGAAAATAGGGAGGTAGGGTAGTGGAGAGAGAATATGCACAAGAAATAAGATCATGTGGAGAGAGAAAGAGAAAATATATAGGTTCTAGTTTTTCTTCTGTAGGTGGCGATAGAAAGTACAAAAAGAGATGGATCACATGGATTAAGTGAAAGAGAGGAGGAGGAGAAATAAACACAGGAAATTAATATGTGAATTCTAGAATTATAAAAAAATTGATAAAATAAAATGAATAAGCATAAAATTGATGAAACTGAGAGCAAAATAGTAGGAACTCAATGAAATCTAGTTGAAAATCACAAGTTCAAGTTTTTAATTATGATAGCAAATTAATGTAGAGTGCCTAGGAGAATTGTAGACTTAGTAAAAAATATAAAATAAAAACACTAATACAACAATTCTACTAGTAGATGATGTTAATGTGAAGATATTTCAAATGCCCAATGCTAGATATGGTTATTACCGAGCATTCAAAATTGAAAATAGAAAATATTAAGATAAGATATTTGTAGTTATGGATAGGGGTGTGCGTTTGGTTGATTTGGATTGATTGAATGATAAATTTTTAAAATCGATTGGTTTTGGATTCCTAAAAATATTGAACCAAATTGACCAAATAAAATGCAAAATCAAATAAACCAAATAATAATTTGGTTCGGTTATTTTGGTTTGGTTTTGGATAAACTGAAGTTGGTTACATTTAAAAATTATTTGCATAATTTTTATTGTAACAATGAATAAAGAAAACAACATAAATATAATCAAAAATAAAATTAACTACTTCATGCGCTAAAAAAAAAAAATTTAAAACTAATTTTTACTTGAACGATGTTTTGAACTTAAACACAACCATATTACCATATTATGAGACAAAATATTTTAAAAAATTGAATAATGGCCCTCCAAAAAAGACCTACCAAGTATTCAAAAAAATAAATAAAATAAGTATATAATAGATAAGTTCTATTATACATAAATTAATAATATTATTATATATAATTACTTTGGTTTATTTGGTTCCATCCAAAATTTTATTTAACAAACCGATTCAAAAATCAAAAACTAAAGTTTTCATTAATTAAAACCAAAATCTAAATTGATAAATTCAAAACCGAACCAAATTACTCAAAAACTTTGGTTTGGTTTGGTTTTTTGGTTAAAACCAAATATTGCACACCCCTAGTTATGGACAAAACTTAATAATTTAAGTCAATACAATTATAACTACAAATAAGACCCTAGGGATTATAGGAGTTTGGTCAATTTACCTGCATCTACTATGCAAAAATTGAGATAACTTGATTGCAATGCTTTTGTATATAAGTCAAAGAAAAGAGATGATCTAGAAGAAGATCAAACTAGCTTTCTTGAGAGGATTTGAAAACATTTTGAAGGATTTAAGAGATAAGAGGAAGAAGATGCTTTAGCTTTTAGTCGTGAATTGTAATGTCAAGAGGAGCCAAAATTAGAATTGAAATAAGCCCTTATTCAATGAAAAAAATATTCTTTTATATCTTATGGTAAATTTGCTAGACAAACGGCTCGAGACAAGGTGGGTGGTTATGTTGTGATATAGAAATAGACAAGTAATTATTGAGTAGGATCTTGACAAGTGACTTGTGGTCAATGAGCAAGTAGATGATGGATTGGAATGACAAGAAACCAATCACTAATATGGTCTAAATGGCACATTGTGATTTGTTGAATGTCAAACAATATGATTAGAAGGATACGACAAGAAGATGAAAAGATAAATAGATTCCAAATGGACACCAAATAGATGCAAAGGGGAAGAATGAATCTTGTCAAGCATATGCTGAGTAGTTTGTGATGAAAAGATTCATCTCAAGTGACCAATGATTTACACATGTAGGACTAGGATTGCACCTAGTGTGTGGAAGTTGAAGTAGTTCACAATTATTGAATTCTCAAAGCATAGAAGAAAAAAATCAAGATGCCAAAATATGAGCTATGATAAATTTTTGTTCAATTCATTATAGCTAAGTTTTTATAAAATATGAGTGGATCTATATAAATTTAGCTAATAAACTGAATGCCTAGACCACCCTTGAGGGATTATTACACATAATATTCCTTATGAAAGTAGCACATGAGATTTGGAAATAACTAATTTCAATTTTATGCAAATTTTCATTATTATACCGACTAGAAATTTTAAGGTTATGTGTGCATACAAAAGCTAAACCTGGAAGAGTATTTGGAGCGTTTCCTTCATGCGTTTGATAGCTAATTTCTTGTGTGTAAGCAGCGGAACTAGTAACTTGATGGCAGCTTATTGGTGCTGTAACCTTCAAAAATTTCAAACTAATTAAAAAAAAATAATTTAACAGAAAGTAACAAGGTAATTTACTTTTTGAAAGTGCTTGGTAGAATAACTTTTTATAGCTAAGAAATTTGCCTTCTCATTATGCCATTCAATTTGAACTCTTCACTTAGAGTGGTCTTAATATGCAAAAATGGTCATAAAAATAGGTAGAATTAAAAAGGATAATAGGTGGTACTGATTTAAATTAGTAAAAGAAAATATATATACATACGTGCATAGGTCAGAGTTACCTAAATCCTTGTTTAAAATTACGCAATAAAAATTTTAATTTTAATTATGTAAATAATACACATGTTCTAATATACATGCAACCAATCTCGAGATAAACATTACTAAGCATCTCTCCTCTTGTGCTCTTTTTACTCCTGCATAATGTTAGCCAATATTGCTACCATTATTACTTGTGATGCACTTATTTTGATACTGGATAATTAGAGTGGAAGAGAAAAAATTATTATTTTATACTTATTTTGAATTGTTGTATCATTAGTTCTTAATTTGACATCTTATGTTACTTTGATATTAGCTTAATATTGTTTACTTCATGATTCAATGTCAAGATATTAAAATGAAACTTTATATTTTGCATAATTTATTATTTCCTATTATATTAGGATATTAATGTATTATATTTTAATATGTTAAAATGTTAGAATATTAATATATTACTTGTTTTAAACTTTGATATGTATATAATATTTTTTTACTTTGCACAATTTATTTATTTTGAGACTTACTCCTTAATATCTAATTGCGCAATTTTAAACTTTGACCTGAATCACTCACCTTGTGCACTTCAATTTTGATACTTTTCTTGAACAAAGTAGATTCTTTTTTCAGTTTTGATTGGTGCTAACTATTATATGTCTATACCTACAAATTCTTAACTAATAGTGTTAATTTTTTTTAAATATGAGAATTATTGTTATGACATTTGCATAATGAAATGCTATGAGTACGTAAATTCGAAGAGCCAAATAATTGTTCAAAATATTGTTCGTGTAACATGCATGTGTGAAGTTATTTGTGAGTTAATGTAATAGATTATTTGTTTTTTCTTTCTTTGTTCATTTCTTTGCTATTATTGAATATTTAAACTGTAATTCGAAATAGTAATGTTTGGTATCCATTCTTGGCAGATTTTTGCCTACCTTGATGTGCAAAGGAGGGGTTCTATTTCTTTTCGTCAGGTAATGACATATATCCATAATAGTGATTAGTATTTACTTCATGAAGCTTCTTAAGAAATTTTTAGGGCTAGATGGCATAATTATCTAATTTAAGTCAATTATCAAACAGACATTTAAAGCTAACTTTAATTTCTTTCTCTTCTCTTGTTTATCTTGGGTGCTGAAATTAATTTCTAGTCATTAGGCTTTTTTATAAAGTTACATGATCATCTCAGTAGTCTATCCATAATGAAACTCCTGAAATGAGGTAGCAAAAAACTTGGATTTGGATATCCTGAGGTAAATTTAACTTTGCAAGACAGTTTCATTGAGTCACCAAGCATCCCTTTGTATTTACCTAAACAACAATCAAGACATTTGTAGATAGTTTTTTTTTTTTAATAAACATGATGAGAAATATTGGCTTCCAAATTCACAAGACTTATATTGCAGATTAAAAAAATCATTCCACATCGCATCTAAATATAATACATGATATTCAAGCCATTTTTTTCTTTGCAATGACGTTTGAGAAAAAAGATAAAGCATTTATGACCTCATCAGGAGTTAATCATCATTAAAACACTTCACGTCTCTGTAAGAGTTCTTAAAGGTGTATCCATAGTTGCACCTCATTTGTGGTCTTCAATTAAGATTGTCTTGGAATGATAGGAAATGAAATGCATGGCCGGAAGCATAGAACAGTTTTTCGCATTTCTACTAGCATTTTGGATCTGTATTTTTTTTTTTTTTTTTTGCTTTTTGCAAGATGAATTTGCTATGTTGAAATGTTTACTGCATTTTGGCAAGCACTCATGAAAATGTCTGCATATCAAAATGTAAGGAATTGGCTTATTTTGGCCTCCTAAATGTCGCTGCAGCTGCATATTCAATTAAATAAATTGGTATAGGTTGCTTACACCCTTGCAATATATAAGGGAACCAGAAGCTGGGGAACAAAAGGAAAGAACTTCCTTTAGGCCCCTTAGGTTGCTTGAATTTAGCAAACAAGTTTCAAAAATGAAGAATTTAGTTTCCTAAACCTATTTGGTTGGGTATAGTTTAAAATCTGGATCGACTGTAAGCTCCACAAACGTTCTCAATTCTCTCAAATAAATGGAAATATAGAGATTTCAATTGCACCTATAAAATGAGTGAAAAAGAAATCATGATTTTCTGAATTTTATTTTCTCTCTATAATCAACCAAATGAGCACTTGATATCCGCGTGGACATTCTTATTCTAGTCAACATGGGGAGAAGGGTGGGCCATTTGTTGAAGTTGGCTTTGGAATGTAAATTGGCAGGGTATAACTACGAGAGCATATCAGTTAAGATGGGATATCTAAAAGAGATGATGAAAACGAATCAAAGAAACAGTACTGTCCATGTCAAAATAAAAACAGTTCTATAGAAAGTTAGCCGCAAGGTCAAATTTTAGCATAAAACTGTATTGAGGCAAGTAGCTCCTTGTGCTTAACAATCAAGAATGAAAACTAGAATAATCTTATTGTATTGATAGCTTCCTTTGTGTAATATGCTAGTAAATTTAATCAAAATCCTGGTAGAAGATTAGAGAAAAGTTGTAGTTTTATGATATTGTTAAATCAGCTAACACTCAAATACAACGGATGGTTAAAGTAATGTTGGCACCATAAGTGTCTAATATTTCAAAATTAAATGATGATAAATCTTGCTACTCTTAGAAGATTTAGCCTAACTGAGTAAAAGATACTGTAGATTAGGATTTATAGGCTGGTAGCCTGATCTCAGGGTAATGATTTCAATGGGATATGATTAACAAACACTTTTTAATTTTTGGAAAAGAATTTGAGCATGAAGGATTATAAACTGATTAGTTTTAGAGAATTTAGAAGGCTTGAAAATTTTAGCAAACAACCTAACTATATGGATTTAACAAATTAGGTGATTAATATCTATAAGAATAATATTCACCTAAAGTTAACGAGGTGGCTCTCCACATCCACACATTGACCTATGATTAGCCTTCACATCTACTTGTAAATTATATTTTTAGATAGGCTTTAGGATGCGGTAGTATGAGTCATTCTTTTAGCTAAATTTTTCTTTGAGTCTCACGAACCCCTAGTAGTATGCAATGTTAGAAGAATCGGCTACGTGTAGTTGTCCTTAAGGTTATTCAATTTGTGTTACCAGGGAGTGAGAAGATCAAACCTCTATTGACTTATTTAGCGGTGTAGTTTTTTGAAAGTATTTATAGTTATCACTTGTAATTATAGAGGTGTAGTTTAACCATCCTAGTCATTCATTCCACTTGGATGGTCAGGATTGAAATCATTTTACCTTTTTGAAAGTATTATTGTCTTGATGGTTTTAATGTTTGCCATCCAATATGTAGCTTTCTATTATATTTCATATTTTAACTATGAATAGTTTAGATCTAATTAATACTTATTAGGATAATTATGCATTATTAAGCCTACCTAGAGTGTAATTGAATCAGGAAATAACCTTTTTTATTAATTAACTACTATTTTGGGTTTATTGAATTAATACATATTTAGAATAACTATGATTAGCCTAATTTAGTATAATTAATCTAAAATTTACCCTTTAAGAACTCTTTTGGCTAATTAATGCATAATTATACCCTAAATTATCAGTTTCATTGTATTAGTAATTCCATTGATAAGTTAATTTATTTGTATTCAATCTTCCTAATTGTTTCCTAAATAAAAAGTTTAAAAAATATTTGGTAATTTTTAGTGTCACTTAATTAATAATTAAATAATTTATATGTAATTTGTTAATTGTCTAATTAATTCATAATTATTCCATTTTATCAATGGTTAGCTGAATTAAAGTACATTCTGCTTTAAATTAACATTTTATAATAAACTAATTACTAATTATCTAGATTAATCAATTATTAAATTGTAATATATTTTAATTTAGTCTGCTTAGGTGTACTTTATCTATAATTTTAAGTAGTCTATTTAAGTATTAGCAGATAAATTCTGCACCTTAAATGAATATTTTTATTGTTAATTACCAATTATTTAGGCTAATTAATTAGTTAATTTGGTAAATTTACTTTGAATTAGCCTAATTAAGTTCGAGTATTTTATGATTACTCTAGTTAATAATTATTTGCCCTAATTAATACTACCTTTTCAGATTAAGTGGTTAGCTTATTGATCTTTTAGATAATCAAGAAGTTGTGTAATAAGTTTTGAAAGAATAAAAAAATTCACATAAACAACTCAACGGGATTGAATCAAAATAATGGAGAATTTAAAAATTTGTCACATGATTAGGATAAATATAAGACAAATTATAGCATGTGCTGATAGTAATGGTGGTGCTAGAGGGAATTGACTTGCGGTATATAGCTTTTCTTCGTAAATTCGATGAGTTTTAATGTATATATTTGCATTGTCTTTTCAATTCTTCTTTTTGTTAATGTTCTTATTTGACGCCAAATCATCGCCAAGGAATTAATAGTTGCTGTTATTTGTTAATGTTGTTATTCAAACAGAAAGCACCATATGCCCTTTTTAACCATTATATTCGATGCAATAAAAATGCATTGTACACAACTTGCAGTTCTTGATCGGATCAGCGCACGTCAGGAAGCAACCTTTATTCATGAGAGCTTGTGAAACAGCTTTTAATACGCTCTCTGATAGTGAATCAAGTTGTTCAACCTTAACAATAGGGCAGGTAACTATTAACTCTCTCTCTCTCTCTCTCTCTCTCTCTCTCTCTATATATATATACTAACACGGGTACACGGGTCATTATTGTAGTTCCATGAAAAGCTTCAATCAATGATACCAACAACCGAGAAAGAATCAGTAAGTATTTAGCTAATACTTATTGAAATTTTTTTTTTGGCTGCGAATATATTGCAACAATCCCCCTTTTTTCCATTTCCGTGCAGCTTAATAAATTGGTTGAGTTGTTTGATGTGAACAATGATGGAAAAATTGACCGGGATGATTTTATGAGCTGCCTATGGAAGAACCCACTCCTCGTAGCACTTTTTCCTGCCTTGAGCGACACCACCATCTTGGCAGTCCATGCTTAGAAGGAATTTTGTACTAACTGTCACAGCTAATTTATATTAAAACTATCAAACTTCAACAGAATCAACAAAAGGTTGCATCGCACAATTGATCTTTTTGTGACGTTGAATGGAGAAAACTATATATATATATATATTATCAATGCATGACATTATATTACAGTGTTTCATGACAAGAAAATAGACCCTTGTTTGGAGGCGACCTTTGTAAATCAAAAAAAGATGACTGGATGCATAGCCAAATTATATTGCAAACACTGTTTGTAATATTATTCTTTACATCAAAACTTGCATCATGTAATACAAGATGGAACAGTGAGCACAAATAATTTAAAATCCTTTATTTACATTATAGTACATCTATCTTTAAATTTTGATTCACTTTTATGCGTCAAGTTGGTGTTCCTTGATACCTGCAATTTCATGTAAGATGTGAAGTCAAATGACAGAAAACGCTCCTGAACGTTTATGAAAGCCAAAATGTGTACGTAAAAAAAATGGCATGCCCATATTGCGTGACCAGTAATAAAAGCACTTATTTTCATTTCTCAATGTCAGGTAGACTGTTACAGTGGCACATTTAAATCGATAAATGCGAGTCCTTAGCTGAAAACAATAATAATAATGAGATGTAATATATGAACCGACAAAGAAAGATAGCAATTGTTGTGTTGCATTCAATGCCAACTGAGCTGCTCCGTACGATTATATTCTTCTAGATTCTGGATACATTTTTAGTTTTACTTCTACTCTGGTGCTTCAGGCGGCTGCCAATTTCATCGAGATTTAGCTCAGAAAATGTTAAATCAAAGGCCGAAATCCTGCTATATAATTCTTAAAATTTTAACAGTACATGCGAACAAATTAAGAATCAGCCATACATACTCTAATATACTCTAAATTATTGTAATAATAATCCTAGCATACAATGACATGCTACAATAAAGTGACCAAACTAAGTAAACAGTTGAGGTTTAGATTAAAACTGCTAAACTATTCAAATGTCAGAAAAAAAAAAAAAAAATCTAAAGCCATGGAAAATAATTCTGGGGAAATTTTTTTACTTTCAATAAAAGTTGCACTTATAAAACCAACATTCAATCCTATTTACAATAGTATAACTCATATCTCTGGACCATTATTGTTCATTAAGCTATTAATAATTTGTATAGAACAAGCACAATGATAGCAAATATATATATATATATATATATATATATATATATATGATTCTTAATTTGCTTGCATGTACTGTTAAAGTATTTGAATAGTTAAACAGTTTTAAGAGAGAGTGAGAGAGAGAGAGAGAGAGAGAGAGAGAGAGAGAGAGAGAGAGAGAGATTGAAAATGCCTGTAAAAATGTATGTCCATGATAATCGTTATAAGTCTGAATGTCCATTGGGTTATCTGAAACTTCTTCTGAGGTAACTTCATCCTCTCATGTAAATAAGAGAAATGTTCCTTTTTTTTTTTTTTAAAATTTCATTTTGTTGGTGGCTTTATTGATGCATTTTTCCTTCAACTTGCTAACTAAGTTTTAATTTAACATAGTAAATGCTACAAAAGTAATCTAATATGAATTCCCTTAAGCATGTCACAATAACTCTTCCAGTCATCACAACCAACACTATCATTTTATCCAACTATAAGAAGCACTTATATGAATTCGCAAATGGCAAGTATTTACATACAACATTCACTCATCTAAAACAGTAAATTCGTGCTAATTAGTAAGCAAATGCATAGTTTGATTGTTGTATACATAAATTGCTTATAATTAAGAGATTAAACTAGAAGCATGCATGTGTGATGTATCATATAACTTCAATCTCAAATTTAAAAAAAAAAAACAAAATCTATAAATGTTTGAATAATGTTTTAAAAAAATACGATCTACTTTGGAATGTCGTATTGTGCGCTAATTTGATTATTACAAGATGATGCACGAATCAAATATAAAATAATCATTCATTATCTATGAGCTGATTATTAATCCAATTTAATAAATATCAGTATAAGGTATACCATAGCTAAAAAAAAAAAATCTAACAATGAAGACACATGTCATTCAAATGAAAGACAGAACAAAAGATTCTACTAAGCCTCTCCTTTAGTGTTTCATTATTTTGATAATTTCCCTTAGGAAAATGCTGGCAAACAACATCTATATGGTTAAAACTAACTACAAGAGACCGTAGTTAATAATTTGCTCCGATGAACCATGTTTACAAAGTTGATCATTTAATAATAATTGATAAATGGTGTGACACAAAATGTATGAGTATTTAATAAATTCATATTTCTACAAGAATTTCTATCCTGAGGTATTTTCTGGCAGTCATCTATGTATATCACATTGCAATCAGACTTGTGTTAACATGTTTATTTGAATTTAAATGTACCTTAAAATTCACGAGACTACATGATTTTTCAAATAATACTGATAGTATTATCTTATTTCACAGTAATTAAATTGTAATATTCTACAAGTTATGTTCTCTTATTTTTTGTTCAATTTTAAACTAAAGCTTTATATGCAAATGCATGACAAAATTTTGCAAGTATACGCTAAAATTCAGTACTCAACTAGATCCCAATTAGGCAAACCCATTGTCTACCAACTAGATCCCAATTAGTGAAATCAAGATGAGTGCTAGTGGGGAATTGACTGAGAAGGGGTCGAAGTGAGGCATGACAAAACTTAAAGCCATGAATCCCAAACTAAACTATTTCATGTGAGTTGTGTAAACCACATTTTTTTACCCATCACATCTAGGTACCTAATACCCATTAAAATGTGTACTTATGAGTATCATATATGGTGTAATATTCAACCTATAGATATAGCACATATTTTACTAGGCAAATCCTAACTCTTTGACATAAATATAGTTCATTATTGTCAAGAGAACTCATATATGTCCAACGTGAATGATAAGACCATATAATTATATTTTGTAAAGCTAGTAAGAAAACCAAGCTAAATCTATTCTGCACAAACCTAGCATTAAGATTCATCAAGCTTAATTAGAAGAAGAATGTTAAACTTCTAGTCATAGTGATTTTATCCCCTACTATTATGAAGATTACTTCTAATTCTATTTCTAAGGATCTCATATCTTTATCATTACCTATATACATTAGCGTAGACAGATAGAATTCATCATCATGTTGAGAGAGTTTTTTTAATCTTCTCTTAACATATTCCATGTGAGAGAAGTTATCCTTAACCCAATTGAGTACAACATTCATGTTGCTGTCTTAGACCTATTATATGATCTAAGTGAGCCATCACCTGATTATTTATAAGATGGAATGCCACACATGAAAGACATTTAGCATGCTATAAATTTTATATCTAATTCTCAATTATCAATTTCATCACATTATGGGATAAACTCTACAAAATATGTTGAGCTCAATTGGCAAAGAGATAAACAATTAAGGAAAAATTTACTCTAAAAAGCCTGATTGCATTTGTCATTCCAGCACTATTGGCCTCAAAAAAACAAAAAAAAGGAATTGCGCAAGAGTCAAAATCTAAATATAAAGCTAAATTTCAACACCAGATCATATTTAAAGTCAACTATCCATTTGAATATGATTTGATTGCTGAATTTAAAACTTCACAAATCATACAAGTAGAGATACATAAATCAACTAAACAGTCTGATAATGCAATCCATGATGAATTACCTATACTTTTATTAACCAATCTAATATCAAATTTATTTTCAATTCTTTATTTCTTGTTTTCCGAATCTATCTTAAAAGTATTTTATTGAGAAAGTCAAATTATATCATCTACATAGATTTCTTAATGATAATCACCATAAAAAAATGCATGAAAATTAAATGTTCATCTTTCTAGATGAATCCAAGATACATAATTCATCATTGTTAATTTTAAACCATATAGTCTACTTTTCTTTTAAGAGGATGTCTGGTCATATAACAAATTGATCTTACTTAAAATCATTATTTAAAATTGGCAATATGAGGCACGCCTCGGTGCTTTCTGACCGAAGCACTTTAAGGCACATGCCTCAAGCACCTTGATTGAGGTGTACGTCTCACATATGGTGAGGCGTGCCTTGCCTCGGAAAAATAGAGGTAGAGAGGCCCCATAAAATTAGGTTAATTTAACTTAAAGTCACACTCTACTACGCATCGCACAACCTCATCTCACATGCGATCCCCCCGCTCCCCGGCTCCCACGAGCTAGTCATCCCTATCGTTGCCATCAATGTTGTCAACTATTCTCACCGCTGCCACCAACATTGCTGCCTGCTCTCGTCGCCATCAACGCTATTGCCGCCTACTGCCTCCCCTCTAACATGCTAGTTGTCTCCAGCACTGTCATCAACACCATCGCCTACTTTCGGCCGACGCCATTTCCACTTAGCACGCTTATGCTATATAGCTACCGCTTACTCGCTTACCACCACCACTGGTTCCACTACCACCACTGCTTAGTGCTTCCATCCCCACCATCGCCATCGCTCGCCATCGTCAGCCGCTAACCTATCGCATCGCCATCACCACCGCCACCTTCCTTCCAAGTGATAATCTCTAAATCAATTTTTTTATATTGTTTTCTAAATAATTGCAATTTGTTCGTTTTATTTTACCTTTGAATCAAAATATTCAATAGAAAATTTTATAAGAAATGGTTAGAGACAAGAAAAAGAAAAATCCACGAGTTAACGAAAGATCCGAAATGAAAACATAATGTACAAGTGAACATTGGAGTCAATGATAAGACATTTATTTGAAGTACAACTACTGCAAGAAAGTAGTTAAAGGGTGTGTTACAAGGATGATGGAACACTTCACCAGCTCATATAAAAATATTGCACCTTATGCTAAAGTGCTAGAATAGGTAAAAGAGGAGATTCAATCATATATGAATAAGTCAACAATATCAAAGCATCTTGTACAATGACAATTTGATGATAGAGTAGACGTCTGCTCTTATTATGGAAGTGAGCGCAGTGATAGGGACTCATCATCTTTGCCAATGATATCTAATAGAGGTGCAAGAGGTCACATTAACTACTATATATAAACATAGAGGATGACAAGGGTCATGAAAGGGCAGATATAGCTCAAAGGACCTCTTCAAAGCATATTAGAGAGGCACACAAACGTGTGTATGGTTATTGAGAGATTGTTTTATAAGAATGTCATTCTATTCAATGTGACAACCTCCCCTTTTTACTTTAATATGATTTGTTCTATATGTACTTATGATTGCAACTTGAAACCCCAGCCCATATATGATTTGAGGATATGGATGTTGAAAGAGGAGTTAAGTAGTACAAAAAAAAATAGATGAAGAGATGAACAGACTAGAAGTCAGACTTTGTTGTCCTATACATATGTTTCATAAATCAAATTAAGCACACAAGTTAAAATCGATGATTATCGAACGCAACATTGCTTAAATTTGCGTAAAAATTCCTTAATCACGATCAAATCGATCGAAATGTCTTTGATTTAAAATTTTGATTGCATAAATACATTTAAAATATCAAAATTAATGAAATAAAGCTCGCTCCACGATTAATAATCAATCAATTGATTAAAATCAAAATTTAATATAATTACGTGCATATCGAGGTCTCGACAAAGTCCAAACAACCTCAGTTCGCAAAACTGACTATGTTGTTGTTGCCAAAATATTGAAATCTATCAAACGATACCTTCCACAATCAATTTGTTTAAGTCTACATGAATGTCGAGCGATTCGAATGTGATGCCACACAATTTAAGCTTAAATTTGTTTCGATTGTCATCGAAGTTGTCCAAATAATCTCTGATCGCAAAATGAACATCGTCGTTGCGTCTGGAACATTGAATTTATCTTAAATTGATACACATATTGCCTAGGTTCATCGCGCGAGATAATTCATCAAAATTAGTATGAATTTTGAAATTTGGACACAATTCGAGGCGAAAGATGGAAATATATGAAGAAAATTATAACATTTATGATCTATTTTAAAATATAGAATCATAATTTTAAACTTAGCAATAATATTATTATTATGTTAAATCATAATAAACATCAATTAAAGTAATTAATAGCTGCTCAAATTCATCTCAACACTGTCTCTTTGTATCCTGCAGCAAGCCACCCACTCTTCAAATCACTGTTGCTGCTTCACTCCTTCCATTGGCTGCCAACCATTTCAGCCAATTAGAAAAATAGGGAGGCAGTACTCTCCCACTTGAAAAAACTCCCTCCTAGTCGAACGCCTCTGATACTCGACTCTTACTTCCCCTCAGCAGACGAAGACCCCCTTCATTTTGATCCATCTCCCATTTGACCCAATTCCTCTCCATCCTGCAGCAGACAGAACCTCCAACCCTAATATCCACCCCATCTCCGCTCTCCTCTACTGTTCATCCCAGCCAGCAAAGCCACAAGATCCCAGCTCTCCATAACCTTCACACTAGCAGCCTCATCTCTAGCTGCCCATATTTACAGAAGCTGAAAACTCGTTAGGCCATTTTCAAGCATTTCGCTTATATATTTTACACCAAAGCGACATCATCTACTGTCCTCTTGGTAATAAATACAAAAGGTCTTCTTGCAGATTTACTATAGATGATCTTTTAAGGTAAATTCTGAAAAATCTGAAATAATTTTTTTTCTGTTTCAAGAGGCATTTATCTCCGAATCTCTTGACAAATCACGTAATCATTCAAAGTGTTTTATAATGTCAAAAGAAAAGTTCTTATTTTGAAACTTTATATGCACTTTCTTCCAGTTTTTCAGCTATACATAATTTTAAACTTTATTTTTTGAATTTCATTATTCAAGAAGCTCTCTTCAAGTTGAAAAAAAAATTGATGAAAAGATTGCTTCGCATCTTATATCATCCTGTTAGATCTACATAAATTTTGCTACCGAATGTTCTTCTTGTCTTTAAATTATTGTGAGGAGAAATAGCAACAAAATTATAGATTTGTGGGATCCAACATTGTTATTTTCTGATGTTTTGTTTGACTATTAACTTGTTGTCTCATTTACCTGGTCTGGAGAGGATGGAAAGGATGACAACGGGTTAAATGAGACCTCTTTACTTTTATTTTACATCTTTATTATTTGGCAATGTTTGGGTTGGATCCTACTTAAATCTTATTATCATACAAACGAATACTTAGTTGAATCTGAAATTTCAAATTTTTATTTTGCTGAATCTGAGATGGTTGTTTGCTTTATGTGAGTTGAACCCTATTTAACTATCATGTTAAAAGAAGAGGGATGGAGGAAATGACATAGGTTTTAGGCTTGGCTCTTCCTTTCTTCATTATGATTGCTATAAAGCATTGAACTTATTATTACATGAACATGAAGTTGGTAGGGATCAAAAGCCATGAAACATGTAAGACATCACTTTGACTTTTTGGTAGGGAAATGAAGAAGCAATATTTGAAAGTCTTTTTTATGATTCAATGTGGTTGCTTTTGTTGTTTCATATGATATGAATTGAATTCCATTCAGATTTTTTATGTTAAATCAAATCCTTCTTTATGGTAAGTAATATAGCGAGGTTTCAATCTTTGAAAGATCTAATCTTGTATTCTACTTATTGTTGGAAATTGAAATTTACCTATGTATGGTCATTAAATTATCATCTTACTTGCTGATTTTGAGAAAATAGGTTGTCCTTTGCTATTTAAAGCTGCTATTTGTTATTTTGATTAATCAAATCTTGTCTACATTCAATTATCAATGTGAAATCAAGGTAAAATAGCAAGTATGTGAGGTTTAATGTTGATTCAAAGTCTTCATTTTATTATTTGAACCTCTCATTATATCTTGTGATTTAGTTGAATAAATGGTTATTACATTTAATGATCAAGTTGCCATCTTGCTATGAAGTTGATTGCTTTGCTTCATGTAAGTTAAACTCTACTTGCAAATGGCCATCATGCCAAAAAAAAAAAAAAAACAATGAAATGAAGTATGACCTAAGCTTACTTTTCCCCTTTTCAGTATGTCTTTTATCAAATGTCAAAGTTTATTATTACATTGGCATGAAAGTGTTGGGGATTGGAGGCATGAAAGATGCAAAGTTTATTTGATTGTTTGATAAAAAAAAGAGAGGCAAATATATGCTTTCATCTTATTATCTAATTGATATCTTATTTGTTGAATTGAAAAAAAATAATCCATCCTTCATGTTCAACATGAAAATGATAAGGTGAAGTTCACATGAGGTTTATGCTATAGCTTGCTGTTTGGCACATCTAAAAATAAATCTCAACCAAAATGATAATGAAAATCATATTCAATGCATATGTGAATGTAAATTTATAAAGATACATTAAAATTACATAAGTATTCATACTCATTACTCTAATATGAGAAATATGCATTCAAATAAGTACTCATGCACGTTGTTCTTATATGGTGGAAAAATATATTTTAAAATAAATACTTGTGCATATTGTTCCAATGTGATGAGAAAATATATTTCAAAATAAGTATTTATGTGTTTTGTTCCAATGCGGCAAGAAAATTTTATGCCCTCTTGGAAAGTCATGACGCCTTTCTTAGCGTGATGGATATATATATATATATATATTTTCCAGACAGAGTGTCTTATGACATCTACCATGTATGTCTTTTTTGGCGTGGTGGGAAGGCCTAACTCTCGTGAAGTAACCCCTACGTGGGGTTGATGCCAAGAGGAAGCCGAAATTTTCAGTAAGCGAAACTTATATTCTAAAAGGAAAATTCAAGTGCAATGGTCATTAAAATCATGATATAGCAAAAGATTTCATATATACTTCAATTTATCGCATATGTGAATGAAAATTGCAAAGAAATGTTAAAATTATTTAAGTACCCGTGCACATTATTCCAATGTGGTTGAAAAATACGCTTCAAAAATAAACACTCGTGCACATTGTTCCAATATGGCGAGAAAATTTATTTCAAAATAAGTACTTTTGCGCATTGTTCCAACACGGCAAGGAAATTGTCTGATTGCTCCTTTATATAGGTAGAATTGAAGATCTATGCATGTCTTTCTTAGCATGATAGGTATATATATTTTTTGGTAGATGTCTTTCTTAGCATGGGCAGCTTCCAAGAAGTAGCCGCAAAGGATGATTTGGGAGGGCCAAAATTTTTAATGAACTAAACCTATAAAATTTAACATTTTAAATAAACTTTTGAACTTAATATTTCACAAAATGAATGTGAATCAAAATTCAAATCATGAAATGCACACTTGAATGAGATGATTTCATCTTACATGTCTCCAAGCAATCTCATACTTCATTTTATTAACTTGGAACTTATGTAAGCCCTCAAAACTAATAGTGACAAGTAGTTGAAAAGATCAAATTTATATCTTTTAAAATAGATTCACATTTGATTTGTGCTAAGTATTTAAGAAAATCGAACTTACATTTTATATAATAGATCTATACTTGATTTATAATAAGTATTTAAAAAGGGTCAAATTCATATTTTACAAAACAAATCTACATTTGATTTATAATTTTGAGTATTAAAAACTCATATATACAACTTTATATGCTTTTCGCATTAAATATAATTGCTTCAACTTAGACATTCCAAAATCCATACAACACTTCAAAGGAACAGATAATCATATGTATGTTAAAATATTCACCAACTTTAATATTTAAGTATGTGCAAGCGATTAAATGAAATAATTTCACTGCATATGTCATAAAGTGACATTCGAACCTAGTATTTCAAACCTGTGCAAAATCCATATTAAATGAATGAACAGATAAATACAATCATTCAAAACAATCAATTACTCTCATATGCCTCGACACACGTGCAAAAAAAACTAAACTTAATGTCTAAGAATGTTGCACAGGTTAATTCCCGGTTATGTCTTAGAACTGGGTCCGAATTAACCAAACCTAATAATGTTATTAAAACTTTCTCAACTTTATAGAATTTTGAAAAGTTAATTTTATCATATAACAATAAGATGACTATCTTCTAATTCCCCGTTGATGGCTATGTTAATTGTAAAATTCAATCGGAGGGAATCACTATTGTTCAAAATTTTAAATTATCATATCTCAAATTCAAATTTATAAATGTAAGTCGCAGACCCGATCCTCTGTTAACAAATAAGTAGAGTTGACAAGATCTATCCAGATGGTGATCGTGTTGATTGAATATTTCAACTGAAGGGTTCTCACTTTCAATATTTTTAAAAAATTTAATATCAATTCATTACATGTTAAAACATAAATCAATTACAAAATAATCATATATCCAAGTTGAGAGATATTAATTGAATGATATTAACCATTTTAATTTAAAGCTAAATTCATCCACATATCCGCAACTGTTTGTTGAGGGTGACAAATTAAAAAAAAAAAACACTCACAAAGAGAAAATGTCAAATCAAATAAATAGCGATGTTCACACTTAAACAATCTTATGCTAGTAAGAATGTGACCCATGCTCTCTGTCTGTGTGATTTTACCGCCAAATGGCATAACATAAATTGCAGATAATTCGCCACCAAATGTCACTATTAAATCACGATCACGGTTGTAACTCGTATGCTCTCCAATAGCTTTGCACTTTGAACTGTGAATTATATAATGTATTTGATTAAGCAAAAACTCTCTGTTAGTTAAGGTTGACTTATATTTATCTCTTTAGACAAACACCATCCCAAATCTATAAGGACGCCTTGGATGACGCAACTCATGATTGCTGACAATGATTATTCGGCCAAGTTGAGTCGACTACCTCCTCTGACTAAGTAGACTATGGACCACGATAGGATGCTGGGACTATGAGATCTTGATCGGGCGCATCATTATTTTCCCCAACATATGCTTTAAATTAAATGATAAATTTCAAACTTCACTCACTTCTACCACACGCTAAGCAATTAGCAACCCATCAACTAACCTTAATCGAAAGTGCTCTCTGAGTATTGGGAGGGGTAATTAACTATAGGTGCTTGCGTGTATAGGAAACATGGAACCAGATCTAAATTCCTCTCAAAATGGGGGCAAAATCTATAGGTAGTATCTTATTTACAAAATGCATCTGCCTTTTGAAAATTTGACTCACATAAATCTACACTCTCTCATCGAGAGGTCAATGAGGAATTTTCGAAGCACACAAACTAAAGTACTAATAATGTATGACGGGTCGTCTGACATAAAAATAAAAAGGTTGATTAATATTTTAATAAATAATCCTTATATGTCATTATTTTTTTTAAATCTGTAAAAGCATCGGATCAAGTGAAGGATGTAGAGTATATTTTGAATTGCTTGATGGAGTGATAGAAGAAATTAGAGAGCAACTGCCTGATGGAGTAAAAGCATCGTATCTTTAATGAGGAAGTTTTCTAAGAAATGATTCCTACACCCTGCTATAACAAGATTTGCTTTAGCCTATTTGACTTTACAAAGCATGTTAGAAGCCAAGCAATCATTGGAGGCAATGTTCACTTCCACTCAATAGATTAGTTGTGCATGAGCAAAAAAAACTGAGGAAAAAAAAGTAAGAAAAATTATTTTAAATGAAAATTTTTGGTCTATTGTTACATGCAATAACAACTACAAAGCCATTGATTCAAGTTTTAATGAAGGTAGATGCAGAAAAAAATTAGCTATGGCCTTTATTTATAATACAATGGATGAAGACAATGAATTAATTGACCGAAAGAAGATAAGAAGATTTGGGATATTATCGATGAAAAATGAAAGCTCCAGCTCCACAGCCATTTTCATGCTGTTGGATATTATCTTATTCCTCAATTTCAATATGCTGAGAATCAGTCTACTAATCTTGAGATCATGTTGGGGCTACACCATTGCATGGATAGATTAATTACTGACCCAACTAAGAGCGCAACTACCAATATATAACTTGTTCTATTTAGGAATAACGAAGGATTCTTTAAGCAACAACAACCTAAAGATACTATTGCAAAACATTCTTTAGGTAATTTTTTATTTAATGTGTTCATTGAAATAAAAAATGACTCTAAATTCTAAACTTTTTTATCTAATTATATTGTATTCTTTTAAATATAGTTGAATGATAGATCCAATTTTGTGATGGCACTCCTAAGCTACAACGTTTTTCCCTTAAAGTATTAGGATGTATATGCTCGTCATCTAAATGTGAACGCAATTAAAACACATAATCAAGTTTACACAAAAAAAGAGAAACTGTCTGATGACTTTAATGATGAATTCATTGATGTACATCATGTATAACAAGAAACTAAACAATAGAAATCTGAAGAAAAAGGGATTCCTTTATTATGTGCATATATGTTGTCAGATAATGACTGAATTGTAGATGATGACAATGAAATCACATCATTTGAGTTAAAACAAGATCTAAACATTGATTTTTTTTATGGAAATATGAACAAGGATAGTACATCAAGTACAAAGCAACAAGAGAAAAGGAATCTATAAATATTTAGGTATTTGAATTTGTCTTAAATTTTAATTAACATTTGTATCTTTATTGACCATTATTGATTAGAGAAAACAAAAATGATTGAGATTGAAGAAGAGGAGAACGTGGACTCAACATCAAAAAAAGAAGGAAAAGGAGAGAAAGCTATTCATCATGTTGATGACTCTAAAGAAGATCGCTTGAGTGATAAGAGTGCTAAGAGCTTTTGATTGATTATTATATTTAGATTTAAGAATGTTGTTGTGTTGAACAATAGGTGAGAAAAATTTTTGTATTAAACTTATATTATGTTTTACTTTGTTAGTTTGCTTTATTATTTTATATTATTTTAAATTGATGTTTTATATTAATTTAATCAGTTGATATTGCATTACACTTCAACATTGTATAATATGTTACATGATATTTTATGGCTTGTGCAATTTGTTACTTGATATATATGCAATTTATCACTTATTATTATGTTAACAAGTTAATGTCTATTTTTAATATATTTATAAATTAGGATGTTAATAATATATATATATATATATATATATATATTGATTTTATGTAATTTTTTAACCTTGAGACTTACTCTTCATCTCACAGATGAAAAATACCTCAATACCCATTTGTATAACTTTAAACATTTGTATGCCAAAAACTAGAGTGAATGTCTACAAGATGAAAATACTAAAAATAAAAATCTAGTATTAATCAAATTTTTTGGATCTATCCTTCTTGCTAATTATGACAATTACAAATCTACTCAAGATGTAAATAAGGTAAGAATCCCTAAGAAGCCACAAAAGTTTCTTTAAGGACTCTTACGAATTTAATTACGAGAAAGAAAGATCATATAAGTTATAAAATGAACTAGATTGAATACTTATAAGTTAAAAATATAAAAAATATAATATTAGATGAATGTTTTTTCATATCAAATTAAAGTTTATATCATGAACTATCAACTAATACCTTAAATTCTCCTCTTTTTACACCTACTTTTTTTTATCCAATCAATCATCTATATATCTTCCAAACTTTCATATTAATAGTATTATTTAAATTATTATTGCTGATGAAATCATGTTCATGATAGTGTCAAAGTATCTTATAAAGGTGAAGGATATATTAAAAGTGATAATCATAAATAATTATTTGGAAAATCCAATAGTTATGACTAGATCTTTTACAAGATTATCAATTAAAAAAGTCATCAGAATCAAATATTTTTAAGCCAAGTAGCATTGATGTGATGGCTTTCCTCCCTAAAATTACGGCACGTGCGACTCCTTTTGTAAATTTTCTTACAAAATTGTAGTTATGTAACTCCATCTAGCAAAGTCAATAACTTTCATTCTTGTGGATTTTTTTGTTCCATAAGGATTATAGTGAATAGTAGCAAATGGCAGTTACTTTTGTAACTTTCAATTATGATTATTTTATGCCTTATCTTTACATGAAAATGATAAAGAATACTTTTTTAGTTACTTTCATGATCATAAATAAGGATCAAAATCATGTAAAAAAACAAATCATAAATAAGGATCAAAATCATGTAAAAAAACAAATATATGGCTTGATAAAATGTCATATGGATTTTACAAATCACTCTTTTCAAAGTTTTAATGCTTAATCAAGTATGAGATTTGGAGAATTTTAAGAGAGGCCTATCTCCTTAGGCAAGTATGACACTTAATTATTTGGCAATTTCTTTTTTTTTTCCCTTCTCTTTTTTTCTTCATTTGTGCTTTTATATTATTTATTGAAAGTAAAATTGCACTTAGTCATATTTTCTACAACCTAAATTTCCATCGGTTTCATGAAGTTCATACATATGTGGCATTCTTGATCATTAATTCTAGTTATTAGCATTTAGTATAGCTGCAAATGAACTACTCGTTCAACAAGCTACTCGTGGCTCTGCTCAATTAAAGCATGTTCATGATCGTTTGATTAACTAATTGAATGAGCTCGAACTATTTTGTAAATACTCAGTAGCTAAATCAATAAGCTTGAACAACTTCTTTGATTTATCCATGTTCATGAATAATATCATTTAAAACTCATAAACAAACTAATAAAGAAGCTCAATTAAGGCCCCAATAAGGCTCTTTCGTGAAAAATATCATTTAAAACTTTAATTTTTAAGCTCAATAAGTTTATTTATTATAGCTCTTTATATTTCCTAACAAGCAGCTCGTTAATAGACTCGATAATCTCAATATGAACTGAGCTTGACGCAAAGCTCGAGCCGAACTTGAATATGATTTTTATAGATGAGCTCAAGCTTGAACGGAATCATAAAGCTTGAATCTAGCACGAGCCAAACTTAAACATCTTCAAACTCTCGAACAAGCACATGTTCGACTTTGCTCGGCTTAGTTCATTTGCAGCCCTAACATTTAAGGGTTGTTTAGTTGGGTGAAAAAGAAATGCAATATAAAGTCAATATAATTTATTTGAATTACTTTAAATTGTTTGATTAAAAACCTAACAAATGCAGAAATTTATTTTTTAACAGAGTGGTAAAGTGTATGTAATGTATTTAGCGGTAGTTGACTGGAGAGGTGGGTGGTGGTTGGTGGGAGAGGTAGTGGGGCCTATGGTGGTGGTAGTTGATTGCCAATGGCGAAACTAGAATTTAAAAAGAGAGGTGGCGATAGCCACCCAATTAATTAGTGTATTATATAGTATTAAGAGTACTAAAAATCTAGGGATGGCGACTACCCTCCCCAGCCACCCCCTGGTTCCACCATAGAATGATAACAATGGCGGTGGTAGTCGACGTTGGCCGACAGTGAGATTGGTAGTGTTTGTGGTCGACAGTGTCTGTGTGCAGCGGTGGCCAACAGTGACGGTGGTCTGTAGTGGTTGACCGATGATGGTGGTGGTCGGTGGTTGGTGATGGTCGGTGGTGGTTGGTTGCCTACAGTCGATAGTAGTGGCTAGCAGCAGGTGGCCAACGACAACTATCCTCACTTTACACCAACCTGTATTTTTGAAATTCACCAAAATTGGAAAAATTCTAAATACACAACAAATCATATTTTCAAAACATTTCAAATTGAAAAATACTTTGTAGCAGTCCAAACACTTCATTAGTCAAACACTAAGTCTTTCATCTAAATTGATTTCTATCATTTTTCAATCTTCATCAAAGGTACTTAACAGTTAATTTAGATTAGTAGCTTGTATCTCATAAATATTTGTATATTTGTTTTTTGGGGTTTTTTTTTACCCTTGGTCTTAGATCTGCATTAAGGTGGTGCCAACTGCTAACTAATCCAATTGAAAGGAATCTCGATATGTGGCTTATACCTCTTCTACACCATAATATACTCCACCTTGAGAACTTCCAAGTGGATCCAAAAAATAAAAAAATAAAAAATAACCAACATATGATCATAAATATCAGGCTAAGCTTCAGGCAAAAATTGGAAACAGATCGTGTATAAAAAACATTTCCACGCAACATTATCCTTAGCCTTAACTTTACATATTCCATTTCATTTCCACGTGCCAGGAAATGAACCTTTTAGGTGAGAGCTAATAATTATAAACATTTCTTCTAGATCAATTATTTGCAGGCATGATAAGTAAAATAATGATTAAACATGTGTAACAGACATTTAACCATACACTGATCTGAGCAAAAAGATATAACAAAGCAAATATTATGATCTTTCTCCTACTATGCCTTGAGCTTTGACAGTAGACTAAAATAAATGAACAAGCATATTATTATCCTAAAAATAGTAGAAATGAATAAAAGACTGTAAATCCATAGAATTATAAAGTGCACACCTGAGGACCCGTGACAAGCCTTGAACGACCACTTACAGATGCTTGTTGCGTACTTTGCGGTTGCTGTTGTGGTTGCTGCTGTTGGGGTTGTTGTTCAAACTCCTGTTGTTGAAGTGCTATCGCTAGTTGAAGATCAGAACTGCCAGGACATTATATATTAGGATTATTGTAAGACAAGCTAAACTTGTTTTCCATTAAAATGACATTAGAAATGAAAGAAAAAAAAGCAGTAAAAATTATTCGCAGCACAGTATAACACTATAGGTTAACAAAATATTACAAACCATTATTCAATCAAATTCACAGCATATCTAAGCATAATTGATGGCAACCACTTGCTAAACACAGGTGTAATCGACATCATGATTGATCTCTTTTCTCTTTATTAATTTATGCAAATAAAGGAACATTTGGTGATGATTTTTTTTTGTTTATTAGTATATGCAAATAAAGGAACATTTAGTTTGTCCTATCAAATTATTATTGCATTGTTTAGGACTGACTTTGAATAGACTCAATAATGTTATTGTTTCCATGGGTATCTTTCCTAAAAAAAAGGATCCTATGGTTTCTTATTAAGTAAAAAAGCTAATTTTTTTTTACATCTTCCTCCTATAACACTTCCTCTCCCCCCCCCTTCCGTCCCCCATCGCCCTGGCCCACCTGGATTCTCTCCAAAAAATTTTCCACCAATTCTTTCCTCTTTATTTTTGACTCTCACTTTCTCTAATGCGCAAGCTTTCACTTTCCTCCTTCATTCTCTCAATAAAAATGAAATGAGAAAATTTCTTCTCACCAAATAAGTCTGAGAGATTATTTATAAAGGAGGGGACAAACCACTTTCCTCTTATCATTGCAAATCTAATCATCTAAAACAACAAATAACTAACTATAAAACAACAAGAATTTAAGCAACAGCCCACCAAGAAACACCAAAAGAAAAACTCATAACATCCTCAATCCATATGCTTCCTTATTCAAATATCTCCAGATTGTCTCTCTACTTTATAATTCTTTATCGGGTCTAAGACCAAATTGGTCCTCAACTATTTACTGAAGGACCAATTTAGTCTCGATTAAACATGTAAATTCCTCGACTATTTGATCGGACCAAGTCCTTTCAGTGCTCTGAATTAAAAAATGAGAAGATAAGAGTTTATTAGTTATCTTCTTATTTTATTTTTTGTTACTCAAAATATCCCTGTAGTATTCATTATTTCTACAACTTTCGTTAAATTCCAAATGGAACCAACCCTCGATCAAATAAAGGACTAAATTGGTACTCCTGTTTAGTCTGGGACTAAATTGGCCCTCCATAAATAATTGAGAGACTAATTTGATCTTAAACCCATTCTTTATCTCTCTATTTCATATTCTCATTCCCTCTCATGTACAATCTTTCATTCCCAATCTCCATTCTCAAACTTACAAACTCTAGCTTCCCTCCCCGTTGTCTCACAATGGAAATTAAAAGAAAGAATTTATTCTCAATGAATTGTGCTGAGAGATTACTTATAGGAAAGAAAGTAAAATCACTTTCCTCTTATCACAACAAATCAAATCACTTAAAATAATAATAAATATAAAATAACAAGAATCTAGATGGCAGCCCACCAAAAATACAAAAGAAAACACATTGAATTTTCAATTATGTGCTCCCTTCTTAAGATATTATGACTCTCTCCATAAAAATTACGTCTCTCTCGATTTCTAACTCTCTCTCTCTCTCTCTCTCTCTCTCTCTCAAGTACAATCTTCCATCTCCTTCCACTGCTCTCTCAGTTACAAACCCTTTAGCCATTCCCTCTCTCATCACTTATCCCCATCACCTCAATCTTACCAGAGCAATTCACTCCCTGCAAATCCTCTTATGTCTTTGCCCTGTTATAATCATATGGAAAATCAAGAACCCGAAGGCTCAAATCTTACAAGTATAACCATCGCCATTGCCTCAGATAATTTTATCACCACTACACCTACCACAAATAATACCTCTAGTACCGCAATTATAACCAATATTACCACAGCTACAACTTGTCATACCTAAATTTGAACCCAGATAAGGACTCTTTGTTGTTCACATAAGTTAACAAGAAAGAGAAGTTGATTGGCACAACTTAGACTTTATTTTGGAGGAAAAATTTTACAAGTATCATTTAGAGTTCAGATCTTCATCCATGAGGTTTTGCAAAAAATGGAGCTTGAATTGCAACTTCCTAAGGTATAAACTTTGGCCTCGATTAGATAGATTTATTATTATCTTGCAAATCTATTAGCAAGCCATTGATCCATGCTTAAACTCTAGATGTGCTATCTATGAAACCACAGTTGAAAAACAATAGTCTATAATACCGTTTAGCCATTATAACTTGCTTGCTTTGCCACCAACAGTTGTATGATTGAAATAAATTGCTTTCCACAAACTTTTATAATTAACAAAATAGTTGTATCACTATATTTTGCAAGTAAAAAGCCTCTTGATGAAAGAAATTAGCAATGAGGCTACACCTAATAGCAGAGAGTTATTCTATACATGAATGCAAGGGATAGCGAAATTGATAGTGATAAAAGGGAACCTTAGAACAAGAATGACCAAAAATGAATATGATGCGAATCAGAAGGAAATGGAGGACAAATGGTGAAACAGAAATGAACAGACGATAGTAAGAAACAAAATATCTAAATATTACTCTGCTACAAACTTGCATTAGCATGGAAGGAGCGAAAAATATATAGCAAGGGTGAACAACCGGAATGCCGAAGTCACTAATCCAAAGAGAAGCTAGATGTAACAGACATGGAGTCAATATAACCATCATGTGCAGGTTATCGCTTTGGAAATAAAATGATAAACGTTAATTTCTATTCATCATAGCCAAAGTCCATTTCTAGATGGAACAACTTCCCAACACAAATTGAAACAAGCCAGTAATGACTGGCTCGGGAAATTAAAATGAAAATACCATAAATTGTAATTAGACTTGGCATTACCATAATTCCTCCAAGAAGGATGGGAAAAAAAAAATCTAAGATTCAGGTGGATGATATGCTCGGAAGTTGATTCAGTAAAACACAATTTGAAACATTTAGTATCACAAGGCAAAGCACCAACAACAACAAGCTTTTATCCCACTATGTGGGGTCGCTACATGAATCCTTCTTCTCTATTGTGTCCTATTAAGTATCAATTTTTCATTTAATTCTAATAAACTAAGATCATTTTTATACATCCTAACCAAGTATTTTTAGGTCTAACTCCACCTTTCTTAACATAAGGCAAATCTAATATATCTACCTGGGTCATTGGATGGCCGATGCTTTATGTGACCAAACAATCTAAGGCAGCTTGCTCTAATCTTATTTGCCACTAGAGCTACTCCAAGATTTTCAAATATATATTCATTTCACATTTTATCTCTAAAAGTAAAGCTGCTCATCCACCTGAGCATCCTCATCTGTACGACACTTAATTTTATCTTTCTCTTTTACTACCCAATATTCTGCCATAAAACATTGTAAGTCTCACCACCATCTTATAAAATTTTCGCTTAAGTCTAAGCAGTACTTTTCGATCACATAACAGGCCAGATGCATTCCTCCACTTCAACCATCCAACTTGAATTCTACTAATAACATCCCCATCTATTTTACCATCATTTTTGAGCAATAGACTCAAGATATCTAAAACGTTCACTCTTTTTAATGACTTGATCACCCAATATCACAACCCCACCACTAGATCTTCTATAACTAAAATTACTCCATATATTCAATTTTAGATCTACTTAAACGAAAAACTTTAGACTCTAAGGTTGACCTCCATAATTCAAGTTTCTCTTAAATTCCCTCTCTAATCTTATCAACAAGAAGAATGTCATCTGCAAAAAGCATACACCAAGGTATATCCTCTTGTAAATGTTTAGTGAGAACATCCACAACTAAAGCAAAAAAGATATGGACTTAAAGCCGATCCTTAATGTAATCCAATTGAAATAGGAAATATTTTATCATTCTTCCTTGTGTTAGTAACTGCTCTAGTATACATATCCTTAATGACTTGAATAGAACCAATATTAACTCCTTTCTTTTCTAGAGCTCTTCAAATCATTTCTCTTGGAACTTTATCATGTGTTTTCTCTAAATCAACAAATATCATATGTAGATCCTCCTTACTCTCTCTATACTTCTCCATCAAACCTCTCAACAAATGTATAACATCCATAGTAGACCTACCTGGCATGAAACCAAATTAATTTTGATAAACATTTATATCACATCGTAACCTATGCTCAACTATTTTCTCTCATAATTTTAATGTATGACACATTAACTTAATTCCTCTATAATTTACACACTCTTGTGCTTCACTTTTATTCTTAAAAATAGGAATCATCAAATTCTTTCTCCACTCATCTAACATCTTTTTAATCTTTAAAATAATATTAAAAAGATTAGAAAGACAAGAGATTCCTTGATCTCCTAAGAATGTCCACATTTCTATTGGAATATCTTCAAGTTTTACTAACTTTTCACACTTCATTTTCTTTAAAGCCTTTACAAGTTCAATTTTACTAATACGATAATAAAAATAAAAATTCTAATTTTTGTTTAGAGTACTAAGATTGCTAAAATCAATCATATTCTCAAAACCTTCATTGATTTATCAAAACATCTCATCCACCTATGTTAAATATCATCTTCTAAGAAAAGCACTTAGATTTTAATCCTTAATGCACCTCATCTGAACTAAATCACTAAAAACTATTTCTTTGCTTGGTTAGCTTATATTACCTTCTTTAGTATCCAATTTATTGTATAAATCACTAAAAACTAAATTCTTTAAATCATATATTTCTTTCTTAGCATCTCTACGAGTTATTTTATATTTTCTTCAATTCTCTGAGTTTTTACATATAAACTAAATTTTATAACAAAGCTTCTTATTTTTTATCTTTTTTTTGTACATTTTTCTATTACTAATTATTTTTACTAAAAGAAACTTTTTCTTTTTGATTCTCCAAGCACATTTTTTGTAACTTTCTTAATCTCACTTGCTATTATTTCTTACATAACATTAGCTTCCTCATTAACATCCCCAATTTTAAGATTTTGTAGCACTATTTTTATTAGTGTGCTTTAAGTATCCCATCTAATCCTACAATAATATTTCGATTTGTTCTTCATCTTCCAATGCTTCATCTTAAAATCTAAAATAAATATTCGATGTTGAGTACCTAAACTTTCACTCAAATAACCTTACAATCTTTACAATCTAAATGATCTATTTTTCTTATCAAAAAATAATTAATTTGTGTTTTATTATATCCATTCTTATAGATGATAATATGTTCATCGCTTTTCTTAAATAAAGTATTAACAACTATAAAACCATAAGGTAAACCAAAATCTAATATAGTCCTACCTTATTCATTAATTACTCCAAACCCACAGACATCATGAATGTTTTTCAAATCTTCTACCACTCTACCAACATATCTATTTAAATCTTCTCCAATAAATATACTTTCCTCAAGAGGTATCCTGTATTAATCTTTCTAAATCATTCCAAAATTTTTCTTTTAAGCCTTTATCCAAATCTACTTGAGTATAAACAATTATGACATTATCTTAGTATTAATAATAATTTTTATAACTATGATTCTATCTCTAATCCTATTAATATTTATAATATTATTTTTCAAACTTTTATCTATAATCACACCTACATCATTTTTAGTTCAACTCCTACCTGAATACTAAAGTTTAAAATTTAAACTATCAACCTCCTTGGACTTCACCCCAACTTATTTTATTTCTTAAATACATAAAATATTTATCTTCCCATAAACCATAATATCAATTAATTCCATTAATTTACTTGTAATAGTATTTATATTCCAAGTTTCTAACTTGATTCTAGTTTCATAACTTCGGTTCTCATCCGGCCCATAATGAAAATCCGCTTATTTAACATCGCACCGGGCCACGCAAAGAACCCTACTGCCATGTATTCGCCATACAACGATCGCTTCCAAGAGATCCCCTAGCATTAACACAATATTTTAAAGGATTCATGTTGTGATTATTTTGATAAATTTTACACTGGCTGTCAACTATCTAACACAGCCCTCCACTTTAACATCCGGGACTTGAGACCTGACAAAGGCAGTGTCACAAGGCAAAACACCATTACTTCTAAATATCAGTACTGAAAACAAATTTACAAAAATTTCAAGTCCAAGTTAACTCTAAAAGCATACTTGAATGACGAATTTGATGGCACTGATCCTTCCAGTGTAGATAGATAATCCTGTGGCAAACAGTCAGGTTAATTAACATCATCTGATGATGAGCTGGATGAAAGTGGAAAGTATTAAAAATGACGCATACAGCTGTGCTATCGATAACTTTCTGCTCATTCCATGAGTCATTGACTTGATTATCAGCGTTAAATTGAGTAAAGTTTCCTGTCATAAAAACTGTATCTCCATTGACCTTCATTTCAGTCAAACAAAAAATATCAATAACAAAGCTAAATAATCAACAAGATTGGATGGAAATGTTCCAAACAGAAGTCAATTTAAAACTAAGTGGAAAATTGTTAATTTTAAAAAGAGATGATTGATGTGGAAAATGGTAGTGCATGTGGAAGAAAGGAATTTGGAGTAATACAGTTTACCTCATTCAACTTTTCCCACACTAGATCAGATTGGTTCATGTAACCTTGATCTGTGACCAACAAATAAAGTTCTCCATTGAACTGCAAAATAGGGAATTGTAATGTCTCCACAATCAGACTGCAAGACTGATCTAAATCTTCTCCTATCTGTTAGTAAAGGTGAATGGGATAATTTTGAATCACCAGATGAAGAACATCAGCTCAACATACCTTAAACATAGTGCTAAAATGATTGTTACGGAAAAAGACACAGAGTTCTCTTTCCTTCAAACCTTCTTGCAGACAGAATAGGCTGCCAAACAATAATAACATAAGGAATATTTCTTCCGGCATTTATGACAAACAGAAAATACTCATTGGTATAAAAGACAATAAAACTATACCCATAGATTGTCAATTGGCTTGCTGTACCTTCCAGGAAGTTCTTAATTAATTGATCTAAAGTAAAAGAAAGAATGATTTGATTAAAGAATGCCATGGAAGTAACATGGTAAACAACAACTCAGCAAGTGACATGACAAAAGATAAATCTTACATTGCCGCTCAGTAACTTGATCAGTCGAATGTATAGAACGAGCATCATCTACAGCTATAGTAGCCTGCCCAGTAAGAACCATCTCACCTTCATAGATTGGCTCTCGATCCTCATAACCTGATAACCTAGAATCAAGAATGTGGTCTTCTCCTTCATATATAGGTTCACCAATTGCAAGACTAGAAAGATTCTCGGCAACATCCAAAAGTTCCTTTCTGTCAAGTGGGGCTTGAAAATTTGGATGCTGTGTGGCGGAATCAATAAAATCTGCTGGGACACAATGTTCTGCATCATCATCATTAGTCTTATTTTGAAGCTGAGAAGTCAGTGAATCCCCTGCTGATGTCAGCAAAGAAGATAGATTGTCCCCTGAAGGGCAAGCTTCCTTTTCATCAAAACCATCAGCCTCTGCAGACAGAATTAATGGAACTTGGTTTATATTGCCTGTCAGATCACTGGAAATGGAGGAAGAAGCAGAAACTAAAGGATTTCCCTGGCCTGCATTGCTTCCACAGTTTCCATTGAGAGGTAAAGCATCATCATCTACTGAAACAACTTCGGTGATGATTACATCATCCTTGCAATCACCAGATGCATCACATTCTACGGGAATAGTTTTATCTGAGAGATCAAAATTTTCAGAACCATCCACATTATCTTGCACCCTTGAAACAGTTGAAATCTCAAATGCAAAAGGTGCAGTTCCATCTGGACTGTGAGGAACAACAGAAATAGCATCACTAACAGGACTTGGCACTTCAGCTCTTGACAGATTCAAGATCCTCATCAGCTCCTCTTCCTCTTCTATATCACCTTTACCTTTTCTTTGATCCACCGGCAATGAGTCATCACAATAATCAAAAGATATGCCTCTTGAAAGTGAGGGTGATGGCACTCCTAATGCTGCAGTTGTTGCAGCGGCAAAATCAACAGAATCATTGTCGGACAATTTCTTATTTTCTGCATATGACTTTCCTGCTTCAAAAGCAACCAGCTCTCCAGCAAGTGCATTGTAAGATTTATAAATTTAAGATCCAAATCTCAACCCAGATGTAGCATAATACCACTTGTTCATGAAAGTCAAGCCAGTGAAGAAAAGTATGAGAAACCATCATAACAGAATGTTAGGACAAACTAGAGATGATGGATATATTATAAATGTTATTTGTCGTCAAAACAACTCAAAGCTGTTAAACTCAGTGTAGGAGTCATCAAATAAGAACCCTCTGCAACCAAAAAGAAATATGGGAACGATGGCTACATGGGTAAATAAAGAACTACCAGTAGTGCTCTATGTATGCCAAAGTAAGAATCATATTAAAAGCGATGTCAGATTGTAAAGAAATGAGAATTATTAAAACTAAGAAACTTAACAAATCCACGGTGGTTGGAACAGAATCTCAAACAACTCATGAAAAGAGACAGAAAGCCCATGACACAGAGAAATCAAATGTAAGATCAGGAAAGAGTTTAGTCAAACAAACATGCCAACCAACTAAAACAAGCGCAAGATGGAAGTTGAAAATGTATGTGAAAGGCAGCCTCGAATAAAGCAAAGTTATTTTTGAATTCAACCTAATCAATGAACGCAAAAGAAACAGTCCAATATGTTAAAATAGGAAAAAACCCATTGAAGAACTCTAAAGAGAAGTGACAAGAGCTGGAAGGGACAAAACATTAAGATTGGGTTCACCTCTACGAAGCAAGAAAATATGGCAATTGGACTTGGTTCTATAGAAATAACCGGAGTGCACTTTTCTCCCTGTAGAAATGGATCCAAGTTAAAATAGATCATGTTGACTTTCATCTGGGACAATAGATAAGTCCAAGCTTTTAGTCGGCAAAATGTGTTCAAACTTGAAGATTTGAATATCTTGAACCATCGAAAAATACAATTTAGGAAGAGCTCCTAGTCACCTACATCCTTTGCTCCATATAAAAAAGCATGTGCGAGAATCAATTGATCTCTTCCTAGCATCTTTTCCTCTCGTACACACAAGCCCTCACCATATCTAAAATTTTCATTTTTCCCATCCTTCTCTTCTGAACTTCCCCTTCAACATAAGTACTTGTACAACGCCACAAAACTACTGCCGTGGTGACCACATCTGTCCTCTCTTCCTCTGCATCTCACCTCCAACTCCTTCCACGACAACCTTGCTCAATCAAACCACTGAGCTACCAAGCAGTTAATCCAAATAAAACAAAAAAAGCTAATCTAGGAAAGGTAACTACGCATCAAAGCAAAAAAAACCAACCCTTGAAAGACCTAAACTACACTTAAAAGCTATAAAGAAAGCAAACCATTCTTATTGAAGTTTCTATGTTCGAGATTAGAAAAACAAAGACATCTAGATCTTTGGTAAATAGCATAAACAATACTAATATGAACAAAAACAGAGAACTCAACAAGATGGTCAAGAATGATAATAGAAACACTAAATTATAAATAATATCAAGCAGTATCATATAAATAGTGGATTAACATTAAAAAGTGAAGCGGGCATAACTTTCCTTATAACCATTGAAAGTCCATATTTTCAAATGAGACCAAAAAGTTTTATAATTAAAAATGCCAAAATAAAAAAATTCAATAAATATATATTAAGATACTCTTTTACATTGAAAATACTTATGATTTGGACATGTACAACTTAAGGTATTAATATGCCTATTTAGATGAGTAGACAAGATTATAATCAAAAGATTAGAAAGAAGAAAAGATAGACCTAAGATTACATAGAAATTGTTCAAAATGATTTACAAAGAATAGGTTTAATATGTTAAGCAGCACTCAATAGGAACAAACAAAAAATGAGAATTCATAAACCCAACCCCAAAGTTAGATAAGACTAATGATGACAATAGTAATCTCACTTTTATTGAAAAAATAATAAAAGCATGACTTTTTTTCATGTTTAATCGCCCTAAAGTTTTTTTTTAAAAGTTGCCAACATTTTTATTCAAATAGAAATTTTAAATCTTTATGAGCTTGCCATCACAATAAGTTCAATCCATTCCAAATAAAGCAACATCCAAAAAAAAAGAAGGAAAACAACTTCTTGTAACAAACAAGCTGCAAAAAAGGCCCTCATAGATAAAGTGAGACTAGATATTCAAGAACTTGTGACTGGACTAAGGTTTTGCAAAAGGAAAAAAACATAAAAAACAACAAATAAAAACAAGTATTAAAAATAAAGAACCTAGTAGAAAGAACTTGTCAAACATTGTTGATGTAAATAACTACATCCAAGGAAACCAACTCCACAAAGTAAGCCCAAGTATCTTCTCAAAAATGTGACAAACTCTGAACTAAGGTAGACATGGAAGAGAGCAA
Source organism: Cymbidium sinense (assembly GCA_021442155.1). Taxonomy (NCBI): domain Eukaryota; kingdom Viridiplantae; phylum Streptophyta; class Magnoliopsida; order Asparagales; family Orchidaceae; genus Cymbidium; species Cymbidium sinense. The sequence continues at coordinate 173,636,467 of CM038218.1, read as the reverse complement.
AAATGAAGAAAATCCTTTACAGCGTCAAATGTTTAACAGGAAAAAGAGAAAATGAAAACAATTTAATTTTTGTTCTTCCACTCCACCAAATGTGTATGCCATTGATGCTCTAACCGCAACAGATAACAATGCTGCTGCACTGTTCAATGGAATATATTTTAAACAGGGCTACCACCAGCTGTTTGAGTATGCAACCTGTCAACCTGTCCTAGACCAGGATAATCCAAATTTTCAAAATAAAAAGCATGAACTTTTATTATCACCCAAGTAACCAGACAATAATTGACAAATCATTTTCGAATCAGCTTAAATATCATTGGTGCTTCCTTCATCATTACCAGTCTACACCAAAATCTAGGTGTATCTATAATTCTATCATTTGACGAATTTAGATTATAGAAAATTTTAAAACATATAGTTTGAGAAAAATAAAGAACTTTTTCCACAACACAAAACTTCTTCCTCCAACAGCATAGCTGCTTCAACAGTGATACCTAATCGTACAACACTTCCATAAGTCACCTATCTTAATAGCTCATCCCTTCTGCTGCCACTTCACCAATCTCCGATCCCAGACCTTTGACCTACAAAACAACATGACAACACCTTCCTTGCAAAACACAACCAAAATCAACCTTCATAGATCCTGATACTTTGGCAGGAGACTAACCATCAATCTTCTTAAGTGACTACCAAATGCCTGAGGCTATGCAAGAGTAGATTCATGCATCTGTGAACAAGGTAACAATGGCAAAGCATTTGACACAATGATGGTTTGATGATAGAACATTTCTTTTTATGGAAGTGGTGCTTAGTAGCAAATATTCTTCATCTTCTTTATCACAAATAGCATTTAGAGGTGCAAGGGGACATATGGATCAATACATTGTAAATATAAAGGATAACAAAGATGATGGTATGATATAACCTATAAGATGTCTCCTTAAAGTGTTAGGGAGGTGCACATGTGTGTTTGTATGGATATTGAAAGGTGTTTTAAGAAAATACCATTCCATTTAATGTGTCAATCCCAAAACAATGAAAAGGCCACTAAGAAGATTAGGAGAACTTGAAATCATATGAGTGATGATCATATCTAATGATTGATCTAGTATCAAGAATAAAAGTATGATCAAATATCATTATTTTAATTAACAATCTATTTTATTAAAATTTATTAAAGCTTTAGATAAGATTAATAATGTTGAATATTTCTTTTGATTTCTTGATGGAGTCATAGTAGAAGGAAGCTATATTCCCTTTCCTAGAATGACTTAACTATTCATGAGCAAAGAAAGTTAAAGAGAAATAAGTTAAGAAGATTGTCTAAAAAAATATAGTTAAGTGTTAACTATGCAATGACAACAATGAAATCATTGATTTAAGTTTTAAGGATGATAGATTCAAAGAAAAAGTTAGGTATGGCTTCATTTACAATACAATGGATAAGACTATGAAGTTGATGGCTCAAAACTTATGAGAAAATTTGAGACATCACTAAGGAGAAGTGAGAGCTTCAGCTTTAACGTCATTTGCATGCCATAAGATATTACCTTAATCCAAATTTGATATGTTGAAAATGGATCACCAATCCTAAGATCACATTAAGTTTATGTAATTGCAATGATAGATTAATAATTGACTCAATTGAGAGGGCAAGAGCTGATATGCAATTTACACCATTCAGAAATAACAATAGATTATTTAAACTGTAGCAACCCAAAGAAACAGTTACAAAATACTCTCCAAGTAATTTTTAATGTATATTGATTGAAATAAGAAAGGATCTCCCAATTTTAATTATCTTATTTAAATCTAGTCGAATGGTGGATTTAATTTTGTGATGGCACTACAAAGCTAGAACAATATTAAAATATAAAGATTTACATGTTCATCATTTCATAGTGAGCAAAATTGAAGTATATAAAATCAAGTTCATACAAAAATATGAAATTGTTTGAGTACCTTAAAGATGAATTTCTTATTTTCATATCATAGACAACAAGAGACTAAAAAACTAAAAAAAAAAGACTTTAAAGGATAATGAAAATCCCTTACTTTGTAATGATGCATTATCAAATGATGATTGATTTGTGGATGATGACAATGAACCAATATCATCTTATTTACAACAAGGTCTCAATGTTGATTTATTTAATGAGGACAAAAGCAAGACCAATGGTTCTAACTCAAGCCAACAAGAAATAAATATAAACCAAATTTATTAAAATTTCTATAATTGAAGGAGTAACTATTAACATTGTCCTTGTTTTAAAAATTGATTAACATTCTTATTTATTATTATTGATTAGGTAAGTGGAAGATGATTGAGATTAAAGCTATGGAGGAAGAAAAAATATTATGGACACAATTGAAGATAAGGCAAGGGAGAAAGCAGTTTGTCATGCCAATTATTCTAATGATGACCACATTAAGTGATGAACATGATAAGGAATTTTGAATTTAGAAATTCTAATCTTTGTGTTTTGTTATGTAATTTATATTCTTACCTTTGTAAAGGGCAAAACTAAAGAAACATTAATTATGCTAAGTTTATTTTAAATTGTTATGTTATTATGCCTTAGATATTTTATCTCACTTTGATGTTTGTATATCCCTTCCTACTTCATGACTTCATGTTAGGAAGTTAAAATGCTCCTTTTCATTTTACGCAATTTGTTACTTTTTAGTATGTCAAGATGTTAATATTTATTTTTTTAATGTGTTAATAGATTAGAATATTAATATATTACTTCTCACTTCAAAATTCAAAATTAATACAATACTTCTTACTTTTCATAATTTTTTTAATTTGAAGGCTTACGTATCACCTAACAAATGAAAAATGTCGCAATACCTAATTGCATAATTTCAAACCTTGCAAAATAAAAAAGTGTGCCTTTCACACATACATAATAAACTATCATGTTCCACTAAACAATATTTCCTTTGTTAATGCAACTTCATGTTCCAGTAAGCAATTGGCATGCTAGGCACTACCTTGATGCATAGTGCTACTCCTATACCAAGTGCCATGGCCACATGCCAAAGATGTTAATCTTTTGAACAACATTGCTTATCACTCTTCTGCTAACATAAATTTTAAGAACAATGTTTAATAAAAAATTGGCTCCCAGAACACTAGATGTACATCCACATTGTTAGATTTAATGTATTTTCTACTTCACGTACCATCTAATAGAATGGCTCTCTGATGGTAGAGACATAAGTTCTGAACAATGTCAAACCTCGGAAAACATTTATGTCTTGCTTAATTCACTTGCTATAGGCAACATGAAGACACTTAGAAGTTGCCCAACAGGTTTCTAACACAAAGCATTAAACTCAAACTTAACTTTGCTATTTCAGATGAAACATGCAAAGCACGTGCACAACAATAGTATGTAACCGAGTAGATAATCCCACAACAAATTGTGGAAACAGCTAGCAAAAATCAAAGAGCACATGTAAAAGGAATTGGCAATACGTTGACATAACAGAAGACTCAATAAAAAAACCACGTACATCCAGATAGACGGAAATACCTGTGGATCAAATATCCAACCATGATAAAGTCCAATGTCTAGGAGATCAAATATGGCACATTCACGTGTAAACTCAAAATCATTAAACCTAAAAACATTGAGCAAACAGTACAGGATTAATTGCAGTTCTTTCAAGTACTAGTTAAATGAAAACTGAAACGACAAACTGAATTCAGTACTTTCTGAATTGCACGTTCACGTCAATGCCAGTAGCGAGTCTAGGGAGAAGATCAATAGCATCCGCAATGTTCTGTTGCTGGTTGATAAGATATCCATCGTCTTTGTCCTGTTCCCAGTGGACAAAAAACATCACAATTAATCCCTATAAACTCAATCAATGAAAATGCTAACCCTCTCCAATCAATCTAAAGAAAATCAAAACCTGCACGCTGCAGTTAGAATCGATGAATTTCTCCGCCACAAGAGAGAGCAGCTTCTGCAGCGACACTTCCGCTGCGTCCAGGCTCAGGTTAATGCTATTTCGAAGCAGCAGAACGTTACCTGTTCCACCAATCATCCGAACAAGAGCAACACAAAGACAATAAAGAAAACCGAATCAAATAAATTGTCCTGAAAACTGCTTTCCAACAATAAACTCCCAATGGCAGAGCAATCAATCTCCCAAACCGACAGAAAGAGTAAAAGCGGATAAGATGGGGATTGACAGCTACATTTCAGTGAATTAGAAGAAGGAGAAGTTGAGAACTCACAGATGGCAAGCAGTGGGCATGGCCCGTTATCGTTCTGGAGGACGATTGGAGTGGAGCGGCCTAGGAACTGGACGACCTTCGTTTTGTATGCCACGCCATCATCCCCCGGTTCCAACTTCCGGTCCTCAGTCGTCATGATGGATCCGATGATCCCTGGAGAAATCCGAATGGGAAAGAAAGGGAGAAATCGGTGCGCGAAGTATTCGAGCCAGCGAGATTGGAACGTCGGCAAACGCAAATTCTCCCCCGGTCGTTCTGTCTCGCTCGCTTGGTGTACTCGTTTCCTTTTTGTTTTTTCTTAAATTGGATTTCCAATCCCCGCTCAGACCGCGTGTCATGTCCACCATTGGATCCATTGAATTAGAACATTGGAGCACATCCAACCGTCTCAATATGTCAACTAGGCCTTCCCGACATGTGAACCAATATTATCAAAACCAAATTATTTACTCCATACCTATTCATAATATAGATATTTAAGCAAATATACTCTAAGTATTTTTATTTTAAAAATTATCTCATTTTTTCAAAAGAAATGCTCTTAGTAAACCATCAAACTTTTACATTGCTAGCAGTGTCATATTTCAAACATCTTCTTCGCCACTCAACATACTAAAGTAATATTCATTTGAAGCCTTCTATAAACATCTCCTCTTTCAAGGTATGTATTAATGATTTATTGAATTAGACTGCATTCACAATGGTGACAGTCTCCTTAGATTATAGCAGGAATGAATAGGAAGAAGATGGATTCAAATGCTAGATTATAACCCTAGATTTGAAAACAAGCTTCAAAGTTTGGAATGAGGTTTAAACTAAAGCTCGAATAAGATTTGAACCTAATGTCATATATTTGAATCTTGTTCGAACATTGTACGAGCTAGTTTAGAGCATTGTTAAACTAAGGTTCAAACATTGTTCCAACAAACTATGTTATTATTTGAACATTGTTCAAATCTTATTTAAATCTAAAAATTTAGCTCAATCAAGTTTCATTAGAATAATCAAAATTTTGGTTTGAACATAAGTTATTGCATGGAATTGAGTTCGACCATTGGAGCTAGTTCAAATATAAGTTTTAATAGAGGAACTTGCTTGAACATAGTTTGAACTTTTTTAAACATTACTGAAACATTAGATTTGAGCTTAAAATTCAATCTTAGTTTCCAAAAGTGGAACTAGATCTTTGTTCAAACCTTGTTTAAACCATAGTAGAATTTCTTATTCAAAGTTATAATTCGGCCATGGCTTCTAATAGAGACACTGAATTCAAACATAAATTTAAATAAGATTAAAACCATAAGGTTCAAATTAAATTCAAGTATAGTTTGAACATATATTCAAACTAATTTTAAATAATTGCTTTAGAAAAGGGGCTCAGAGTTAGGTTTGGATGAGGATCAAGCTATGGGTTCCAACCTAATTTTTATCATTATCTTGTATGAAATTTATTCATTTCATTTAGTTTGATATGCATGTGAATGTGAGGGCTTATTATTCATATAGATAGGCATTACATGTTTATGGTAACATATAAAATTGTGATTGATTGAGAAAATAGTCAATCTATTCAAAACAAATGATTAAGCATTGTCTCTTCAAGCTACTCTTCATGGTACAAGACCTTCAATTCTTTGGGACCATAGTCCATCAACTTATCCTAAGAAGGTTGAAGATGAAAAATATTGTTATTCTCCATTGTATTTTAAATTCTAAGTAATATTTTAAACATTAAAATTCATAAATTTGCTTTAATCGAAAGTAAATTTTTTTAGGATAACTTTGAAGAGATCACCATTAGCACAAGACTATTTAAGAATTATTCTTTTCTCTCTTTATTACAAGTGTGACTGCATACTCTTACATGAGCTAGATTTTTCATAAATTAAAGAAAAGCATAGTATGAATAAATCATTTTTTAGGAAAAAAGGAAGAACAATAGGGAAGTTGTGAGATCAATACCAACACGTGTTTTCTCTAACATAGTAAAAAACCTAAGGAATCTTCAAAGTTATGACATATTATTAGCATTTTAGATATTACTACTAGGAGAACTATATTCTTTCTTGTATTAGTTGTTATTTGCTAAAATGCATTTATAATATAGTCATTTTACTTCCGATTTATGTATCATATTACTTGCAGGAAACAACATGCCTATTAGTGCTTTATAGTTTATTAATATTGTGATATTAGGTAGAACATTCAAGTTTAAATTGATTTGCTACTAATGATCAAAATTAATGTGATTTTGGGTATGAATTGACAACTTCAATACTATGCTACTACAAAATGTTGGAAAAGGAGAATCAAATTTAGCTTGTTCAATGATTATACATATTATTTTCAATGTGATAAGGGAATGAATTTAAGTTTTCTTAATTTATATATATTATATCCCTATAGTTAGTGGAAATATAAATGTTTTTCATGAGGGACTTTTTAGCTTGTCACAAGAAAGAGAGATTGAGGTAATAATTAATTTTTATCTTAGAATAATACTTATTAAGAAGCTATGGAATTCAAGAAGGGAGATGAATTAAGTATTTTAATTTTTTTTCAAATTAAAACTTAGTTTATAAATTTTGTAGAAGAGTTAAGAGAAAATAATTTGATTAAAAAATAGAGCACAATAACAAACCAATAACAAGATTAATAAAATAAATATTAAGTGCGAAATTGAATAGAGATAAGAGGCAACAAAATTTTATGTGGCTCAGCTGCACCCACCCAAAAATTAGCTTATGTCCATATCTAGCAACTCATAGTAGAAATTCACTAAATTGACAAGATTATAAAGAATCCCTTGTACTCTTCTACATTGGGCAAGTACAATCCCACAACCCAAATCACGTACTCTCCTATGCTAGGTAAGTATAATCTCAAACCATGCACTTTTCTACACTAGGCAAATACAACCCTAATAATTTCAAAGCACAAGAAACATCAAATACATCAATGAAAATGTAGCTCTCAGATTTTAAATTAATTTTGCTCACAATCCCATCTAAAAAATAATAAAACAAATAAAAGAGAGCCCATAAAATATTTTTATTCTTTTTGTTTTAAAATATTCAATGATATGAATTTAAAGTAACTTGATACAAAGTACTTGAAATAAACTCAATCTTTATAAAACACTTACATAAAGTGAATCATAAAAGCCTTGAAGATTTAAAAACTTAAGCAAATCAAATCCAAGTAAAGATTAAACCATATTAAACCACTTGACTTTAAATTAAAATAATCAAAGTCAAGTCTTTTGAAGATGTAAAGATGCATAAACAAGACTTTTTTTTCTCTTAAAGTTAGAATGTTACTTGAAGAAGAAGAAGTCTCGAGAGTGATTGAAGATGAGATCAAGGTGAGATCTTGAACACTAGAATTAAAGATGGCTCTTTTTTTTTTCTTTTTTTTTTTGCATGAAAGAGCTTGGCCACTATGGTCCTTCAAGAACAAGTGCAAGCATCTAAGTCACATTATTAAATATAGAAAAGACATAAGTGGTATAGCCAAGTAAGAGAAGAATTAGTGGGAAAAGGTTTGAGAGGAAAAATGCATAAGGAAATAAATTTATTTTTAAATTCAAGGAACCAATAATTTGAATTTAATTAAATAAAATTCAAATAACTAGGGGTTAGCCATGCACTTAGAGGGAAGAGGTTTGAATGCTTTTGCATATTTAAATATCTCTTAATTAATGAAAAGTTTAATTAAAGAAAGAGTATGTTAATAATTAAAATAAGAATAAATAAAAATCTATGATATATAGGACGAAAAAATATTCCAAATGGGAGTCAATCAAGAGTTAAGGCAAGATAATCAAAAGATTCAAGTAATTAATCAATCATGAAATAACTTAGGAATGCTTTTGAAACTAAATAAAATAAAATGAATAAAATAATCCATAGGGAGAGGGATGGCCAAGGCTTTTCATGCAAGGATCAATCTCCAATAAATGGACATCAATTAACTACAAATTAAGAGAGTTTAATTAAAAAATATTTGAAACTTAAATTCAATTTAAATTTTTTAAATAAAAAGATATTATGGGACTAGCCAACATATTACTAAAAATAAGTATTTTAAAAAAATAATCGTACATTAAATTCAAACTCATTTTGATTTTAAATTTGAACTAATACAACTTAATTCAAATAAAACTAGATTAAATAAATTAGAATTAATACGGAGCAAACCAAGATGCTTCAAAAATAAATAAAGTAATTTTATAAATTATTTAAGGCATTATTTAAAATATAAAATTCGAATTTGAATTTTGAAAAATTAATAAGGAAAGTAATATAATAACATTTTAAATAAATTAAATTAAATATGTCATGCTAAAATAATAAAAAAATTGGTCAAATATGAAGGAAAATAAAAATTAAAATGAAATTATTGATGTGAGAGAGAAAATGAAATTTTAAATAATTAAATAAATAAACCATATCACATGTTAAAATAATAGATAAAATATTAATTAAAGCAATAATAAAGTAATAAATAAACTAAACTTAATTAAATTATCTAAAAAGAATAATTTCATAGAAATTGAAAAATAATATAAATTAAATATGATAAGAATATTTTAAAAATCAAAATAAATGAGGTGAAAATATTTTAGCAATTATATTTTATTTTTGTTAGCTTAATTTATCTTATTATGCAATTCAAAGAAAATTCTCAAACTATCCAATCCAAGCATATTTGACTTTCCTGGCTAACTAACAATTTGAGTATGGTAAATTTTGAAAATCTTAAAATAAGTAATTAACATCATCCAATTATATGTTTATTATCATCAAAATCAAATAGTTATAACATGAAGGGTTATGGAGTCAACAATCTCTCCTTTTTTGATGACTGGCAAACTTATGTTGGTAGTGTATAGTGATGAAGGTGCAAAGTAACCTTACATTAATCTTTTAACATAAATTTTACATATACCATGTAGATCATATAGCAAAGATAACTATGTAGCCAAATAGAACATGTAATAAAGTAAAAATATGTAGCAAAATAAAAACTTGTAGCAAAAAGAAATCAAGTAGCTCCCTCTAATTATATACATATAAGAGAAATTAGAAACCAACATATTTACTTCTCTCCTTATTTGGCAACATTGAAAAGATATAAATATGTGTGAGAGCATAAAAATATGAAAATGCATTGAATTAAATGAATGGATCTAACATGCCTACTATAAATCTTAAAGTGCAAAGGTATCTTTAAGTAAAGATTTAGTAAAAATATCAACAATTTGAAAATCAATGCTAACAAATTCAATATTAACATCACATTTACACACATGAACTCTAATGAAATTATGTATAATTCTAATATGCTTGTTTCATGAGTGTTGACTATAGTTTTTAGTTAAATAAATAGAATTAGTGTTGTCATATCTAACTTGTATGTATTCTAGCCTGATGTCAATGTTTTCTAAGTATTGCTTTAACCAAAGAACTGAGCAACACAACCTCCTACAGCTATATACTCAATTTAGTAAAAGAAAGAGCAATATAATTTTATTTCTTAGAGGATTAAGGCATAAGTGATGATCCTAAAAATTGACATGTACCTGATGTACTATTCCTATATATTTTGTAAACTACAAAATTAACATCATAATAAGTCACCAAATCTGATGACAAATGATTTTTATGATACTACAAACCTAACTTAGAAGTGAATATCAAATAAAAATATATATGCTTTACTATAGTTAAATGAGATTCCTTAGAATTTACTTGAAGCGAGCACATAAATAAACATAATATTAAGCTTATTAATAGAAAGATATAAAAGTGAACTTATCAGGCTCTTATAAAGTTTATGGTTAACAGGTTTGATGGATTCATCTATATCCAATTTAGTGGAGGGGCTCACAGGAGTTTTACTATATTTGAACTTTTTAATGTCAAACCTTTCAATCAAGTTATTGGTGTACTTAATTTGACAAATGAATGTATCATTTTCTTTTTATCTTACTTGAAGACCCAAAGAAATAGTTAAGTTCTCCATCATACATTTCAAATTTCTCAGACATCAAAGATGAGAACTCATTTTATAAAAATTCATTTATACTTTAAAATAAAATATCATCTATATAAACTTGCACAATAATCAAATCATCACCTATATTTTTAAAGAATAGGGTGATATCTACTCCACCCTTTTGAAACCTATGGTCAATAAAAAAATATCTCAACTTATCATACTAAGCTCAAGGAGTGTATTTTAAACCATAAAAAGCATTCTTCATATTGAATACATAATTAGGAACTAGGCTCTCAAAACTAGGGGATTGCTCCACAAAGACATTTTGGTCAATAAAGCCATTCAATAATGCACTTTTCACTTCCATTTTAAAAAATTAAAGACATTAAAACAACCATAAGCAAAGAGTAACCTAATGTCCTCTAGTCTTGCTACGAGTGCAAAGGATTCCTTAAAAACTACCCCCTCAACTTGATTGTACTGTTGTGCAACTAACCTAGCATTATTATAATAAAATAACTTAAGTCATCTAACTTATTTTAAATGCCCATTCAGTTCTAATTACATTATGATCTTAGAGTCTATGGAATAATTCACAAACGTCATTTCTTACAAATTAATTTAAGTCTTCTTCCATAACAATAATTCAATAAAGATATTTTAAAGTATCATTAATTTAGGTTTAATGCAACAACAAGCCTTTATCCCACTATGTGGGGTTAGGTACATGAATCTTTCCTCCATTGTGTTATATTAAGTGTCAATTTTTCATTTGATTTTAATATACTAAGATCAATTCTTATACATCATAACCAAGTTTTTTCAGGTCATCCTCTATCTTTCTTAACATAAGCAAATATATTACATCTACACTCCTGGTGCTTTATGTGACCAAACCATCTAAGGTGACTCTCTCTCTAATCTTATTTTCCATGGAAGCTACACTAACCTTTTCATGTATATATTCATTTCACATTTTATCTCTAAGACTAAAGCCATTCATCCACCTAAGCATACTCATCTCTACAAGACTTAACTTAATTTTATGCCTCTCTTTTACTAGCCAACATTCTATGCAACAAATCATTAGGTCTTACCACCATCTTATTAAATTTTTCTTTAAGTCTAAGCGATACTTTTCTATCACACAACAGGCCAGATGCATTCCTCCACTTCAACCATCCCTATTAATAACATCCCCATCTATTTCACCATCATTTTGAACAATAGAACCAAGATTTTTATAATGTTCACTCTTTTTAATGACTTGATCACCTAATGTCACAACCCCGCCATTAGATCTTCTACAACTAAAATTACACTCCATATAATCAATTTTAGATCAACTTAAGCGAAAACCTTTAAACTCTAAGGTTGGCCTCCATAATTCAAGTTTCCCTTGAACTCTCTCTCTAATCTTATCAATAAGAACAATATCATCATTAAAAATCATACATCAAGGTACATCTTCTTATAAATGTCTAATAAGAACATCCATAACTAAAGCACAAAGATATGGACTTAAATTCGATTCTTGATATAATCTAATTTAAATAAGAAAATATTTTGTCATCTTCCTTATGTTTACAAACAAGTAACAACTCTAGTATACATATCCTTAATGGCTTGGATATAACCAATATTAACTTCTTCTTCTTTTTCTAGAACTCTCCAAAGCACTTCTCTTTGAACTTTATCATATGCTTTCTCTAAATCAATAAATATCATATGTAGATCCGCCTTATTCTCTTTATACTTCTCCATCAAACCTCTCAACAAACATAAAACATCCATAGAAGACTTGCCTGACATGAAACTAAACTAATTTTGAAAAACTTTTGTATCACATCGTAACCCATACTCAATTACTCTCTCCCATAATTTTAATGTATGGCATATTAACTTAATTCCTTTATAATTTGCACACTCTTGTGCATCACCTTTATTCGTAAAAATAAGAATAAACAAGCTCTTTCTCCACTCATCCAACAACTTTTTTATTTTTATAATAATATACAAAAGATTAGTAAGTCAAGAGATTCCTTGATCTTCTAAGCATTTCTACACTTTTATTAGAATATTATCAGGCCCTACTGCCTTTTCACACTTCATATTCTTTAAATTCGTTACAACTTTAGTTTTACTAATATGATGATAAAAATAAGATTCCCTATTTTTATTTAGGTACTAAGGTTGCTAAATTTAATCATTCTCACAACCTTCATTGAAAAGTTTATCAAATATCTCATCCACCTATATTCAATATCATCTTCTCAAAAAAAGCACTTTATGATTTTCATCCTTGATGCACCTACTTGAACTAAATCTTTATTTATTTTATCTCTTTACTTTGCTAGCTTATACATACATCTTTCACCTTCTTTAGTTTCTAATCTTTTATATACATCACTAAAAGCTAAATTTTGTATATTACATATTGCTTTCTTAGCATTTTTATGGGCTACTTTATATATTTCTCAACTCTCCATGTATTTATATCTAAACCAAGTTTTATAACAAAGTTTCTTATTTTTTTTATCTTTTTTTGCATATTTTGATTCCACCACCAATTATTTTTACTATAAGAAGCTTTTTCTTTTGATTCTCCAAACATATTTTTGCAACTTTCTTAATCTAATTTGCAACTATTTTCCACATAACATTAGCTTTCACATGAACATCCCAATTTTTAAGATCTTGTAGCTTACTCTTAAAAATATTTTAATAAGTATTGTTTGAGTACCCCCATGTAATCCTACAACAATGTTTCAGATTATTTCTCATCTTAAAATCTAAAATAAGTAGTCAATATTGGGTACCAAAATTTTCACTCAGAATAACCTTATAATTTTACAATCTAAATGATCTAATTTTCTTATCAGAAAATAATCAATATGTATTTTACTAGGTCCATTCTTATAAGTGATAAAATGTTCATCTCTTTTCTTAAATAAAGTATTAGTCATACATTCTTCATTAGTCACTCTAAACTCATAGTCATCATTAATGCTTTTAAAATCTTCTACAACTCTACCAACATGTCTATTTAAATCTTCTCCAATAAATATATTTTCTTCAAGAAGTATTTTTTACATTAATCCATCTAAATCATTCCATTTTTTTTTGAACCTACATTCAAACTTACTTGAAGAATATAAATGCTTATAACATTAATAATCTTAGTATCAACAATAATCTTTAAACCTATAATTTTATCTCCAATCCTATTAATATTTATAGCATTAACCTTCAAAATATATCTATAATCACACTTACACTATTTCTAATTCGACTCTTACTAAAATGCTAAAGTTTAAAACCTAAACTATCAATCTCCTTGCCTTCTTCCCAACCCATTTAGTTTCTTGAATACATAAAATATTTATCTTCCTAAAAATCATATTATCTATTAATTTAATTAATTTATATATAAGAATGCCTAAATTTCAAGTTCCTAACCTAATTCTAGTTTCATGGAATACCTTCTTTGGCACATCCATCCATAATGTGGGAACCTTTACATATTTAATACTACATCTAGGCACCGATACAATGACCCTTGCACACTTTTCACTATATTCGGGCCACGCTTCCATGTGATGCATAGCATTAACATAATATTTTAAAGGATTCATGTCATGATTATTTCAATAAGTTCTACGCTAGTTGTTGACCGCCTAACGTAACCGTCCACTATTCATATCTAGGTCATAGACTTGGTAAAAGTGGTGTTACAAATTTAAGTTCAATATAAATAAAAAAATAAAATGATTAATCATAACTTTAAAATGTCTTCTCATCATAAAACCTTAAGATGGATCTCTTATAATTAAGTCTTTAAGATGGCTCTAATTAAATTTCTACTTTTATGTAAGAAATCATCAATTTTATCTCTAAATTCATGTTTTTAAAATCATTTATCTCATCATCGATGACATCATCTTTAATAAAAATAATTCAATTTCATAAAAAATGATTTTGGTGATTAAAATATGTGAGGACACCATATAGATCTTGGGTGGTATTTATTTAGATGGTTGAATATAACATTATGGTGTTTATTTTTGGATTGCAATTGTGTGTTGTGTATATGTGAGGGGACACCACGCAGATTTGAGGATGTACTCATTGAGGTGATCGGGTACTACATTAAGGAATAACATATTATCTTGAGAGATAGAAATCACAACCCTATAATGGTCACTTAATAAGGACCTTTAAGGTAGGATGGGTTTTCGAATACACCAGAGATTTTTTTTCTACTTTACATGAAAAAATAAAGCAGGGTTTATTTAAATCGAGTTCGTTAGGTTCCCTATGGAGATCGCCTTTCAAATCTGCTGGTGAGAGAAGAAAGATGAGACTATAGAAATTCATCTTTTTAGGATGCCACGCAGATCCACAGATGTGCTTATTCATGTGATCGGGTACGTCATCAAGAAATAGTGTATTATCTTAAAAGATAGAAGTCACTACCCTTTAATGGATCTAATCACCTCAATAAGGACTCCTAAGAATGATGGATCTGCATATGTACTATAGATTCTTCTCATATTTTATATGGAAAAGCAAAGTAGGATTTATTTTAAATCGAGTTCGCTAAGTTTCCTACATGGGCAAGCCATAGTTACATCCAAGTGAGATCCCTAGGAATACTCGATTAAGGTAAATGATTATTGTCTTTAAAGATTTCAATAGGAAAGGACTATTAATCGATTAGTTTATTTATGAAGATCAAGTAGGATTGATCAAAGAGAGAGAGTTATTATCAAAGCCAAAATAAAAGATAAGTAAGAGATGCCCACGATAATAGCCACTCATATTTCTACTTTATCCAACACATACAAATTTGACATAAAGTAAACAATTTCATTTTAAACTTGAATTTAAAAAAAATGCAAATGCATGAAACCACATTTCATACAAATTTAACATGTTGGGGAAAGATTCAAAGCAATGAAAGCATGTAAATAAATTCACTTTAATTAAATCTTAAAGATATTCTTATGGAATAAGAGAGTTTAAAATAAATCAAAGTGTATTCAATATGATTTTTGTTTAGTTTGAAGTTTGATTTAATTTTGAAAAAGGGAGTTGAGTTTGTTATTCTTAACCCATTCCCATATGTGTTTGATATTTTTTGTTTAATTTTTAGATGATTAGATTCATTTTTATGTATTAATTAGGTTTGGGTATGAATTAAGTAACTTAATTAACCCTTACCTACAACATCTTAGCATAGTTAATCAAATAATTATGAGCCAATAAGATGACATAAAAACTCACAAGGAACTTAAATTTGCAATGCACCTAGGATGAAAATGGCCTAATATAATTTGACTCATAATTAAAGGTTAATTAAGCAAAGGGGTTTAGCTTATGTAATTTCAAAACACCCTTTCACACATATGAATTGGGTTTTGATTTTCTTAATTGAACTTAGGTTATTAAACACCTAAGCATCTACCCAAAGTTGATTAATTAAGTTCTGGAATTTTTTTTAGAATTTTTAGAAATTAATTAAGGGGATAATTAATGAATTAACCCTTAATTAAGAGAAGATTAAGGAAAGAAAATGGAGGTTTAGGGAATGACTTAGGGGAAATGCCCCAAAGTTATTCCCTAAACCTCTTATCTACTGGACCTGACCTTAATCACTCTAATCATGGATTAAAACCACTAATCACACCCTAATTATGCTTAATTAGGTTAAGGGAGTAATTAGGAAACCCATATGCAATTCTTCTAATTAAGCTTTCAATAAATCCCAAGAAATTAGGGGAGATAGAAGTCGTCCCCTAAAATATACCCAAGAAATTTAGGATTAATCAGAGGCTTAATTAAAAGGTAATTTGCAAAATGAAGTTTCCAATAAAACCCAAAATTAGAGAAAGAATAATTCAAAACCCATTGAAATTAATTTCAAAATATTCTAGGTTGAATTATCTTTCCATAGAATTTTATTTCATATTTTTTTGAATTTTATTGAAGGAGATATGAATTTTAGAAGATCCCTAGATTAATTAAAATTAATTAAAGATCCCTAACTAATCCTTTAGCTCATGGCATGCGTGGTGGTGGCCGTCAACGCGCTTTGCATGCATCGGGCAGTGAGCATTCCACTTAAATGTCAAATCCAAAAGGCGGCGCTGATGGCGGACGTGCTTTGATCTCTGCCGTCCGATCAAAGATCGGATGACCAGAGATCTCCCCATAGTTTTAAAAGGATAAATCAAATTCTAAATGTGGGAATAATCTTGACCGTCCATCCAAAATGAGCGGATGGATGACTGAGATCTCCCTAGTTCTTTCCCTTAGATAAACAGAGACCGTCCATGATCTAGGAGAAGATCTGAGCTCGATTGAGCTCAGATTGAAACAAAACTCAACTCACACCATCTAAAGACAATAAGAAACACATCCAAAAGTGGATCTTGCATGACTCATAGATTTTTTCACAAAGGACCAACACATCCTATGCTTGGTGGTTGAAAATTCCATACCTCACCGGAGGTGATCACCGGTGCTCGAGATTGATGAGGTAGCTTCGTCTAGTGGAGACGAGGCCCTGTTGAAATTCTTAGGACTTGGGGTTAAGTGACTTGCTCTATGGACCAACACCACTTGAAGATCATTATGACTTTGATCCAATTGTTCCTCTCCTTGCTATGGGAACTCCAATGGAAGCTTGAGTGAGCTTGGATTGGTCCTTGGAAGAAGTGTGCAAGAGGAATTAGGATGGTTTTCAGTGTGGATGAAGTTCAAGATTGGATTGAGCTCCCCTATTTTCACACTATGAAAACCCGAGAAGATGAAGTTTGATTTTACTTTA
Organism: Cymbidium sinense; assembly: GCA_021442155.1. Taxonomy (NCBI): domain Eukaryota; kingdom Viridiplantae; phylum Streptophyta; class Magnoliopsida; order Asparagales; family Orchidaceae; genus Cymbidium; species Cymbidium sinense. The sequence continues at coordinate 173,619,377 of CM038218.1, read as the reverse complement.
AGAAGCTTGGGGAGGCTGAGAATTGCTTCTCCGAGTTCAATTGAGCATCATGGATTTGAATTCAATTGGGGAGTATATCTCCCTTGAAGGATTGACACAATCCATCTTGCCATTTTGATCCAATTGATCTGGAGGGTCATTTGAGGATGTTTGCACATTGTGGGTTTGAGGCCTTGAGTGATTGCCAACCTCCATGTGCACCAAATTGAGTGGAAGAGGGAGTTTGAATTTTTGACCCATTTTGGGTTTGGCCCCATTGTGGGTTGACAAACCCATTGGGTTGGGTGTACCACTCTTCATTAGGTCCCCTTGAGCTATTAGGAAAGCATTAAGTGCATGTGAAGAGGGTATGACCAAATTACCCATGGATTAAGCTAAAATTTATTCTATGGCCTAGGGGTAGAATGGTTATTTCATTGATTTTTCAATTTGGACATATTGGGTATGTGGAGAAACTAGGTTTGGCCAAGTTTCATGAGATTTGGAATTCATTTGATAAGGTTTGGCTCATGTTGACCCATTTAGGTCAAAATAGGTCAACTTGGGTCAAGTTGACCAATTGGTCAAATTGGGTCAAACCAACAAGTTCATATGACCATTTGAAATGTTTTGGTGACTTTGGTTTGATTCAATTTGGTGTAGTTTTGAATTTGGCTCATATGAGTTCATTTAGGTCAAATGGATCAAGTTGACGTATTTGACCCATTTGACCTATTTGGGCTAGGTCAAGGTTATGTTTAGGTTTGGTTAGTCAAATGGAGTAGATTGGTATCTTTATTTCTAATCAATTTTGGTTAAGTTCAAATTTGGCTCAACATGACCCCTTTAGGTCAAGTTGGGTCTAAGGTCAATTGGGCTAAGTTAGGTTTAGTTGGCCAATTGAGGCTTTGGTCAAGTTCAACAAGTGATTTGTAATGGACTTGACCCATTGGTTTCAATCAATTTGGCTTAGATCAAGTTTTGACATATTTTGACTTTTTAGGTCAAGTTGGGTCAACTTAGGTCAAGTGGCCAATTGGGCTAGGTTAGGCTCAAATGTTGACTTGGTCAAGTTTAAACATAGATCATGAATGAACTTAGATCAATGGTTTCAATCAATTTGGCCTATGGTGGATTTTGGCTATGTTAGATTTCATTTTGGGCTAAGTGTTGACTTGGTCAACCCTTAGGTTTGACTTGGTTTGACCCAATTCGATTGATTGATCATCCCATGATGATTGTTGATCATGATGAGGGCATAAGTGAGTTTGGTTCAATCCAATTTGCTAGGATTAGAATTTGGCTCATAAGGGTACTTTAGGTCACTTTGGGTCAAGTTAGCCTAAGCGGGTCAAATGGCTTGATCAAAGCTTGATTTGAGTTTGATTGAACTTGCATATGGACTTATGATTGAAATATAAATCCATTTGCATGTGGTTTGAAGTCAAATGGGTTTTGGTTCATTTAATAAGTTTATATTCAAAGGAAGAATATGAAGGGATTTGGGTTTTGATTTTTGAATTGGGTTTTAATTTGATGATTGAAGTTTGTATTTATATATGGATTCATGATTGTAAGGTTGATTGAATCATGAAGGAAAATCAAGAGTTTGGCTTGATTTGAAATTGATTTGGCTAAGTTCAAGATTTTGGCTTGAAAGACTTAGGTTGGATTTTGAGTGAATTTGAGTTTGATTTTTGGAATTTGTTTTGATTGTTTGATTTATATTTCATTTATATATGTGAATATAAATGAGAATATAAATGGACCATGAGAAAATTTCAAGGATTTGAAGTGATGATCATGATTTAGGCTAAGTCCATTAAAAGAGAATTTAAAGGACTTAGGAAATTTTTAGATTTGGAATTTAATTTTAGGATTTGATTTGATTGATTTATATTTATATTTCATTTATATATGTGAATATAAATGAGAATATAAATGAGTTTTGAGAAAATCCCATGAGTTTGAATTGATTTGATCATGATTTTGGCTAAGTCCATTAAAGGGAATTTAAAGGACTTAGGAAAAGATTTTAGATTTGGAATTTAATTTTTTTGGGTTTGATTTGATTGATTTATATTTATATTTCATTTATATATTTGAATATAAATGAGAATATAAATGAGTTATGAGAAAATCCCATGAATTTGAATTGATTTGATCATGACTTAGGCTAAGTCCATTAAAAAAATTTAAAGGACTTAAGAAAAGATTTTAGATTTGGAATTTAATTTTTTTTATTTGATTTGATTGATTTTTATTTATATTTCATTTATATATGTGAATATAAATGAGTTATGAGAATATGTGAATAGCCACTAAGAGACTGAAATCAGCTCAAAGATAATCAAAGATTAGTTTCATTTTTTTAGATTTGTTTGTTTTGATGGATTTCGTTGGTTTGCAATGGTTCAAACTGAGGAGGAGCTTGTAGATGCCTAGACCTATCTCAGATTTATTGAACCAAAGGGAGTGGCTTCCCCGCCGATGGGAGAGCTATCCAACCAAAGGAGTGCCTTTTAGTTTGAAATGGTCAATTGAAGGGAAGAAAGCTCGAGGACTCACATCTTCCATTAGAAAGGACCGTTGGGGTGATCGGTTACTTTGGGCAACAAATTGAACTCGATGGACAAGCATGCAAATCATGCTAGAAAGAATCCATAGTTACATCTTGAGATGATTGAATGCAGTGGTAAAAGATTAAACCCAACCTAAGGAAACTCTGAGTAAAAGCATTTATCTCAACTAGACAATTCCTATGGGGAGTTACACATCTAAAGATTGAATGATTGCTTGGGAAAAGGGCCCTTTGGGGGCTGGAATTCCTAATCCACAAGCGAAAATTTTATTTTATTTTTATTGTGGACTTGTTAGTTTGCAAGGGATTAAACTGAGAAGGAGCTTATATGTTGACTATCTGATTTAATTGAACCATGGGAGAATGTGCATCGTCAATAAATTCTCAACAGGGGTGGCCAGGTGGGGGAACTCCAACCAAAAGTAACAGTGTAAAATGAGGTCATGAAGGAAGCAATCCAAATAGAATTTGGGATGGACGGTAAGAGCTTAATTCAACACCACGAGAAGATGACATGGCTAGTCATATATCCAATAGAGGTTCCAAGGAGAATGTTCAGACTCACATCTTCCTAAAATTGATTATTGGGATAGTCTATCTTTGGCTCGACAGTTATCCGACTAAGGTGACTCTTGAAAAATGCCTTGGGGACTTATATCAACTCAAACGTAGTCAAGAGGAAATAATCCTGAGACTCTAAACCTCAAATATACTCAAACCTAGTTAGAGCAATGGCTAGTTCAAGAAGAAAGCATGGGACTCACATCTTAGCAAGTCAACATAGCTTTTATTGGTTAGTGAAGACTACCATACTAATGATTTTGAATGGTCTTAGGAAGAAAGCTGGGACTCACATCCTAACAAATGACCATACATACCAATGAGGTAGCTTGTAGAATTGAATTTAGAGCATAATAAGTGAGTGCCACAAGGGTCTACATCAAAATAGCTTAAGACAAAAGATTTATGTTTATTTTTGTGCACATGTTAAAAGGAATAGGATGCCTCTGGGGGACTCTTACACCTAACCTAAAAACACGTTAGAGAATTTGATGAAATAGTGCCACGGATGCGAAATAGGATTTCCACTAAGAAATGATGCCGCTTGGGTTCTCTCACACCTATCTTAGTTATGCTAATCGAAATAGGATGCCTCTCGGGTTCTCTTACACTGATTTTAATAGCTACGAGAGATTGTGTTTGCATTGTGAAAGAGGGATAGGATGCCACTGGGGGACTCTTACACCTACCTTAGACACATCACGATAAATTCATAAGACAAGTAAACAACGTTCCAAAGAAGATAAGATTTGATGAATGGAATCATATTTTTGTTCTTTTTATTAATGATTATTTTCAAACATGATTTTTTTATGAGTACTTTTTCTTTAGATAGAGCCCATTAATTGGGTGTGTTCCTCACAAAAAGAAAGATCCTCCTTGGTAGTCTCTATGACATTGGGGCCTTCCCAAGTGGGTTCAAACTGCCTCTATCTTTTAATGGGCAATTGGTCTCATGGACAACACAAGTTCTCCTACTCAAAAAGACCTATGGTGGACCAGCTTGTTGTGAGCTTGAATCATTTTGGCCTTATATAACTCGAGGTTCTGGCACGGCCGTAGGAAACTCTCCTCGAACCTTCGAGCTCTTCTAACCACAACTTTGCATTATGCTATGTAGTGATCTTGTCCTTCGTGATGGGAGTTGAACTTCTAAAGGAAGAATTTTGAATACACCCAGGAAAATAGGGAGATGGAGTCCCATAAAGTGGGTAGGCTCATAAGGCTTCAAACTACTCATTCCAATGCCTTTTGTTCTCATCAAGAGTCTTCTTCTAAGATTTTGTTGAATGCTTCTACTGCTATTTCTAGGATAGATGGTGGAGTATCTCATATCCTTCCCAAAATTGATCTTCATGTTTTGAGTGCACATTATCTGGATATAATTCATTGAGGCATCAACCTATATACATGGTTCTAAAAAAATTGAAGCACATCAAGTGACCTCTTATGGATTCCTACTATAATGTATAAGATGAATCGATACTCAAGAAGGAGGATCAAACCTACAATGTTAGTACCCCAACACGAATGGCCATGAAGCCAATGGTGTAGAATATTGGTGGTTAGTGGAGGACACACCGTAAAATATTGATGGAATCTATCCATGGAATCATCGAAGAGTATCCAAGTCATGATCTTTGTCTTCATCTTTATCATTGATGTTGATGACTGATGGTTACAATGCCACATGCTTCATATTTGTCTAAACAACGTAATCACATCTGGTCAAAGGATTTTCAGGTGCCTCAAGAGCATGGGAGAGAGCTCTCTATTTTATGAAATTTTCTTGGTAGTTTACTGTTCAAGTAATTTACAGTTCCTCAATCCGTCCTTATCTATTTTGGCAATGGCAACCTCCCCTTCAAGAGAGAGTCTCATGAGTTCAAAATCATAAGGGATAGGACTTGTCATTTTGGACCTTTATTGAATGGTCATCCCATGGACATGCCAATTCTTTTGGCCAAAAGCATCAATCAGGGAACCCAGATGGTGACTTCAAGAATTTGGGCCAACATCTTCATGGTATACTCATAGTAATGATGAAGCTTGGGTTTGAGAACCTAGTAGGACTCAACAATCTGGTTGATGACCAACTAAGAATTCTCAAAGATGTTAATGCTTGTTGACCTCATTTTAGAATGAGCTCTCAGCCCATCTAGACATAGTACTTCTTTAGACTTTAAGAGTTCCCTAATCCTAAGACACATCTAGTGATTAGGTGGACACTCCAACCTAGCCCTAGAGACTTAGAAGAGTTAGCCCTAGGAATAGACCATGCCTTAGGGGTGTTAGGAAATCTATCTACTCTTAGCTTAAACCTTTCCTCACCTTCCGTCTTTCAAGTCAAACTCCAAAATGAATGAAGCTCATGATTAAAATCCATCAAAAAATTCCTAGTCCAAATTTTGCCCAAGTCCTTAAGCCTCCTTTAAGGATTTAACCCAAATCATGATTCAAACCTATTCAAACCTTGAGATTTTCTCACCTCATTTATATTCTCATTTAAATTCATATTTATAAATGAAATATAAATTCAAATCAATCCAACTAAACTCAAAATTCCAAGTCAATTTATGAAAACTTTCTTAAGTCCCTTTAATTTTCATTAAAGGACTTAGCTAAAATCAATTTTAAACCTTGATCAAACCAATTCAAATCCTTAGGATTTTATCAAAAATTATTTATATTCTCATATCTAAATGAAATATAAATATAAATCAATCCAACCAAAGGTAAAAATTAAATTCCAAATTTAAAATCCTTGAAATTCCCTTAACTTCCTTAATTTTCCATTAATGGATTTAACCTAAAATTTGATCAAACCATTTCAAACTCATGGGATTTTCTCAAAAATTATTTATATTCTCATTTATATTCTCATATATAAATGAAATATAAATATAAATCAATCCAATCCAATTCAAAAATTAAATTTCAATTAAAACATTGCATTAAATCCTTTAAAATCCCTTTAATGGATTTAACCTAAATCATGATTAAACCACTTCAAATCCTTGAAATTTTCACGATCCATTTATATTCTCATTTATATTCACATATATAAATGAAATATATATTCAAACCAATTCCAAAAATCAAACTCAAATCAACTCAAAATTCAATCTAAGCCTTTCAAGTCAAAATCTTGAACTTAGCTAAATCACTTTCAAATCAAGCCAAACTCTTGATTTTCTCTTATGGTTCAATCAACCCTACAATAATGAGCTCATATATAAATCCAAACTTTAATCACTCAATCAAAACCTAAATAAAAATCCCTTTCATATTCTTCCTTTGAATATGAAATTTTCAAATGGATCAAAACCCATTTAATTTCAAACCACTTATAAATGGATTGCCATAGGGGGAGATATGCTCCCCCTAATTCAATGAAATTTCAAGATACCCTCTTGATTGAAGCCAAAAAACTAGAGCAATCATCAGAGAGCACTCCCAAGCATCTTAGAGAAGATTTGAATTCCCTATTCCTTGGTTTTGCACAGTGCAAAAATAGGGGAGCTCAATCCATTAGCCACTTTTCTCTATACTTGATTTCCTTACAATTGCTCTTGCACACTTTATCTGAGAGGTCAGTTGAGTGCACCTAGGCTTCTATTGGAGTTCCCACAGCAAGGAGGGATCAAATTCAATCAAAGTCGCAAAGGAAGTGAGGTGTTCACATTGATCCACTCAATCCCAAGGCCTTTCAATGGGCCGTCTCCACCAAGAAGCTACATCGATCTCGAGTGATCACCTTCAATGAGGTATGAAATTTTTAGATCACTAAACTCAATGTGGTGTGGACCTTTGTGAAGGAAATCTTCACCTCATCGAATTTTGGTCGTTGGATTTGTCATTCTATATCTCTAGATGGTGTGGGTTAAATTTTATGTGATTCTATGCTAGTTCAAGCTTGGATCTTCCCTTGATCAAATCTCTGATCAAGGGGAAGAACTTTTCATCTCCATCCATCCACATTTTAGATGGATGCTAAGATTTTAGCATGTTTAGATATCCATTTATCCTTTATAAACCAGGGGATCAAAGTCATCTTTGACGGATGATAAAGAATGGCAACCTTTGTGAGGTGACAAGTTGTGTTCCCTCATGGTGTGCAATGCAAAGACCCCACCGCATGCGTATGAGCTTGGATTAATGGGATTACTTAAATTAATTAATTAATAGAGAACTTATAATTCATAATTCCCTAGAAAAATAAAAAAATAAAAGGAAAATGCTATGGAAAGATAATTTCATCTAGATTTTAAAAATAATTTCAATGGATTTTGAATTACTCTTTTCTCTAAATTTCATCCATTAATCTCAAATTTCTGGGATTCATTTTAGGGGATGACCTCTGTCTCCCCTAATTTTCTTGAGATTTATTGATGGCTCAATTGAGAAAATTGCTATCTCATTCCCTAATTACCCCTTTCATGTAATTAAGCATAATTATTATATGATTAATGGATGATTAGGGTTGATTTGATAAAATTGGAGGTTTATGAAATAAAGCTATTCCCTAAACCCCCTCTTCTCCCCTTAATCTCCTCTTAATTAAGGGTTAATTTATTAATTATCTCCTTAATCAATTTTCAAAAAAATTCTAAAAAATTTCATAACTTATTTAATCTACCTTGGGTAGATGCTTGGGTGTTCAATAGCCTAAGTTCAATTAAGAAAATCAAAATCTAATTCACATGTGTGAAAGGGTATTTTGAAATTACTTAAGCTAAACCCTTAGCTTAATTAACTTTAATTATGAGCCAAATTCCATTAGGCCTTTCCATTATTAGGTGCATTACAAATTTAATTTCTTGTGGGTTTTATGTCATCTCATTATATAATTATTTAGTTAATTTTCTAGGTAAGGGTTAATTAAGCCACTTCTTTCAACCTAATTAACAATAAAAATGTATCTAATTACATAAAAATTATCATATCAAACACATGTGGAATGGGTTAGGAACAAACTTATTTCACCTTTTCAAAATTAAATCAAACTTCAAACTAAACAAAATAATTTTGAAATACACTTTGATTTATTCTAAATTTTCTTATTCTATAAGAATGTCTTTAGGATTTAAGTAAAGTGAGTTTGTTTACATGCTTTCATTATTTTGGATCTTTCCCAACATGTTAAGTTGTATGCCATGTGATTTCATACATTCATCTATTCATTTCATGAATTTTAAAATAAAATTATTTACTTTATGTCAAATTTGCATGTGTTGGATAAATTAGAAATATTAGTGACTATTATCACTACTAAATCCAAATTATTTTTCAAAATACATGAATCAAATATCAAATCTGAAAGTGTGCTACTTATACTTTAATTATAAGCTTGCATGTGATAGATTATAAAAGCATGTTTAGCATAGGTTTCTTTTCTTTCTTATATTGGTATTGCTTTGAATAAGAGTTAGTAAGATGTAGGGTTCATTTGAAAAGAACCCAACACTTACTTAATTCCCATACTCTATTCATCCCTATGCTCTCACCTAAGAAGGGTTGCCTATACTTCTATGCATAAATTGCATAAACAAAAAAGAATCAACTTTTGCATCTTCTTTTTCTACTTCATTTCTTTTATATGCATGTTTATATTTAAGGAAAGTGGTATATTAGTTTGGACAACCCTTAGGTTGGGGCTTTAAGTAGTAGGTCTTAAACCTTACACTATTAACAATGTACTCACTTATGCATTTCTTACTTTCATGTGTATGTGAAATTTTGGATAAGGAAAACCTTTTCTACTTAAGAAAAATCATGCATATTCAACTTCTAAAAATTTTCTTAAATGGATTACTTAGCATGCATCATAAAGTGTGTTAACTACTCTCATTTGCATGTATAGATATGCTTAAGGTCCATCCATATGCATGTTATATATGTTAGGAAAGATTTTTACCCAACTTAACAACTCAAATAAAAATTAACCAACTCATAACCTCACATAAAGTTTAGGATTAAAATCAAGATAAAAGAATTAACAACCCCTTAACTGGATGAGCATTTCTTTATAATATCATGCACAAATGCATCTTATTTCACTCTTGATAGGGCTTTCCATCTTTTTCAAAAGAACTCTTGACCTTTGAGAAGTGTGGAAACTCACCTCCTCCCTTATCATTGATTTTGGCCAATAACCTTCTTTCTCATGCATTAGTCATATGAAACCTATTAGCCTAAAAATAATTGTCCAAAATGAAAATAAAATAAAATTTGAAATGCATTAGATTTAGGTCATTTGAAGCTTGTACCTTTACATGATCTAGTCTCTTTAGAGAGTGAGTTTAAGGACTTAGTCTCTTTCTAAATTAAAAAAATAGCCTAGTTATCTTGCATAAGTGTAATGACTAGCCTGCAAGTTGATAGGATCTCTTTTGTATGTCCCCTCCCATGGCGACATGGGGATGTACAAAAGAAAAGAGAGGGATATTTCACTTTTGGCATTACAAGCCTCCCCGGAGGCCCACAGGGTTATTCAACGATAGAGCATGCCCCCGATAATTGCGCCAAGCATTCCCGTGATTCTCACTACATGAATAGTTCAATGTGCTCATCGGCACGAGATGTGGATCATCCAAGGCACATTATCATGGCATCCTCTGTCAATCGAGTTTGAAACCAAACTTCTCCCCGAGGGATAGATGAGATTGGTGAGATCCAATGGAGATGAACTTTCTATTTACTCATGGGATCCGGGTAGGGGACCCCATATCCTCTTCTGAGAATCCATACACCCCATGTGTATGGAAAATCTCTAGCAGTTGAGGTGGCCCCCCAGTTGTAAGTCCAAGTGGTGGTTTGTCCTCTCTTATGGAGGCAAACCAAATACCCATTTTCATCTTAGATTTAGGTGCTAGCCTCATGAAGCTCCTAGATTTAGAGGTTGTTTCTCCTTTAGGGCCATAAGCATAATTCCTCACCTCTTAGGCATTTCCTTAATCTTGTGTTAAGGAATCTTAAGTCCCAAATTTCTAATAAAAAATCCAACTCAAACAAACTAAATCAATTTTAAAAATGTAAAGCCCAACTATAGGATAGTTTGAAATGCTCATTGGGTTTCTTAGCATCATGGGCATTTCCTACTTATCTTCCATTTTGGCTTGATAATAACTCCCCTTTTGATCAATCATTTGATCTTCAAAATAAATCAATCAATATTCCTTCATATTGAAATCTTCAAAGACAACCATCATTTACCTTAAGAGTTTTCCTAAGGGATCCCATTAGGATGTAATTAACTGTGGGCTTGCTTATGAGAACTTAATGAACCCATTTAAAATAAACCCGCTTTACTTTTCTATATAAAGTAGGAAGAATCTCGCATATGCACACCTATCTTAGAGTCCTTATTGAGGTGATTGGTTCCATTAAAGGGTAGTGACTTATCTTTCAAGATAGTACACTATTTCTTGATAACATATCTAATCACTTGAAGTACATTTGTGGATCTTGGACATCCTAAAAAAAATTATAAGGTCTCCTCTTTCATTTCTCCCGTGATTTGAAAGGTGACTCCTCATAGAAATTTTCACCACAAATTTTTTGATGAATCTGGGGATGGTTCCTCTCCATCTTGGTAAATTATCATTGTCTTTGAGTATAGTGGGTTTGTACTTTGGTATTAATGAGACTATCCTTCCTTCCATTGGCACTTAACTCATTTCATTCTTGAGTTGAGTTAGCCAACATCTTTAGGTTTTATGCATTCCTTGTTAATCTTAAATTTGGTTCCATGTAAAATGAAAAGGTCTAAATAAAAAGAAACATTCTTAAGACTTCCTCCATCATTTTCATGATAAGGAAAGGTTCATCCTAAAATAAATAAATCTTCCATAAAGAACTTTGCTTTTCAAAAGCACCTTTTCAAAAACACACTTAATAAAATATTTTCCACAAAATTTTGTCACCCTCATTTAACAATTCATAATTACATGTAAAATTTTCAAAAATAAAACTAATAAAATTTTCTAAAAGCATAAATGAACATCTTCTTTCAATTCACTTTGATGAAGATTTCATTTTTAAAATAAAATGAACAATCATGTTTTCCAAAAATCACAATCATAATCATAAAGTTTTCAAATGCACATATGAATCTTCTATTTCAATACACTCACATTATTGATGGAGTTCATTTGTAAACAAAATTAAACTTTTCACACATGAACATTCATTTAATAAACTCAAAATTTATTAAATAAAGAGTTCATTCCCAACTAAAAATAAAATACCCTTTTATGAAATCTCACTTGAACATATCTCAGATATGTTTTAAGTTAGACAATCACACACAAAACAAAAATTTCATATTTCAAAAATGATATTGATTTTTATTTTACATACCTAAATTTGTTGAATGGAAGTCTGCTTTTTCAAAAATTAAAACTTAAACAATCATATTTCAAAAGTTTTGAAACATTTTGAACCCAAACATACCTAAATTGAAGGAAGTCTCCAAAAAAAAATAAAAATAAAATAAAATTTTCTAAACACATTTGAAATCACATAACATTAAATTACATAAGTTTTCAAACTAAAATTTAAAATCAATAATCACATTTAAAAAAAATTCAAACACATTTAGAACTTCATTTAACATACCCAAATTTGTTAAGTAAAGTTCCCAAAAAAAAATAAAATTTTCAAAGCATTTTGAACCTCACTCAACATACAAATTTGTTAAGTGAAGTCTCCAACCAACAATTTCAAAATTTCTAAACATTTGGAACCTCACTTAACATATCCAAATTTGCTAAGTGAAGTTTTCAGACTCAAAAATTCAAAACTAACAATCATATTTTAAAAAAATTTCAAATATATTTAGAACTTCATTTAACATACTCAAATTTGTTAAGTGAAGTCTCCAAATTCAAAATCCAAAAATATTTCAGACACTATTTGGAATTTCATTTAGCATGCTCAAATTTGCTAAGTGAAATTTCCAAATTCTAAAATGAAAATTTTCTAAACACATTTGGAACCTCAGTTAACATACCCAAATTTGCTAAGTGAAGTTTCCAAACTCAAAAATTCAAAGTCAACAATCATATTTCAAAATTTTCAAAGCACATTTGGAACCTCAACACAAATTTAAAAGTCTCCAACCAAAATTTCAAAATTTTCACATTTGAACCTCATTTAACATACCCAAATTTGTTAAGTAAAGTCTCCAAATCAAAATCAAAATTTTCAAAACACATTTTGAAACTTCATTTAACATACCCAAATTTGTTAAGTGAAGTTTCCAAATTCAAAATCCCACAAAATTTTTCAAAACACATTGGAATTTCATTTAGCATGATCAAGTTTGCTAAGTAAAGTTTCCAAATCCAAAATCAAATCAAAAATCATAATTCAAACAATTCTAAACACATATTTGGAACTTCATTTAACATACCTAAATTTGTTAAGTAAAGTTTCCAAATCCAAAATTCAAAACTTTTCAAAATATATTTTGGAACTTCACCTAGCATACTCAAATTTGCTAAGTAAAGTTTCCAAAGTCAAAACAAAAATATTCAAACACCTTTGGAACTTCCTCCCTAGCATACCAAATTTGCTAAAGAAATGTTTCCATTTTTTAAAACCAAAAAAAAAAAAAATTTTGAACACACCATTTGAATTTCATTTAGCATACTCAAATTTACTAAATAAAATTTCATTTAACAAAACCAACATACCAAATTTGCTAAAGTTAAATTTTCACTTTCAAATCATTTCAAAATACAAAACAAAACATGTAGGATCCCCTTAGCATACCAAATTTGCTAAGGGTCCTACCCTTTCCAAACAAATGAAACACTTAGGATTTTCTTAGCATACCTAAATTTGCCAAGAATCCTATTTCACTTGGGTTCTTCACTTTGCATACTTAAATTTGCTATAAGAATTTCAAAATTTTCCAAAAAAAATCAAAATAAAATAAAATTTTCAAAAAAAAAAAGAAACAATCACTTTTACTTCACTTAGTATACCTAAATTTACCAAGTAAAATTCCAAAAAAAAAAAGAAACAAACAAAAATAAAATCATTTGACCCTTACTTTAACATACCCAAATTTGTTAAAGGGAAGGGTCCTCAAATAAAAAATTCAAATTCAAAACAAAATGAACCTATGGAAGCATCCTATCAAAGATTTTGAATCCATATTTCAACATACCTAAATTTGTTGAAATTTGGATTCATATTCAAATTCATCTTTCAATCAATCTTTTCAAATCTATTTGAACCCCACTTAACACTTCCAAGTTGTTGGATCTGGGTTCAAATTCAAAAATTCAAAAATCTATGGAGACAGAAAACTGATACAAGTTCATTTCTCATTGTAGATTCTTTTCAGTGTAATGCAGTTCAATGTTAGTTTACTATAGTTGTGCAAATGGCCAGTTCTCAGAAATTTATCTTTATATTCCCCCATGGTATGGATCTAGCTCTAGATCAGGCTGACTTCCCTCATTTGGACCATACCCACTTGATCCAGGAGATTTGAGGGGCTGATCACTTGTGAGCATTCCCCTCACCACAGTCAGCAAGAAGAAGGTGACTAGGCAGAAGCCAATCATAAGGATAGACCTACCATTTGATTCAGATGTATCCTCACCAAAGAGGAAAGCTATGGTACCACACTTCACTGGTTCAGCCCAAAGCATGCCACAGCTCATCCTAGTTGCCCCTTGTTGCCCTAGTGTGGGCTAGTACCCTACCATCTATACCCTCCAAGGGTAAGGCTCCCCTAGTTTCAAGGCTTGCCTCCCTAACATTTGAGTATGGGTCTAGTTCACACTCCTCTTATCCTACCCAAACTCGGCGTAGAAATAAGAACTGTATTGTCAAATGGTTCCATACTCGGATAGCCGGAGAGTTAGAGGCAGTAGCTAGATTGGCCATGGATGAGTCTCCCATGATCATTTGACCACTGGTTATGGAAAACCGCCATCCTCTCTGATTAGACAGAGAGGATGCTAGGATCCGTTCACCTCCTCCTCTGGTGCACAACCAGTAGTTGGGGTAGGAGTCACCGCCTCCACTCTATTCTATGTCAGGTGGAGCATCTGACGCCTAGTCGATACTGTTGATCTTTGATCTATTATCCCTAGTAGGGAGGTAGATTCATCGGAGGATGTGAGGCCCATACATCACACAGAGAGATGGAGGTTCAGTAGTCACGCTTCTTCTTTGTTGATTTTCTAGCTCAGCACTACCCACGCCACCATCGAGTATTCTCACGGACCACCACCAGGGTTCATGGAGAGTCGGTGGTGTCTCCACCCCACTGCTTTATCCCTTGTTCACCATCGCCAATGTAGGTTTCAGCATCACCCATTCCATCTAAGGCCATGAAGGCCGCATATGGGGAAAAATGTACCTCGTTGGTGATCCGACTATGACCAAGGATCCCTTCTACACCACCCATTAGGTTGAGCTCTCTGCTCAACCTTCCCCTAGGTGGTGGGCGGAGGAGGTGACCCCGAAGCATCGTGGTCGTTCCTTCACCAACTCCTATGGAGATGGAGATGTATTAAATATTCCGACAGTGCAGTAGTGGTAGAGGATCATCCTAGGATTGTTACCACATTAAAGTATCGAGTATCATTCTTCTAGTGAGTATAGCACAAGATTGACTCCCAATTGCAGGTCGGTGCCTCTCGATGCATGTTGATCATCACCAAACTATTTGTACTTGAGTTAGATCTATCTTAGATGAGATAGTTGCACATTATTTTATAGAGAAGAAGGAGATCTTAGGGTTCGCCTGGTCTAATGAAGAGAAAGTTATCTTCGATCCCAATGAAGATGACTTGATGGGAGATTCAGCTGGTGTATGCATGGTCGATACTAGAAGCTCTCTTCTTAGGGAGCAACAGATGGAAGGAAGGTGATGAGAGGGAGACAGAATCATATCACCTTTGATAGTAGTTAAGGCAGAAAGATGAGAAAATTGATAGGATGGCACAACAGTTGGACTTGAAGAAGTAATGTGCTTTAAAACAAGCCCTCAATTTATCCTAATACAATCTTTGTCGTCAGCTGAGCTAGTGCATGTCTTAGACCCAAGTTAAGACTCTACCTTGTTGAGCAAGGTAGCACTAGTTTATAGGAAGGTAGTGGAAAGTACTCCATACATGAAAAGATCAAAATCCATGGTTGAGCGTAGTGAAGGAAGCTTTGGCTCAAGCCCGGGAGGATCATCGGTTCCAAAGGGTAGACCCGGAGAATTGATGCTATCCAATATCCCAAGGGTTTCATGCCTCCTTCCTTCAAAAGCTTTGATGACAAGGGAATCGAGGCATCATATAGCTCATTTTAGGCCAATTGTGCACATGCGGTGGCGCTTTACTCTTTGGACTCTTTGTCAGTAACCTAGCAGGTATTGCTTTTGATTGGTATGCTGAACTGCCCAATGGTTTAGTAAAGACATTTATTGAGTTAGAGTTACTCTTCATTAAGAGCTTTGTTGGAGCTCAACAAAGGGTTACTGTAGGTGATCTCGTTATAGCCGAACAATACTTCAATGAGTTACTTGTTAATTATATTCTCTGATGGCGTAACCTGAATATGAAGTGCAAACCATAGCTGTCTGAACAACACACCATTGAGATTCTCTTGAAGAATATCCATGGCTCGGTCGCCTTCATGCTTAAGGGATTCACCATAAATACATTTGAGAAATAATTTAATAAGGCGGCTAGTCTACAAGGAGAGGCCAAACAATTGCCTTTTCTAGATCAGTTGCTAATGCAGAAATCCCAAAAGGTCTATTAGAAGAAACCTGGAGTAGTGATAGTGGTTGATAAGGGGAAAGCGCCTAGAGATCAGAGACCATGACCTCAAGCCTCCACCTCCTTTGCCACCACCATCGGCCTCCACCACGCCTCCATGACAAAGACACCATGCCCCATATACCACCAGTGACATGCATATCCACCGCCAGGTAGCTATGGTCCACCTACTCTTTTAGATAAGTTAAATAAACCTTATTATTTTAAGAGGGAGGTAATCAGGAAGATCTTTAAGAACCTCTTAAAGAAACCTGATTTTCAGCTACCCGAGCCTAGGAGACTGAAGGAAGTAGGAAAAAGTCATGATCCAAACTTTTTCCCTTGCCACTGTATGATAGGCCATGTTTTGGAGGATTGCTTCACATTCAACTGGCTTGAACACAGTTTCAAGATCGGTGCTACAGTTATCCCAAAAGAATACCTTATGGAACAACCTTCCAGTTCCATTAGGGTAATCCTTGGGGATACATGTGATCCTACCAAAACCAAAGAAGGTTGGGACATTTCTTGTCCAAAACCTCTAAGAAAATCATTCGTAAGATCAAGAAGCTTTCTTGCAGGTGCTGAGCTCAAACCTCCAACACCAAGAAGGTTTGCAAGTTGCCAACTCTGGAAAGGGGAGCTCGAGAGAGCATAAACATGTCGAGATAGCCCTTACATCCACAGACCTAGTCTAGCCTTCTTGCAGCCCACATCGCAACTTCTACCATTAGCTAGCTATTTTATTCTTCTACTAGTAGAACTCTTGTATCGGATAAGGGCATCAAATCCCTTACTCCACTTACTCTGCTTGACTTCTACTTTGTACCCCAAATACTTCCAAGAAATTGAATAAAGATGATTTGAATTACATCTTCTTTTGATGAGTTATCTTCTATTCCTAATGATAAGTCTTTAAGTCTAAATAATTATAATCCTTCTTTCGATTGAGTTGGACTTTCCAACTCAATACTATGGTTCACCTCTTGAGATAGACTTGGAATCATCAATTCGAGAGTCCCATAGAAGCGAGGTGAGCCTAAAGTGCGTAGAACTTCCACCACCTCCCGCAAGAGATCATCAAGTCAACCTCCATAGTGGTAAGGTTCTACCTCCTAGGCAAGACCTCAAGATAGAGGGAAACGTCATTGATGATCAAGAAGCCCTTCCATGGATGCTCCACCTTGGATATGCTTGTGGAAGACCAGCCGAAGGTGGACTACAATGTCCTTTCTCATCTAAGAAAGTTACCATCTAAGCTAAGCATATATGATGCCCTTGTCTTATCCAAAGAGATGAGAGAATCACTAATCAAGGCTCTCCTTGATCTTGAAATATGCTTAACTCAACTGACCACTATAGGTGAGGAAACATATTATGCAAAAGAAGCCCAAGGGATCACCTTCACAAATGAAGACCTTCTTCTAAGGGACTTGGAGTACAACTGTCCCCTTTACATCATAGTTGACATGAACCAGTTCAGACTTGCCAGAGTTCTCGTGGATCTAGGTGCATTAATGAACATTATGAGTCTAAAGAACCTTGCCTATTTGAGGATCAACATCTCTACACTCTGAGGAGATCAGATGATGCTGAGAGGATTCAATGAACAAGGTGAGCGGGCTTTAGGTTTTATAGTGTTACCTATGGAGATAGGTGACTGGAAGACTGAAGCCAAGTTCTACATCATTGATTCGAACACTTCATTCACTGCTTTGCTTGGTAGGCCTTGGATACATTAGAACAAGTTCATTCCATCCTCCCTCCTTGAGTGCATCAAGTTCAGAAAAGATGGAATTGAATACCGTGTCAATAGAGATGAAAAGCCATTTTCAGTTAGAGAGGTTGAGATTTATGAAGATGTGACCTACTATCTTCCTAAAAAACACCCTTTCTCATGAACTTGGACAAAATTCAAATGTAAAAACAAAAGAAAAAGAAAATGAAGAAAAAGAAAAGCCAAAAGAAAAAGAAAAGAAAAATAAAAGTCCAAGTGCACAAGAAAGGGAAAATGAAGAAGAAATAGATCTGCAAATCATATTCCACCCATAATTCATTCCATTATATGGATATGTGGGTAGGATGGCTCAACCTCCACCAAGTAGAGGCAGTGGTAGAAATAGAGGTAGTTCCTGAGGAGACCCTTGGGCCTTGCCCAATGAGGTCATGTTCTGTTCATGGAGTACCCTACTATTCACATAGACTTGGAATCAACTCGGAGGATGAGTCTAATGTGATTAATACCAACCCTCTCATGGGTTCCATTGGAGGTGACTTGATCATAAAGATAAGACCAGGCCTCCAAGCAAAGCAAAGTATTCGAATCTGGTTTATGTGAAACTATTAGGCAACAACTGGGAACCTTAGTTCTTACCTCACTTACATCTCAGAAAGTTGAAGGTTTGATAGTTAAGGAAATCCCTAAGTCTTCTAGTGACATGAAGTAGAAGAGGTTCTTTTTGGGATCATCCTCCTCAAAAAGTTGATGTAGAGCTTGAGGAAGATACTTTTAAAGAATTAATGAAATTACCTATTGACTTTTATTCACCTTGTGTTCAAAATCTTATACAGAAAGATTTAGTTCCTCATACATGGTCCAAGCAATGTGTCAGTACTTGAAGCTATGGAACAATATGGTGGAAGCATAATCAAGAGTAGGATTAGATGATATTACGATCGATGATGAAGATTACTTCTTAGTTGTTACCAATCATTTGGAGTCTGATAGGTTCTTCTCACACGACATAAAATCTTATGAGAATGTGTGTTTAGAAATTTTAGATGATTTAGATGACCTCCAAGTCAAAGAGGCACTGCTAGAATTTGAAGAAAAAATCTATTTAATAATTGACAAACTTAAAGAAATCAACCTCAGGATAGAAGAAAATCCTCGCCCGACATAAATTAGTTCATTGATGAATGAAGAAGAAACCAATGACTTAGTTAGGCTATTGACTGAGTTTAAAGACTACTTCGTATGGAGTTATAAAGAAATGCCTGGATTATCTCATAGCGTCACAAGCTAGCAATAGATCCCAACGTTATTTATTAAGCAAGCTCCTAGACACGATTAGAAATTGAACAAGCTCATTTAAGTCAAAAATTGATCGATGGTTTCATGGGGAAGAAAAATATCCTACATGGTTAGTTAGTGTCGTCCCAATTAAGAAGAAAAATAGCCAAATTTACATTTGCGTCAATTTTAGGGACTTAAATATGGAATGTCCTAAGGATGAGTTTCCTCTTCCTATACTAGAGTTAATGGTGGACATTGCCTCATCTCATAATATTTTCTTGGATGGATCATGCTACAAAAATCAAGATGTCTCACGAAGATGAAAGAAACACTTTTCAAACCCCATTAATCTTCTATAGGGTCATGCCTTTCGCCTTAAAATGTTGGTGCTACATACCAATGGGCCATGACTCAGATTTTCAATGAACTCATCTATCATCAGGTTGAGTGCTATATTGATGCTCTAGTAGTCAAGAGTTTAGAAAAGGAAGACCATCTCTTTGACTTTAGAGTAGTTTTCAAATGGTTAAAACAAGATAACCTTAAAATGAATCCCCTGAAGTGTGCATTCGGAGTCACTTTAGAAAAATTCCTTGGGTTTGTTATTCGACATCAGGGAATAGAAATAGATCTTGAAAAGATTAAAGCTATCTTAGAAATGCCACCTCCTAAGAGTGTAACTCAACTTAGATCCTTTCAAGGATGGCTGGCGTCTCTAAGATGCTTTATCTCAAACCTATTAGGGAGATGCAAACTGTTCTCAACACTTATCAAAAATGATGCCAAGTTCAAGTGGGATGACAAGTGCCAACATGCTTTTGAAGACATCAAAGAGTACTTGGTGAAGCCGCTAGTTCAGCCTATCCCGTGAAGGCCATTGATTCTTTACACGCTTATTGATGACTCTCGGCTCGTTCCAAGTCAATGATGAAGGAAGGCACTCTACTACCTCGTCGATTCTGAAGCAAACTATCCACCTATTGAGAAACATTACCTAGCTTTGATCTTTGCTTCCCAAAAGCTACAACATTATATGCTTTCTTATAAGGTGAACTTGATCTCCAGAACAAACCCACTACAACACCTCATGACAAGGCCAATGCTTTTTGGATGTTTGGCTCGTTGGTCCATGATCCTCTCAGTTTGATATCATTTGTACTCCGCGGTAAAGGATATGCACTAGCAGATTTCTTAGACACTTAATTCCCGCTTGTGATGATCTCCTCGATGAACAAATCATGAACTTGGGGGAGGCTAGCAACTACCGGTGGGAGATGTATTTTGATGGTGCTGCTTCTTTTCTTAAGGGTGAAGCACCACGATCTATTCTCCCAGGAAAGACATGGGTAAGAATAATTCTTCTAACTCCAAACCGATGTGATGAGATTCTCATACTATCTTTCCAACCCCTACACCAACAATAAAGCTGAGTATGAGGCTTTGATTGCCGATTTGGAGTTAGCCATCACTATCAGTGTCAAGAGCATCAACATTTTTGGGGATTCTCAGTTGGTCATCAACTAGATTGTCGGGTTCTATTAGGTCCTCAAGCCCAAACTTTATCATTACTATGAGTATACCAAGAGAAGGTTGATTCCCAAGTCACCATCTACAAGGTCCCGCGAGAATGCAATAGATGGTTTGGCCAAACTTGCCAAAGAATTGGCATGTCCATAAGATGAGTCCATTTCAAGGGTCCAAAATAGACAAGTCTTATCCCTTATTGATTCTAAACTCATCAAGAGACTTTCTCTTGAAGGGGAGGTTGCCAAAAAAATGGACAAGGAGGGATTGGAGGCAACGCTTCATAGATTACTTGAACACCGAAACTACCTCAAGAGAAGTCACAAGCCCATCGTGAAGAGAGCTCTCTCTATGCTCTTTGATGATGTACCACGGTCCTTTGACCAATTATGATTACATTATTTAGACAAACACGAAGCCCGTGGCATTATAACTGAGGTACATTCAGGTCTATGCAAAGCTCATCAATCTAGTCTGAAGATGAAGATGAAGATCAAAAGATTAGGATACTATTGGCCTTCGATGATCACAAATTGCATGGATGTAGCTAGAAGATGCTATCAGTGTCAGGTACATGGTGTGGTCCTCCATCAACCACTCAACATTCTACACCCTGCATTGGCTTCATAGACATTTGAGTGTTAGGGGTACCGACATTGTAGGTCCGATCGATCCTCCTTTTTTCAAGGGGAATCTATTCATCTTAGCTACCACTGACTACTTTTCTAAGTGGGCAGAAGCCATCCCACTTAGAGAGGTCACAACTCATCATGTGCTTCAATTTTTCAGGAACTATATCGTATATAAGTTCAGGGTGCCTCGACGAAATATATCTGATAATGATACTGCATTTAAAAGTATGAAGATCAATTTTCCTACATGGTATAGATTGGAGATACTCCACCATCTACTACCCTAGAAAATGGCTTAGCGAAGCATTCAATAAAACTCTCATCCAGATTGAAGAAAACTCTTTGACAATAATATAATGAAGAATGAACAGGTTGAAGCCTAGCCTACCACACCACATACCAACTCCAACTCTACCCCATTTTCTTAGTATGGTTATGAAGCCATTCTTCCTTTAGAAGTTCAACTCCCATCACTAAGGATACATTGGGTAACAAGAGTGAATGCCAAGTTAGAAGAGCTTGAAGGTTTGAGGAAAGTCAATGGGCAAAATCTTGATTTATACAAGGCCAAAATGATTCAAGCTCACAACAATGGTCCCCTAGGTCTTTCCAAGTAGGAGAACTTGTGTTCCTAAGGAGACTTATTGCCCATCAAAAGATGGGAGGAAAGTTTGAACCCACTTGGGAAGGCCCCTATGTCATAGAGAGAAGGCATACAAGGAGGATCTTATCAGCTTATTGATTGTAAAGGGGAACACCTGATGCTTCCAATTAATGGGCTCTATCTAAAGAAATATTACCCATGAAACAAAACTTGTTTGAAAATAATCATTAATAAAAAGAATAAAATATGATTCCATTCATCAAATCTTCTCTTCCGAAGTGTTGTTTTGCTTGTCTTGTGAATCCATTGTGACGTGTTTAGGGTAAGTGTAAGAGTCCCCAGTGGCATCCTATTCCTCTTTCACAACACAAACACAATCTCCCATTGCTTTTAGAATAGGTGTGAGAGAACCTGAAAGACATCCTATTTCAATTAGCATAATTAAGATAGGTGTGAGAGAACCCAAATGATATCCTTTCTTAGTGGGAATTCTTGTTGCCATCCGTGGCATCATATCTCATAATTTCTCAGCGTGTTTTAAGGTAGGTGTAAGAGTCCACTAGAGGCATCCTATTCCTTTTAAAACATACAAAAAAATAAACATAAATATTTTATCTCAAGATATTTTGATGTGGGAGCAAGCCCCTCCCACTCACTCATTATGCCTAGGTCGCCCACATGCTACCTCGCTAGTATGTCACCCTGGTCATTTGTTTGAAATATGAGTCCCTGCTTTTCTTCCTAACTTGACATTGCAAACCAATGAGCACCTTAGTATGGTAGTCTTCACCGCCCCCAAGCTTCATGACTTTGTTTAAGAAGATGCGAGTCTCCATGTTTTCTGCTTGAACTAGCCATCATGCACTAACCAGGTTGAGTATGTTTAAGGTTTAGAATAAGCCCCATAGAGGCTCCTATCCTCTTGAGTACTTTTGAGCTGATCTAAGTCTCCCAGTGGCATTCATTCAGTAGTCATCCTAGGTCAAATAACACTTATCAAGCCAAAGACAGACTATCCCAACAATCAGTTTTGCTATAGGAGGATGTGAGTCCCCGAGCTTTCTTCCTAGGCTGATTGTTGCAAACTGATGGGCACCTTAGGTTGGTTGATGTTCGCTATGCTGACAATGACTCACCCGGTGAGTACACCACTCTTGGCAGATATGAGTCCCCACACTTTCTCCTTGAGTTGGACAATCAATACCTTTATGATATGACTATGTCATTTTCTCCAGTGTTGGATTAATCCCTTAGCCCCATCCCATGGGCACTCTATTTGGATCAAGTCCTTTGACTCCATTTAGACACTACCGTTACTTTTGGATTGGACAGCTCCTTTCCTAGTAGCCACCCATGGTTGGAGAATTTATTCAGCAGATGCATAAATTTCCTTTAGTTTAGTAAATCTGAGATAGGTTTAGGTTGATATAAGCTCCTTCTTAGTTTGATCCCTCCCAAAGTAATAGGGTCCATGATAAAATAAATAAACAAACAAAAAACATTTTTACTTATGGATTAGGAATTCAAACCCCCAAAGGCCCCTTTTCCCAAGCAGGCATCCTATCTTTATGGCAGTGTCAGCAGAACTCCCTATAAGAATTGCCTGATTACCTAAGTTGAGATAAATCCCCAGGTTGGTACTCACTCGATAGTCTCCCTTAGGTCAGGTTCAATTTGTTTCACCACAAGTAGGTTACCCCAACAATCATCCCGCTTTGAAAGATGTAAGACTATGACACATTCTTTTAGCATGATTGTCACAAATGATAGCAGCGGGTTGATTTATTGCCCAAAAGCGATCACCCAAGTGATCTTTTCTAGTGGAAGATGTGAGTCCCGAGCTTTCTTCCCTTTTAATTGATCATTGCAAACCAAAGGCACTCCTTTGGTTGGTTCTCCCATCGATAGAAGCTACTCCCTTTGGTTAGAAATCGAGATAGGTCTAGGTTCTATAAGCTCCTTCCGGTTTGATCCATCAAACCACATTGATTAAACAAACTAAAAATAAAATTAATCTTTGACTATCCTTGAGTGATTTAAGTCCCAGTGGCATTCACTCAATTAATACTAGGTCGGGTTTGATTTGTTGCCCAAATAACCAATCACCTGGTTCCTTGTTTCTAGAAGATGTGAGTCCTGCTTTCTTCTTAAGACTTGACCATTGTATACCAAAAGGCACTCCCCTTGGTTGGATAGTCCTACCTTGTGGTTGGTACTACTCCCTTTGAATTGGTAAATCAGTTAGATCAGGCCTTTTTCAGGTCATCAAACCATGGGATCCATCATAATCAAAATAAATTAAGAAAATGAAATCAATCTTGACTATCTTTGAGTTGATCTAAGTCCCCAGCATTCACTCAATAGTCACCTTGGTTGGGTTTCATTATCTTGCCAATAGATTACCCCACAACTGGTCTCTACTTTGGAGGATGTAAGTCTATGCTTTCTTTCAATTGCTGCACCAGAGACATTTTCCCTTTGGTTGGTTAGTCTACTATGTGTTTAGTAGTACCCCTTTGGATTGGTAAATCTGAATTAGGTCTTAGTCATGGCTCTATTGAAACCCATTGCAAACCAAATCATTTAAATCTAACAAATTAAAACAAATTTAACTCTTTTCCCCAGTGGAACCAAATCAAATCCTTTTTCTTCTTAGTGAGATTCAAATCAAATCAAACCTTTCATCCCTTTGTGGGTGACCTGAACCTGCTTCCCTAGTGGAAGGTTCACACTTTATCCCTTAGTGGATTCTTCCCTCTCTCTTATGTCTTGGACATAAGTAGAAGCCACACATTAAGCTAGATCTTTCCTTGGGTTAAGGATAGATTGTTTATTAGTGCTTGTGATCGGTGTGTTGTTGATCATTTTATCAACACCATATGCGGTGTTCTTGTCACACCACCCAACCCTTTGACCTCATTTTTAGAATGAGCTCTCAACCCCCATCTTAGACATAGACTTCTCTTAGACTTTAAGAGTTCCTTAGTCTTAAGACACATCTAGTGATTAGGTGGACACTCCACCTAGCCCAGACTTAGAAGAGTTAGCCATAGGAATAGGTCATGCCTTTGGGTGTTAGGAAAATCTACCCTTAGCTTAAACCATTCCTCACTTTCTTTCAAGTCAAACTCAAATCAATTATTTGATTTTCTCCAAACTCAAATCAATTCCATGATTTGAAATCTATGATTGAAACCCATGATCAAAATCCATCAAAATTCTAAGTCAAATTTTGCTTAAGTCCTTCCCTTAGGACTTAAATCATGATCAAACCTTTCAAAGAGATTTTCTCACCATTTATATTCTCATTTATATTCACATTTATAAATGAAATATAAATTCAAATCAATCAAAAACTCAAAATTCAAATCAATTCATGAAATTTTCTTAAGTCCCTTTAATTTTCCATTAAAGGACTTAGCCAAAATCAATCTAAACTTGATCAAACCAATTCAAATCATGATTTTCTCAAAACTTATTTATATTCTCATTTATATTCTCATATAAATGAAATATAAATATAAATCAATCAAAGGCAAAATTAAATTCCAAATTTAAAATCCTTGAAATTCCCTTAAATTTTCCATTAATGGATTTAACTAAACTTTGATCAAACCATTTCAAACTCATGGGATTTTCTCAAAACTTATTTATATTCTCATTTATATTCTCATATATAAATAAAATATAAATATAAATCAATCAAATCCAATTCAAAAATTAAATTTCAATTAAAAAATTCCCTTTAAATCCTTTAAATTCCTTTTAATGGATTTAACATAAATCATGATTAAACCACTTCAAATCCTTGAAATTTTCTCATGATCATTTATATTCACATATATAAATGAAATATAAATTCAAACAATCAAAACCAATTCCAAAATCAAACTCAAATCCTCAAAATCAATCTAAGCCTTTTTCAAAAATCTTGAACTTAGCCAAATCACTTTCAAATCAAGCCAAACTCTTGATTTTCTCTCATGGTTCAATCAATCCCTACAATCATGAGCTCATATATAAATCCAAACTTCAATCAATCAAAACCAAATCAAAATCAAACCAAAACTTCCTTTGAATATGAAATTTTCAAATGGATCAAAATGACTTCAAACCACTTGTAAATGGATTTATATTTCAATCATAAGTCCATATACAAGATCAACAACTTCAAATCAAGCTTTGACCAAGCCATTTGACCCACTTAGGCTCGACCCAAAGTGACCTAAAGTACCCTTATGAGCCAACTTTTGATCTAACCAAATTGGATTGAACCAAACTCATATATCCTCTCATCATCATGATCACAATCATCATGGGATGATCAATCAATCAAATTGGGTCAAACCAAGTCAAACCTAAGGGTTGACCAAGTCAACACTTAACCCAAAATGAAACCTAACATAGCCAATTACCATAGGCCAATTGATTGAAACCATTGATCTAAGTTCACTCATGACCTATGTTTGAACTTGACCAAAACATTTGAGCTAACCTAACCCATTGGCACTTGACCCAAGTTGACCCATTTTGACCTAAAGGGTCAAAATGTGTCAAAACTTGATCTAAGCAAATTGAAACCAATGGGTCAAGTCCATTCCAAATCACTTGTGGAACTTGACCAAAGCCTCAATTGGCCAACTAGACCAACCTAGCCCAATTGACCTTAGACAACATGACTAAAGGGGTCATGTTGAGCCTGAACTTAACCCAAATTGATTGGAAACAAAGATACCAATCCACTCCATATGACTAACCCTAAACCTACCCTTGACTACCTCAAATAGGTCAAATGGGTCAAATAATGACCCATTTGACCTAAATGAAGTCATATGAGCCAAAACAAATATATACCAAATTGAATCAACCAAAGCCACCAAAATTTCAAATGGTCATATGAACTTGACCCAACCCTTGGTTTGACCAACATTGGTTGACCCATTTTGACCTAAATGGGTCAACATGAGCCAAACCCTATCAAATGGATTCCAAATCCAATGAAACTTGGCCAAACCTAGTTTCTCCACATACCAACATATCAAAGTGAAAAATAGCAAAATGACCATTCTACCCTTAGAACAAATTTTGGCTAAATGGGTAATTTGGTCATACCCTCTTCACAATCACTTGAGGCTTTCCTATCAAGGGGACTTAGTGAGTGGTGCACCCAATGGGTTTGGGTCAGCCCATTTGGTCCCTAGACCAAACCCACCACAATTAATTGATTTCAAACTCCTAGCTCAATTTGATGCACATGGGAGGTTGGCAATCCACCTCGTGGCCATGTTATCACAACTAAAAAACCTCTCAATCTCATCAATTGGATCAAAATAGCAATTATGTTGGTCCATGGGGAGATATACTCCCCTAATTCAATAAAATTTCAACACTCGGATTGAACTTAGAATCCTCAGAGAGCATCTAAGCATCTTAGAGGATTTGAATTCTTTTCTTTTTTGCAGTGCAAAATAGAGCTCAATCATTTCCTCTCCTCTTCCTTACAATTCTCTTGCACATCTAGGAGCTAATTCAATTCAAGCCCATTTGAGTTCAGGAGGAGGATCAAGTCAATCAAAGCCAAGTGAAGAGGAGTTGGTCACCATTGATCCACTCAATCAAAGGCTAGAATTTCAAGGTCATCTCCACCATGAGCTACCTCATCGATCTCGTGATCACCTCGGTGTATGGAATTTTTAACTTAAACTCAATGTTGGTGGAGCTTTGTGAAGAAATTTTCACATTATCAATTTTTGGTTGGTATTCTTTAGATGGTGTGGGGTTAAATTTTGATTCATGCTAGATCGAGCTTGGATCTTCCCTTGATCATGGGCGGTCTTTTGATCAAGGGAAGAACAGCTCATCTCATCATCCATGCATTTTAGATGGATGAGATTTAACACATTTAGAAATCCTTTATCCTTTTAAATGTGGGATCTGGCGATCTTTGATCGATAGATATAAAGCGTGCGCCATACCGTGGGTGACAACTTAAGTCCCTCACGGATGTGTGTAAGCGCCACCACGCGCATGTGCATGAGCTAGATTAATGATTAGTTAAATTAATTAATTTTCTAATTAATAGAACTTCTAAAATTCATAATTCTAGAAAATAAAAAAAAAATAAAAGGAAAAAAATGATGGAAATAATTTCATCTAGAATATTTTAAAATGATTTCAATGGATTTTGAATTACTCTTTTCTTTGAATTTGGGTTTCTTTAGAATTTAATTCTAATTATTTTCATCAATTAATCTCAAAGGTTCATTTTTTGGATGACCTCTGCCTCCCTAATTTTCTTGAGATTTATTGAGGGCTTGAGAAAATTGCTATTTCATTCCTAATTACCCCTTTCATGTAATTAAGCATAATTATTGTGTGATTAGGGGTTGATTAAGGTTAGATTGAGTAGGAGATGGAATAATTTTGGGGCCCTTGCTATTCCCTAAACCCCCTCTTCTCCCCTTCTCCTCTTAATTAAGGGTTAATTCATTAATTATCCCCTTCAATTTTTAAAAATTCTAAAAAGTTACAGAACTTAATTAATCTACCTTGGGTAGATGCTTAGGTGTTTAATAGCCTAAGTTCAGTCAAGGAAATCAAAACCCAATTCACATATGTGAAAGGGTCTTTTGAAATTACTTAAGCTAAATCCCTTAGCTTAATTAACTTTTAATTGTGAGCCAAATTGCATTAGGCCTTTTCATTATTAGGTGCATTACAAATTTACATTCCTTGTGGGTTTTATGTCATCTCATTGGCTCATAATTTATTTTAATTCTAAGGTGGTGTAGGTAAGGGTTAATTAAGCCACTTAATTCATACCTTAACCTAATCAACATAAAAAATCTAATTATCTAAAAATTAAACAAAAATATCAAAACACATGTGGAATGGGTTAGGAACAACAAACTCATTTCACCTTTTCAAAATTAAATCAAACTTCAAACTAAACAAAATCATTTTGAAATTCACTTTGATTTATTCTAAATTTTCTTATTCTATAAGAATGTCTTTAGGAAAGTAAGTGAGTTTGTTTACATGCTTTCATTGCTTTGGATCTTTTAATTTGTATGCCATGTGATTTCATGCATTCATAATTTCATGTTTCAAATTTTAAAATGAAATTGTTTACTTTATGTCAAATGTTGCATGTGTTGGCTAAAGTAAAATATGAGTAGCTATTATCACTACTAAATCAAATTATTTTCAAAATAAAAATCAAATATCAAATCTGAAAGTGTGCTACTTATCTTAATTATAAACTTGCATGTGATGGATTATAAAGCATGTTTAGCATAGGTTTCCTTTCTTTCTTATGTTAGCATAGTTTTGAATAGGAGTTAGTAAGATGTAGGGTTCATTTGAAAAGAACCCAACACTTAATTCATATCTATTCATCCTATGCTCTCAGAAGGGTTACTACTTACATGCATAAATTGCATAAACAAAATGAATCCATTAAACAACTTTTGCATCTTCCTTTTTTTTCATTTCTTTTATATACATGTTTGTATTTAAGGAAAGTGGTATATTAGGACAAAGGTTGAGGCTTTAAGTAGCCTAAGTAGGTCTTGTACCTTACACCTCACGGTTAACAATGTTTATACTTATGCCTTTCTTACTTTCATGTATGTATGTGAAATTTTGGATAAGGAAAACCTTTTCTACTTAAGAAAAAATCATGCATATTCAACTTCCTAAATTTTCTTAAATGGTTTACTTAGCATGCATCATAAAGTGTTTTAATACTCTCATTTGCATGTATAGATATGCTTAGGGTCCATCCATATGCATGTTATATATGTTGGGAAAGAAATGAAGTAATGTGTGTATGTGAATTTTGATTCATTTTATTTAATCTTAAAATGTCTTTTTTTGAATAGGTTTGTTTAGAGTTTATCTAAACTTAGGATTAATTAAAGATGCAATCAAAATATTCACCTATATGAAACTAAAACATGAACCTGCTTTAGAAAATTAGTTAATGTTAGGGAAGGAAAGAGAAGTTTTCTTCTCTTTCCTCTCTTCATAACTTAGTAATTAATTGTAGGTTTCACTTAAACCAAAATAAAGCATGAAATAAAATCAACCCAAAACACTTAAACAACTTAAATGAAACCCTCCTCTAAATTGAATATGTTCTTCCCACTTAGAAAATTTGAACTAAAGCATAATAAGCATACCACAAACCTTCAAAGCACACATGCTTTGGTCACTTCTAGCCTTAGGTTAGGTCGGTGCATGGTTTGATGTTATGTTTTGTTTTGTGATATATGTTTTAGACTGGATGTTAGGGTGTATGCTCATAGAATGAATGGTAGGACATTCTTAGTCTAACTATTCTTTTCTACATGAGATTGTGCTTAAGGGGTACTATCATAAATAAAATATAAATACTTTTTGCTTGCGGTGCTTTATACCCCTAAGCATAATCCATAGGCAGTGGACTTAGTCACCCATGTGTGGGGTGATAAGTCCAATATACATGAGATTTGTGTGGTGTGATTTAGCTAACCTTTATTTTTGGTGTTAGTTAGATTTCACTTTTCCTTTTCATGTAAATTTGTATAATTAGGATTTTGGAATGATTTGTTATGGGGTTAGGATGAGCATTGGTCATAAGATCTCATCTTATGCACCATGTGAAGCCTTGGAGCATCCACCTTCAACCATCAAAGAAGGAACCAAAAGAATAAAGAAGAAGAAGAAAAGAAGAAGAAAGAAGAATAAAGTTTGAAGAGAAAAACCCCCCACCAATAATGAATTCCTTGCTTAATTGTAATTTAATTCATTTATAATCAGTTGTATAAGGGTAGAGCTCTACCCGATATTTTTTGTTTATGTGGTGCCGACCATAATGACCATTTATTCTTTTTTATGATTAGCTTTATAAATTGATTGATGATTTGTTTAGCTTTTGCATTAAGTGGCATGCTTTTCCTAGTTTCTTCCTTGATTTATGTATTGCCTGAATGTGGATTAGGCTCTTTAGAGAAAAATAAATCATTTACCCAACTTAACAACTCAAATTAAAAATTAAGCAACTCATACCTCACCTAAAGCTTAGGATTAAAATCAAGATAAAAGAATTATCAACCTCTTAGCTGGATGAGCATTTTTATTTATATCATGCACAAATGCATCTTATTTTACTCTTGATTGGAGGGCTTCCACCTTTTGAGAGAACTGTTGGCCTTTGAGTGTGGAAACTCACCTCCTCCCTTCTCGGATTTTGGCCATAATAATCTTTCTCATGCATTAGTCATATGAAACCTATTAGCGAGTCAAAATAATTGTCCAAAATAAAATAAATGAAATTTGAAATGCATTAGATTTAGGTCATTTGAAGCATGTCCCTTTACATGATCTAGTCTCTTTAGCGAGTGAGTTTAAGGACTTAGTCTCTTTCTAAATAATAAATAGCCTAGCTATCTTGCATAAGCATAATGACTTGCCTACATGTATTTAAAGCCATAGGAGGAGTTAGTTGGTACCCAGAGGCGTTGTAAGTCCAGTGGGTGGTTTGTCCTCTTTTATGGAGCAAAAATACTCATTTTTTTGATTTAGGTTGTGCTTACCTGAAGCTCCCTAGATTTAGGTTACGAGGTTGCTTCTCCCCTTTGTGGGCCATAAGCATAATTCTCACCTCTTAGGCATTTTCTTAATCTTGTGTTAAGAATCTTAAGTCCTAAATTTCTAATGAAAATCTAACTCAAATAAACTAAATCAATTTTAAAATGTAAAGCCCTATAGGATAGTTTGAAATGCTTAGGTTTCTAGCATAGTGGGCATTTCTATCTTCCATTTTGGCGATAATAACTCCCTCTTTGATCAATCCCATTTGATCTTCAAAATAAACCAATCGATTGATAGTCCTTCTATTGAAATATTCAAAGAAAATGATCATTTACCTTAATGAGAGTTTTTTTCAAGGGATCCCATCCCGATGTAACTATGGGGGCTTGCCTGTAGGAAACTTAATGAACCCGATTTAAAATAAACACTACTTTACTTTTCATGTAAAGTAGGGAAGAATCTCAGTACATATACATCGTCCTTAGAGTACTTGAGGTGATTGGTTCCATTAAAGGGTAGTGACTTCTATCTTTATAAGATAGTACACTATTTCTTGATGACATATCCGATCACGAATAAGTATAGATCTGATCTTCATGGTGTCTAAAAGATAAATTTATAAGGTCTCCTCTTTCATTTCTCCCCAATTTGAAGGCAGACTCTATAGAAATTTTCACCATACTCTTAACATTGATAGAGATGGCTAACTCTAGGCTAATAATCAAAGTGTCATACTCGGCTTCATTATTGGTGTAGGGGTTGGAAAGATAGTATGAGAATCTTATCACATCATAGTTTGGAGTTAGGAGAACTATTTCCCCTCGCTTTTCGAATAGATTGTGGTGCTTCACCTTTAAGAAAAGCGGCACCATCAAAATACATCTCCCATCGATGGTTGCCGCCTCTCTAAGTTCATGATTTGTTCATCGGAGATCATCAACAAGCGGAGAATCAAGAAGTGGGTGTCTTCTAAGAAATCCTATCCTTTCTCAGGTATGAATGATATCAAATTGAGTATCATGGACCAATGCCAAACATCATAGCATTGGTTGTGTCATGAGATTGTGGATTGTTGAGATCAAGTTCACCTTAAGAAAACATATAATGTAGCTTTTGGGAAGCAAAGATCAAATAGGCAATGTTTCTCAATGGGTGGATAGTTTGCTTCAATGACGATAGGTAGAGAGCTTTCTCCTTCCCTTCATCATTGGCCCAATAGAGCATTGAAGAGTCATAATAGCGGTGTAGAGGATGAGTGGCTTTTGATAGACTAGCTTCACCAAGTACTCTTGATGTCTTTGAAGGCATCTTGACTTTTCATCCACTTGAACTTTGCATCCTTTTGACAAGTGCTGAAAATGGTTTGCATCTCCACGATAGGTTGAGATAAAGCATCTTAGATAACCATCCTTGAAAGGATCTCGAGTTGAGTTAAACTCTTAGGAGGTGGCATTTCTAAGATAGCTTTAATCTTTTAGGATCTATTTCTATTCCCTGTGGACAATAAACCCAAGGAATTTTCACAGCGACTTTGAATGGACACTTGAGATTCATTTTGAGGTTATATTATCTTAACCATTTGAAAAATACTCTCAAGTCAAGAGTCTTCCTTTTTCTCTCTTGACTACTAGATCATAGCCAACATGATGGATGAGTTCATTGAAGATCTAAGTCATGGCCCATTGGTATGTAGCAGCATTTTTTAAGGCCAGGCATGACCTATAACGAAGATTGATCGTTCAAAAGTAGTGTTTCTTTCATTGTCAGAAGACATCTTGATTTTATTATAGCCAGATGACCCATCCATGAAAGAAAAGACTACATGAGATGAGGCAATGTCCACCATTAAATATAGGAAGGAAACTCATCCTTAGGACATAGTCTAAAATTGACAAATATGAATTTTCTTCTTAACTGGATGACTTCTAACGGTAGGATATTTTTCTTCCACATGAAACCAACATCGATTTCTTGACTTCAAAAATGACCTTGTTCAATTTCTAATGCATGCTAGGAGCTTGCTTAATAGGGTAATGTTGATTTAGCTTTATGGACTTATGTCGAGATAATCAGCATTTCTTCATAACTCCATGTGAAGCGGTCTTTAAACTCAAATAGCCTAACTAAGTCATTGGTTTCTTCTTCATTCATGACATGTATATGGGCGATTTTATCCTGAGGTTGATTTCTTTAAGCTTGTTGTTGAATGAATCTCCTCTTCAAATCTTGTGCCTCTTTGACTTGGAGATCATCTGGATCATCGAGTTTCTAACACACATTCTCATAAGAGTTGGGTATGTGAGAAGAAACTATGACTGATGGAGTAACTAAAATAATCTTCATCATTGACCCATGTCGAATCTAGTCCCTCTTGATGTGCTTCCACTGTTGTTCCATAGCTTTGAAGTACTTCATATGCTTGGACCATGTGTGAGGAACTAAACCTTTCTATATAAGATTTTGAACAAGGAGTCAAAAGGTAATTCCATTAATTCTTTAAAGTATCTTCCTCAAGTCTACATCAACTTTACTTGAGGAGGATGATCCCAAAGAACTTCTTTACTTCATGTCATTGGAAGACTTAGGGACTTCTTAACTACTAAACCTTCAACTTTTGAGATGTAAGTGAGGTAGCTAAGGTTCCCAACTGCCTAATAGTTTCACATAAACCATTCAAATACTTTGCTTTGCTTGGAAAGGTCTTCATCTTTTGCTAAATCAAAGTCACCTCCAATGGAACCTGAGAGAGTTGGCGGTATACTAATCACATTAGACTCATCCTCCGGATTCCAAGTCTATGAATAGTAGGGGCCTCCATGTTGGAACATGACCTCTATTGGTGAGGCCAACTAGGGGTCTCCCACCTCAGGCGCCTATTTCTACCTCTACCTCACGGTGGAGGTTGAGCCATCTACCCACATGTCCATATGATGGAATGAACTAGGTGGGTTGTATCTTGATCTATTTCTTCTTCAATTCCCCTTTCTTGTGGACTTTTATTTTTCTTTTCATTTTCTTTTATCTTTTCTTTTGCTTCATTTTCTTTTTTTTTATTTGCATTTGAATTTTGTCCAAGTTCAGAAAGGGTGTTTTGAGGAAGATAGTAGGTTCATCCTCATAAATCTCAACCTCTAATTGAAAATGGCTTTTCATCTCCATTGACATCTTCCATCTTTTTTGAACTTGATGCAGATGAGGAGGATGGAAGATCTTATTGATGTATCCAAGGCCTACCAAAGCTGAATGAAATATTGAATCAATGATGTAGAACTTGGCAGTCTTCCTCTATCTCCAAAGGTAACACTATAGAACCTAAAGCCTCTCACCTTGATCATTGAATCCTCTAACATCATATCTCCTCAGTGTGGAGATGTCGATCTTCAAATAGTCTTTAGACTCATAATGTTCAATGCACTAAATCCAGAGAACCACAGTCCATATGTTGGATGTGATGTAGGGGCGGTTGTGCTCCAAGTCCCAGAAGAAGGTCTTCATCGTGAAGGTGATCTCTTTTGCATAATGTGCTTCCTCACCTATAGCGTTGGTGAGCTAAGCATATTTAGATCAAGAGCCTTGATTAGTGATTCCCTCATCTCTTTGGATAAGACAAGGGGCATATATGCTTAGCTTAGATGATAACTTTCTTAGATGAGAAAGGATGTTGTAGTCCACCTTGCTTATCTTCCACAAGCATATCAAGGGTGGAGCATCTGTGGCTGATCTTGATACCAATGACTTGTTTCTCTATCTTGAGTGATCTGGAGGTAGAACCTTGCCACTATGGAGGTTGACGGTGATCTCTTGAGAAGGTGGTGGAAGGTTCACATGCTCTCAACTTCTCCATGGGACTCAATATTGGATGATTCCAAGTCTATCTCAGAGGTGAACCTAGTAGTTGGAAATCCAACTCAATCAGAAAGAGGAAGATCAAATTGTTATAGTTATTTAGACTTGAAGAGTTATCATTAGGAATAGAAGAAGATTAGATGTAATTCAAGCTAGCTTTATTCTTCAATTTCTTGGAATTATTTGGAGGTACAAAGTAGAAATCAAGTAAAGTGAGGGAGTAAGGGATTTGATGCCCTTATCCACGATACAAGAGTTCTACTAGTAAAAAAAAGTAGTCTGAAATGGAAGTCATGTGTGGAAGCTACAAGTTTGGAGGCTGACACGATGGTGTGAGCTAAAGGGCTATCAGTGACACATCTTTGCTTCTTCTTTGAGCTCCCCTTTTCCAAGTTGGCAGCTTGCAAACCTTCCTTGGTGTTGGAGGTTTGAGCACTCAGAACTTTGAAAGCTTCTTGATCTTGAATGACCTTCTTAGAGGTTTTGGATGAAATATCCCAACCTTCTTTAGTTTTGGTAGGATCACATGTATCCCCAAGGATTACCTAATGGAACGGAAGGTTGTTCCAGGTATTCCTTTGGGATAACTATATCGGTCTTGAAGCTGTTCAAGCAGTCCTTGAATGTGAAACAATCCTCCAAAATGTGGCCTAGCATGTGGTAAGGGTAAAGTTTGGATCATGACTTTTGCCTACTTCCTCCTCTAGGCTCGGGTAGTTAAAATCAAGTTTCTTTAAGAGATTCTTAAAGATTTTCCTGATTACCTCCCTCTTAAAAGAATAAGGTTTGTTTAACTTATCTAAAGAGTAGGTGGACCATAGCTACTTGGTATGCATGCCACTTCTTGTTGGTGGTATGGTGGCGATCAGTCGTGGAGCTGGTGGGAGATAGCCTCGGTGGTGGCAAAGGAGGTGGAGCAGGTCGTGGTCTCTTGGGTGATCTCCATCAGCTACTTATACTTCTTTTACTCAGCTTCTTCTCATAGACCTTCTGCTAGGCAAGCGATCTTGAAAAGTAACTTTGGCTCTCCTTGTAGGACACCTTGTTGATTAGCTTTTCAAATGTCTTGATAGTGAAGCCCTTAAGCATGAAGGTGGCGACCATGGATATTCTTCAAAGAATCTCAATGGCATATTATTTGATAAAGTGGTTCATACCGTTACAATATTGGAGAATATAATCAATGAGGGACTCACCAGGTGATGTTGTGCTACAATGAGATCACTACAAACCCTTTGTGAGCTTAACAAAACTCTTATTAAAGTGTTGCTCTAACTCAAAAAATGTCTTTATTGAACCGTTGGGTAGTTCAACCCTTCAAAAGCAATACCTTGAAGGTGGAAAAGAAAGCATCTTCCACCATTTACAACGGCCAAAATGTATGTGTTGCCTTGGGTTTCCAACCATCAAAAGCTTTTGAAGGAAGGAGGCATGAAACCCTTGGGATATTGGATATCATCAATTCCTCAGGGTAGGGTCTACCCTTTGGAATCAATGATCCTCCCGGGCTTGAGCCAAGCTTCCTTCACTTTTTCAACCATGGATTTTATGTCTTTTTCTTGTATGGAGGTACTTTCCACTACCTTCCTATAGGCTAGTGCTACCTTGCTCAATGGGAGGTAGAGTCTTGGTTGGGTCCAATACATGCACTAATTAAGGCTGAATGATGTCAACTATAGTAGGATGAACTGGGGCTTATTTCAGCACTACTACAAGTCTTAGTTGATGCCATCTATCCTCATCTTGCCTCAACCGGAGGTGTTGGGCTGATTGGTGTCTTCTTGATCAACCTCATCACCTTCCATGGCTTGTTGTTCCCAGAGATCCTAGTATACTCATCTCCAGTGAGTCTCCCATAAGTCATCTTTGTTGGGATGACTTTCTCTTCATCGACCATTACCCCAAGATCTCCTTCTTCTCCATGAAATAATGTGCCATCTCATCTAAAGAATGATCCATGAAGTATAAATAATCTTGGCGGTGTGATCACTATGTCACTGAGAGGCATGGACTTTCTCACTTGGAGAGTCAATCTATGTGTGGCACTCCGATGAATGACACTCTTGCTACTACTATAAGAGGGGTAACAATCTAGGATGTTCCTCTATGCACACTATCATGGAATCTTCTTCTCACCATCTCCACATCTGGCTATATGGGCAGAGTTGGTAAAGGGATAACCACGATGTTTCAGGATCGCCACTCCTTTCACACCACCACTAAGGTAGGGGTCAAACTCACACCAGAATGGGTGGATGGGTAGATCCTTGGTATAGATCACCAACAAGTGCTTTTCCCCGGATGGCCTTCATGGCCTTATGATAGGAGATGTTGTAACATGAGATGGCGGATGAAGGGTAGAGTGGTGGGTGGAGACACCATCTCTATGCATAGAGCGCCCTCTTACGAGTCCAGTGAAAATCTTGTTATATGGTTGGCACGGGTAGCAGATGGAAAATCAATCAAAGCGACGGATGGCTGAACCCATCTCTCTAGTAGTATGTGTGTATGGGCCTCTGGGCCTCTCACGAGAATCTCCATGCTATGGGGGATGATAGATCAAGATCAAGCCCAGTGTCATACTGAGCATGGTATGCTCACCAGCATAAAAGATGATGGTAGCATACACCTCCTAGAAATGGTGAAAATGCCAGGAGGAGTGATGGCGGATCCTCCTAACATCCTCTCTGTATGATCTAGAGAGAGGATGGAACTGGTTTTTTGTGATCAGTGGTGAAGTGACAACAGGGAACTCATCTTCAGCTGATTGGGCTACTGCCTCTAGCTCCCTAGCGATCCTGGTGTGGTACCTCTTGATCATGCGATTCTTATTCCTATGCTATGTATGGGTAGGATGGGAGGAGTGCAAGCTAGAACCATACTCAAATGTAGGGTAGGCAAGCCCGAGACCAACTTACCCTTGAGGTGAGAGATGAGATGGTGCTAGCCCTGGCACATGAAATCATGAGCATGGGGCATCTTGTTGCTTACTATATGAAGCTTGTGGTACTCCATAGCTTTCCTTTTAGAGGAGACATCGAGATGATGGTAAGTCAATCGATGATGGCTTATGCTCATTGCTAGCTAGTGAGGGGAGTGCCCTCAAGTAATCCTGGCCTCAAATCCCGACCAAAGTGAATCGATGGTATGGTCATGGGGAAGTGGCTAAAGCGGATCCATACCATGGGGAAGGTAAAAAATAAACTTGAGAATCATTTCCAACTATAAGATAATTGCTACTTGTGAGAATCTAATGAGAAATGAATTTGTATCAAATTTTTTGTCTGATTTTTTTGAATTTTGAATTTGAAAATTTGAACCCACATCCAACAACTTGGAAGTGTTAAGTGGGGGTTCAAATAGATTTGAGAAGATTGATTGAAAGAGGAATTTGAATATGAATCCCACTTCAACAAATTTAGGTATGCTGAAATATGGATTCAAAATTTTTGATAAGGATGCTTCCATAGGTTCATGTTTGTTTTGAATTTAAATTTTTGATTTTGAGGACCCTTTCCTTTAACAAATTTGGGTATGTTAAAGTAAGGGTCAAATTAATTTTATTTTGTTTGATTATTTTTGAAATTTTACTTGCTTAGCAAATTTAGGTATGCTAAGTGAAGTATTTGAAAGGGTGATTATTTCTTTTTTTTGAATTGTTGTTTTGATTTTGAAATTTGGAATTCCACTTAGCAAATTTAGGTATGCTTGAAGAACAAATATGTTTTGTTTAAATTTTTGAATTTTAACAAATTTGTATGCTTTATGTTTAATTTTTGAAAATAGGATTCTTAGTAAATTTAGGTACGCTATGAAAATCCTAAGTGTTTCATTTTATTTTGATATTTTAATTTTTTGAAATGGGTAGGATCCTTAGCAAATTTGGTATGCTAAGGAAATCCTAAGGTGTTTCATTTTTGTTTTGTTTTGATTAAAAGTGGAGACTTTACTTTAACAAATTTGGTATGCTAAGGATGAAGTCCTACTTAGTTTTATGAAATGGAAATTTCACTTAGCAAATTTGATTATGCTAAATGAAATTCCAAATGTGTGTTCAAAATTTTGATTTAATTTGGTTTTGAAAATGGAAACTTCTCCTTAGCAAATTTGGTATGCTAAGGAAAGAAGTTCCAAAGGTGTTTGAAAATTTTGATTTTGATTTGGAGACTTCACTTAACAAATTTGGGTATGTTAAGTGAAGTTACAAATGTGTTTTGAAAATCTTAAAATATGATTGTTGATTTTGATTTTGGATTTGGAAACTTCACTTAGCAAATTTGAGTATGCTAAATGAAGTTCCAAATATGTTTGAAAAATTTTGATTTTGGATTTGGAGACTTCACTTAACAAATTTGGGTATGTTAAATGAAGTTCCAAAAAGTTGTTTGAAAAATTTTGATTTTAGATTTGGAGACTTCACTTAACAAATTTGAGTATGTTAAATGAAGTTCTAAAGTGTTTTCTTTTTGAAAATTTTAAAATATGATTGTTGATATTTTTGATTTTGGATTTGAAAACTTCACTTAGCAAATTTGAGTATGCTGAATGAAGTTCCAGAAAATGTTTAGAATTTTGAAATATAATTGTTTAAGTTTTAATTTTTGAAAAGAGGACTTCCATTCAACAAATTTAGGTATATAGAATGGTTCAATTTTATTTTTAAAATGTGAAAATTTTATTTTGTGTGTGATTATTACTTTTTGAAAGAGAGGAATTCCAACTTAATCATATGTGGGATATGTTTAAGTGGGATTTCCTAAATGATATTATTTTTTTAGTTGAATGAAATCTTCACAATAAATTTAAGTATATTAAATGAAGATATTCATATGTGTGTTTTGAAAAGTTTAATTTTGTTTGCAAATGAAATTTCCATTCAATAGGTGTGAGTGTATTGAATAGAAAAAAATCATGTGTGCTTTTGAAAACTTTTTTTTATTTTGATTTTTGGAAAGATGGTTATTCATTTATTTTGAAAATGAAATCTTCATCAAAAAAATGATTTGAAAAGATATTCATTTGTGCTTTTGGAAAATATTGTTTTATTTTTTTTGAAAATCCTACATGTAATAATTATGAGAATTGTTAAATGAAGGTGATAAATTTTTGTGAAAATATTTTATTAAGTGCATTTTTAAATGTGCTTTTGAAAAGCAAAGTTCTTTATGGAAGATTTATTTTATCTTTATTATTTTGATGAACCTTTCCATCATAAAAAATGATAAGGGAAGTCTTTAAAAGTTTTCTTTTTTTATTTAGATCTTTTCATTTTTACCCATTGGAGAACATGGGGTTTTAAGATCAATAAGGAATGTGTCCTAAAACCTAAGATGTTGGCTAACTCAAAGAATGAAATAAGCTAAGTGCTAATAGAAAGAAGGATAGTCTATTCATACCAAAACAAACCACTATCGATACTCAAAGACAACAATCATTTACCAAGATGGAGAGAGGAACCATCCCGAGTCCAAAAAATCGGATTTTAAATGATGATCACCTTTCAAATATGTTGGTGAGAAGAAAGATGAGACTATAGAAATTCATCTTTTTAGGACTCCACGCAGATCAAAAAATGTTCTTATTTAGGTGATCGGGTATGTCATCAAGGAATAGTATATCATCTCAAAAGATAGAAGTCACTACCATTTAATGGACCTAATCACCTCAATGAGGACTGCTAATGATGATGGGTCTGCATATGTACCAGATATTCTTCTCCTACTTTACATGAAAAAGTAAAATAGGGTTTATTTTAAACTAGGTTCGTTAAGTTCCCTACCGGGGCAAGCCCCCATAGTTAATTACATCCTAAGGGATGGGATCCCTTAGGAATACTATTGATTAAGGTAAATGATTATTGTCTTCAAAGATTTCAATAGGAAAGGACTATCAATCGATTAGTTCATTTTTGAAGATCAAGTAGGATTGATCAAAGAGAGGGAGTGATTATCGAAGCCAAAATGGAAGATAAGTACGAGATTTCCACGATACTAGGAAACCTAGCAAGCATTTCAAACTATCCTATGATTGGGCTTTACATTTTTGAAATTGATTTAGTTTGTTTGAGTTGTATTTTTCATTAGAAATTTAGGACTTATGATTCCTTAACACAAGATTAAGGAAATGCCTAAGAGGTGAGGAATTATGCTTATGGCCCATAAAGGGAGAAGCAACCTCAGAACCTAAATCTAGGGAGCTTTGGCGAGAGCCGATAGCACAACCTAAATCTAAGGTAAAAATGGGTAATTGGTTTACCTCAACAAGAGAGGACAAACCACCCAACTTGGACTTACAACGCAGGGTAAACTAACTCCTCCTATGATTTTAAATACATGTAGGCAAGTCATTATGCTTATGCAAGATAGCTTAGATTGTTATTTATTTAGAAAGAGACTAAGTCCTTAAACTTACACCTTAAAGAGACTAGATCATGTATGGGCATGCTTCAAATGACCTAAATCTAATGCAATTCAAATATTTTTTTGGACAATTATTTTGACTCAAGGTAATAGGATTCATATGACTAATGTATGAGAAATCAAGTTATTGGCCAAAATCGGAAGGGAGGAGGTGAGTTTCCACCATGGCTCTCAAAGGTCAAGCCAAGTTTCTCTAAAAGGTGGAAGCCCTCCAATCAGAGTGAAATAAGATTTTTGTGCATGATATTATAAAAGAAATGACTCATCTAAGGGGTTGCTAATTCTTTTATCTTGATTTTAAACCTAAGCTTTAGGTGAGGTTATGAGTTATTTTAAGTTTAGTAAAAGATTTATTTTTCCTAAGAGCCTAATCCACATCTAGGCCATACATAAAGCAAGGAAGAAACTAGAAAAAGTATGCCACTTAATGCATAAGCTAAACAAATCATCAATCAATTTATAAAGCTAATCACAAAAGAATAAAAGGCCATTGTGGTTGGGCACCACCGCACAAACCCAAAAATCAAATTGGGTAGCCGAGCTCTACCCTTATACAAACCAAATGAATAAATTAAATTACAATTAAGGAATTCATTGTTATGGGGGTCTTCATTTCTTCTTTCTTCTTTTCTTCTTTCTTCTTCTTTCTTCTTTCTTCTTTGGTTCTTCTTTTGGATGGTTGGAAGGTGGATGCTCCAAGGCTTCACATGGTGCATAAGATAGGATCTTATGACCAATGCTCATCTAATCCCCATAATAATCATTCCAAAATCCTAATTGCTAAATTTACATGAAAAGGAAAAGAATAGAAATCTAAATACACACCAAAAAAGATTAGCTAAAATAAACCATACAAATCCCAAGCATGTATATTGGACTTATCACCCCACATATGGGTGACTAAGTCCACGACTATTGGATTATGCTTAGGGTATAAGCACCCAAGCAAAAGCATTTATATTTTTATTTATGATAGTGCTTAAGCACAATCCCCAAAGAATAGTTAGACTAAGAGTGTCCTACCATTCATTCTATGAGCATACACCCTAACATCTAGTCTAAAACATATATCACAAAACAAAATAAACATCAAACCATGCATTGACCTAACCTAAAGTTAGAAGTGGTGACTTAGGCTAATGTGTGTGCTTTGAAGGTTTGTGTGGTATGCTTAACTATGGCTTTAGGTTCAAATTTTTTAAGTGTGAAACATGTTCAACTTAGAGGAGGTTTCATTTAAGTTGTTTAATTATTTTGGGTTGATTTTATTTCATGTTTTGATTTGGTTTCAAGTGAATCCTACAATTAATTACTAAGTTATGAAGAGAGGGAAAGAGAAGAACTTCTCTTTCCTTCCTAAGTAATTTCTAAAGTAGATTCACATTTTAGTTTTATTTAGGTGAATGTTTTGATTAGATCTTTTAATTAATCCTAAGTTTAGATGAACTCTAAACAAACCTATTCAAAAAAAAAGCATTTTATAATTAAATAAAATGAATCAAAATTCACATAACCCACATTACTTCATTTCTTTCCCAACATGTATAACATGCATATGAATGACCTAAGC
Source organism: Cymbidium sinense (assembly GCA_021442155.1). Lineage (NCBI taxonomy): Eukaryota > Viridiplantae > Streptophyta > Magnoliopsida > Asparagales > Orchidaceae > Cymbidium > Cymbidium sinense. The sequence goes on along the minus strand of CM038218.1, from coordinate 173,576,293 downwards.
ATATCTATACATACAAATGAGAATATTTAACACACTTTATGATGCATGCTAAGTAATCCATTTAAGAAATTTAGAAGTTGAATATGCATGATTTTCTTAAGTAGAAAGAGGTTTCCTTATCCAAATTTTCATAAACACACATGAAAGTAAGAAAGGCATAAGTGAGTACAATGCCATTATTAACTAGAGGTGTAAATTACAAGACCTACTTAGGGCTACTTAAAGCCTCTCAATCTTGGGGTTGTTTAGACTAATATACCACTTTTCTTAAATATAAACATGTGTATAAAAGAAATAATGGATTCATTTTGTTTATGCAATTTATGTGTACAAATATAGGTAGCCCCTCTTAGGTGATAACATAAGGATGAATAGGATATGGAATTAGTGCGTGTTAGGTCCTTTTCAAATGAACCATATATCTCATCAAATTCTATTCAAAACTATTAAGAGAAAGGAAACTATGCTAAGCATACCTTTATAATCTTTCACATGCAAGCTCATAATTAAATATAAGTAGCATACTTTTAGATTTGATATTTAATTTATATGTTTTAAAAATAATTTGAATTTAGTGATAATAGCCACTCATATTTCTACTTTAGTAACACATGCAAATTTGACATAAAGTAAACAATTTCATTTTAAATTTGAATTTGAAAAAATATGAATGCATGAAACCACATGACATATAAATTTGTTGGGAAAGATTCAAAGTAATGAAAGCATGTAAATAAATTCACTTTAATTAAATCCTAAAGACATTCTTATGGAATAAGAAAGTTTAAAATAAATCAAAGTGTATTCAATGTGATTTTTTGTTTAGTTTGAAGTTTGATTTAATTTTGAAAAGGGGAGTTGAGTTTGTATTCTAACCCATTCCACATGTGTTTGATATTTTTGTTTAATTTTTAGATGATTAGATTCATTTTTATGTATTAATTAGGTTAAGGTATGAATTAAGTAAATTAACCCTTAACACCACCTAGTTAACCAAATAATTATGAGCCAATGAGATGACATAAAACTCACAAGGAATTTAATGCACCTAGGAAGAAAAGGCCTAATGCAATTTGGCTCATAATTAAAGTTAATTAAGCTAAGGGGTTTAGCTTAAGTAATTTCAAAACACCCTTTCACACATATGAATTGGGTTTTGATTTCTTAATTGAACTTAGGCTTATTAAACACCTAAGCATCTACCCAAAGTAGATTAATTAAGTTCGAAGTTATTTTTTAGAATTTTAGAAATTAATTAAAGGGATAATTAATGAATTAACCCTTAATTAAGAAGATTAAGGAGGAAAGAAAGGGGTTTAGATAGCTTGGGAAATGCCCCAAATTATTCTAAACCTCTATACTAGATCTGACCTTAATCAACTCTAATCATGGATTAAAACTAATCAATAATTATGCTTAATTAATTAAAGAGAGTAGGAAATTATATACAATTCTCTAATTAAGCCTTCAATAAATCCCAAGAAAATTAGGGAGAGGTAGAAGTCATCCCCTAAAATATACCCGAAGTTTGGGATTAATCAGAGGCTTAATTAAAGGTAATTAGTAAAAAGTTTCCAATAAAACCAAAATCAGAGAAAAATATTCAAAATCCATTGAAATTAATTTTAAAATATTCTAGATTTAATTAGCTTTCCATAGGATTTTATTTCATATTTTTTGAATTTTATTGAAGGAGATATGAATTTTAGAAGATCCATAGATTAATTAAAATTAATTAAAGATCCCTAACTAATCCTTTAGCTCATGGCGCGATGCGTGGTGGTGGTGGTCAGCGCACTTTACACGCATCATGCGGGCATGCTTTGATCTCTATCGTCCATCAAAGATCGATAAGATCTCCCGTTTAAAAGGATAAATCAAATTCTAAGCATGGGAATAATCTTAGTCCATCCAAAATGTGGATGGATGAGATCTCCAGTTCTTCCCTTGATAAACATGGACCGTCCATGATCAGGGGAAGATCAGAGCTCGATTGAGCTCGATTCAAACAAACTCACACCATCTAAAGCCAATGAAACATCCGTGGATCTTGCTTGACTCAATGATTTCTTTCACAAAGGACCAACACATCTTATGCTAGGTGGTTGGAAAATTCCATACCTCACCCCGAGGTGATCACCGGTGCTTGAGATCAATGAGGTAGCTTTGTCTAGTGGAGATGAAGCTCTGGATTCAGGCCTTGGGTTGAGTGACTTCTATGGACAACACCACTTCAAGATCTTTGTGACTTTGATCCAATTGCTCCTCTCCTTTTGGGAACTAATGGAAACTTGTGAGCTCGATTGGTCCTTAGAAGAAGTGTGCAGAGGAATTGGGATGGTTTTGAAAGGAGAAGTTTAAGGATTGAGCTCCCCTTTTTTGAAAGAGAAATGAAGTTTGATTTCACTCTAGAAGCTTGGGAAGCTAAGCTCTTTGACTTCCTAGGTTCAATCAATGAATGTGATTTGAATTCAATTAGTATATCTCCCCTTGAAGGATCGGACGACCTGAGCATCTTGCCATTTTGATCCAATTGATCAATGGGAGGGTTGTTTTTATCGGGATGTTTGAACATGGTGGTTTGAGGCCTTGAGTGGATTCAACCTCCATGTGCAAATTGAGTGGAAGAGGATTGAATTTGCCATTTTGACCCATGGGTGGTTTGGCCTTGGGCCAATGGGTTGACCCAAACCCATTGGGTTGGGTGCACCACTCTTCATTAGGTCCCCTTGAGCTATTAGGAAAGCTCAAGTGATATGAAGAGGTATGACCAAATTACCCATGGATTAAGCCAAAATTTGTTCTATGGCCTAGGGTAGAATGGTCATTTTTCTAATTTTTCAATTTGGATATGTTGGGTATGTGGAGAAACTAGGTTTGGCCAAGTTTCATGAGATTTGGAATTCATTTGATAAGGTTTGGCTCATGTTGACCCATTTAGGTCAAAATGGGTCAACTTTGTCAAGTTAATTGGTCAAATTGGGTCAAACCAAGGGTTGGGTCAAGTTCATATGACCATTTGAAATATTTTGGTGGCTTTGGTTTGATTCAATTTGGTATAGTTTTGAATTTGGCTCATATGACTTCATTTAGGTCAAATGGGTCAAGTTGACCTTTGACTAGGTCAAGGGTAGGTTTAGGTTTGTTAGTCATATGGAGTGGATTGGTATCTTTGTTTCCAATCAATTTTGGTTAAGTTCAAATTTGGCTCAACATGACCCCTTTAGGTCAAGTTGGGTCTAAGGTCAATTGGGCTAGGTTAGGTCTAGTTGGCCAATTGAGGCTTTGGTCAAGTTCAATAAGTGATTTGGAATGGACTTGACCCATTGGTTTCAATCAATTTGGCTTAGATCAAGTTTTGACACATTTTGACTTTTTAGGTCAAGTTGGGTCAAGTGGCCAATTGGGCTAGGTTAGGCTCAAATGTTGACTTGGTCAAGTTCAAACATAGGTCATGAATGAACTTAGATCAATGGTTTTAATCAATTTGGTATATAGTAGATTTTAACTATGTTAGGTTACATTTTGGGCTAAGTGTTGACTTGGTCAACTCTTAGGTTTGATTTGGTTTGACCCAATTTGATTGATTGATCATCCCATGATGATTGTTGATCATGATGAGAGGCATAAGTGAGTTTGGTTCAATCCAATTTGGTTAGGATTAGAATTTGGCTCATAAGGGTACTTTAGGTCACTTTGGGTCAAGTGAGCCTAAGTGGGTCAAATGGCTTGGTCAAAGCTTGATTTGAGTTTGATTGAACTTGTATATGGACTTATGATTGAAATATAAATCCATTTTACAAGTGGTTTGAAGTCAAATGGGTTTTGATCATTTGACAATTTCATATTCAAAGGAAGAATATGAAGGATTTGGGTTTTTTTTTTTTGGGGTTTTGATTTGATGATTGAAGTTTGTATTTATATGGATTCATGATTGTAGGGTTGATTGAATCATGAAGAAAATCAAGAGTTTGGCTTGATTTGAATTTGCTAAGTTCAAGATTTTGACTTGAAAGACTTAGGTTGGATTTTGAGTGGTGAGTTTGATTTTGGAATTTTGTTTGATTGTTTGAATTTATATTTCAATTATATATGTGAATATAAATGAGAACATAAATGGATCATGAGAAAATTTCAAGGATTTGAAGTGATTTGATCATGATTTGGGATAAGTCCATTAAAAAGGAATTTAAAGGACTTAGGAAATTTTTTGAGAAATTTTTTGATTTGGAATTTAATTTTTGGATTTTTATTTGATTGATCTATATTTATATTTCATTTATATATGTGAATATTAATGAGAATATAAAGGAGTTTTGAGAAAATCCCAGTTTGAATTGATTTGATCATGATTTTATAAGTCCATTAAAGGAATTTAAGGACTTAGGAAAATTTATTTAGAATTTAATTTTTTGGATTTGATTTGATGATTATATTTATATTTAATTTATTTATGTGAATATAAATGAGAATATATATGAGTTATGAGAAAATCCCAAGAATTTGAAATGATTTGATCATGATTTAGGCTAAGTCTATTAAAAGGAATTTAAAGGACTTGGAAAAGATTTTAGATTTGATTTGATTGATTTATATTTATATTTCATTTATATGTGTGAATATAAATGAGAATATAAATGAGTTATGAGAAAATCTCATAAATCTGAATTGATTTGATCATTATTTAGGCTAAGTCCATTAAAAGGAATTTAAATGACTTAGGAAATTTTTTTGAAATTGAACTTTTGAATTTGGTTTGATTGGTTTGGGATATCTCATTTATATATGTGAATATAAAAGAATATAAATGAATCATGAGAAAATCTCAAGGGTTTGATTTGGTTTTGATCATGATTTGAGCTAAGTCCTTTTAAGGAAAATTTAATGGACTTAGCAAAATTGAACTTAGGAATTTTGATGGATTTTGATCATGGGTTTCAATCATGGATTTTGATCATATGGAGTTACTTTGAGTTTGGAGAAAATCAAGTAAGATTGATTTAGAGTTTGACTTGAAGGAAGGAAAGTGAGGAATGATTCAAGCTAAGGGTAGGTAGATTTTCCTAACACCCCTTAGGCATGACCCATTCCTATGGCTAACTCTTCTAAGTCTCTAAGGCTAGGTAGAGTATCTACCTAATCATTAGATGTGTCCTAAGACTAAGGAACTCTTAAAATCTAAAAGAAGCCCTATGTCTAAGATGGATGGGTTAAGAGCTCATCTTAAAAATGAGGTCAACAGACACCCACAGTGAGATGTACTCATTGAGGTGGTGAACTACATTAAGGAATAACATACTATCTCAAGAGATAGAAGTCACTACCCTATAATGGACCTAATCACCTAATAAGGACCCCTAAGGTAGGATGGGTCTTTGAATATACCAAAATTTTTTCTCTACTTTACATGAAAAAGTAAAGCAGGGTTTATTTAAATTGGGTTTGTTAGGTTCCCTATGGAGGAAAACCTCCATATTTAGTTATATCTTAAGGGAAGTGAGTCCCTTAAGAATGCTCTCGATTAAAATAGGTAATTGTTGTCTCCAAAGAATTGAAAGATAGGACTATCAAAGGATTAGTTATCTTTTAGGAAATCAAGTGGGATAAATCAAAAGGAGAGTTATTATCGACCAAAGGAGATGAGTAGGGAGTGCTCATGATACTAAGAGACCTAGTGAGCACTCCAATCTATCTTATGGTTGGATTTTATGTATTTAAAGTTGAGGAGATTTATATATTTGAGTTAAAATTTTATTTAGAAATCAAGACATAATTAGATTTGTGGAAATGCTTAGAGGATTTATGCTTGTATCTTTGTAAATAACAACCACAAATACTAAATCTAGGGAGCTTTGGCGAGGGCCAAACTACGACCTAAATCTAAGGCAAAAATGGGTATAAGGTTTACCTCCACAAGAGAGAGTAAACCACCGGACTGCTGGAGTTATTACTACATGGTGTGGCAGCCAGCTAACTCCTCCTATGCTTTAAATCCATGTAGGTAAGTCATATACTTTGCAATATGGTTAGACTGTTATTTATTTAGAAGAGAAATTAATTTCTTAAACTCACTCCCTAAGAGACTAGAGCATGAGGGGTATGAATAATGACTTAATCTAATATAAAATTTTATCACATTTTATTTAATTTGGGACTATTTATTTTGACATAGGCTATGGGATTTTGTATGCCTAAATGCATAAGAAATTGATTATGGGGCAAATCAAGAGGGAAAGAGGTGTTCTTCCATCATAGGCTATTAAAGGTTAAGCCACTTCTATCTGGCATAGATGGAAGCCCTCTCTTAGTAAGAGTGAAACAAGGTGGTTATGCATGATGTTCGACATACAATCATCCAGCTAAGGGGTTGCTAAATATTTTATTATCTTGATTTAATGCCTAGGCTTTTTATGTGAGGTTATGAGTTATTTTAAAATTTTAATTATGAGTTGTTAGTGGGGTAGAAAATTTATTTTGCATCATAAGAGCCTAATCGCATCCAAGTCATGCAGTAATCACCAATCATAAAGAAATTATGAAAAGATATGATATTTATAATGCATAAGCTAAATAAAACATCAAACAATTCTATAAAGCTATCGCAAAAGAATAAGAGTGATGATCGGTACTTGACAAAAAAAAAATATGGGTAGTTGAGCTCTACCTTATACATCCTGTATAAAAAGAATAATTATAATTATAAAATGATAAGTGCTATGGGGGGGTCTTTATTCTTCATCCTCCATTCTTCACTCTTCATCTTTCATTTCTTTATTTTGATTTGCTCCATTTCTTTATTTCTCTTAGTTTGATTGGGATGTTATTAGCTCCAAGGGAATCACATGGTGTATAAGACTTGGTCTTATAACCAATGTTCATCCTAATCTCCCATAACACTTATCCTAATCCTAATGAAAAATTACATTAAAAGAGAAGGAAAGTAAATCTAGCTACACCAAAATAAATGTTAGCTAAACACCCCATACAACCCAAGCGGTTATATAAATAATTTGGACTTATAACCAAATATCTAACTTTTATGCTTAGGGGTTAAACAACCTGCATAGCAAACAAAATTTATATTTTTTATTATAGTGGCCCCTTAAGCTCGACCCCCCGCATAAAACATGATTAGGCTAAATTATTCTTTATCTAGACTACACTTAACATACGGTCAAATAATATATAATAAAATCAAACATACACCATGCATGTCCACAACATAAAGGAAATGGTGACTTAATCTAATGTATGTGTTAAGGCTTATGAGGTATGTCCTGAGGCTTTAGAGTTATGATTTGCTAAGTGTGGGGGATTTAATTTATAAAAGGTTGATTTCTCTTTAAGTGGTTTAATTGATTTGAAGATTTTACTTAGTATTTTTTTGTTTCATATAGCCTACACTTAGCAAATAAGTGTTATAAAGAGAAGAAAGAGAGGGAATCTCTCTTTTATCCCTACCCTAAGTCATTTCTAAAGAAAGTTAATTAACTTAGTTTTCTTTAATGAATAGCTTATTATGTGTTTTAATTAACCTTAAGTTTAGGATCACTCTAAATAACCCTTTTTCATAAGAAAGACATCTTAAGGTTAATTAGAATGGATTACTATCATATAACACACATTCATTCATTTCTTTCCATCATGTATATCATGCATATGAATAATCCTAAGCATACCTATACATGTAATGTAAATCTTAGCATACTTTGACGATGAATGCAAAGAAGTGTATTTAGGACTTAAATATTTCATTTTTGATTGAATTATAAATGAATGCCTTATTACATAGAAAAGAGGGATTTTTTATCCATTAGCTAGATACACATTCACATGTATAAAAGTTTTAAGTGAGTATGCCACCATTATTTTCTACACCATGGGCGTAAGGTACAAGACCTACTTAAGGATACTTAAAGCCTCCCATGAGATGTCTAATATACCACTTTTCTTAGATACATGTAGATATATAAATAATTATAAGGATAGGAAAACCCATGCAAGTTATATTTGATTTATTTGATTTTTATTCTTATTTATTAGCCACATCATACAAGCATATGTATAAGAGTTTTATGAGTCTGTGCCATTGTTTTCACCAAGGCGTAAGACCTACTTAGGGTTACTTAAAGCCCTGAGGGATGTCCGGTAATATATCACTTTTCTAAATATATATGAATGTATGAAAAGAATCACATAGATAAGGAATCATGCAATAAATTATGTTTGATTTGGTTGTATGATTTACATATGTGATATGAAATTCTTCCTAAATCTTAACGTGGAGATGCATAGGAATAGAATTAGGCAAATGTTGCATCCTTTTCAAATGAATTATACACTTGCAAATCCTATGTGAGCCCATGATAAGATAAGAAAAGAGAACTTCATATTGCATATCTTATATTATCATCACATGCAAGCTTATAGATATTGTAATGAACATTACTTCAGTTATAATAATTGATTTATAGGCTTTTGAAAATGGCTTTTGATTTAATAATGATAATATCCACACATATTTAATTTAATTCAACACATGCAATTTGACATAAAAGAAAATATTTCATTTAATTAATTTTCAAAAGAAATGAATGCATGATTTCATATATCAAGCAATATTTAACATGATTGCAAAGAAATAAAGGAATATAAACACATGATTTTATTCATCCTAATTAATTCCTAAGGACAATCACATTAAAGAAGCCTATTTAAAATGAACCAAAATTCTCTAAAGATATTTTTAACTTTGAGTTTGATTTGATTTATGAAATATGAAAGAGGTTTGCTAATCCTAGCCCAATTCCCCATGTGTGAATTAATTTGGTTTAATGAAGAATATTTAAGTTGATTTTATATTTTAATTAGGTTAAGGTATGAATTAAATGAATTAATTAACCCTTTATATCACACTTAGTTAATTAACTAATCAATAATAAGCCAATATGATATGCAACCATATGAAAATGCAATGCTCTAAGAAATGAAAGGGGTCTAATGGTGGCTTATGATTAATAGTTAATTGAGCTTAAGATCTCATAATTACTTTAATGATTTTGTCATACATGAGCCAACCATAATTTCATTATTTCTCACCTTGGGTTATTGAATACCCAAGGAGCTACTGATCAATTAAGGGTTGCTTAGTAGATGAATTAATTTTTTAATTTTAATTTCATTAAGCTTTTAATTGATTAAACACTTTGGTTATGTTTTAATTTGAATGATGAATCCAACTTAAGGAAAAGGATCAAGGGCAAGGCCCCAATCCTAATCTAAATCATTTTTTAACATTCAATTGATTCGATTTCCTTATCTTAAAGATTAATCACTTAGTTAATTAATTAATCATTCCATTAATCCATTAATTAATTTAATTTTTAAAGGTAAGAAAAACTTAGGAAATGAATTAGGAAAAGTATCCCCAATCACATCCCCTAAGCTATCTTACTATTCAATAGAGATAATTATGTTTAAATGATTAATCAAGTTACTGTTCATTCATTAATTATGATTAATTATATTAGGAGAGTAATTAGGGCTTAATTAAGTGATTTCCTTAATTAAGCAATCAATAAAATCCTAGAAAAATAGGGGAGGCAGAGGTCATCCCCCTAAATATCCACAAAATATTTGAGATTAATTAAGCATTTAATTAAGGTGTACTTAAACTAATTATATTTTTGTTAAAACCTTAATTGAGCTAAAGTCACTATTCAAAATCAATTAATAATAATTTTTCAAGATTCTACTATAAAATATCTTCAAAATGAGCTTAAGTTTATATATTTTTAGATTTTTCTATAATTAGTTATGATTTTAGAAGTTTTAGGATTAAAAGCTAATTAATTAAACCTAATTAAAGCCTTAATCCTGTTGGGCCATGTGGTGGCTAACATGGTGAGCTGATGTGGCACAATTTCCATGTGGCATGATGGGATTGGTTATTAAGTAGTCGTGTCGACTCAACCGTTTCTCTTTGTGGACCACATCTAAGATCGGATGGCCACGATTCGATCCATGGTTTAGAAAGAATCAAAGGCTATACTATAGGATTTGATCAGAACCATTCATCCCAATCACACGGGATGGATGGCTCATGATCTATCCTATTCATGAGCAATGAAAGACGGATGTCGTCCATCTTCCTTCATTCGATCCAAGCTCACCTGAGCTCGATTGTCTCCAAATTCTTTGCACACCTTCATTCGATCCAAGCACACATCCAATGGTAAAAACCATGAAATTTGATAAAAGACCAACCACTTTTCCATACAAGGCTTGATTTAATTACTTCACTAGAGCTAATGTCCGGCAGTGTGACATTGAAGGTAGCTTTGCCTAGTTGAGGTGAGGCTCTGTTGAAGAACTTTGAGCTTGATTTGGGCTAGAATGCTCGATTGAACAATCCACGCAAGGGGCTTATCGATTGAACTCACTCCTCCCATGGCTGAGCTTGGGAATTGATTTAGGCAGCGATAGAGTATGGTGATAATGTGGCTAAGAGGAATTTGGGTTTGATTGTAAAATAAGGAGTATGGATGAGATTCCCTTCCTATTTTGGCTTTGGAGAATGGGAAGTTTAAATTTTGGAGCACTTGAGAAGGCTTGGAATCACTCTATGGGATATCATAAATGGCTTAGGAAGGCTCACGATGTAATTTTATGTGATTTTCTGCTCAAATTGAGGGGGTATACCCCTCAATTGCCCATCATGGATGGATGGCAATGTACACATGATTTACATTGGCTCACCACCGTCTGGTCATTGGACTTGTCTCTATCAAGTCAGGGTGGCATGCCAGGTATGGGAGGAGTGATGGGAAACTGCCATGGATCCATTGTACAAGGGTGTAAGGGTTTGGATCCAATGGGTGCTGATTTGAGTTGGGTGAGTCAACTCACCTCCCAGGTAAAGAGAAAGTTCCATGGAGTGCTAAACTGGGGATGGGAGAGTTGACTTTGGCTTGGATCCATTTGTTTTGAAGTTTAAATCTTATGGTTTGATGGCTAATCCCTTGGTTCACTTGGCTTGGGGGCGATTAGCGACCTAGGGTGAGTTTAAGCTGAGTTAGGTCAGCCCATAAGATCCTATAAGTTGGATTTGAGTGGTTCAACTTGGATTGGTCAAATGGGCTCCATTTAAGCTAGGTTGGGTTAGGTTGACCAATTGGTCAAATTGGGTCAAACCATGGTTTGGGTTAGTTCATATGATGATTTGGGATGTTTTGGTTTAATTAATTTGGATTTGACTCCTTTGGATTCAAAAGGGTGAAATTGGTCAAGTTGATCAATTTGATTGTGGGTGAAAAATTTTAATTAGGCATTCACCATCATCAATCAATCTCCTCCCTTCTTTCTCCTTGAATTCTTTCCTTCTCTTTCTTCATCCCTCTCGGAAAGAAAGATGAAGAAAAAAGGGAATAAAGGAAAGAAGAGAGAGAAAATTCAATATGATGATGATTGCTTCTTCTTTAGATGGACACCATAGAATCACAAGTGTACTTATTAGGGTGATCGTACATCGAAGGGAAGGTGTATTATCTTGAAAGATAAAGTCACCACCCAATGACCTAATCACCTAAATAAGGACTCAGGACTTATGGGTCAGGATGATGTACAGAGATTCTTCCCTACTTTATATAGAAAGGTAAAGTAGGGTTTATTTTAAACTCGACTTGTTAAGTTCCCTATAGGGGCAAGCCCCCATAGATAATTACATCACAAGGAATGAAATTCCTTAGGAATACTCTCGATTAAGGTAAATGATCATTGTCTCCAAAGATTTCAATATGTTAGGACTATCAATCAATTAGTTTATTTTTGAAAAGTCAAGTGGGGTCGATCAAGAGGAAGGAGTTCTTATTGAAGCCAAACAAAAAAAAGTTGGGAATGCTTAAGATACTAGGAAGCCTTGTAAGCATCCCAAACTACCCTATGGTTGGGCTTTATATTTTTGAAATTGATTTATTCATTTGAGTTGACTTTTTGTTAGAAGTTTAGGATTTATGATTCCACAACATAAGATTATGGAAATGTCTAAGAGGTGAGGATTTATGCTTATGATCCATGAAAGGGAGAAGCAACCTCAAAACCTAAATTTAGAGAGTTTTGGTGAGGGCTGAAAGCACGACCTAAATTTAAGGCAAAAATAGGTATTTGGTTTGCCTCCACAGGAAAGGATAAACCACCTGACTGCTTGGACTTACAACCACCTGAGGGTGGCCGCCAACTAACTCATTCTACAATTTTAAATTCATGCAGGTAAGTCATATACTTTATGAAAGATAGCTAGAATGTTATTTATTTAGAAAGTGACTAAGTGCTTAAACTCACTCCCTAAAGAGATTAGATCATGTAAGGTATGCATAACTTAAATATAATGCAATTCAAATTTCATTTTATTTTTATTTTTGGACAATCATTTTGACTCAGGCTAATAGGATTCATATGCCTAATGCATGAGAAATAAGATTATTGGCTAAAATCAATAAGAAGGGAGGAGGTGTGTTTCCATCATGGCTCTCACAAGTCAAGCCAAGTTTCTCTGACAAGGTGGAAGCCCTCCAATCAAGAGTAAAGCAAGATACATTTATGCATGATGTCATAAAGAAATATACTCATCTAGCTAGGAGTGCTAATTCTTTATCATGATTTTAAACTAAGCTTTAGGTGAGGTTATGAGTTCTTTATTTTAATTTTGAATTATTAAATTTGGTAGAAGATTTATTTTCTCTAAGATCCTAATCCACATCGCCATACATAAAGAAAGGAATAAACTAGGAAAGGATGCACTTAATGCACAAGCTAAACAAATCATCAATCAATTTATAAAGTTAATCATAAATGAATAATAGGCCATTGTGGTTGGGCACCAGCACAAACCCAAAAAAATAAATTGGTAGTGAGCTCTACCCTTATATACAAAGGATTACAAATGAATTAAATATAATTAAGTAAATTCATTGTTATGTGGTCTTCATTCTTCTTTTCTTCTTTCTTCTTTCTTCTTTTGTTTCCTTCTTTTGGATGGTTGAAAGGTGGTTTCTCCAAGGCTTCACATGGTTCATAAGATAAGATCTTATGACCAATGCTCATCCTAATTCCCATAATAATCATTCCAAAATCCTAATTGCAAAAATTATATGAAAAGGGAAAATGGAAATCTAACTTACACCTGCAAAACAGAGATTAACTATAACAAACCATACAATCCCATGCATGTGTATTGGACTTAAAACCCCACACATGTAACTCCACGGCTATTATTATGCTTGTATAAACACACAAAAAGTAGTTATATTTTTATTTTGATAGCATTAAGCACAACTGCAAAAATAATGATTAGACTAAATCATCCTTCCATTCATTCTATGATCATACACCCTAACATCTAGACTAAAATATATATCACAAAATAAAAGCAAACATCAAACCATGCACCGTCCTAACCTAAAGCTAGAAGTGGTGACTAAATTTAAAGTGTGTACTTTTAAGGTTTGTGTGGTATGCTTAGCTATGGCTTTAAGTTAGAATTTTCTAAGTGTGAAGAATGTTCAACTTAGAGGATGGTTTCATTTAAGTGGTTTAGTTGTTTTGGGTTTATTTTATTTTATGTTTTTATTGGGCTCAAGTGAATCCTACAATTAATTACTAAGTTATAAAGAGAGGGAAAGCGAAGAGAACTTCTCTTTTCTTCCCTATCCTAGGTAATTTCTAAAGTGGATTCATATTTTAGTTTTGCTTAGTGAATGTCTTATTATGTGTTTTAATTAATACTAAGTTTAGATGAACTCTAAACAAACCTATTCAAAAGAAAGACATTTTAAGATTAAATAAAGTGAGCCAAATTCATAAAACACACATCACTTTATTTCTTTCCCAATGTATAACATGCATATGGATGCATCCTAAGAATATCTATACATACAAATGAGAATGTTTAGCACACTTTATGATGAATGCTAAATGAGTTACTTAAGAAAATTTGAATGCTCATGATGCATGATTTTCATTAAGTAGAAAAGGGGGTTTCTTATCCAATTTTCACATGCACACATGAATGTATGAAAGGCATAAGTGATTGACCATTGTTAACCATGTAAGGTACAAGACCTACTTAGCTACTTAAAGCCTCTCAATGGGGTTGTCTAGACTAATATACCACTTTTCTTAAATACAAGCATATGCAAAAGAGATAAATGGAAAAAAAGAATACAAAAGTTGGTATTTGTTTTATTTTTGATTTGTGTAAGCAATTTATATATAAGTATAAATTTCCTTCTAAGTAATAGCATTGGAATGAATATGAAATAAAATTAGTGTGTGTTCTTTTCAAATGAACTATACATTTTGCCAAATCTATTCAAAACTACACCAGCAAGAAGGAAAACACGGTTTATAGGAGAGATCGCATCTAAGGATAAACATGGACATTTGTGTTTAATCTTGATATCCATACAAAACAATGGATGGATGGCCATAGATCTTCCTTGATCTATGAACAATGGAGATCCATGTTCTGAAATGAGCTTCGATTCTTGGATTGATCCCAAATTTATCCACACCATAAACATGCATGGAAGATTAGTAATGGTCAAGATCTGAATTAACATTTCTTTCAGCTACACCACATTAGCTATGATAAATGGCTAACCTCATGAGATGATCAAATTTCGATTTTGAAGCTTCATCTGGTTGAGATGAAGCTTTGTTGAAAGTTTGAGGGGTTGAGGTTTGATCTCCATGGGTCACCTCTCTAGCTTGAGCTCTTTGATGGTGGATCTCCCTTGCTTGAAGAACTTGGAGAGCTTGGGTGCACTCGATTGGTCCTCACATGGAAGCTTAAGAGGAATTGAATGGATTTGAGTGTGGAGAAGTTGGATTCAATGGACCTATTTTTTAGAAAATTGAGAAGATGCAAATTGAATCTCCCTAGGAAGCTTAGGATCACTTGCAAATGGCTAATTGACTTCTCTCACTCAATGATATAGTGTGATTCAAATAATTGGGGAGTATATCTCCCCTTTAAATCAGGATTAAGCTTCTGTCATTTTGGATCAATTTCCCTAATTTAGTGGGTTGTTTAAGCTGTTAGAGTTGTCCTTGAGTTCAAATTAGCTATGGAGTGGAATGGTGAACTCCCCATGTGCTCCATTTGAGTGGGAAGAGGTTTGTCGTGTGGCCATTTCAAGTCATGTGCTCTTTTGGGTTTGGATCAGTTGGGACCCAAACTCATTGGGTTGGGTGCACCACCTCTAGTGTTCATTTGATCTATTAGATATCAAGTGGTATGAAGAGGATTTGACCAAATTCAAGTGGAATTGTAAAATTTACCCTATGGCCTAGGGGTAAAATGGTCATTTGGCTAATTTTTTGAATTGGGTATATTTGTATATTAAGAAAAATGGTTTGGCCAAGTTTCATTGGTTGGAGTTCATTTGGTATGGTTTGCTCATGTTGACCCATTTAGGTCAAAATGGGTCAACTTGGGTCAAAGTTGACTAATTGGTCTAATTGGGTCAAACCAAGGTTGGGTCAAGTTCATATGACCATTTAAAATATTTTGGTGGCTTTGGTTTGATTCAAGTTGGTATAATTTTGAATTTGGTTCATATGACTTCATTTAGGTCAAATGGGTCAAGTTGATCAAATTGACCCATTTGACCTATTTGAGCTAGGTCATGGGTAGATTTGATTTGGTTGTTATGGGGTGGATTGGTATCTTGTTTCAATCAATTTTGGTTAAATTTAATTTTGGCTCAATATGACCTTTAGGTCAAGTTGGGTTCAAGGTCAATTGGGCTTTAGGTCAAATTGGCAATTGAGGCTTTGATGAGTTCAACAAGTGATTTGGAACAAACTTGACCCATTGGTTTCAATCAATTTGGCTTAGATCAAGTTTTGACTCATTTTGACTTTTAGGTCAAGTTGGGTCAACTTGGGTCAGTGGCCAATTGGCTAGGTTGGCTCAAATGTTGACTTGGTCAAGTTCAAACATTGATCATGAATGAACTTAGATGGTTTCAATTTTTCATTTTGGCTAAGTGTTGGGTCAACCCAAATTGACTTGGTTTGACCCAATTTAGTGATTGATCATCATGATGATTGTTGATCATGATGAGAGGTATAGGTGAGTTTGATTCAATCCAATTTGGTTAGGATTAGAATTTGGCTCATAAAGTACTTTAGGTCACTTTGGGTCAAGTGAGCCTAAGTGGTCAAATCTTGGTCAAAACTTGATTTGAGTTTGATTGAATGTTTATGGACTTTGAAATATAAATCCATTTGCAAGTGGTTTGAAGTCAAATGAGTTTTGATTCATTTGATAATTTCAAGTTCAAAGGGTGAACATGAATGGATTTGGGGTTTGATTTTTGAATTGAGTTTTGGTTAAGTGATTGAAGTTTGTATTTATATTTGGATTCATGATTGTAGGATTGATTGAATCATGAAGAAAATCAAGTTTGGCTTGATTTGAGTTGATTTGGCTAAGTTCAAGATTTTGACTTGAAAGACATTGGTTAGATTTTGATTGAATTTGATTTTGATTTTGGAGTTGGTTTTGATTGTTTGAATATTTCATTTATATATGTGAATATAAATGAGAATATAAATGGGTTATGAGAAAATTTCATGAATTTGAATTGATTTGAAGATGATTTAGGCTAAGTCCTTGAAGGGGGAACTAAAAGACTTAGGAAATATTTGGAATTTTTTATTTGAATTTTGGATTTAGTTTGATTGATTTGAATTTATATTTCATTTATATATGTGAATATAAATGGGTTATGCGAAAATTTCATGAGTTTGGATTGATTTAGATTTGATTTTGGCTAAGTCCCTTAAGAGAGGATTAAAGGACTTAGAAGGATTTTGAACTTGGAATTTCAATCATGGGTTTCAATCATGGATTTTAATCATGGACTTCAATCATGGATTTCAATCATGTGATATTGATTTGAGTTTGGAAAATTAATTGATTAATTTGAGTTTGACTTAAAGGAAGGAAGTGAGGAATGGTTCAAGCTATAGGGTAGGTGAATTTTCTTAAAACCAAGGTTTGGCTATTCATATTTATTCTAAGTCTAAGGTTGTTGAGTGTCCACTAATTAGATGTCTTAAGACTAAGGATCTCAAAGTCTAGAGAGTCCATGTTTTTGGATGGAGGGCTTGAGAGTTCATCCTAAAAATGAGATCAACAAACGGAGCCCAATAGGTGTGATGTGACTAATAAGGAACACCGCACGTATTGGTGTTGACCGAAATGATCAACAACACCAAATAATCACAAGCACTTGAAATCTACTCTAACCCAAGGTGTAGAAGGAATCGAGCTTAGTGCAATGTGGCTCTACTTGTCCAAGACATAAGAGAGTGGGAGGAATCCACTAAGGGGTAGAGTAGGTGAACCTTCCACTAGGGAAGCAGGTTCAAGTCGCCCACAAAGGGATGAGAGGTTTGATTCGAGTTGAGTCTCACTGGGGAAAAATTTGATTTGTTAATTAGGTTCTACTAGGGAAGAGGGTTGAATTTGTTTCAATTTTTTATTTGTTTAGTTGTGTTTATTTTAGAATTTTAGATTTTTGAGGTGGGTCTGAGTTTGATGGGATCTTGAAGAAGGCCATGATGGCCTTGAGGTTATCAATCCAAAGTGGTAGAGAAGTAGACTATCCAATCAAAATGCCTTTTGATGTACAACATTTAGGAAGAAAGCGTAGTAGACTTACATTTTGAAAGTAGAGATTCTTTTGATCTGGAACATATCAAAGATGGATTTGTTGAGTGAATGCCATTGACTTAAATCACTCAAAGATGTGATTAATTTCATTTTTTAGATTGTTTTGATGATGGATTTGGTTTGCGATGGATGCTTGGTAGAGATGGTTGGCTATCACTCAATTTTACCAATCCAAAGGGGTAGTCAAAGTAGGGTATCAACCAAAGGATGCCTTTTGGTGCGCGGTACTTAGGAAGAAAGCATAGTAGACACATCCTCCAAAGTAGGGAGATTGTGGGTGATCTATTGGCAAGCAGCAGATCAAACCCGACCTAGTGACTATTGAGTGAATGATCTTTGGGGACTTAAATTAGAAGATAGTCAAGATTAATTTCATTTTTTTAGTTTGTTTTGATTATGAATCCATTGGTTTCGATGGATTTGCATAGGCCATGGAAACATAGATCTAACTCATATTTACCAATCCAAGGAGTAGTCTACCAACCACAAGGTAGGACTATTAACCAAGGGGTGCCTTTCGTATGCAATGGTTAAGTTAGAAGAAAGCATGGAGACTCACATCTTCCAAAACAAAACCAGGGGTGATGGGTTGACAAAAAATCGAGCCCAACTATTAGTGAATCTTGGGGACTTAGATCAACTCAAAGATAGTCAAGATTAATTTCATATTTTTTTAGTTTGTTTTGATGGATTCCGTTGGTTTGATGGATCATACTAAGAAGAGCTTATATACTAGACCTCTCGATTTACTAAACCAAAGGGTAGTTTCACGGTAGGAACTATCCAACCAAAGGAATGCCTTTGATTTGTTAACAATCTAAGGGAAGAAAGCAGGGACTCATCTTCCACTACAAAATACCACTGGGAGATTATTACTTTGGGTAATGAATCAAACTCAACTTAAGGCTGCCCGTTGGTTTGCAACAATCATGCTAGAAAGAATGCGTCATAATCTTACATCTTCCAAAAAAATTAACTATCGGGTAACATGTTTGTAGAAAATAGATTGAACTTGACCTGAAACTATGGGTGTATCGACTAAGGATTTATCTCAACTCAGTAAGTCAATTCCTATGGGGAGTTTTCGCACTACCTAAAGATAGGATGCTGCTTGGGAAAAGGGGCCCTTTGGGGCTTGAATTCTAATCCACAGAAAAAAATTTTTTGTTTATTTAACATGGACTGTTAGTTTGTGATCAAGCGAGAAGGAGCTTATATCGATCTTATCTCATTCTTGAACAAGGAGAATCTGCATCCTTGAACAAATTCTCCATGGTACTAGGAAAGGGGAATGTCCAATCCAAGTAATCGGGTAGTGTCTAAATGGGGTCACAAAAACATCCAATAGAGTGCCATGGGGATGGAGCCACTAAGGCTTAATCCAACACCACAGAAGATGACATGGCTAGTCATATATCAAAAAGGTAGGTGTCCAACTCGAGGAGAAAGCACGATTCATATCCTGAGTGGTATACTCATCGGGTGAGTTGCCATCATATATAACATCAACCAACCTAAGGTGCTGGTTTGCATAATCAACTGGGAAGAAAGCTTGGGGACTCACATCCTCTATAGCAAAATTCTTTGGGATAGTCTTTGACTGGCGGTGCCATCCGACTAGGGCGACTACTAAGTGAATGCGGGGTTATACTAACTCAAATATATTCAAGAAAAGGAGCCTGGGGACTTACCTAAACCTCAATATACTCAACCTAGTTAGGTGCATGATAGCTAGTTCAAGAAAGCAGGACTCACATCTTCTTAAACAAAGTCAACATAAGGTAGCTTACTGGCTGGGCAGTGAAGACTACCAAACTAACAAGGCTCATTGCAATGATCAAGTAGGAAGAAAGTGGGACTCTCATCTCCAAATGACCTTGGGGTAACATACTAGCAGGTAGCATGTAGACGACCTAGAGCAACTAATGAGTGAGTGCCACAGGGCTTTCTCCACATCAAGATAGCTGAGACAAATATTTTTGTTTATTTTTGCATGTGTTAAAGAATAGGATGCCACAGGGACTCTTACACCTACCTAAACACACTGGGGAATTTGATGAAATGATGCCAGATGGTAGAATTCACTAAGAAAGGATGTTGTTCTCTTACACCTAACTTTGTTGTAATCAAAATAGGATGCCTCTCTCACACCCATTCTAATAGTGTTGGGAATTATGTTTATGTTGTGAGAAGGATAGGATGCCCGGGGACTCTTACACCTACCCTAACATGTCATGGATTCATAAGAAAAACAAATAATGTTTGAAAGAAAGAAGATTTGAATGGAATCAGATTTTTATTGATTTATATTATTTTCAAACATGATTATTTCATGGGTAATATTTCTTTTAGATAGAGCCCATTAATTGGAAGCATCGGGTGTTCCCCTTTATAATCAATAAGGCGATATATCCTCCTGGTAGGCCTTCTCTATGACATAGGGCCTTCCCAAGTGGGTTCAAACTTGCCTCCCATCTTTTGATGACAAATTGGTCTCCTTAGGACTAACACAAGTTCTCCTACTTGGAAAGACCTAGGATGGACCGACTTGTTGTGAGCTTGAATCATTTTGGCCTTACAACTTCGAGGTTACGGCATAGTCTCTCCTCAAACCTTGAGCTCTTCTAACCTAACATTGCTATGTAGTGATCTTGCTACCCAATGCTATCCTTAGTGATGGGAGTTGAACTTCTAAAGGAAAAATGACTTGAGGACCATAAGGAAAATGGTGAGGTTGGAGTTGGTATGTGGTGTGATGCAGGCTTCAACCAACTATTCTCATCACTTGTTATCATCAAGTCTTCTTTAGTATTTGGATGAGAGTTTTGTTGAATGCTTGCTAAACCATTTGCTTTGGGGTAGTAGATGGTGGAGTATCTCAATCTATATGTGTCTTACGGCAAAGTATTGATCTTGGTGCTTTTGAATGCTGTACCATTATTAGATATAATTCATTGAGGCACCCCAAACCTATACATGATGGTTCTGAAGCACATCTTTGAGTGACCTCTCTGGGATTACCTCGCCCACTTGGAAAAGTAGTGTGCAGTAAGATGAATCGATGCCTTGGAAGAAGGAGGATCGATGACCCATAATATCGTACCCCAACACTCAAATGGCCATGAAGCCAATGTAGGTGTAGAATGTTGGGTGGTTGGTGGAGGACCACACCATGTACACGACAATGGCATCTCCTAGCTATATCCATGCGATTGTAATCGCCAATAGTATCCTAGTCTTGATCTTCATCTTGACAGTTGATGCTCGCATAGACACGAATGTACCTTGATTATAATGCCATGGGCTTTGTGTTTATCTAAATAACATAACCACATTTGATCAAAGGACCGATGGTACAGGGTGCCATCAACAAGAGCATATGAGAGAGCCCTCTATTTCACTTGATGGGCTTGTAACTTTTCTTGAGGTAGTTTATTAGTGTTCAAATATCTATGAAGCGTTGCCTCCAATCTAGCTCCTTGTCCTTATGGCAAACCTCCCCTTCAAGAGAAAGTCTCGATGAGTTCAACATCAATAAGGGATAGGACTTGTCTATTTTGGACCCTTATTGAAATGGACTCATCTTCCGACATGCAATTCTTTGGCAAGTTTGGCCAAAGCATTTCTACTGTTCTCTGCTCGGGAACCTTGTAGATGGTGACTTTAGATTTAGACAACTTCATGGTATACTTGTGGTAATGATGAAGCTTGGGTTTGAGAACCTTGGGACGACAATGCGATTGATGACCAATTGAGAATCCCAAAGATGTTGATGCTCTTGACATTATGATAGCTAACTCGGACCGCAATCAAAGCCTCATACTCAGCTTCGTTGTTGGTGCAGGGGTTGAAAAGATAGTATGAGAATCTCATCACATTATGGTCTATAGTTAGAAGAACTATTCCTACCCCTGCCTTTTTTGGGAGAATAGATCGTGGTGCTTCCCCTTTATGAAAGAAGTACACCATCAAAATACATCTCCGGTGGTTGTCAACCTCCCCTAAGTTCATGATTTGTTCATCGGGGATCATCACTAAGTGAGAATCAGAAGTGGGTGTGTTCTAAGAAATCCGCTAGTGCTTGTCCTTTTACCACACATAGGGGTATGAATGTGATGTCAAACTTTGAGAGAATCATGGACCAGCATTCCAAATGTCCGAATAGCATTGGTCATGTCATGAGATACTGCAGTGGATTTGTTTTGGAGATCAAGTTCACCTTATCAGAAAACATATAATGTCATAGCTTTTGGGAAGCAAAAATTAAAGCTAGGCAATGTTTCTCAATATGTGGGTAGTTCACTTGAGAATGATGGCGAGTAGTAGAGAGTTCTCCTTCCCTTTATCATTGGCTTGGGCCAAGAGCAGAGAGTCATCCAATGCAGTAGTGTAAAGGATGAGTGGCCTGCCCAGGATAGGGGCTACTAGAACTGGCAGTTTCACCAAATTCTTCTTGATGTCTTCAAAGGCATGATGTCACTTGTCATCCAACTTGAACTTGGCATCCTTTTTGACAAGTGTTGAGAATGGCTTGCATCTCCCTGATAGGTTGGAGATAAAGCATTTTAGATATGTCAGCCATCTTTGGAAGGATCTGAGCTGCATTAAACTCTTTGGAGGTGGCATTCCTAAGATAGCTTTAATCTTTTTAGAATCTATTTCTATTCCCGAGTGTTAGACAACAAACCTAAGGAACTTCTTTAAAGCTACTCCGAATGCACTTTGATTCATTTTGAGGTTATATTATCTTAACCATTCGAAAACTACTCTCAAGTCAAAGAGATGGTCTTCCTTTCTCTACTCTTGACTACTAGATCATCAACATAGCACTCAACTTGATGATGGATGAGTTCATTGAAGATCTGAGTCATGGCCCGTTGGTATGTAGCGACATTTTAAGGAAAGGCATGACCCTAATAAAGATTTCTTGGGGTTTGAAAAGCGGTGTTTCTTTCATCTTGAGACATCTTGATTTGGTTGTAGCGGATGACCCATCCATGAAAGAAAGAACTTGCATGAGATGAGCGATGTCCACCATTAATTTTGTATAGGAAGGAAACTCATCCTTAGGACATGCCTTATTTAAGTCCTGAAATTGCATATGAATTTGGCCATTCTTCTTCTTAATGGATGACACTAACCGGTAGGGGTATTTTCTTCCACGATGAAATAAATCGATCAATTTCTTGACTTGAAATGACACATTGTTCAATTTCTAATCATGTGTCTAGGAGCTTGCTTAATAGTAGCATTAGGATCTATTGCTAGCTTGTGGATTGCTACATCAGGAGATAATCCAGGCATCTCTTCATAACTCCATAGCAATCTTTAAACTCGGTCAATAGCCTAACTAAGTCATTGGTTTCTTCTTCATTCAACATGAGCGATGTATGTCGGGCATGGATTTTCTATCCAGGTTGATTTCTTTAAGCTTGTCAATTATTGAATGGAATCTCCTCTTCAAATTTTGGAGGTGCATCTTTGATTTGAAGATCATCATCATCAGAGGTTTCTAAACACACATTCTCATAAGAGTTGGTGTTGTGTGAAAAGAACCTATCATATCAAATGATTGGTAACAACTAGCGTAATCTTATCATCATTTGGACCCACTTTGTGAAATCTAGTCTAATCTTGATTGTGCTTCCTGTATTGTTCCATAGCTTTCAAAATACTCGACTATGCAGACCATGTATAAGGAACCAAACCTTTCTTTAAGATTATGAACACAAGTGAGTAAAGTCAATAATTCCATTAATTCTTTAAATGAATCCTCCTCAAGTTCTACATCAACTTTAGGACTTGAGGATGATGAACCCAAAAAGAATCTCTTCGGCTTTGCATCCATGGAAGACTTAGGGACTTCCTTAACTACTAAACCTTCAACTTTTTGAGATGAAAGTGAGGTTAGAGGTTAAGGTTCTATGCGATAGTTTACATGCATTTGATTGAATACTTTGCTTTCTGGAGGCACGGTCTTCATCCTTTATGGATCAAAGTCACCTCCAATGGAAACTCACTAAGAGGGGTTGGCTGGTATACTAATCACATTAGACTCATCCTCCAAGCTGGATTCCAAGTCTATGTGAATAGTAGGGGTACTCTTATGAACTGGAACATAACCTATGTTGGCTGATGGCCAACTAGGGGTCTTCCACCTCTGGAACTACCTCTATTTCTGCCTCTACCTCTGGTGGAGGTTGAGTCATCTACCCATGTCCATATGATGGAATGAGCGTGGGTGGAATGTGATATCGATCTATTTCTTCTTCAATTCCCTTTCTTGTTCACTTGGATTTTCATTTTTCTTTTCTTTTTCTTTTTCATTTTCTTTTACTTCTTTTTATTTTTCTTTTGAATTTGTATTTGAATTTTGTCTGAGTTCATGAGAAAGGGTGTTTTGAGGAAGATAGTAGGTCACATAAATCTCAACCTCTCTAAATGAAAATGGCTTTTCATCGCCTTTGACATAATGCTCAATCCCATCCTTTCTGAACTTGATGCACTGATGGAGGGAGGATGGAATCATCTTGTTTTGATGTATCCAAGACCTACCAGCAAAAGAATGAATGAAGTATTGAATCAATGATGTAAAACTTGGCTTGATCTTTTCACCTATCTCCAAAGGTAACACTATGGAACCTAAGCAGCTCACCTTGTTCATTGAATCCTCTCACATCATCGATCTCCTCGAGTGTGGAGATGTCGATCCTCAAATAGGCAAGGGTCTTTAGACTCATAATGTTTGATGCACGGATCCATGAGAACTGCAGTCTAAATCTGTCCATGTCAAGTGATGTAGGGGGGGGTTGTGCTCCATGTCCCCAGTAGGTCTTCATCATGAAAGTGATCCCCGAGCTTCTTTTGATAATGTGCCTCCTCACCAATAGTGGTGGTAAGCATATATTTTGATCAAGAGAGCCTTGATTAATGATTCCCTCATCTCTTTGGATAAGACAGGGCATTATATGCTTAGCTTAGATGGCAACTTTCTTAGATGAGAGAGGACATTGTAGTCCACCTTGGGCTGATCCTCCACAAGCATATCTAAGGGTGGAGCATCTTATGGAGGGGCTTCTCGATCCTCTACACCAATGACTTATTTTCCTCTATCTTGAGGTGCTTCCCTAGGAGGTAGAACCTTGCCACTATGGAGGTTGACTTCGCTGATCTCTTGTGGCAGGGTAATGAAGGGTTCTACTTGAACATCAGACTCACCTATAGCTTCCCCTATGGGACCCTCATGGATGATTCCAAGTCTATCTCAAGAGGGTGAACCCATTATTGAGTAGGAAATCCAACTCAGAATCGAGAAAGAGGAAGATCAATTATAGTTATTTTTTACTTGAAGAGTTATCATTAGAATAGAGTAGACAACCCATCAGTGACACAAATATAGTTCAAACTAGCTTTTTCTTCAATTTCTTGGATTTGATAGGAGGTACAAAGTAGTCAAGTAAAGTAAGGGTAAGGGATTTGATGCCCTTATCCATCGATACAGAAGAAGAGTTAGTCAAATGGAAGAGGTACTCATGTTGTAATGCAATGGTAGATTGGAGGTCGGACTCGATTGGTTGCACTGGGCTATCCCTGGCATAAGTCGCCGAGCTCCCCCCCTCTAATTTACAACTTGCAAATCTTGGTTTGAGCTGACTCAAGCACTTGCAAGGAAAGTTTTTTGATCTTCTGAATAATCTTTTTAGACATTTTGGATAAGGAGATATCCCAACCTTATTGAGTTTTGGAAGGATCACAAGTATCCCCAAGGATTACCCTAATGGAACTGGTAGGTTGTTCCACAAGATATTCCTTCGAGATAACTACAACACCGGCCTTGAAACTATGTTCAAGTAAGTCCTTAAATGTGAAGCAATCCTCCAAAATATGACCTAGCATACAGCGATAGGGGAAAAAGTTAGGATCATGGCTTTTGCCTACTTCCTTCGGTCTCCTAGGTTCGAGTAGTTGAAAATCAGGCTTCTTTAAGAGATTCTTAAAGATCTTCTTGATTACCTCCCTCTTAAATGAATAAGGCTTATCTAAAAGAGTAGTGGACCATAGACAGCGGGTATGTGTGCCGCTACTAATGATATGGTTGAGGCAAGGTGAGTGGGTCATGGAGGCTACCTGGTAGAGGCCTCTGGTGGTAGAGGAGGTGGAGGTCACGAGGTCATGGTCTCTGACAATCTCTAGCTGGTTGCTTCTACCACTATCACTACCCCCACTTCTTCTCACCTTCGTGGCTTTTGCTTAGGCAACTGATCTTGAAAAGGCAACTATTTGGCCTCTCCTTGTAGACTAGCTACCTTGGTGATTAGCTTCTCAAATGTTTTGATAGTGAAGCCCTTAAGCATGAAGGTGAACGGGCCATGGATATTATTTAAAAGAATCTTAATGGCATGATTTTCATATAGTTGTGGCTCACATTTCATACTCAGATTTCTCCATCTGAGAATGTAGTCAACAAGGGACTCACTTGGGTGTTCTTATGCTACAACGAGATCACCAACAAGAACCCTTTCGAGCTCCAAAGAAACCTCTTGATAAAGAGTTGCTCCAACCCAAAATGTCTTCTTGAACTATGAAGTTTATCATACATACCAAATGCTATACAGCTAACATGAAGAGGCAAAGCAAAGTGTTCCGCCATGTTGCAACAATTATAAAATGGGTGATGTCTTTCCACTACCATCGAAACTCTTGAAGGAAGGTGGCACAAAACCTTTGGGATATTGGATTGCATCAAATTCCTCCGGGTAGGGTCTACCCTTTGGAACTGATGCTCCTCTCTGGGCTTGAGGCAATGCTTCCTTCACCTGCTGCTCAACCATGGATTTGATGTATTTCTCTTGTATGGAGGTACTTTTCACTACCTTCCTATACATGCTAGTGCTACCTTGCTCAATGGGAGGTAAGGTCTTGGTCAAGTCCATGACCAACTCTGGTGACTAATATCGTAGTAAGATGAACTGGGGGCTTGTTTCAAGTTGAGACTATGCTAACAAGTCCTCACTTTCGCCATCCTATCTATCTTCTTGTCCTTCTACGAAGCTAGGGAGGTGTTGGGTTGTGTGTCCCGCTCAACCTCATCACCTTCCAAAGCCTGCTGCTCTCTAAGGAGGGATCCCTTGGTATCTACCATGTAAACCTCAGTTGAGTCTCCCAATAAATCATCTTCATTAGGATCAGAGCTAACCTTCTCCTCATCAGACCAATCATAACCAAAAATGTCCTTCTTTTCTACAAGATAATGTTCCACTATCTCCTCAAGAGAATGATCAATTTGAATGGGCACAAATGATTTTGGCTGACCGGTGTGATCACTATCATGTACTGAGAGGCACCGGACCTCCGCTGTTGGAGAATCAATCCTATGAGGACTGTACTCACTAGAAGAGATGCACTCTATCATCGCTTTGAAAGGGTGTCATATATCCATTTCATCTATATCTCGATGAACTGGTGGTGTTGGTGAAGGGACGACCATTATGCTTTGGGGTCGCCATTCCCTCCGCACCACCACTAGTGTAGAAGGTCGAGCAGTAGAGCTCGGCCTCGCCAAAGTAGGCAGTGTAGATGGAATAGGATCCCTCGGCCATAGCCCGATCACCAACGGGGATGTTTCTCCTCGGATGGAGCCTTCATGGCCTTCGGTGGAATTGGAGATGTTGTGACATGAATGGTGATGCGCAGGGGTAGAGGTGGTGGAGACACCACCCTCTATGAACAAGAGTTATCCTCCCATGATGAGTGGTCCCCAAGTGAAGATCTATATAGTCACATGGGTAGCACATCGAGCTGGAAAATCAATGAGTGTAGAAGCCTGACCAACCTCCTCTCCTGATATGAACAGATATGGGCCTCTCTGCCTCTCTAAGATGTTTCCCACACTGGGGAATGATAGATCTCAAATCAAATTGAGCTGACTCGAATGTAAGCTCCGCCAACCTAGCGTAACTGATGAAGGCGCATATGACCTCCCGCTAACTTGGGGGTCAACCATTGGTGGAGGTGAAACGGATCCTCCTAGCATCCTCTCTGAGAGAGAGGATGAAATGGGTTTGTAACCAGAAAGGCAGGTACCTCCTCACAATTAAGCGGTGCCTCATCTCCTAGTAATCCCGGTATGGTACCGCTAATCGGTTTTATTTCTCTAAGTCCGTAAGGTGTGTGGAGTTAAGAACTAGACCCAACCTCAAAGTGGGAGGCAGGATCGAGGAGCCTTACCAAAGGGTGCCAAAGAGTGGGTGCCAAAGAGGCAAAGACGAACCACAAGGCACTGAGTGACCGGTACTATCAATAGTATTACTATAGACACTATCACTACTTTCCTCTTCAGAGAGGGGGTATCAAAATCTGATGGTAAATTGATCTGAATGAACAGCTTTTGCTTGGCCATTGTGGTCTTGCTGATAGTTATGAGGGGAGTGCCCTCGCAGGTGATCCTCACCCCCTGGAAACCTCTACCAAAATGGATGAGAAGGGTGTGATCAGCTTGGGTGAGATTGGCCCGATCCAAGGCCAAGTCCATGTCGTAAGGGAAAGTGAACACAAACTCTGAACTTGCCATTTTATAATCAATCAAAAACCAAGAACTAAAGCAGAGATGTTGAGAATCAAATGTTGGAAATAAACTTGGATCAGATTTCTATTTTTGCTGATTTTTGAATTTGAATTTAAAATTTGAACCCACATCCAACATCTTGAAGTGTTAAGTGGGGTTCAAATGGATTTAGAGAATATTTAGAGATTTGATTGGAAAGAGGAATTTTTGAATATGAATCCAACTTCAATAAATTTGGGTATGTTGAGAAATCAATTCAAATATTTTTTTTAGAAGGATGCTTTCGTAGGTTCATGTTTGAAATTAGATTTTGATTTGAAGACCCTTTCCTTTAACAAATTTAAGTATGTTAAAGTAAGGGTCAATTGGTTTTTTTGATTTGAAATTTTGGAATTCACTCACTTAGCAAATTTGGGTATGCTAAGTGAAGTGTTTGAAAATAATTATTTCTTTTTTGTGAATTATTGTTGATTTTGAAAATTGGAATTCCCACTTAAAAAATTTAGGTATGCTAAGTGAAGAACCCAAGTCTATTTTATTTTTGAAAAGATTTTTGAAAATAGGATTCTTAGTAAATTTGAGTATGCTAAGGAAATCCTAAAGTGTTTCATTTTTTTGGATATTTTGGTTTTTTTTTTTTTTGTAAAAAATAGGATCCTTAACAAATTTAATGCTAGGAAATCATAATGTGTTTCTTTTGTTTGAAAAAAGTGGAGACTTAATTTTAGCAAATGGGGTATGCTAAGATGAAGTTCCAATGTGTTTGAAATTTATGAAATGGAGATTTCATTAGTAAATTTGAGTATGTTAAGTGAAATTCCAAAATGTGTTTCAAGTTTTGGTTTTGAATTGTAGAGACTTCATTTTAACAAATTTGAGTATGCTAAATGAAGTTCCAAATGTATTTGAAAATTTTGTTTTGAATTTGGAGACTTCACTTAGCAAATTTGAGTATGCTAAATGAAGTTCCAAATGTGTTTTAAAAAAAAATTATTTTTGAATTTAGAAACTTCACTTAGCAAATTTGAGTATGTTAAAATGAAGTTCCAAATGTGTTTGAAAAATTTTTATTTTGAATTTGGAGACTTCACTTAACAAATTTGGTATGCTAAATGAAGTTCCAAATGTGTTTGAAAATTTTTGGTTTTAAATTTGGAGACTTCACTTAGCAAATTTGAGTATGCTAAATGAAGTTCCAAATGTGTTTGAAAATTTTTATTTGGTTTTATTTTTTTTTGAAAATGGAAGCTTCTCTTTAGCAAATTTGGCATGCTAAAGAGTGAAGTTCCAAAAGCATTTTGAATTTTGAAAATGTGATTGTTCAGTTCTGATTTTGAAAAGAAGACTTCCATCTAACAAATTTGGGTATGTAGGAATGGAAGTCAATCCTATTTTTGCAATGTAAAAAATTTTGCTTTGTGTGTGATTACTATTTTTTTTGAAAGAGGGAATTCCAACTTAATCATATTTAGAATATGTTTAAGTGGGATTTCTGAATGATCTTATTTTTATTTGGGAATGAAATCTTTATTCAATAAATTTGGGTATATTGAATGGAAAGGTTCATATGTGCTTTTTGAAAATTTGAAAATTCTAACTTAACACATGTGGAATGTGTTGAGTGGAATTTCAAAGTTATGATTTTGGCTTGAATGTAACATCCATTCAATATGTTTGAATATATTGAATGGAAAGGCCCATCTTCAAATTTCTTTTGAAAGTTTAGAATGTTGGAAGTTTATTAAAAATGATGTCTTCATCAAAATAAATTTGAGTGAAGAAGTTCATTTGTGCTTTTGGAAAATATTATTGGTTTTATTTATTTATTTATTTTTTTGAAGATTCCTACATGTAATAATTATGAGAATTGTTAGATGAGGGTGATTTAAGAAAATTTTTATGGAAAATATTTTATTATGTGCATTTTTGAAAAGGTGCTTTTGAAAACCAAGATTTTTTTTATGAAAAGATTTATTTTGTCTTTATTATTTTAGAATGAACCTTTCCTAATCATAGGAATGATAAGGAAGAAGTTTTTAAATATTTTCTTTTTATTAGATCTTTTATTTTAACTCATTGGAGAAACCAACAGGGGTTTTAGGACCAACATTGGGTGAGGTCCTAAAACATAAAGGTGTTGGCAAGCTAAACTTAAGGATGAAATAAGCTAAGTGCCAACAAAAATAAGGATAGTCTTGGATTCACAAAGTACAAACTCCTATCATACTTAGAGACAATGATCATTTACCAAAGATGGAGAGAGGAACCTTCCCTGGAGTCGCCAAGAATCTATGGGTGAAAATTTTAATAAAGCACCATCATTATCAATCTTCCTTTCTTCTTCCTTGCATTCCTTCTCATCTTCATTCAAAGATAAAGACGGAAGAAAGGAAAGAAGAGAGAGAAAATTCAATATGATGATGATTACTTCCTTCTTAGATGGACACCACATAGAATCAGTGTACTTATTAGGGTGATGTGACATCAAGGAAGGTGTACTATCTCAAAAGATAAAAGTCACCACCCTACAATGGACCTAATCACCTAATTAAGGACTCCTAAGGACTTATGGGTTTGTTAAGTTCCCTACAGGGGTAAGCCCTCATAGTTAATTACATCCTAAGGAATGAGATTCCTTAGGAATACTCTCGATTAAGGTAAATGATCATTGTCTCCAAAGATTTCAATAGGTAGGACTATCAATCGATTGGTTTATTTTGAAAGATCAAATGGAATTGATCAAGAGGAGGAATTTCTTATCGAAGCCAAATGAAAACAAGTAGGAGATGCTTAAGATACTAGGAAGCCTAGTAAGCATCTCAAACTACCCTATGGTTGGGCTTTATATTTTGAAATTGATTTATTTATTTGAGTTGACTTTTTTATTAGAATTTAGGACTTATGATTCCACACAAGATTATGAAATGCCTAAGAGGTGAGGATTTATGCTATATGGCCCAGGGGGAGAAGCACCCTAACTAAATGTGGAGAGCTTTGGCAAAAGCATGACCTAAATCTAAGGTGAAAATGGGTATTTGGTTTGCCTCACAAGAGGACAAACCACCCATTTGGACTTACAACCGCCTGGGGTGGCCGCCAACTAACCTCCTATGGTTTTAAATTCATGTCATGCTTTGAAAGATAGATAGGCTATTATTTATTTAGAAAGAGACTAAGTCCTTAACTCACTCCCTAAATAGACTAAATCATGTAAGGGTATGTTGAAAATGGCCTAAATCTAATGCAATTCAAATTTTTTTTTTTTTTTTTTTGGACAATCATTTTGACTCAGCTATAGATTCATATGCCTAATGCATGAGAAATAATATTATTGGCCAAAATCAATGAGAAGGGAGGAGGTGTGTTTCTACCTTAGCTCTCACAGGTCAAGCCAATTTTCTCTGGCAAATGTGGAAGCCCTCCAATCAAGAGTGAAGCAAGATGCATTTATGCATGATGTTATAAAAGAAATACTCATCCAGCTAAGGGGTTGCTAATTCTTTTATCTTGATTTTAAACCTAAGCTTTAGGTGAGGTTATGAGTTCTTTATTTTAATTTTTAATTATTAAATTTGGTAGAAGATTTATTTTTCCATAAGATCCTAATCGACATCTAGGCCATACATAAAGCAAAGAATAAACTAGGAAAAGGATGTCACTTAATACATAGCGTAAACAAATCATCAATCAATTTATAAAGCTAATCGCAAATGAATAAGAGGTCATTGTGGCGGGCACCACTGCACAAACTCAAAAAAAAAAATTGTAAGCTCTACCCTTATACAACCCGGATTACAAATGAATTAAATACAATTAAGCAAGAATTCATTATATGGGGTCTTCATTCTTCTTTTTCTTCTTTCTTCTTTCTTCTTTCTTCTTCTTCTTCTTTCTTTTCCTTCTTTTTGGATGGAAGGTGGTTGCTCAAAGGCTTCACATGGTACATAAGATAAGATCTTATGACCAATGCTCATCTTAATCCCCATAACAATCATTCCAAAATCTAATTGCAAAAATTACATGAAAAGAGAAAATGGAAATCTAATTAACACCTACAAAATAGAGATTAGCTAAAATAAACCATACAATCCCAAGCATGTATATTGAACTTAACACCCCACACATGGGTGACTAAGTCCACCTAGCCTATTGGATTAGCACCTGCACAACAAAACTAGTTATATTTTTATTTATGATAGTGCCCCTTAAGCAGAACCCCCTACAGAAAATAATGATTAGACTAAATCATCCTACCATTCATTCTATGATCATACACCCTAACATCCACTAAAATATATCACAAAAGCAAACATCAAACCATACGCCATCCTAACCTAAAGCTAGAAGTGATAACTTAATCTAAAGTGTGTGTTTTTAAGGTTTGTGTGGTATGCTTAGCTATGGCTTTAAGTTAGAATTTTCTAAGTGTGAAGAATGTTTAATAAAAGGGTTTCATTTAAGTGGTTTGGATATTTTGGATTGATTTTATTTTATGTTTTGATTGGGTTTAAGTGAATCCTACAATTAATTACTAAGTTGTAAAGAGAGGGAAAGAGAGAACATCTCTTTCTTTCCTTATCATAAGTAATTTCTAAAGTGGATTCATGTTTTAGTTTTGTTTAGTGAATGTCTTATTATGTATTTTAATTAATCCTAAGTTTAGATGAACTCTAAACAAACCTATTCAAAAGAAAGGCATTTTAAGATTAAATAAAGTGAACCAAATTCACAAAACACACATCACTTCATTTCTTTCCCAACATGTATAACATGCATATAGATGCATCCTAAGCATATCTATACATACAAATGAGATTGTTTAGCACACTTTATGATGAATGTTAAATAAGTTACTTAAGAAAATTTGAATGCTCATGACGCATGATTTTCATTAAGTAGAAAAGGGGGTTTCTTATCCAATTTTCACATGCACACATGAATGTATGAAAGGCATAAGTGAGTGCGCATTGTTAACCAGGTGTAAGGTACAAGACCTACTTAGGGCTACTTAAAGCCTCATAACCCTAGGGTTGTCCAGACTAATATACCACTTTCCTTAAATATAAGCATATGCACAAAAGAAATAAATGGAAAAGAAAGAATGCAAAAGTTGGTATTTATTTTATTTTGGTTTGTGTATGTAATTTATATGTGTAAGTATAGGTGTCCTTCAAGTATTGTGTTCTTTTCAAATGAACTATACACTTTGCCAAATCCTATTCAAAACTATACCAAAAGAGAGGAGAAGGAACTATTAAGCACATCTTTATATTTTACTCACATGCAAGCTTATAAGTAAGTTATAAGTAACACACTTTCAATTTTGATAATTGATTCATATATTTTTGAAAATAATTTGGATTTTGATAATAGCCACTCATATTCTTACTTTAGCCAAAACATGCAATTTGACATAAAAGAAACATTTTCATTTTAAATTTGATTTTTGAAAAGCATGAATGTATGAAATCATATGACACACATATTTAACATGTTGGGAAAGAACTAAAGTAATGGAAGCATGTAAACACATTCACGTTAATTAATTCCTAAAGATAATCTTATAAAATAAGAAAGCTTAAAGCAAATCAAAGTTTATTTAATATGATTTTTGTTTGATTTTGAGTTAGATTGAACTTGGAAAATCTCAGGTGATTTTATTGTTCCTAACCCATTCCCACATGTGTTTGATATATATTTTTTAAATTTTTAGGTGATTAAGTTCATTTTTTATTTTTGATTAGGTTAAGGTATGAATTAAGCATGTTAATTACCCCTTTCCTACACCACCTTAGCATAGTTAATCAAATAATTATGAGCCAATGAGATGACATAAACCACAAGGAATTTAAATTTGCAATGCACCTAGGAAGAAAGAGGCCTAATGCAATTTGGCTCATGATTAATGATTAACTAAACTAAGGGGTTTAACTTAAGTACTTTCATAACCCCTCTCACACATATGAGTTGGGTTTTGATTTCCTTAATGGACTTAGGCTTCTGAACAACTAAGCATCTACCCAAGACAAATTAATTAAGTTCTGGAAATGTTTAGAATTTTAAGAAATTGATTAAAGGGGTAATTAATGAGTTAACCCTTAATTAAGAAAGGATTATGGAAGAAAAATGGGGTTTAAGGATTAGCTTAGGGAAAATGCCCCCAAAATTATTTCCTAAACTTCCCATTCACTTAAATAGACCTTAATCAACTTCAAAAAAGGATTAAATCACTAATCAAACCCTTAATTAACCTTAATTACATTAAGGGAATAAGTAAGAAATGAATTAGTAATTTCCCCAATTAAGACACCAATAAATCCCAAGAAAATTAAGGGAGATAGAAGTCATGCCCCTAAATGCACTCAAGAAGTTTGAGATTAATTAGTAGATTAATTAATGGGTAATTAGAAATTAACATTTCCAATAAAACCCAAATCAAAGAGAAAGACTATTCAAAATTAATTAAAATCAATTTTATAAAATTCTAGACTCAATTATCTTTCTAATGCAATTTATTTCATATTTTTCAGATTTTTCTATGTTGAGATATGAATTTTAGAAGTTTAGGTGATTAATTAGAATTATTTAAACCCTAATTATATCATTAATCCCTATGCCATGACACAACATGCACTTGCACATCATGCTCGGTTGATTATTTAAAATGCCGCGTCATAGCATCAACGGCATGCTTTCGCGCTTTCTCTCTTGAAGGATCAAATGGTGGAGAGAGGAGAGGATAAAAAATGCTTATTCTGTTTAATCCATCCAAAATGTGGATGGATGAGATCCTTCCTTATGTCCAAAAAATGGAGGTGGGGATGATCCAAGCTCGATTGAGCTTGGATTGATCCCAAATTTTACCCACACCATCAACATGCATAGATTACATCCATTAAGATCTATGAGATTAACATTTCTTTTATAAAGCTCCACACCACATTGAGTTTAATGATCAAAAAATGGCTAACCTTGTCGGAGGTGGTCACTAGTGCTCGATTCCCTTAGAGAAGCTTCGTCTGGTTGATACGAAGCTTTGCTGAATGAGGGGATAAGGTTGAGAGGATCTTCCTATGGGTCACCTCCTCTTTAGCTTGAGCTCGGCTTTGATCAAATTGGATCTCCCCTTGCTTTAAAACTTAAAAAAGAGCTTGGGTGCGACTTCCTGATGAAGCTTGAAGAAGGAAGGTGAGTTTGAGTGTGGAGAAAGTTGGAAATTCAATGGACCTCCCTTATTTTTACTTAAGAAAAATTGAGAAGATGCAAATTGAATCTCCCTCTAAGAAGCTTAAGATCACTTGCAAATGGATCCTATGACTCCCTCTCACTCAATCGACTATAACTCAGTCAAGATTAAAATGAATTAGGGGAAGTATATCTCGCCCTTTGGCAATCGGATAGCTGAAGCTTTACTTGCCATTTTGAATCAATTGCCCTGATTTAGTGGGTTATTTGAGGTGTTAGAGTTGTCCTTGAGTTCATTTTAGGCTAGGGAGTGGAATGGTGAACTCCCATGCTCCATTTGAGTGGGAAGAGGTTTTCCATGTGGCCATTTCAAGTCATGTGCTCTGTTTTGGGTTTGGGTCAAGTTGGGCTGACCCAAACCCATTGGGTTGGGTGCACCACCCTCCTAGTGTTCACTTGATCTATTAGGAGAGTATCAAGTAGGTATGAAGAGGATTTGACCAAATTCCAAGTGGAATTGCCCAAAATTTACCCTATGGCCTAGGGGTAAAATGGTCATTTGGTTGATTTTGAATTTGGGTATGTTTGGTATGTTGAGAAAATAGGTTTGGCCAAGTTTCATTGGATTTGGAGTTCATTTGGCATGGTTTAGCTCATGTTGACCCATTTAGGTTAAAATGGGTCAACTTGGGTCAAGTTGACCAATTGGTCAAATTGGGTCAAGTTCATATGACCATTTAAAATGTTTAGGTGGTTTTGGTTTGATTCAATTTAGTTTAGGTTTGAATTTGGTTCATATGACTTTATTTAGGTCAAATGGGTCAAGTTGACCAAATTGACCCATTTGACCTATTTGAGCTAGGTCATGGGTAGATTTAAGTTTGGTTAGTCATATGAAGTGGATTATATCTTTTTTCCAATAAATTTTGGTTAAGTTTGATTTTGGCTAAATATGACCCTTTAGGTCAAGTTGGGTTCAAGGTCAATTGGGATAGGTTAGGTTTGTTGGCCAATTTAGGCTTTGGTCAAGCTCAACAAGTGATTTGGAATGAACTTGACCCATTGGTTTCAATCAATTTGGCTTAGATCTTTTTGACATTTTGACTTTTTTTCAAGTTGGGTCAAGTGGCCAATTGGGCTAGGTTAGGCTCAAATGTTGACTTGGTCAAGTTCAAACATTGATCATGAATGAACTTAGATCATTGGTTTCAATCAATTTGGCCTATGGTGGATTTTGGCTATGTTGGGTTTCATTTTGACTAAGTGTTGACTTGTTCAACCCTTAGGTTTGACTTGGTTTGACCTAATTTAATTGATTGATCATCTCATGATGGAGGTTTAGGTGAGTTTGATTCAATCCAATTTGGTTAGGATTAGAATTTGGCTCATAAGGGTACTTTAGGTCACTTTGGGTCAAGTGAGCCTAAGTAGGTCAAATGGCTTGGTCAAAGCTTGATTTGAGTTTGATTGAACTTGTTTATGGACTTATGAGTGAAATATAAATCCATTTGCAAGTGGTTTGAAGTCAAATGGTTTTGATTCATTGGACAATTTCAAGTTCAAAGGGTGAACAATAATGGATTTGGGGTTTGATTTTGAATTGAGTTTTGGTTAAGTGATTGAAGTTTGTATTTATCTTTGGATTTATGATTGTAGGATTGATTGAATCATGAAGAAAAATCAAGAGTTTGGCTTGATTTGAAGTTGGTTTGGCTAAGTTCAAGATTTTGACTTGAAAGGCATTGGTTGGATTTGATTGAATTTGATTTTGATTTTGGAGTTGTTTTTGATTGTTTGAATTTATATTTCATTTATATATGTGAATATAAATGAGAATATAAATGGGTTATGAGAAAATTTCATCAATTTGAATTGATTTGAAGATGATTTAGGCTAAGTCCTTGAAGGGGGAATTAAAGGACTTAGAAAATATTTTGAATTTTGGATTTAGTTTGATTGATTTGAATTTATATTTCATATATATATATATATATATATATATATATATATATATATATATATATATGTGTGTGTGTGTGTGTGTGTGTGTGTGTGTGTGTGTGTGTGTGTGTGTGTGTGTGTGATATGAAATGAGAATATAAATGGGTTATGAGAAAATTTCATGAGTTTGGATTGATTAAGATTTGAATTAGACTAAGTCCTTAAGAGAGGATTAAAGGACTTAAGAAGGATTTTTTTCAACTTGGAATTTGAATCATGGGTTTCAATCATGTGATATTGATTTGAGTTTGGAGAAAATCAATTAGGATTGATTTGGAGTTTGACTTAAATGAAGGAAGTAAGGAATGTGGTTCAAGCTATAGGGTAGGTGAATTTTCCTAAAACTCCTAAGGCATGGCCTATTCCTATGGATATCTCTTCTAAGTCTCTAGGGTTAGGTTGAGTGTCCACCTAATCACTAGAGGTGTCTTAAGACTAAGGATCTCTTAAAGTCTAAGAGGAGTCATATGTCTAAGATGGAGGGGTTGAGAGTTCATCCTAAAAATGAGGTCAACATTGACCAAATCAAGTTGGGTTAGGTGTTGAGTCAAGTTTAATTGGTTATT
The DNA here is from genome assembly GCA_021442155.1 of Cymbidium sinense. Lineage (NCBI taxonomy): Eukaryota > Viridiplantae > Streptophyta > Magnoliopsida > Asparagales > Orchidaceae > Cymbidium > Cymbidium sinense. The sequence continues at coordinate 173,538,234 of CM038218.1, read as the reverse complement.
GAAAATGATTGTAGGCTTTGGTTTGATTTAATTAATTTGAATTTTGGTAAATTTGGGCTAGGTTGGGTCAAGTTGACTAATTGGTCAACTTGGGCTCAATCATGGCTTTGGTCAAGTTCAATAAGTGATTTGAGATCAACTTGAGCCATTGGTTGCAATTAGTTTATGCTAAATCATGATTTGACCAATTTTGGCTTTTTAGGCCAATTTGGGTCAACTTAGGTCAAGTGGACAATTGGGATTGGTTTGGATCAATTGATGGTTTGGTCATGTTGAATTATTAATTATGAATGGGTTTGAGTCAATGGTTTCAATCAATTTGGCATATGATAGATTTTGGCTAGTTTGGGTTTCATTTGGGCTAAATGTTGACTTAGTCAAAGGCTATGTTTGACTTGGTTTGACCCAATTCAAAGCAATTGATCACGCCATGATGATTGTTGATCATGATTGAGGTTTAGATGGGATTAGTTCAATGCAATTTGGGTTGAATTAAAAATTGGCACAAAAAGGTCCTTTATGTCACTTTAGGTCAAGTGAGCCTAAATAGGATAATTGGCTTAATCAAGTTTTGATTCAAGTTTATTGAACTCACATATGAACTTAGAATTGAAATATAAATCCAATTGCAATTGGTTTAGAGCCAAGTGAGTTTGGTTCATATGATAATTTCAAGCCAAAGGGGTTAACTTGGGTTTGATTTGGGTTGACTTAGATTTGTTTGATAATGGTGATTTATGTTTATATTTGGATCAATGATTAAAGAAATGATTGAATCATGAAGAAATCCATGAGTTTTGAATTGATTTGGGTATCATTTAGCCATGTTTAAAAAATTAGCTAAAAGGGCTAAAATTGGGAATTTGATTTGATTCGAGTTTGTTTTTGGTCATCTAAATTTATATTTCATTCATGTTTGTGAATATAAATCAAGGTGAGAAAATCACTTGAGTTTGGAGTGATTTGGAAGCAAATTTGATTAAGCTTAGGGATGTAAGTCAAAAGGGCTAACTTGGGTTTTGATTTAGTTTGATTTATTTTGGTCATTGGAGGGTAAGTTCCATCTATATTTATGAATATAAATGAATGAATGATTTTATAAAGAAATAAATCATGTTTGGGTTGATTTGGATCAAGATTTGATTAGGTTTATGGAGGTGGGTCCATAGGGCTTAAGAAGGGTCTTGATTTGGTTTGATTTATTTTGATTTGATTTGAATAGTTTGAATTTGGATTTCATTTATATTTGTGAATATAAATGAAGGAATGATTGATTTATAAAGAAATCAACCAAGTTTGAGTTGGTTTGAAGGAGTTTTTGCTAAGCATATGATGGTGGTTCATATGGCTTAAGGAAAGATTTTGAATTTGGACTTAATCATGGGTTTCAATCATTTGAAGTTTGGGATTGATTTATGATTTGGAATCTATTTGAGATTGAATTTGATAATTGAATAAATCAATTGGATTGGGGTTAATTTGGATTTGGTTAAGGCTAAGTCTATAATATAAAATCAAAGGGCTTAGGAAGGGATTCAGAGTTTGAATGTGGTGATGGATTTCAATCATTGGATAGTTGGTTTTGATTTTGGGGTTTTGAATTTGAATTTGAGATTTGGGTTTGAAAGAGAGAAGCAAGGTTTGGGTTTGGTCAATAGGGTAGTCAAGTCTTCCTAAATTCCTAAGGCACAACCTATTCCTATGGCTAACTCTTATAAGTCTTTAGGGTTAGGTTAAGTGTTCACCTAATCACTAGAAGTGTCTTAAGACTAAGGAACTCTTAGTGTCTATGAGAGTCCTAAATATATGATGAGGAAGTTGAGAGCTCACTCCAAAAGTGAGGTCAAAAACATCAAGGAATAATATATACTACCTCAAAAGATAAAGATATCACCTTACAATGAATTCAATCGCTTAATAAGGACTCCTAAGATTGATGAGTCCACAAGTCTAGAAAATTTTCCTTTGTCTTACGTGGATAAAGTAAGATAGGGTGATTTATTTTAAACTGGGTAGTAAGTTTTTAATAAGGGTTATCCCTTGTACTTAATCACATCTTAGAAAGTATTGTCTCTTAAGTAAACTCTCAATTAAAGTAGTTGGCTAATATCTCTATAGTTTTAAAGTTTGAATCAAAGATTGCCAATTTAGGAGTCAAACAAGAAAGATCAATTTGGGAAAGGTGTTTCTATATTCCAAAGGAAGAAAAGTAAGAAGCATTTTAATACAGGAAGCTAGTTAGCATTTCAGTCTATCTTATAATTGAGCTTTATATTTTCAAAATTGAGATTTATTTTTATTTTGAATTAATATTTCATTAGAATACTAGTTCTTATGTTTGGACAACATATGATTGTAGGAATGTTTATAAGATGAGGACTTATGCCAATAGCAAAGAGAAATATGTAACCTTAGAACCTAGGACTAAAAGTGCTTCATCACATGCTAGAAGCTTGATTTATTCTAATGGGAAGAAATGTGATATAATGGCACACGCATATCAAGGAATGTGAATTACAAGCTAGCTAGATGGATTGTTAATTGGCACTGACTATGCTTTAAAATTATGTGGCCAAGACTTATATAATAAAAGATGGTTATTATTTATTTATTAAGAATGAAATTTAAGAACCTTGACATATTTTCTAAATTCTAGGGTTATGCTAGCATGAGCAATGCTTCTAATTAATGCAACAAATTTAAAATTTTATGCATTTCATACTCACTATTTTATTGATAAGGTTTGGGATGCAAGTATGTTTCCATGTGTGTGGGTCAATTCAAGTAGAATCTTTACTAAAAAGTATTTTGCCTACTTTTAGTTTTCTTGAGCACATTCTTGCTTTTAAGATAAGAGACCACATATAAAATTTTTTGATAGAACTCTTGTGTTTCCATTTCAAAATATAAAAGGTTTCTAATATTTGTATTGCTTACATTAATCTTTAATTTGAGTTAACTAGTTTAGTTGGGTTAGAAAATTTATTTCTAAGAGCCTACTAGAATCCATGCCAACATTCATCAAACATAATCATCATAGCAAGAAACATATGAAAAGCATGTTATTTATTTTTCACAAATAGTGTAAATAAACTAATAAAATTAAAATACTATAATAAAATGTTAGTACAACCATGTACTACTATATACCCTATAAAGATAAATTAAAGAAGGGCAGTTGAGCTCTTCTCTTACATTGTTCGGCATAGAACTAAGTACACGATAAGAAATGCTAATGGGCATTTCGATTTTCATCTCCAAGGTGTGGGTACTCTAGACTTCACATGGCTTCCTAAGTTTAAGCTTTCTAGCCACTACTTATCTTAAACCCAATTGCTCTAACCTAATTTTAAAATAAATTACATTTCAAATTTTAAAACAAAATTCTAACTACTATTGCAAAATAACGATTATTTGGAACATATATGCACACAAAGAAATTATAATCCATATAGTTGACTTGCACCAATGGGTGTTCAAGCCCACCTATCTTAATGGACAATGTTAAAGGGTAAATAACACCTACAAGCAAATTTATTAGATTTCATTTTCATTATGATGGCCCTTTTTATTGAACACAACCCCATGTTTAAAATAATATTAGTCTAATGAAAATATCCTAACATCAAGTCTACAAGTATACACTTTAACATCTAATCTAAAATATTAAATCACAAAATAAAAATTAGTACATCATAATAAAGCATTAGCCTAACCTAAGTCTAGAATCAATGACATATTAATTTAAAGTATGTGCAAATGTTAGTATGGCGAGAAAAATCTAGGCCTTAAAGTTTAAGTTAAAGTTGAGAGTAAAGTTTAATATATTATTAATGGGTGATTTAGTTTAAATGATTAATGTCTTATGGGTGGATTTTAATTTGTGCATTTAATTTACATTTGAGTTTAATTTAATATTTAAAGAGTATGAAGAATGACATGCTCCACTTGGGATGAAGTCCACTCTCTTCATACCCTATTCCTAATGAAGTCTAAATGTAATGTAAATTTTATGAATTTAGTTGAGTGAAAAGTGTTTAATTTTAATATAAACACACACACACACACACACACACACACACACACACACACACACACACACACACATATATATATATATATATATATATATATATATATATATATATATATGTATGTATGTATACACCTTTTATCTCCCAGGTGATGTGAAAAGTGGAGGGTTGTAGGTACTAAACTAGCATAAAACTTGTCAAAATAATCATGACATGAATCCTTTAATTCATTGTGTTAATGCTAGGGCATCCCCTCGAAGCGATGAGTCGTATGGCTTGAATACAGTGAAAAATGTGCAAGGGCCGCAGCATTGGTGCCTGGGTGCAGTGTTAAGTAAGCAAGGGTTCCACATTATGGATGGATGCGGGTAAAGAAGTTAGTCCATGAAACTAGAATTAGGTTAGGATCTTGGAATATAGGTACTCTTATATGTAAATTAATGGAATTAGTAGATATTATGGTTCATATAAATGATAAATATTTTATGTGTTCAAGAAACTAAATGGGTTGGGGAGAAGGCCAAGGAGATTGATAGTTTAGGTTTTAAATTTTGGTATTGGTAGAAGTCAACTATAAAATGGTGTAGGTGATTATAGATAAAAGTTTGAAGGATAATATTATAAATATTAATAGATGCGGAGATAGAATTATAGCTTTAAAGATTATTGTTGATACTAAGATTATCAATGTTATACGTGTTTATGCTCCTCAAGTAGGTTTGGATGTAAGCTCAAAAGAAAAATTTTGGAATGAATTAAAGGGATTAATACAAAAGATACCTCTTGAAGAAAAAAATATTTATTGGAGGAGATTTAAATGGACATGTTGGTAGAGTGGTAGAAGATTTTAAAAGTATTCATGGTGGTTATGGATTTGGAGTGACTAATGAAGAATGTAGGACTATATTAGATTTTTCATTAGCTTATGATTTTGTAATTGCTAATACTTTATTTAAGAAAAGAGATGAACATATTATTACATATAAAAATGGATTTAGTAAAACATAGATTGATTATTTTCTGATAAGAAAAATAGATCGTTTAGATTGTAAAGATTGTAAGGTCATTTCAAGTGAAAGTTTAAGTACCCAACATCAATTGTTAGTTTTAGATTTTAAGATGAAAGATTGTAAGAGGAAAAATAAATCAAATTATCATCCTAGGATTAGATGGGAACACTTAAAGAATACAAATAAAAATATTTTTTTAAGAGCAAACTACAAGAGCTTAGAATTTGGGATGTTTATAAGGAAGCTAATGTTATGTGGGAAAAAGTAGAAAGTGAAATTAACCAAGTTGCTAAAAATGTGCTTGGAGAATAAAAAAAAACTTCTTTTAATAAAAATAGTTGGTGGTGGAGTCAGAGTGTGCTATAAAAGATAAAAAACAAGAAGCATTGTTATAAAACTTAGTTTAGATGTAAAAACTTGGAGAATTGGGAGAGATATAAAATGACCTATAGAGATTCTAAGAAAGTAATATGTGATGCAAAAAAAGTAGCTTTTAGTGATTTATACAATAGATTATATACCAAAGAAGGTGAAATATGTATGTATAAGTTAGCCAACCAAAGAGATAGGAGAAGTAAGGACCTTATTCAAGTGATGTTTATTAAGGATGAAAATAATAAAATGCTTTTCTTAGTAAAGGATATTGAAAATAGGTGGATGAGGTATTTTGATAAACTTTTCAATGAAGGATCTGAAAGTACAATTGATTTTAGCAACCTTAATACCCTTAACATAAATAGAGAATTTTATTTTTATCATCGTATTAGCAAATCTGAAGTCAGAGAAGCTTTAAAAAAATGAAATATGAAAAAACAGTAGGACCTGATGATATTCCAATTGGAAATGTTTAGGAGATCAAGGAATTTCTTGGCTCACAAATCTTTTTAATGTTATTTTAAAGACTAAGAACATGTAACTTAGTCTTATGCTTCTCTTTTATTGGCCAACTCATCTGGCATCTTTTTAGTCTTTAAAATAACATTAAAAAGATTTGTAAGCCAAGAAATTCCTTGATCTCCTAAACATTTCCACACTTCTATTTGAATATTATTAGGTCCTACTATTTTTTGACATTTCATTTTCTTTAAAGCTTCTCTAACTTTAGATTTACTAATACAACGATAAAAATAAAATTCTCTATTTTTATTTAGGGTATTAAGGTTGTTAAAATTAATCATACTTTTAGATCCTTCATTGAAAGTTTATCAAAATACCTCATCCACCTATTTTCAATATCCTTTTCTAAGAAAAGAATTTTATTATTTTCATCCTTAATACATCTCACTTGAACTATGTCTTTACTTCTCCTATCTCTTTGGTTGGCTAACTTATACATACATCTTTCACCTTCTTTGGTATCTAATCTATTATATAAATCACTAAAAGATAAATTTTTTGCATCATATATTACTTTCTTAGAATCTCTATAAACCACTTTATATCTTTCCCAATTCTCTGAGTTTTAACATTTAAACCAAGTTTTATTACAGTGCTTCTTATTTCTTATCTATTTTGCACACTCGACTCCACCACCAACTATTCTTATTAAAGAAGCTTTTCCTTTTGATTCTCCACACAGAAAGCAACTTGCTTAATTTCACTTGCTATTTTTTTTTCCCACATAATATTAGCTTCCTTATGAACATCCCAAATTCTAATCTCTTGTAGCTTGCACTTAAAAATATTTTTATTTGTGCTCTTTAAGTATCCCCATCTAATCCTAAGATAATAATTTGATTTATTTTTCCTCTTACAACCTTTCATCTTAAAATCTAAAACTAACAATCGATGTTGCACTTAAATTTTCACTTGGAATGACCTTACAATCTTTACAATCTAAGATCTATTTTTTATCATAAAATAATCAATCTGTGTTTTACTAGATCCATTTTTATAAGTAATAATATGTTCATCTCTTTTCTTAAATAAAGTATTAGGAACTATAAAATCATAAGCTAAAGCAAAATCTAATATAGTTCTAACTTCTTCATTAGTCACTCCAAATCCATAACCACCATGAATACTAATTCAAGAATACACTTTTCACATCCATTTGAAAAGGTTTAAAATCCTATAACAAGCATAAACAAATAGATATCTAATGGCCTCTAGTCTTGCTACGAGTGCTAAATATTTCTTAAAATCTATCTCCTTAACTTGTGTGTACCCTTGTGCAACTAACCTAACCTTATTTCTAATAATACAACATGAACCATTTACCATATTTTCAAACACCCATTTAATTCATCACATTTTGATCTTTGGGTCTGGGGACTAATTCCTAAACATCATTCCTAACAAATTGATTCAATTCCTCTTCCATAATTACAATCCAATAATGATATTTCAATGCTTCATTAATAGACTTAGGTTCAATCTCAAATAGAAAAATAGAATAATTAATCATATCCTCAGAATGTCTTCTAGTCTTAACACCTTAGGATGGATCTTTTACAATCAAGTCTTTATGATGATTCTTATTAAATCTCCACTCTTTAGACATAAAATCATCAACTTTTTCTTCCAAATTAATTTTCTTAAAATCTTCTACCACTTCATCAACTAAATCATCTCTAATAGTATCAATTGAATTTTCATCAAATATTACATGCACAAATACTTCTACAATCAACTTCTCTTATGAAATGCTCTATAAGATATACTAGACAAAAAGTAATAACCCAAAAAGTTTCCATCATTCAATTTACTATCAAGTTTTTTAAAGTTTCTTTTCCATTATTTAATATGAAACACTTGCAACCAAATATATTAAAAATGATTCATCTTAAATTTCTTTCCAAAGAACAACTCATAAGGGTCTTACTTAAGATAGGTTCAAATAAACTCTATTCATCACATAGAAGCAATATTAATAGCTTCATCTTAAGAGTATTTAGGTAATATATAGTCATCCAACATTTTTAACACAACTCAATTAAAAATCCCTTTTTTTTCTTTCTACAACACCATTCTACTGAGAAGTCTTAAGAGAAAAAAAGGTTATGTTTAATTCTAAATTCATCACAAAAATTCTCAAATATATTATTTTTAAACTCTCCTCCATGATCTGTTTGAATTTTACTAATTAAATAACCTCAATCTCTTTGAATATATTTAGCAAATTTTCTAAATTATAAAATATATTTTTTATATTTCTTAAGAACATAACCCAAGTAAATCTAGAGAAGTCATCAATAATAACAAATATATAAAATTTACCCCTAAACTAGATGATCCAAACAAATCCATATGCAAAAGTTCTAAAGGTCTAGAAGTTATTTATATTTTTTAAAGAATGTTTTGAATGTTTTCCATGCATGCATGCATCATAAATATAATAAAAATAAAATTTTATTTTTGTCAAACTATCTACTAAGTTAAGTTTTGCAATTTTATTTAAGAAATGCATATTAATATGAAACAAATGTTTGTGCCACAACCAAACATCATTATGTGTACTTTAAAATAAAGAAAATTTAAATGAGCATCACATGAATCTTCAAAATCCATTAAATAGATATTTTATGCCTATAATCTACAAAAAAAATATTTTCTTTATTTCTAATAACACAAAAAGAAGAGTGAAATTCAACATTTATACCTTTATCATATAACTCGCTAATTGAAATTAAATTATGCTTTAAGCCATCAACAAGAATCACTTTGTCTAAATAAATTTAATTTTTGAATTAGAACTAATTCCAATAACTTTTACTTTAACATTATCACAAAAAACATTATATCCTTCTTCACAAAATTCTAAAAGAGAAAATTTAAATTTGTCACATGTCATATGCTTTGAACATCCATTATCTAAGTATCACATATCTTCTTAGATCTTACTTTGAAGGCATTCATAAAGAGAAAATTCAAAGGGTTAACTTTTTGAACCCAATCATATTTGGGTCCACATCAAAAAAAAGCTATGTAATGTATGATGTGTAGTGTGTGTTTTTTCAGCTATAAATTTTAGTAAATAAATAAAATTTGATTTAGGAAATTCTTAAGATCTACTGTATGATAATCAAATGATATATGATCATTTTTATTGCAGAAGTTACACCACACATTTGTATTACCATAAGGTTTATATCTAGCTAATTTAGATACAAAATATAATATCCTTTTATCCATACTAGATGAAGCATGTGAGTGTGAACTACAACAAATATTCAATCTTTCATGTAATAAAATATTTTCCCTATTTAATGTTTCTACAAGCAAAAATTGATCTACTAATGCACTATTTTTTGTTTTCAACTCACTGCATTCATCTTTTAAAGATAAAATATAAATGTCCAAGTTTTTCTTTTCTTTTTCTAAAATTTTATATTTTATTTTCAATTTTGTGTCTTCATGTTTTAATTCAATAAATGTAGCATCCAACTCCTCATAATAAACTTCTTCACATACCTCACTAAAAGTGCCCACACCTACCATGAGAAATAGATTGATTTCTTCCTCAATAGTGTCATCATTTGATTCTTCTGAATTTGAGTTTGCTCACAACATTCTTTTCTTTTCTTTGTAGCTTTTTGTTTTTTTAACTTTTTTCTTTGAGCTTGCTTTTCTTCCCTAGCAATTTCTAGGCAGTCTCCTCTTACATGCCCAAAATTTTTACAGTTGTAGCAAACTATTTCTTCACTTGCATTAGACTTTTTAGTATTCATTTTGAATTTATCATGCTTTTACCTTTTTATTTTCTAAGCATATTTCCCAATTTCTTTGAAAGCATAACAATCTCATTATTATTGACTTTGGAACTTGAAGTATTCTTCTCACAAGTGTCCACCTATAAAGCAATTATTTTTCCTTTTGTTAATTTTTTTTTTGGAAGGTGTCATTTTGATATCTTTGTGCTAAGACCTATTCATGAGCTATCAAGAAGCTAATTAAGTGTATATGTGATTAAATTCTTAGCTTCACTTAATAGAGTTACCTTAGCATCACATTCGAAGACATCTCAAGATTTTGTAAACTAAATCTTAGTATTGTATTTTCTTCCAAAAGAATGCAATGTATTAAATATTTTCATAAAATGAGTATACATACCAAAAATGGTTTCATTAGGCAACATGTAGAATGATTTATACTCATGTACTAATCTATGTATATGTGCATCTTTTACTTCATTAGTACCTTCATATGTAATAATCAATTTATCTTAGATTTCTTTAGAAGTACCAAGCAAGAAAACTCTCTTACAATCATAAAAAAGTAAAGAACAATACAAAATATAACATGCCTTTGCATTAAGTTCTTCCAACTCTCTTTCATAAGCAGACCATTCATCAAAAAGTTTTTCAACTTTCAATTCATTTGTTTAAATTGTGGGTGTGTAGTATTAGTTTCACAACATATGTCACATTCAAGAATCTTGACCATGAATAAATGTACTTATATGATTTTTTTCAATAATCAAATGACACATTATCGAGTAAAGGTAGTATATGTGTAAATTATCTTTCAAGTAGTGCACCTTTAGGAAATACTTATGACATAGTGATCTACCTAAGAATGTTAAGCCACTAATTGAGCTAAGCCTCTAATATTAATTGTTAAGAAGATATGGCACCAAAAAGGGGGTAGGGTGAATTGGGTAAATAAAATAAATTTTAAATTAAAACTTAATTTTAAACTTTGTAGAAAACTTAATTGCAAAAGTGTATAAAATATATTATAAAGGGAAAGCAAGTAATCAACTAAGCAAGCAAAGTAAAACATAAAAAAGTAAAGATAGGAGGCACAAAGATTTTACATGGTTCAACTAAACTCAAAAACCATCGTACGTCCATGCCTCATTACTTCAACTAAGAATTTACTAATCAAAATGAGATTATAATCAATCTCTCATACATTCCTACACCGGGCAAGTATAACTCCAATACTGTACTTTCTTACAACAAGCATGTACAACTACAACTATGTAGTTTACTACATGGGTAAATATAATCCCAAATAATTATAAAAGAGAAAAAAAAAGAAATACAATTTGAATATATAATTCTCAATTTTAAAATAATTTTTCACTCTACTCCAACTAAACAATGATAAGACAAATAAGAAAATAAAGCTTAATCTTGTGTTATATGTTTTATAAATTTGAAAATATGCAAAAATAATAATTTATCTTAAATTCATTGCAATAATTAAATTGATTTGTTGAAAGCTTGCATAATTGAAAATAATGTTGACTTCATTTTTTGGATGAGGTTAACATCATTCTTAATCCTAGTAATTAGAATTCTTAATCTTAGATTATGAATTCTCTAATTAGACTTGGACACTACACTTAGTGACTAAGTAAATAAATTAAAATAAAATAATAAATCAAATCTAACATTAAACTCAAAACTAAAATTAAATTTAAAATCAAATCAAACTCAATACTCTAAAATGAAAGCCTAAGTCATCCTAGTGGACCCTTTTAGGGCCTGACCTACTAATTGGATTAGATGAACTCAAATCAAACCTAAATTTGATAGAGTTCAACATAGATTTAAATTAAACACATCCCAATTAGAATTAAATCTAATTAAACTTAAATTGAGATATTTGGGTTAAGTAAATAAATTAAGCCTAACTAAACCTAAGTCCACATAAAATCAAATGAATCTAAAATTAAATCAAGTTAAATCAAGAAAAAATAACAAAATAAATCCTCCAACATAAATAAACCTAAAAGTAAATCCAAACGGGGCATAAAGTGGTAAATAGGTCATTTAACATAGAGTTGACCCATGTGCCCCATTAAGTCAAAAGTCAACAAATGAGATGGTTTTGAGCCTTTAGAGTGATCAATTTGCTCAAATTTTAGTAGGTTGACCTTTAACTTGGTGGGACCTATATAAGTTAACTCCATATCAAAGGGTTGACCATCTTTGATTTTCGATGATCTTATTATTTAATATGTGGAGATTTTATTTCAAACACTATGTAGATCTTGTAGGTTCTTATTTAGGTAATCAAATTCATCATTAAGAGATAAATATATTATCTCAAAAGATAAAAATATTACCCTAAAATGAATTTAATTACTTAATAAAGACTCCTAAGGCTGATGGGCCTTCGATGTACTAGAGATTCTTCCCATTAACTATAAGGAGAGATAAAATTGGGTTTATTTTATTATAGGGTTCACAGTTCTTTCTAAGGGAAATCCTTTATAATTAATTACAACTTAGAAGAAAGGGAATTCCTCCAAAGAATACTCTCGATTAAAGAAATTGACCTTTATCTCTATAGATTTCAAAGCTTATTTTAAAAGGATGGTTAATTTGGAAATTCAAAAGGGAATGCTTCAAGGAGGAAGGATTCTTAGAAGCCAATAGGAATAAGTAGAAAATATTTTAGATATTAGGAAGCTCAGTAAGCATTTCAACTATTATACTGTTGAGCTTTATATTTTTGAGATTAAATTTATTAGAATTGTGAGTTTGACATTTTATTAGAAATCTAGATCTTATATTCTAATAGCACAAGACTATAAAAGTGCTTCATAGTAGAAGACTTATTCCAATAGGATGCTTCATAACCTAAGTTTAAAAGTGCTTCTAACATAAGTCAAAGGCTTGACTTATTCTAAGTTTTGGGAATTATTGAATCATCTTCTTACTTAAGAAAATGAAACTATCCCTAACTCTTCTAGACTTATTTCCCACCTAGAAGGGTTGCTAGTAACACAACCTAAGTGATTCAAAATCATAATTCCAGTCTTTTGTATGCAATATGGCTAGGTTGTTGTGTTTAAGAAAGAAAGCTAAGAGCCTAAACTCACTCCTAACTCTAAGATAATGATTGGTATGTTATGCATCTAACTAATACAATAAATTTTATTTTTTAATGTATTTTGACTCATAATTTATTTTAAAGGCCTTGTGTGTGTAATTCATGCTTAAGATGAGATGTAGTTAGAAAATGGTGATGAGCCAAATCAAAATGAGAAGGCACACTTCCCCAAGAAGAGTGGTCATCCTCATAAGTCAGATGCCCCCTTATGTGCAATGGGTAAAGCACCCAATTCAAGAGAAATAGATGATATGCTCTCATGATTCACAAAAGCTAATTATTTCTTATTAATTTTAAATTATGCCTAGGGTTTTAAGTCAATGAAATTATAGTTTTATTTAGATTTGAGTTATTTAAATTTTAATAGGGTAAAAAATTAATTTTCATAGGAGTGTAATGCATCCAGGCTTCATCATAGAACACATCAATCACATGAAGAAACTTATGAAAAGCATGGTTGATTACATACCTCAAAATAAATCAAGCCAAATTTAATTTAAATTAAAAGGTTGGTACACCCTAGGAAAAGAAAAAGTGGGTAGCTGAGGTCTACCCTTATACAACCCAACTTAGAACTAAAATCTTGATCTATAAGGTCTTTATTAACTTCAAGATTGTCATCTTCAAGGACCTACTTAAGCTCCACTAAGGACTATCAAATAAGGACAGTCAACTCTATTAATCCTAAACCTAATAGATCATAACCTAATTCTAGGCTAAAATTACATTTTAAAATTTAAAATAAAATTTTAAATCCTACAAACTAGATGTTAGGAAAACATACATCACACTAATAATTTATATTTCAAACATACAGGCTTACAAGATTGGCAAGCCCACATGTCCTATTGAGCAATACTTAGGGACTTAAGTGGCTCCTACAAGCAAATAATATTTATATTATATTTATTACAATGGTTCCTTTTAAGCATAGCCCCTTACAAAAAATAATATTAGCTTAAAAAGAATGTCATAACATTCAAACTAGTGAGCAAACAATCTTAACCATCTAGTCTAAAATAGTATATCAAAAAATAAGAAAAAATATCAAATCACATCAAATCATCATAAATAATCGGCCTAACTAAGTCTAGGGTCAATGACATAATATTCTAGTGTGTCAAAAGAGGACTAGTGTGGCAAGTCTGTAATAGGAATATATTTTAGTTTAAAGTTTGTTCAATTTACCATTGGAGGGTTTCAATTTAAGTGTTTTAAATGATTTATAATTTCATTTCAATTTTACATTTATTTTTGTGCTAAATTTGGGTTTAAGTTTTAAAGAATGAAGATGCTTTGAGCATAACCCATTCTATTCAACATATTAATCTATTAGAATGGAGTTTTCACCCTTAGATGAAAATTCATTCTTGGGGTCAAACTAAGAATCTATATATCTTAATTAACCCTTTTTGATTTGTTTGAATGTTTCAATTAAATTATATTTGATTTGACTAATATTTGTTTAATTTATTTTGAATTTGTTTATCTTTATGCATTTTAATTTATGATATTAATTTTGGATTAAGTTTTAGTTTAATTTAATTTACTTTTGATAATTTAATAAATATTTAATTTTTTTGAATTGATGTTTAATTTCTTTTCCTCAAATATCACTTTAAAGATTTAATTTTATATGATTAGTATTGATTACATCATTTCAATGTTATTTAAATTTAATGGTTTTATCTTTTCATTTAAGTTTGGTTTGAATTAGTTAAGATATTTTAGTTTAATTAACTTTAAATTTGAATAAGGTTTAAGGAAACCTTTTATTTAAATTCTAATTAGGAGTTTCATCATTTGGTTTATTGAATATTATTATTTTTAATTTGATGATTGTTTGATTTAATTTGATAATTTTTTATTTAACTTAATTTATTTGATTTATTTAGGTTTTATTTATTTATTAGTTTTTTTAAATTAAGTAACTCAAATGTTTGCATTTATTTCAATTAAACTTGATGTTTGTATTTATAGTTTCATTTATTAGAATTTGGTTAATATCTTGGATTAATAGTTCATATTTAATTTGATTGTTAAACTTAAATATTTAATGATTAATTAATTCAGCTTATTCTTATAGATTGAATTTGATGCAATTTGATTATATATTGAATTGTTTAATTTCACTTTAATTTCACTTAATTTGATTTGAATGATTGGTCAAAATGTTTATGTTTAATTTGTTTAATTGAATTATTTTACAATTTATTTTAGTTTTATTTGATGTGATCAAGTCATTACTTTGATTAAAGTTAAAGTGTGTTTAGTTCATTTTTATTTAATTTAAATAATTAGTATTTAATGATTGATAAACACTTAAATAAGTTCATTTGATTATATGTTTAGATTTGATAAATGATTATTAAATATCTTTAATTGAATTCTTAATTCATTTGAAACTTGATTAATGATTATTCTAGTTAGAAGTTTGAGGAATTGATTTGTGTTTAGTTTAATTAATTTTAATTATTATTGGATTAATTGATTAATCAAACCTTAGTTTTATTGGGTGATTTATTTGATTAAAAGTTTGATTAAATATCATATTTAGTTTGTTCAACTAACATTAAACTAAAGGTTAACTAAATTTAACTTTCATAAATGATTTGATTAGGAACTTAATTAAGGAATTTATTTTATTTAATTACCAACCAAATCATTCTTAATTAAGTAATTATCTTAGTTTCCTTATCATTAACTTGATTAAGTGGTTATGAGATTACATGTTAATTTATAGTTAATTATGATTTCTCTGGTTAAGTAGTTCATTAGATCAATTAGTAGCTAATTAGGCTTTGGCTTAATTGATCAATTTAACTTGATTAATGTTTAAATCAACCTTAATATGATTTATAATTATTTTTATTTTAAAGTTTAATGGTTAAGGATTGAGATTTAATGCTTCATCAAAATGTAATTATGGGTTAATTTGATTAATATTTTTGATTTAATTAAAGAATTTTGATTTTCAATCAAACTCCAATTAAGTCCAAAATACCTAATAAAAATAGGGATTTTAGATTTCGTTAGATTCTTATCAAAAAGACAAATCCAACGAGCCATTATTTATAATGTTTTCTTAACTATTTTAATTTCTATGATTTTTTGAAGTTTTAGTTATTTTTAAATAATTTTTAAATTTATGAATAAATTTTCTTATTTAACCTATTCAGCGCCACGTGTGATGCCACTTTCCACATTTTAATCATGGATTGGTCTAGGTGGATCTTACGTTAAAACGGTGGCAAGACGTCGCTTTGAGCATGACTGTTCGATTACAGATTGGACGGTCCAAATATGATCCACAGTTCCTATAAGGATTCTAATCACTAGTCCATATAGATCTCGATCATCCTTTACAATTAAAAGGAAAGGACAGTGGGGATTTCATCTCCTACTTCTCGCCGAAAACTGAGAACCGTTCACTTTTGGATGGTGATTTCCAGCAATCTAATAAATTGATCTTTATTTTTTCAATGTGAAATAATCATAGATCAATTTTTAATTGATCCACGTGGCTTGATTATCACCAAAAATAAATTCCCTTCATAAAGGACCAAACCGCAGGTGAATAGGAAATGAGTTTAGGGGAGTACCTCACTAGAGCGATATCCAGTGATTTTGTCGATTCAAAATCTTTCCTTGGGTTGAGACAAGCTAGTGAGATGGAATTGAATTTCCTCCCCCCACTTATCATGGAGACCAAGGCTCCACCCATTGCCATTGGCTTTGGTCTTTTTCCAACTCGCTAGTGGTGTAACCCTTGGGCGAGGGTTCAATCAAATTTGCCATCACCTCTAAAATGACTTATAGCCATAGGCAGTGTTTGGAGTGGCCAGAATCTACTGACGGTGGTGATAACCCATGGGAAAGGGTTGCTTCTTAGTGAACTACTCTAACTTCCAACTCTATCACCTAGTTTTGATGTAGCAGTTAAAGCTAGAGCTAAAGTGCCCACATATTCATTGATATTTTCACACTAAGAGAAGTCAAACACATCTCTTTTTTTAGCTCTTAGATCTGATCCTCTTTTTTTATTAGACTCTAATGAGATTTAAACTTTAGTAAGGCCTTAAATGTATTTACTCTTCTTCTAAACTAGACTTTAAGTCAATATCAATCATAGGGGATTTGTTTCCTCTCTCTCTCTCTCTCTCTCTTTATCTTCTTACTTTCTTCTTTATTTTTCTTTTTTCTTCCTTTTTTTTCTTTTTTTCTTCCTTTCTTTTTTTTAGTCTTACTAATGTTAGATTCAATAGAATCACTAATCTACTTATCAGACAAATAGTAGGCAGCAACGCCTTCATAAATCCTAACTTCATGAATCAAAAATGGTTGTTCATTTTTTTGATGTAGTCAACTCCATCATATATATATTTGATGGATTAATGGATGAAGAAGAAGACCATTCTATATTCATGACTTTAAGGTTTACTTTAAAATATCACAAAAGATATTTCTAAATCTATGAATTTTAACTTCAGTTTCCAAGTTATCACTTTCAAACAACAATTGGATTGAATTTGAGACTTTATTTCTTTTTTATTGAATTCACATAATATCATATCTTTAGAGTTGATTCTACATGAATTCATTCTTAAGTACATTTAAGATATTTAAAATTTGTAATACCGATGCAATCAAGTCAACAAATGTTCTAAAGAATTTAGAGTTTTCCACATTGACCATTATATAGAAAGTCAATTTTATTCAGCAACAGTAGATCTTCATTAGAGAAGATAACCTTAGGAACTTTCTTATAGTGGAAAGCCTCATCAGAGAAAGTTGGTAGTAGCTAGCAAGACAAATCTTTGAGTCAAGTAATGCCTTAATCAATGATTCTTTCATTTTTCTTAAAGAAAATAAAGGCCTTATAGAAGCTCAATTTTATGAGCAATTTCTTAAAATGGGCTAAATCACTATTAGGAATTCTTAAAGGAATATATTTTTATGTTAAGAGAATAACTCTCTTACAGAAGCTCAAAGGTCAAATTATTATTGATGACTTAGTTGTTGTTCTTCTCTCTCTTTTTGTTATTATTTGAGGTGATAAGACTACCATTTCAAAGTTTAATTTTGGTAATCCCATTTAAATGGAAGGGAGGGAGAGTAGGGTCGACTCTATCCTCAATGGTGTCCTTGTGTTCTCCTATTGAACCATTAGAGTTTGAGGACTTTAACTTAATGTTCAAAGTTTCACTCTGAGAGTTGATAATAGAAGTGTCACTATTAGGATCCATTTCACATGATACCTTAAGGTCATGAGAACTTGAATTATTTTAGTAGATCAAAATTTTGTTATATCTTTAAAATTTCTTATTATCTTTTTATTATCGAGAAGTCGAATTTTATTTTTATATATATATATATATATATATATATATATATATATATATATATATATATATATATATATATGATTAGAGATAAGAATTTAAGAAATATAGAGTTTAGTTATGCCATCCTTGCCAACATGTATGTTTGGCTTCCCCTTCCTGACTCTCTCCTAAACATTTAATAACTCAAGGTTTCTGGAGGGTCTAAGAGGGAGTCACCTCTGAGTCTCTCCTGAAATTATCTAATCAACCAATGTAGCTAACTTTTGAGTTTCTTGGTGGAAATTTAGAGATGGTTTAATTTTTTTAGATGAATAAGATCAAAGTTAAATTACATTCATTAACACATCTTAGTGGGAATAGAAGGTTCTCCTTTGATTTTTACGATTGACCCCTACCTAGAGTCAACAAGGCATCCCTTTTGGATCATAATTATCCCTTTCTTAAAGTTCTTCTAAAATTGATTTTTCTTTTTTTGAATGCAAAGTAAGCTTTAATCTTTTGTCACATCACCTGGTGGATAGCTAAAGCTTTACCCACTTCCATTATCTTTTAACGATTTTGAAATTTGAAGTTTTTTTATTTGAAAGAATTCCCTTATTTCAACATATACTTTTAAGTGCTTACTACCTTGAATACATTACAATAAAGGAATATAATTTTTAGGATCATGTCCTAACTCTCTTTGGCTTTTATCCGAAGCTAAGATAAAAAAAAGAAGGAAAAGAAGAGATTTATACTTTACTTTTGAAAACTTAAAATTTCTTTCAAAGATGATTATTTTATTTTATTTTATTTCAAAATGTTGTCAAATTTGTTTTGACCAAAGTTGAGTCTAACAAAAATTACTTTTTTTAAACTTTAAATTATTTGAATTTTATTAAAAATTTTAAGGGGCAGGTCTTAGGACCCACTCATTAGACTATGATAAACGAGGAATTCTAGAACCTAAATTAAGGATGTTAGGTGGGCTCTATCAAGGATGAAATGGAGAGGCACCCAATGGAAAGAAAGGAAATCTTGACCTATGAGTGGTACACTGCTGATATATAGAGATAAAAGTCAATTTATAGAAATGGAGAGAGAAACATATCCCAGAGTCACTAGAAAAATCTATAGGGATTTTATTTGGAAATACCACGCGGATCTTGGGGGATTATTATTTAGATAATCAAATACATTACATTAATAGATAAATATATTATCTTAAAATATAAAAATATTACATTATAATGGATTTAAGTACTTAATAAGATTTCTAAGGCTAATGGGCCTTCGATGTACCAGAAATTCTTTTCTTAAACTACATGGAGATGTAAAATATGATTTATTTTATTATATGATTCACATTTTCCTATAAGGCAAACCCTTATAGTTAATTACTTCTTAAAGAAAGGTACATCCTTCTAAGAATACTCTCTATTAAAGAAACTAACATTTATTGTCTTTAGATTTTAAAGCTTTCCTTAAAAGAATGGCTAATTTGGAAATTCAAAAGGGAATGCTTTAATGAGAAAGAGTTATTCTCAAAAGCTAATAAGCAATAAGTAGGAAATACTTTTAGATACTGGGAAGCCTAGTAAGCATTTTAACTATCATATTATTGGGCTTTATATTTATAAGATTGATTTTATTAGAGTTGTGAGTTTGACATTTTTAAAAAAATCTAGGACTTAGATTTTAATAGCACAAGACTGTGAAAATTCCCAGTGGTTGAAGACTTATTCCAACAAGATGCTTAAGAACCTAAGTCTAAAAATGCTTCTATCATAAGTTAGTGGCTCGACTTATTCTAAGTTTTAGGAATCATCGAATCATCAAATCATCTTCTCACTTTAAAAAAAGAAACTATCCTTAACTCTTCTGGAATTATTTCTTGCTTGGAAGGATTGCTAGCTAACACCACCTAAGCGATTCAAAATAATGATTCAAGTCTTATGTATGCAAGATGGATGGGTTGTTGTGTTTAGGAAGAAAGCTAAGAGCCTAAACTCACTTACTAACCCTAAAATGAATGACTAGTATGATATGCATCTAATAATGCAATAAATTTTAATTTTATTTTATTATGTATTTTGACACATAATTTATTTTAAAGGCCTTGGGAATGCAATTCATGCTTAAGATGAGATATAGTTAGAAAATGGTTATGAGCCAAATAAAAATAAGAAGGCACACTTCCCCAGGAAGGGTGGTCATCCTCATAGGTAAGATGCCTTATATGTGCAATGAGTGAAGCACCAAATTCAAGAAAAATGAATGATATGCTCTCATGATTTACAAAAGATAATTCTTTCTAGTTGATTTTAAGTTATGCCTAGGTTTTAATTGAATGAGGTTATGAGTTTTTATTTTATGTTTAAGTTATTTAAATTTTAATGGGGTAGAAAATTTTAATTTTCTTAAGAGTTTAACACACCCAAGCTTCATCAAAGATAGGGGTGTGCAATCAATTAGTTTGGATGGATCGGTTTTAAATTTGTTAAACCGTTCATTTTTAAATCTAACATTCAAAAAAAACTATGTTTAATCAATAACATAAACTAATCAATCCAAATGAAATTTTTTTTCAAATTTTTGGTTTGGTTTAGAAAAAATTGAAAATTGAAAATATAAATTGCTATAATAATTTTTTATCAACGAATTGCATCATTTTATCAAATCATTTCATACAAAATTAAGTAACACTTTAATAAATAAACCAATAATATATAAATTTATCATTTAAATTTCTTTCTTGAGAGGAATCTTCCAAAAAAATAAAATAGAAAAATCAAAATTTAAGCTATTTTTGGTTGAATTAGTTTAATCAGATTAAGATGATATAAAATCAAACATAAATTGAAAATTGAAAATCAAATATTAACAAATCCAAAAAAAATTTATTAAATTGATCAGAATTCAAATTTGATTTGTTTCAATTCAGATATTCAATTTTAACCAAAATACACAATCCTAATCATAGAACACATCAATCACAAAAAGAAACCAATGAAAAATATATAGTTATATTGCACACTCATTTATTATTTTATTTTGATTTGTTCACTTAGTCACTAAGTGTAGTGTCCTACGTGCATAATTAGGGAACTCCTAATCTAACATTAGGGATCCTAATTATTATAATTAGGAATGATATTAACCTCATCCAAAAATGAGGTCAACAAATGGATCCCAATATGTGTAGTGGACTAGTTAGAGTACACCGTATATATTGGCATTGATCAAAATAATTAATGATCTCATACATGTTACAAGCAACAATGCTTTTGAATGTCTGAATTTTGGTGTCAATTTTAAGTTTTAGATTTGATTTGGATTTTTATTTAGATCTAGGTGAGGCCAGGCTTAATTGGGTTAATTAACCTAATTATCTCAATCTAAGTTCAATTGGGATGTGTTTGATTTATATTTCTATTGAGTTTTATTAAATTTGAACTTGATTTGGATTCGCCTAAACCAATTGGGTTAGGTCAGGTTAGGTTTTAAAAGGGTTCATTAAGATGACATATGACTTTCATTTTAGGGTATTGAGTTGACTATACCTATTTGATGGTCCTTGGTGGAGCCCAAGGAGGTCCCTGAAGAAGGAAATGATCCTGAAGTTGATAAAGACCCCATAGATCAAACTTTTAGTTCTAGGTCGGGTTGTATAAAGAGCTTGGTTGCTGACTTTTTTTCTTTTCCCAAGGTGTATAGCGGTACCTGGCCACACCAGCCCATTTTATTTAATTTAAATTTGGCTTAAATTTATTTTGAGGTGTGCAATCGAACTACATGCTTTCCATAGGTTTCTTTCTATAATTGATGTGTTCTTTGATGAGGCTTGGATGCATTACACTCTTATGAAAATTAAAATTTTCTACCCCATTAAAATTTAAATAACTCAAATATAAAATAAAAACTAATAACCTCATTCAATTAAAACCCTAGGCATAACTTAAAATCAACTAGAAATAATTAGTTTTTTTGAATCATAAGATCATATCATCTATTTCTCTTAAATTGTGCTTCACCCATTTCACATAAGAGGGCATTTGACTTGTGAGGATGACCACTCTTCCTAGGGAAGTGTTTCTTCTCATTTTGATTTGGATCATAATCATTATCAACTACATCTGATCTTTAGCATAAATTCCATACCTAATTCCTTTAAAATAAATTGTGAGTCAAAATACATAAAAAAAAAAATTTGTTGCATTAGCTAGATGCATAACATACCAGTCATTGTCTTAGGGTTAATGAGTGAGTTTAGGCTCTTAGCTTTCTTCACTAAACATAACATTTTAGCCATCTTACATAGATGAGATTGGAATCATGGTTTTAAATAGCTTAGGTGTTATTAGCTGACAACCCTTCTAAGAGGGAAATAAGTCCAGAAGAGTCAGTAATAGTTCATTTTCTTAAGTAAAAAAATGTTTCGATATTTCCCAAAACTAAGAATAATTCAAGCCTCTAACTTATCTCAGAAGCACTTTTAGACTTAAGTTCTGAACCATCATGTTGGAATAAGTCTTCAACCACTGGGCATTTCTATAATCTTATGTTGTTAGAATCTAAGTCTTAGATTTCTAATAAAATATCAAACTCACAACTCTAATAAATTTAATCTCAAAATTATAAATCCTAACAGTTGGATAGTTGAAATAATTACTGGGCTTCTTAGTATCTAAAATCTTTTCCTACTTATTTCATATTGGATTTTGAGAAGAACTCTTTCTCCTTGAAGCATTCCCTTTTAAATTTTCAAATTAGCCATCATTTTAAGACAAGCTTTGAAATCCATAGAGAGAAAAGTTAGTTTCTTTAATCGAGAGTTTTCTTAGGAGGAATTCCTTTTTTTTTAAAATGTAATTACCTAACGTGACTTACTATTATAGGGAACTATGAACTCTATAATAAAATAAATCCTATTTTACCTCCATGTAGTTCATGGGAAAAATCTATGGTACATCAAAGACCTATCAGCCTTAGGAGTCCTGATTAAGTAATTAAATCATTATATGATAATATATTTATCCCTTAATGACGTATTTGATTACATAAATAAGAACTGCCAAAATCTGCATGGTGTTCCAAATAAAATCCCACAAGTAACTTTTAAACCACTTGAATAAAGTAGAAAGCAAAGATTTTGGAGATGAAAATTATGAAGAACAATCACAACAAAACTTAAAATAGAATGATTCAAATCAATTAATTCAAAGAGAAATCTTTTAAGTTATATGAATGTGAATGAAAAGATATTTGAAAATATCTTAAACTTTTAAGCATATGAATTTATTTCATTCAAAATAAGATAATGAAACCACTAATTTAAAAGATTGAAATAAAATAAAAAATCCTTACTAAAGTCTTGTGTGTATGCAATCAAAGTAATGACTTAATTGTTGTAAAATTTTCAAGGCTTGAAAGAAACTTGAAAGATGTTGAAGAGAATCTCCACTTGAAAGTTGTTGAAGAAGAAAGGAGAGGAGATGATCACAAGTGCTTAACCTTCAAGAAATCTTCAAGAAAGGTGTTGGCCAAGGAGAAAGCAAACAAAGATCAAGAAATTTTTCACTTTGCTTCAACATAACCTCAAGGAAAGTTTATACCAAGGTGAGAATAATGGAGAGAAGATGGCTTTAGCACATTGAACTCAAGAAGTACTCCAAGAAATCAACTAGCAAGGTTCAACCTGGTTAGAGAGAATCAAGAAGAGATAAATCAAAGGTTGTCCTGTTGAGCTCACTTTTGAGTGAGTTCTCACTTCCTCATCATAGGTCTAGGACTCTTATAGACACTTAGAGCTCCTTAGTCCTAAGACATTTCTAGTGATTAGGTGAACACTTAACCTAAGCTAGAGATTTAGAGGGGTTTGTCATAAGAATAGGTTATGCCTTAGGGACTTAGGGAGATTTGCCTACCCTATAGCCTAAACTCAATCCATGCTTTCTTTGTGAAACCAAACCTCAAATTCATGTCAAATCCAAACCAAATTTCCAAGACTTGTAATCAATCCCATGATCAAATCCAAGCTCAAAATTCTCCATAAACCTTATGATTGAATTCCATGGCCTTAACCTTAGCCAAGTCTAATTCAATTGATTTTCTCAAAGATCAATTCAATCTCTCAATAATTTATCAAATCCAAACTCAATTCCAAGCGATTAAAACCCAAAATCAAATCCAAGTTCCAAAATTCCTTCCTAAGCCATATGACCCATTCTCATAAGTTTAGCCAAATCTCCACCTAAGTTAGCCCAAACTTGATTGATTTCTTTATAAATCAATTATCCCTTCATTTATATTCACAAATATAAATGAAATCCATACTCAAATGACCAAAACCAAATCAAACTAAATCAAACCAAGCCAAGACCCTTCTTAAGCCATATGGACCTACCTCCATATGCTTAATCAAATATTAATCCAAATCAACCCAAAATCAATTGGTTTCTCTATAAATCAATTATTCTTTCAATTATATTCATAAATATAAATGAAACTCACCTTCCAATGATAAAAAACAAATCAAACTAAATTGATTTCCTTCTTAGCCCTTTTGACCTACATTCTTGAGCTTAGTCAAATTTACTTTCAAATCACTCCAAACTCAAGTGATTTTCTCATGAATCATTTATATCTTCATTTAATATTCAAAAAATAAATGAAATATAAATCCAAATGCCAAAACTAAATCCAAAATTAAATCAAAATCCAATTTATACCCTTTAAGCCAATTTCTTGGACTTAACCAAAGTCCACCCAAACCAAGCCAAAATCAATAGATTTTTTCTTGAATTAATCATTTCTTCAATCATCTATCCAAATATAAATGAAACATACAATTATCGAGCCAAATTGAAATCAACCCAAGTCAAGCCTATCTTAACCCTTTTGACTTAAAATTTTAAATGAACCAAAACCTATCATATCCCAAATTGGTTGCAATTAGATTTATATTTCAATCCTAAGCTTATATATAAATCCAAGTAAACCTTAATCAAGCCAATTGACCACTTTAGGTCCACTTGACCCAAAGTGGCCTAAAGAACCCATTAGAACCAAGTTCCAATCCAACCCAAATTGGATTGAACAAAGCCCATCCAAAGCTCATACCATGATCATCAATCACCCTATAATGATCAATTGCCTTAAATCGGGTCAAACAAAGTCAACTTGGTCCTTTGACCAAGTCAACCTTTAGCTCAAATGAAACCTAAACTAAAAACTCACCATACACCAAATCAATTGGAACCATTGATTCACACCAACCCATGATCAATGACATGACTTGACCCTCACTTGAGCCAAACCAAGTCCAATTGGCCATTTGACCTAAGTTGACTAAATTGGCCTAAAAGGCCAAAATGGGTCTAATCATAATCTAAACCAAATTGATTGCAACCAATGGCTCAATTTCATTCCAAATTGATTATTGAACTTGACCAAAGCCATAATTGAGCCCAATTTAAACAATTTGTCAACTTGACCCAACATAGCCCAAATTGACCTAAAGGGTAAAATTGGCCAAAATATAAATTAAATCCAAATCGATTCAAATCAAAGCCTACAATAATTTTCAATTAACCAATTGAACATGAAACAACACCTAACCCAACCCAATTTGGTCAATTTGGTCAAATTGGTCAACTTAACCTATTTAACCCATTTGATTTCAAATGAACCAAAATCAAACCTAGGCCAAATTAATTAAAACCACTTGAACCAAACTCTCCAAATCTTCATTTGAACCTAACCCAAGCCTTGGTTTGACCTAATTTGACCAATTGGTCAACCTAACCCAACATGACCCAAATTGAACTCATATGACCCAATTGAGCAAAATCCCATAAAACTAACCCATGGGACTTTAGAGGCTCACCTAACATGACCCAAACCCATCCTAGGTCAGCCCAAAATCAACCCAAACCCATTTGAAGCCAAGTCCAATGCAAATCCTCCATGGATCCTCCCCCACATTGGATTCTTTCCTCTAATGGAAAAGTCCACTCTCCTCTCATCCTTAGCGGCCATCAAACTTCTAAATGGAGCATCCCTAAACATCCTATCCCACCCTAAGTGTGCTAGGACTTACCTTGGACCAAAGGGGGGTGAGTTAACTCACCTCCCATGCAAACTGACCACCCATTAAATCCAAGGAAAGCAATCTAACAAAATCAAGCTTGAAGCCTCTTGCCATGGCTTCTCTTAATCCACATGAGCCACATGAACTTGATGGAAACCACTTGGTGCTCTTGTGGTGATTGGTTGGCTAAAAAATGGGAAGCAATCCCATCCATCCACCTCAAATCAAGGGGTGTACCCCCAATTCGCATGAGAAATCAGCTCATTCGAATTGTCTAAGTTTCCAAGGGAAAATTTGAGCCTCCTTGCATCCCCAAAGTGATTCCAAGCTTTCCTCCTTTGGCATTTCTCCTTCCCGAGCAAGGCCTAAATAGGGGACCCCTTTCCCGATTCCAATTTCTTCTCCTCTCCACTAAACCTCTATGGGTAAAAATTTTATTTAAGTATGTATTTCGTTAGAGGTTGCATTCATCATCATCAATCAATCTCCTTCCTTCTTCCTCTTTGAATTCTCTCCTTCTTATCTTCATCCCTTTTAGAAAGAAAGATGAAGAAAAAGAAAGAAATGAAAGAAGATAGAGAAAATTCAATATGATGATGATTGCTTCCTTCTTTAGAGGACACCACATAGAATCACAAGTGTACTTATTAGGGTGATCTGGTATGACATCGAGGGAAAGGTGTACTATCTTGAAAGATAGAAGTCATAACTCTACAATGGTTCTAATTACTTAAATAAGGACTCCTAAGGACTTATGGGTTTACAGGATGATGTACCAGAGATTCTTCACCTTCTTTACATGGAAAAGTAAAGCAGGGTTTATTTTAAACCGAGTTCATTAAGTTCCCTACAGGGGCAAGCCCCCATAGTTAATTATATCCTAAGGAATGAGATTCCTTAGGAATGCCCTCGATTAAGGTAAATGATCATTATCTCCAAAGATTTTAATAGGTTCAGACTATCAATCGATTGATTTATTTTTAGGATGATCAAATGGGATTGATCAAAAGGAGGGAGTTCTTATCAAAGCCAAATGAAAATAAGTAGGGGATGATTAAGATACTAGGAAGCTTAGTAAGTATCCCTATAATTGGGCTTTACATTTTTGAAATTGAATTAATTTGTTTGAGTTGATTTTTTCATTAGAATTTTATGGCTTATGATTCCACAACACAAGATTATGGAAATTCCTAAGAGATGAAGATTTATTCTTATGGCCCATAGAAGGCAGAAGCAACCTCAAAATAAATCTAGGGAGGTTTAGCGAGGGGCAAAAGCATGACCTAAATCTAAATGACAATGGGTATTTAGTTTGCCTCCATAAGAGAGGATAAACTACCCGACTGCTTGGACTTACAACCGCCTAGGGGTGCCCGCCAACTAAATTCTCCTATGATTTTGAATTCATGTAGGAAAGTCATGTGCTTTATGCAAGATAGCTAGGCTATTATTTATTTAGAAGAGACTAAGTCCTTAAACTCACTCCCTAAAGAGACTAGATCATGTAAGAGTATGCTTCAAATGACTTAAATCTAATGCATATCATATTACATGTTTTTTTTAAATAATTTTTTGACTCAGGCTTATAGGATTCATATGTCTAATGCATGAGAAGTAAGATTATTGGCCAAAATCAGCGAGAAGCAAGGAAGTGTGTTTCCACCATGGCTCTCAAAGGTCAAGCCAAGTTTCTCTGGCAAAGGTGGAAGCCCTCTAATCAAGAGTGAAACAAGATGCTTTTATGCATGATGTTATAAAAGAAATACTCATCTAGCTAAGGGGTTTCTAATTCTTTTATCATGATTTTTAGCTTAAGCTTTAGGTGAGGTTATGAGTTCTTTATTTTAATTTTGAATTATTAAATTTGATAGAAGATTTATTTTTATCTAAAAGCCTAATCAACATCCAGGTCATACATAAAGCAAGGAAGAAACTAGGAAAAAGATGTCATCTTAATGCACAAGCTAAACAAATCATCAATCAATTTATAATGCTAACACAAAAGAATAAGAGGCCGATTGTGGTAGGACACCACCGCATAAACTTGAAAAATAAATTGGGTAGTTGAGCTTTACCCTTATACAACCGATTACAAATGAATTAAGTATAATTAAGCAAGGAATTCATTATTATGGGGTCTTCAAGCATCATTTCTTCATTCTTCTTTTCTTCTTTCTTCTTCTTTTCTCCTTTCTTCTTTAGTTCCTTCTTTTGGATGGTTGAAGGTGGTTGCTCTGAAGGCTTCACATGATATATAAGATGAGATCTTATGACCAATGCTCATCCTAATCCCCCATAACAAACATCCCAAAATCCTAATTGTAAAAATACATGAAAAGAAAAAGTAAATCTAGCTAACACCTACAAAATAGATATTAGCTAAACAAACCATACAAGTTCCAAGCATGTGTATTGGACTTAACACCCCACACATGGGTGATTAAGTCCACCTAGCCTATTGGATTATGCTTAGGGGTATAAGCACCTACACAGCAAAAGTAGTTATATTTTTTTTATTACAGCGCCTCTTAATCACAATATCCTATAGAAAATAATGATTAGACTAAATCATCCTATCATTCATTCTATGTACATTCACCCTAACATCCAAACTAAAATAAATATCATAAAATAAAAGT
Source organism: Cymbidium sinense (assembly GCA_021442155.1). Classification (NCBI taxonomy): domain Eukaryota; kingdom Viridiplantae; phylum Streptophyta; class Magnoliopsida; order Asparagales; family Orchidaceae; genus Cymbidium; species Cymbidium sinense. The sequence continues at coordinate 173,509,347 of CM038218.1, read as the reverse complement.
AAACATCAAATCATGCACCGCCCTAACCTAAAGCTTGAAGTGGTGACTTAGCATAATGTGTATGCCTTAAAAGGTTTGTGTGGTATGCTTAGCTATGGCTTTAAGATTTATGTTTTCTAAGTGTGAAAGTGTTCAACTTAGAGGGTGGTTTCATTTAAGTGTTTCACTAATTTGGGTTGATTTTATTTTGTATTTTTATTTGGTTTAAGTGAATCCTACAATTAATTACTAAGTGTTGTAAAGAGAAGGGTAAGAGAGAACTTCTCCTTCCTTCCCTACCTTAAATAATTTCTAAAATAGGTTCAAGCTTAGTTTCATTTAGTGAATGTCTTATTATGTGTTTTAATTAATCCTAAGTTTAGATGAACTCTAAACAAACCTATTCAAAAGAAAGGCATTTTAAGATTAAATAAAGTGAATTAAGATCACAAAACACACATCACTTCATTTTTTTCCCAACATGTATAACATGCATATGGATGCATCCTAAGCATATCTATACATACAAATGAGAATGTTTAGCACACTTTATGATGAATGCTAAAGGAGTTACTTAAGAAAATTTGAATTCTTATGATGCATGATTTTCATTAAGTAGAAAAGGGGTTTCTTATCCAATTTTCACATGCACACATGAATATGAAAGGCATAAGTGAGTATGATGCCATTATTAATCAGGGGTGTAAGGTATAAGACCTACTTAGGGATACTTAAAGCCTCATAATCCTGGGGTTTTCTAGACTAATATACCTCTTTTCTTAAATACAAGCATATGTACAAAAGAAATGAATGAAAAAGAAAAATACAAAGGTTTGTACTTGATTGTTTGTTTTGTTTATACAATTTATAAGTACAAGTGTAAGTGTCCTTCTTAAGTAATAGCATAGGAATGAATAAGAAATGAAATTAGGAAAGTGTTATGTTCTTTTCAAATGAACTAAACACTTTACCAAATCCTATTCAAAACTATACTAAAAGAGAGGAGAAAGAAAACTACATTAAGCACATCCTTATATTTTACTCGCATGCAAGCTTATAAATAAAATATAAGTAACACACTTTCAGTTTATGTGATTGATTCATATATTTTGAAAATAATTTGGATTTAATAGTGATAATAGCCACTCATATTTCTATTTTAGCCAAAACATGCAATTTGACATAAAATAAACAATTCACTTTCATTTTAATTTTGAAAAGAATGAATCCATGAAATTCATATGACATACATATTTAGCATGTTGGGAAAGAACTAAAATGATGAAAGAATGTAAACACATTCACCCTAATTAATTCCTAAAGATAATCTTATGAAATATAAAAGTTTAAAGTAAATCAAATTATTTTTAAAGAAAGTTTGGTTTTGTTTTGAGTTTGATTTAAATTGGGAAATGTGAGGTAAGTTTGCTTTTCCTAGCCCATTCCCACTTATGTTTGATATTTAAATTTAATTTTTAGATGATTAGATCCATTTTATATTTTGATTAGGTTAAGGTATGAATTAAGTGTATTAATCATCCCTTACCTATACCACCTTAGTATAACTAATCAAATAATTATGAGCCAATGAGATGACATAAAATATCACAAGGAATTTAAATTTTAAATGCACCTAGGAAGAAAGGGGCCTAATACAATTTGGCTCATGATTAATGATTAATTAAATAAAGGGGTTTAAGCTTAAGTACTTTCAAAACCCCTCTCACACATATGAGTTGGATTTTAATTTCCTTAATGGACTTAGGCTTTTGAACACCTAAGCATCTACCCAAGATAGGTTAATTAAGTTCTGGAAGGTTTTAGAATTTTATGAATTAATTAAAGGGTAATTAGTGAATCAACCTTTAATTAAGTGAGGATTAAGGAAGAAAAAAGGGGTTTAAGGAATAGCTCAGAAGAAATGCTCCAAAATTATTCCCTAAACCTCCTATTCATTTAAGAAGACCTTAATCAACTCAATCAGAGGGTTAAACCACTAATTACAATTTTAATTAACCCTAATTACATTAAGGGAGTGATTAGGGAATGAATTAGTAATTCCCCTAATTAAATCACCAATAAATCCCAAGAAAATTAGGGAAGGCAGAAGTCATCCCCAAAATGCACTCAAGAAGTTTGGAAATAATTAGTGGATTAATTAAAGGGTAATTAGCAAAATAACATTCCTAATAAAACCCAAAATTAGAGAAAGAGACTATTCAAAATTCATTAAAATTAATTTTAGAATATTACCCATTTAATTATCTATCTAATGCAATATACTTCACATTTTTATGATTTTTCTATGTTGATATATGAATTTAGGAAGTTTAGGTGATTAATTAGGCAATTAAATAATCCCTAAACATATTATTAATCTCGTCTCCGCGTGTCTTTCACGCGAACTTATGCGTGGTGTGACGGGATTGGGTACTTAACCCATCACATCGTAGCGCATCAGTGATGGAGCTATGTGCTTTCTCTTCAGCCATCCAATCAAGGATTGGATGGTTGAGATTAAAGTTGCGGATCAGAGGAGTAAATCCATGAGCGCTATGTTTTTTAATCTCAGCCGTCCATCCAAAATGAGCGGATGGACGGCCAGAGATTCATCCCTATAATTCCCTATGGGAAAGAGGATCCCTCCATGCTCTAAGCCATGATCTGAGCTCGATTGAGCTCAAATTGGGCTAGAATTTGGCCCACACCTTCATCATGCAACCTAGACACATCTAACAGCCAAAATCTTACGAGATTAACATTCACTTCACAAAGCTCCAAACCATGGCTAGATTAACCTCAGAAAATGACCAACCTCACTGGAGGTGATCACCGGCACTCGAGTCCCTTGGAGAAGCTTCGTTTGGTTGAGACGAAGCTGTGCTGAAGGTTTGAGCTCTTGAAATGGAGTGGATGCTTCTATGGACCGACTCCCCTTTGCCTTAAGCTCAATCTTGATCAAGGTGTCTCCTCCCTTACTTTAGGAACTTATAAAAGAGCTTGGGTGAGCTCGATTGGGGTACTTGAGGGAGTGTGCAAAGGGAAATTCATTGGTTTTGAGTGTGGAGTGAGTTGGCTCTTTAATGGAGGTCCCCTATTTTCAAGCTCTGAGAAATGAAGTTTTGAAATCACTCTAGGAAGCTTGAAGAGGCTGAGGAATTACTTATCTAACTTCCCTAAGTTCAATTAAATTGAGGAATCTTGGATTCAAATCAAATTAGGGGGAGTATATCTCCCCCTAAGGCAATCGGACGGCCGAAGCTTGCCATGCCAATTTTTATCAATACACCTCATGCCATCAGTTTGTTAGGCCATTTAGATGTCCTTGAATTCGATTTTGGCTAGGGAGTGGAATGATGAAGTGTCCATGTGCTCAAATTGAGTGTAAGGAGGATCCCATGTGGCCATTTCAAAGCATGTGCTCGGTTTATCCATTGGACTAGGTTGGGCTGACCCAAACCTATTTGGTTGGGTGCACCACTATCCCTTGTGTTCACTTGTTCCACTAAGAGAGTGCCAAGTATGTATGGAGAGGATTTGACCAAATTCCAAATGGATTTGGCCAAATATCCTATGGCCTAGGGGTGAAATGATCATTTGGCTGATTTTTGAATTTGGGTATGTTTGGTATGTTAAAAAAATAGGTTTGGCCAAGTTTCATTGAATTTGGAGTTGGTTTCATGTGATTTGGGTCAAGTTGACCAAATGGTCAAATTAGGTCAAACCAAGGGTTTGGTCAAGTTCATATGACCATTTAAAATATTTTGGTGGCTTTGGTTTGATTCAATTTAGTTTAGATTTGGTTTTGGTTCAATTGAGTTCATTTAGGTCAAATGGGTCAAGTTGACCAATTTGACCCATTTGACCTATTTGGGTTAGGTCATGGGTTGGTTTATGTTTGGTTGGTCATATGAAATGGATTAGTATCTTTGTTTCTAATCAATTTGGTTTATATTTGAGTTTGGCTCAAAATGACCATTTAGGTTGAGTTGGGTTCAAGGTCAATTGGGCTAGGTTGGGTCTAGTTGGCCAATTGAGTTTTTGGTCAAGTTTAACAAGTGATTTGGAATGAACTTGACCCATTGGTTTTAATCAATTTGGCTTAGATTAAGTTTTGACACATTTTGACTTTTAGGTCAAGTTGGGTCAACTTGGGTCAAGTGGCCAATTAGGTTAGGTTAGGCTCAAATGTTGACTTGGTCAAGTTCAAACATTGATTATGAATGAACTTAGATCAATGGTTTTAATCAATTTGGCCTATGATGGGTTTTGGCTATGTTGGATTTCATTTTGGCTAAGTGTTGACTTGGTCAACCCTTAGGTTTGACTTGGTTTGGCCCAATTTGAGTGATTGATCATCTCATGATGATTGTTGATCATGATGAGAGGTTTAAGTGGGCTTGGTTCAATCTAATCTGCTTAGGATTAGAATTTGGCTCATAAGGGTACTTTAGGTCACTTTGGATCAAGTGAGCTTAAATTGGTCAAATGGCTTGGTCAAAGCTTGATTTGAGTTTGATTGAACTTGTATATGGACTTATGATTTAAATATAAATCCATTTGCAAGTGGTTTGAAGTCAAATGGTTTTTGATTCATTTAACAATTTCAAGTTCAAAGGGTGAAGATGAAATGGATTTTTGCTTGATTTTTGAATTGAGTTTTTGTTAAATGATTGAAGTTTGTATTTATATTTGGATTCATGATTGAATGATTGATTAAATCATGAAGAAAAATCAAGGGTTTAGCTTTATTTGAAATTTATTTGGCTAAGTTCAAGATTTTGACTTAGAAGGCTTAGGTTGAATTTTGAGTAGATTTGAATTTGATTTTTGGAATTGGTTTTGGTTGTTTGAATTTATATTTCATTTATATTTGTGAATATAAATGAGAATATAAATGAGTTATGAGAAAATTTCATGAGTTTGAAGTGATTTGATCATGATCTAGGCTAATTCCTTAATAGAAAATCAAAGTGTCTTAGGAAATATTTTTGAACTTGAGTTTTGGATTTAGTTTGATTGATTTAAATTTATATTTCATTTATATATGAGAATATAAATAGAAATATAAATGAGCTGTGGGAAAATTTCATGAGTTTGGATTGATTTAGACTTGATTTAGGCTAAGTCCATGAAGGGAAATCAAAGGGCTTAGGCAAGATTTGGAATTTGGAATTTCAATCATAGATTTCAATCATGGGTTTCAATCATGGATGTTGACCTCATTTTTAGAATGAGCTCTCAACACCTCCATCTTAGAGATAGGATTCCTCTTATACTTTAATATTTCCTTAGTCTTAAGACACATCTAGTGATTAGGTGGACACTCCCCTAGCCCTTGAAGACTTAGAAGGTTTAGCCATAGGAATAGGTCATGCCTTAAGGGTGTTGGGAAATTTGCCTACCCTTAGCTTGCACCATTCCTCACCTTTTCTTCTTTCAAGTCAAAACTCCAAATCAATCCTATTTTATTTTCTCCAAATCTAAATCAAATCCATCATTTAAACTATTTATTGAAACCCATGATCAAAAATCCATCAAAAATTCCTAAGTCCAAATTTTGCGTAAGTCCTTAATTTTCCCTTAAGGACTTAACCAAAATCATGATTCAAACCTATTCAAATCTTTAAAATCTTTCCATGATCCATTTATATTCTCATTTATATTTACATATAAATGAAATATAAATTCAAACCCATCAAATGAAATTCAAAATTCAAAACCAATTCATGAAAATTTTCTTAAGTCCCTTAATTTTCCATTAAAGGACTTAACCAAAATCAATCTAAACCTTGATCAAACCTATTTAAATCCTTGGGATTTCTCAAAACTTATTTTTATTCTCCTTTATGTTCTCATATATAAATGAAATATAAATATAATCAAACAAATTCAACTCAAAAATTAAATTCCAAATTTAAAATCCTTGAAATTCCCTTAAATCTTTTAATTTGCCATTAATGGATTTAACCTAAACTTTGATCAAACCATTTCAAACTCATGGGATTTTCTTTAAAACTTATTTGCATTATCATTTATATTCTCATATAAAAATGAAATGTAAATATAAATTAATCAAATCAAAGGCAAAAATTAAATTTCAAATTAAAAAATTGCTTTAAATCCCTTAAATTCCCTTTAATGAATTTAACCCAAATCATGATTAAACCATTTCAAATCTTTGAAATTTTCTCATGATCTATTTATATTATCATTTATATTCACATATATAATTGAAATATAGATTAGAAAAATCAAAACCAAATCCAAAAAAATCAAACTCAAATCCATTCAAAATCAAATCTAAGCCTTTCAAGCCAAAATCTTGAGCTTAGCCAAACACTTTCAAATCAAGCCAAACCCTTGATTTTCTCTCATGGTTCAATCAATCCTACAATCATGAGCTCATATATAAATCCAAACTTCAATTAAACAATCAAAACCCAAATCAAAAATCAAACCCAAAACCTCTTTATATTCTTCTTTTGAATATGAAATTTTCAAATGGATCAAAACCCATTTGACTTCAAACCTCTTGTAAATGGATCTATGTTTCAATCATGAGTCCATATACAAGATCAACCAACTTCAAATTAAGCTTTGGCCAAGGCATTTGACCCACTTAAGCTCACTTGACCCAAAGTGACCTAAAGTACCCTTATGAGCCAACTTTTGATCCTAACCAAATTGGATTGAACCAAACTCATATATCCTTCTCATCATGATCAACAATCATCATGGGATGATCAATCAATCAAATTGGGTCAAACCAAGTCAATCTTAAGGGTTGACTAAGTCAACACTTAACCTAAAATGAAACCATAGCCAAACTCTACCATAGGCCAAATTTATTGAAACCATAGATCTAAATTCACTAATGAACTATGTTTGAACTTGTCCAAGCCAATATTTGAGCCTAACCTAGCCTTACTAGCCCACTTGACCTAAGTTGCCCATTTTGACTTAAAAGGCCAAAATGTGTCAAAACTTGATCTAAGCCAAATTGAGTCAAACCATTGGCCAAGTTCATTCTAAATCATTTGATTGAACTTGACCAAAGCTTCAATTGGCCAACTAGACCCAACCTAGCCCAATTGACCCCACATGACTAAATGGGCCATGTTGAGCCAAAATTGAACAAAACCCAAATTGATTGGAAACAAAGATAGAAATCCACTCCATATGACTAACCAAACCTAAACCTACCCTTGACCTACCCCAAATAGGTTAAATGGGCCAAATGGGTCAACTTGACCCATTTGACCTAAATGGAGTCATATGAGTCAAAACCAAATTTATACCAAAATTGAACCAAACCAAGGGCACCAAAACCTTTCAAATGGTCATATGAACTTGACCCAATTTGACCAATTGGTCAACTTGACCCATTTTGACCTAGATGGGTCAACATGAGCCAAACCCTATCAAATGGATTCCAAATCTAATGAAACTTGGCCAAACCTATTTTCTCAACATACCAAACATACCTAAATTGAAAATGAGCAAAATGATAATTTTACCCCTAGTCCATAGAACAAATTTTGGCCTAGCCCATGGGTATTTTGGTCATCCCCTCATCACAATCAATTGAGGCTTTCCTAAAATCTCAAGGAGACTTAGTGATGAGTGGTGAACCCAACCCAATGCATTTGGGTCAACCCATTTGACCCATGGATGAAACTTGATCTCTAGCCTTGAAATTAAAATTTCAAATTCCCTCTTAAATTCAAGCACATGGGGAGTTGGCATTCCACTCATATGGTCAAACCAACCATGTTCATTGATCTAACAGCCTAAATAGCCCACTCCATAGGGTCAATTGGAACAAAATGGAAAGCTTATTATCAGTCTTCTGATTGCCATAGGGGGAGATATACTCCCCCTAATCCACTAAAATTTGGATTGACTCGCACTAGATTGGAACTAGAACTCTTAGCAACCACCTCAGAGCTTTCCCAAGGTCTCTAAAGAGGTTTTGAATCTTGCTTTCTTCGGTTTTGCACAATGCAAAATAGGGGAGATCGATCCAATAATGATTTTTCTCCACACTTAATCTCCTTCCAATTCCTCTTGCACACTTGATCTAGGAGCTATGTCGAATTGGTCGAAGCTTTCTCTAAAGTTCTAGAGGCAAGGGAGAGTTCAATTCAATCAAAGTCACAAAGGGAGTGAAGAGGAGTTGGTCCATAGAGCTCTACTCAACTTCAAGTGCTCAAAACTTTAACAAAGCTTCATCTCAACCAGACAAAGTTCCTCTAAGAAAATCAAGTGCCAGTGATCACCTCCGAAGAGGTTAGTGAGTTTTCGAGCTTAATTCTCATAGGTGTTGGTCTTTTGTGAAGTGAACTTTAAGCTCATAGGATCTTAGCCATTGGATGTGTTGGTAATTGCATGATGAAGGTGTGGACTAAATTTTAGCCTAATCTAAGCTCAATCGAGCTCAGATCAAAGCTTGGAAGGTGGAAGGATCTCATTCTTCCTAATCTTTGGCAGGGATGAATCTCTGGCCATCCATCTGCATTGGATGACGGCCAAGATTATTCCCACGTTTATATATCCATTATCCGATTTATAAATCACGAGTGTATCCTCAACCGTCCAATCTTTGATCAGATGGATAAGGATAAAAGTGTGTGCACCACCTCCACCCCCTGTGATTTGATAGATAATTTCATCTAGAATATTTAAAAAAATTCAATGGATTTTGAATTCCCTTTTCTTTGAATATGGGTTTCTTTGGGAATGTTAATTAGTTAATTATTCCCTAATTAGGTGATAAATTGATCTCAAATTTTTAGGATTCATTTTAGGGGATGACCTCTACCTCCCTTAATTTTCTTGAGATTTATTGAGGGCATAATTGGGGAAATTGCTATTTCATTCCCTAATTAACCCTTCCATGTAATTAAGGGTAATTAAGGTGTAATTAGTGGATTTTCCCTATGATTAAATTTGATTAAGGTCGGATCCAATGAGTAGGGGTTTTATGAAATAATTTTAAGGCATTTCCCTTAAGCTATTCTCTAAACCCCACCTCTTCTCTCCTTAATCCCTTTTTAATTAAGAGTTAACTCATTAATCACTCCTTTAAACAAATTTCAAAAATTCTAAAAAGTTCTAGAATGTAATTAATCTACCTTGGGTAGATGCTTAGGTGTTTAATAACCTAAGTTCAATTAAGAAATTAAAACTCCTTTCATAAGTGTGAAGGGGTGTTTTAAAAGTACTCAAGCTAAAACCCCTTAGCTTAATTAACTTTTAATTGTGAGCCAAATTGCATTAGGTCATTTCATTATTTGGTGCATTGCAAATTTAAATACCTTGTGGGTTTTATGTCATCTCATTACTGATAATTACTTAGTTAATTTTTCTAAGGTGGTGTAGGTAAGGGTTAATTAAGCCACTTAATTCATACACTAACCTAATCAACACATAAAAATGGATCTAATTGTCTAAAAATTAAACAAAAATCTCAAACACATATGAGAATGGGTTAGGAATAGTAAACTTATCTCACCTTTTTAAAATTAAATCAAACTTCAAACTCAACAAAAATCATTTTGAAATTCACTTTGATTTATTCTAAATTTTCTTATTCCTTAAGAATGTCTTTAGGATTTAAGCAAAGTGAGTTTGTTTGCATGATTGCATTGCTTTAGATCTTTCCCAACATGTTAAGTTGTATGCCATGTGATTCATGCATTCATAATTTCATGTTTCAAATTTTTAAAATGAAAATTATTTACTTTATGTCAAATGTGCATGTCTTGGCTAAAGTAAAATATGAGTGGCTATTATCACTACTAAATCCAAAATATTTTCTAAACTTATAAATGAAACATCAAATATGAAAGTGTGATATTCTTATACTTTAATTATAAGCTTGCATGTGATGGATTATAAAGTAATGTTTAGTGTAGCCTTTCTTTCTTTCTTATGTTAGCATAGCTTTGAATAGGAGTTAGTAATATGTAGGGTTCATTTGAAAAGAACCCAAGTATTATCTAATTCTATGCCCTATTCATCCCTATGCTATCATCTCAGAAAGATTTCCTACACTTGCATGAATAAATTGCATAAAGAAAATAAATCTATCAAACAACTTTTTCATATTCCTTTTCCACTTTATTTCTTTTATATGCATGTTTGTATTTAAGGAAAGTGGTATATTAGTCTAGACAACCCCAAGGTTGGTAGGATTTAAGTAGCCCTAAGTAGGTTTTATACCTTACACCTCTGGTTAACAATGCCATTATACTCACTTATGCCTTTCTTACTTTCATGTATGTATGTGAAATTTTGGATAAGGAAAACCTTTTCTACTTAAAATCATACAAGCTTAACTTCTAAATTTTCTTAAATGGATTACTTAGCATGCATCATAAAATATGTTACCTACTCTCATTTTCATGTATAGATATGCTTAGGATCCATCCATATGCATGTTATATATGTTGGGAAAGAATTGAAGTAATGTGTGTTATGTGAATTTTGATTCATTTTATTTAATCTTAAAATGACTTTCTTTTTTAATAGGTTTGGTTTAGAGTTTATCTAAACTTAGGATTAATTAAAAATTTTAATCAAAATATTCACCTAAATGAAACTAAAACATGAACCTACTTTAGAAAATTACTTAAGGTTAGGGAAGGAAAGAGAAGTTTTCTTCTCTTTCGCTCTCATCATAACTTAGTAATTAATTGTAGGTTTCATTCAAACCAAATTAAAATATGAAATAAAAATGACCCAAAATACTTAAACAACTTAAATGGAACCCTCCTCTAAATTTCTCATGTCCTTCACACTTAGAAAACTTGAACCTAAAGTTCTAAGTTAATCATACCACTCAACCCTTCAAAGCACACACATTAGCCTAAGTCATCACTTCTAGCCTTAGCTTAGGTCGGTGCATGGTTTGATGTTATGTTTTGTTTTGTGATATATGTTTTATACTGGATGTTAGGGTGTATGCTAGTAGAATGAATGGTAGGACGTTCTTAGTCTAACTATTTTTTTTTTTTGCAGGGGATTGTGCTTAAGGGGCACTATCATAAATAAAAATATAAATGCTTCCTGCTTGTAGGTACTTATAACCCTTAGCATAATCCATAGGATAGGTGGACTTAGTCACCCATGTGTGGGGTGATAAGTCCAATATACATGGTTAGAATTCATTTGGTGTGATTTGACTAACCTTTGTTTTGCAGGTGTTAGTTAAATTTCTACTTTTCCTTTTCATGTAAAAATTTGTATAGTTAGGATCTTGGAATGATTTGTTGTGGGGGATTAGGATGAACATTGGTCATAAGATCTTATCTTATGCACCATGTGAAGCCTTGAAGCATCCACCTTCCAACTATCCAAAAGGAGGAACCAAATGAAAAGAAAGAAGAAAGAAATAAAGAAAGAAGAAAAAGAAAGAAGAAAGAAAGCTTGAAGACCCCAATAACAATGAATTCCTTTGCTTAAATTGTAATTCAATTCATTTATAATCTAGGTTGTATAAGGGTAGAGCTTGGCTACCCATATTTGATATTTTTGGGTTTTTTCGGTGGTGCCTAACCATAACGGCTATTTATTCTTTTTTTATGCTAGTTTTATAAATTGGTTGATGTTTGTTTAACTTGTGCATTAAGTGGCATATTTTTCCTAGTTTCTTCCTTGCTTTATGTATTGCCTGGATGAGTATTAGGCTCTTTAGGGAAAAATAAATCTTTTACCCAACTAATAACTCAAAATAAAACTAAACAACTCATAACCTCACCTAAAGCTTAAGTTTAAATCAAGATAAAAAGAATTAGCAACCCTTTAGCTGGATGAGCATTTATTTATAATATCATGCACAAATACATCTTATTTCACTCTTGATTGGAGGGCTTCCACCTTTTTCAGAGAACCCAGCTTGACCTTTGAGGGCCATGGTGGAAACTCACCTCATAAACTTCTCTCTGATTTTAGCCAATAATCTGATTTCTCATGCATTAGTTATAAAAATCCTATCAGCTTGAGTCAAAATATTTATCCAAAATGAAAAATAAAATGAAATTTGAAATGTATTAGATTTAAGCCATTTGAAGCATGTCCATTTACATGTTCTAGTCTCTTTAGGGAGTAAGTTTAAGGACTTAGTCTCTTTCTAAATAAAAATAGCCTAACTATCTTGCATTAAGTATAAAGACTTGCCTACATGCATTTAAAATCGTAGGAGGAGTTAGTTGGTAGCCAGTGGTTAAAGTCCAAGTTGTCGGTGGTTTGTCCTCTCTTGTGGAGGCAATTACCATTTTTGCCTTAGATTTAGGTTGTGCTTCCAGCCCTCGCCGAAGCTCCCTAAATTTAGGTTCTAAGGTTATTTTTCCCTTTGTGGACCATAAGCATAATTCCTCACCTCCTAGGAATTTCCTTAATCTTGTGTTAAGGAATCATAAGTCCTAAATTTCTAATGAAAATGTAACTCAAATAAACTAAATCAATTTCTAAAATGTAAAGCCCAATTTTAGGATAGTTTGAGATACTCGCTAGATTTCCTAGCATCGTGAGCATCTCCTACTTATTCCCATTTTGGCTTCGATAATAACTCCCTCTTTTGATCAATCCTATTTGATCTTCAAAAATAAATCAATTGATTGATAGTCCTTCCTGAAATCTTATGATCATTTGTCGAGCTTTCCTAAGGAATCCCCATTCCTTAGAATGTAATTAACTATGGGGGCTTGCGCCTATAGGGAACTTAATGAACCCAGTTTAAAATAAACCCTACTTTACTTTTTCATGTAAAGCAGGGGAAGAATCTCTAGTACATATGTAGACCCATCGTCCTTAAGAGTCTTTATTGAGGAGATTGGTTCCATTTAAGGGTAGTGACTTCCATCTTTTGAATAGTACAATATTTCCTTGATAATGTATCTGATCACCTGAATAAGTACATCTGAGGATTTGCATGGCATCTTACCAAGATGAATTTCTATAAAGGTGTCCTCTTTCTTTTCTCACCAATAGATTTGAAAGGCGACTCTCTATATAGGAATTTTTCTCCACAATGGATTTCAATCATGTGGAATTGATTTGAGTTTGGAGATAATCAATTAAGCTGGAATTAATTTAGGTTTAATGTTTATTTGATTTGGAATTTGACATGAAGGAAGGAAGTGAAGAATGTGGTTCAAGCAATAGGGTAGGCAAATTTTCCTAACACCCCTAGGGCATGACCTATTCCTATGGAAACCTCTTCTAAGTCTCTAGGGTTAGGTACCTAATCACTAGATGTGTCTAAAGACTAAGGATCTCTTAAAGTCTAAGAGGAGTCCTATGTCTAAGATGGAGGGGTTGAGAGCTCATTCTAAAAATGAGGTCAACAAATGACGCTCAATAGGTGTGGTGTGACTAACAAGGAACATCGCACATATTGGTGTTGATTTAAATGATCAACAATATTGAATGATCACAAGCACTAACAGAGATAATCTACTCCTAACCTGAGGTGTAGATAGAATACAGAGCTTAGTGCAATGTGACTCTACTCATGTCAAAAACATAAGAGAGGATGGGGGAATCCACTAGGGATATAGTATGTGAACCTTCCATTAGGGAAGCATGTTCAAATCATCCACAAAGGGATGAGAGTTTTGATTCAAGTTGAATCTCACTAGGGAGAAATTTGATTTGTTTAATTATGTTTATTTTAGATTTTTTTATTTTGAAGTGGGTCCTGTTGGATTGCGATGGGTTGTAGTGAGTAAGGACCATGATGGTCTTGATCTACTACAGATTTACCAATCTAAAGGGGTAGTCAAAAGTAGGGCTATCCAACCAAAGGGAATGACTTTCGGTGTGCAACAGTTGTACTAGGAAGAAAGTGTAGTAGACTTACATGCTCCAAACTGGGACCGATTCTTTGGGGTGATCTATTGGAAAGACAGTCGGCTACTAGTCTATTGAGTGAATCTTCTTTGGGGACTTAAATAAACTTAGAGATAGTCAAAGATTGATTTCATTTTAATTTTTTTTATTATGAATCCCATTGGTTTGCGATGGGCTGCACTGAGAAGGGACCATGGTGGCCTTGATCTAACACAGATTTACCAATCCAAAGGGGTAGTCCAAAGTAGAGCTATCCAACCAAAGGAATGTCTTTCGTGTACAATGATCAATTTAGGGAAGAAAGCTCGGGGACTCACATCTTCCACTATAAAAGAACGCTATGGCGACACATTAGCAAGGCAACATGTCCCACCCGACCTAGGACTGACTATTGAGTGAATGCCGTTGGGGGACTTAAACCAGCTCAAAGATAGTCAAAGATATATTTCATTTTTAATTTGTTTTGATTATGAATCCCATTGGTTTACGGTGGACTACACTGAGTAGGGACCATGGTGGCCTTGATCTAACACAGATTTACCAATCCAAAGGGGTAGTCCAAAGTAGGGCTATCCAACCAAAAGAATGTCTTTCGATGTATAATGATCAATTTAAGGAAGAAAGCTCAAGGACTCACATCTACCACTACAAAAGAATGCTGGTGCAACACATTAGCAAGGTAACATGTCCACCCAACCTAGGGCTGACTATTGAGTGAATGCTGCTGGGGGACTTAAACCAGCTCAAAGATAGTCAAAGATAGATTTCATTTTAGTTCATTTTGATTATGATGAATCCCATTGGTTGGCGATGGACTGCATTGAGTAGGGACCATGGTGGCCTTGATCTAACATAGATTTACCAATCCAAAGGGGGTAATCTACCAACCACAAAGTAGGACTATCCGACCAGAGGAGGTGCCTTTTGGTGTGCAATGGTCAAGTTAGAAAGAAAGCGCGGGAACTAACATCTTCCAAAATAAGGAACCATTGGGGTGATCGGTTGGCAAGGCAACAGATCAAACCTGACATAGGTCTTACTATTGAGTGAATGCCGCTGGGGGACTTAAATCAGCTCAAAGATAATCAAAGATAGATTTCATTTTCTTAGTCTATTTGTTTTGATGGATTCTGTTGGTTTGCAATGGTTCAAACTGAGAAGGAACTTATATCAGCCTAGGCCTATCTCAGATTTGTTGAACCAAAGGGAATAGTTTCCCAGCCGATGGGAGAACAATCTGACCAAAGGTGTGCCTTTCGATTTGCAATGATCAATTTAAGGGAAGAAAGCTCGAGGACTCACATCTTCCACTACAAAAGAACACTGGGGTGATCGATTACTTCGGACAATAAATTGAACCCGACCTAGGGCTGCCCGTCAATTTGCAACAGTCATGCTAGAAAGAATGCGTCATAGTCTTACATCTTCCAAAGTGGAATGACTTTCGGGTAACCTGTTTATGGAAAAATAGATTGAACCCAGTTTAAGAGTGACTATGGAGTGAGTATCGACCCAGAGATTTATCTCAACTCAGGTAGTCATGCAATTCCTATTGGGAGTTCTACTGATACTACCCTAAAGATAGGATGCCTGCTTGAGAAAAGGGGCCCTTTGGGGCTTGAATTCCTAATCCATAAGTGAATTAAATTTATTTATTTTATTTAGTTTGTTTATCATGGACCATGTTAGTTTGTGAGGGATCAAATTGAGAAGGAGCTTATATCAGCCTAGACCTATCTAGATTTAATAGAACTAAGGGAGAATCTGGACATCTGTTGAACAAAATTCTCCAACTATAGGGGTGGCTACTATGAAAGGGGGACTGTCCAATTCAAAGTAACTTGGGTAGTGTCTAAATGGGGTCACAAAGGTCGTGATCCAAATAAAGTGCCCGCCAGGGATGGGACCACTAAAGGCTTGATCCAACACCCTATAGAAAATGACATGGCTAGTCACATATCACATAAGTATTCAGTGTCCAACTCAAGGGGAAATCTCGGGGACTCACATCTGCCAAGAGTGGTGTACTCACTGGGTGAGTTGCTGTCAGCATAGTGAACATCAACCAACTTAAGGTACCCATCAGTTTGTAATAATCAGCATAGGAAGAAAGATTAGGGACTCACATCCTCCTATAGCGAAACTGATCACTGGGATAGTCTATCTTTGGATCGACAAGTGCCATTCGACTTAGGGCGACTACTAAGTGAATGCCACTAGGGGACTTATATCAACTCAAACATAATTGAGAGAAAAGGAGCCTCTGGGGGACTTACGCTAAACCTCAAATATACTCAACCTAGTTAGTGCATGATGGCTAGTTCAAGAAGAAAGCTCAGGGACTCACATCTTCTTAAATAAAGTCAATATGAGGTAGCTTACTGACTAGGTAATGAAGACTACCAAACTAACAAGGAGCTCGTTGGTTTGCAATGATTAAACTAAAAAGAAGGCACGGGGACTCACATCTTCCAAACAAGAAACCACTGTGGTGACATACTAGTGAGGTAGTATGTAGACCCGTCCTAGATAAACTAATGACTGAGTACCATAGGGGGCTTGCTCCCATATCAAGATAGTCTGAGATAAAAGACTTGAGCTTGTTTTTGTGCATGTGTAAAAGGGAATATGATACCTTTGGGGGACTCATACACCTACCTTAAACACACTGGATATTTTGATGAAATGGTTCCACGGATGGCAGTCGAGATTCCCACCAAGAAAGGATGCCACTTGGGTTCTCTCACACCTAACTTAGTTATGCTAGTCGAAATAGGATGCCTCTTGGGTTCTCTCACACTGATTCTAATAGTGCTGAGAGATTGTGTTTGTGTTGTGAAAGAGGGATAGGATACCTCTGGGGACTCTTACACCTACCCTAAACACGTCATGGCAGATTCACAAGATAAGCAAACAACGCTTCAAAGAAGAGAAGATTTGGATGAAAGGGAATCATATTTTATTGATTTATAGAATTATTTTCAAAACATGATTTTTTTATGAGTAGTATTTCTTCAAATAGAGCTCATTAATTGGAAGCATCCAGTGTTCCCCTTTACAATCAATAAGCAGATAAGATCCTCCTTAGTAGGCCTTCTCTATGACATAAGAGCCTTCCCAAGTGGGTTTAAACTTGCCTCCCATATTTCAACGGGCAATAATTGGTCTCCTTAAGACTAACACAAGATCTCCTACTTATAAAGACCTAGGACGAACCAGCTTTTTGTGAGCTTGAATCATTTTGGCCTTGTATAACTTGAGGTTTTGGCACGCCCGTAGGCAACTCTCTTCCAAACCTTCGAGCTCTTCTAACCACAACTTTGCATTCTTCTCTATAGTAATCTTGTTACCCAATGTTATTCTTAGTGCAGGGAGTTAGACTTCTAAAGGTAGAATAGCTTTAGACCCATACACTAAAGAAAATGGGGTAGATTGAGTTGAAGTTTGGTATGTGGGGCGGTAGGCCCACAAGACTTCAACCAGCTGCTCATTCCACTATCACTTGTCGTCATCCAATGTCTTCTTTTAGTATCCAGATGAGAGTTTTGTTGAATGCTTCTGCTAAACCATTTGTTCTAGGGTAGTAGATGGTGGAGTATCTCCAATCTATACCATATATTATGGCAAGCTGTTGATCTTAGTTCTTTTGAATGCAGTATCATTATCGGATATAATTCATCGAGGCACCCTGAACCTATATACGATATGGTTCCTGAAAAACTGAAGCACATGTTGTGCTTTGATCTCTCCTAGTGGGATTGCCTCCTCCCACTTAGAAAAGTAGTCGGCGGCAGCTAAGATGAATCGGTGACCCTTGGAAGAAGGAGGATTGATCGGACCCATAATGTCAGTACCCCAACACTCAAATGGCCATGAAGCCAATGTAGGGTGTAGAATGTTGGCTGGTGTACCTGACACTGATGTCATCTCCTAGCTATATCCATGCAGTCTGTAATTATGGTGAATAAAATTTATATAGAGTCACCTTCAAACTCTATGGGGAGAGAGAGAAGGAAAAAATTTAGAAATTCATCTTTTTAGGATGTCATGCAGATCCACAGATGTGCTTATTCAAGTGATCGGGTATGCCATCAAGGAATAGTGTACTATCTCAAAAGATAGAAGTCACTGCCCTTTAATGGACCTAATCATCTCGATAAGGACTCCTAAGGATGATGGGTCTGCATATGTACCAGAGATTCTTCCCCTACTTTACATGAAAAAGTAAAGCAAAGTTTATTTTAAACTAGGTTCGTTAAGTTCCCTACAGAAGTAAACCCCCATAGTTAATTACATCTTAAGGAATGGGAATTCCTTAGGAAAATTTTTGATTAAGGTAAATGATCATTATCTTTAAAGATTTTAATAGGAAAGGGACTATCAATTGATTAGTTCATTTTTGAAGATCAAATGGGATTGATCAAAGAGAGGGAGTTATTAGTGAAGCCAAAGGAAGATAAGTAAGAGATTCTCATGATGTTAGGAAACCTAGTGAGCATCTCAAACTATCCTATGGTTGGGCTTTACATTTTTGAGATTGATTTAGTTTGTTTGAGTTACATTTTTCATTAGAAATTTAGGACTTATGATTCTATAACACAAGATTATGGAAATGCCTAAGAGGTGAGAAATTATTCTTATTACCCATGAAAGGGAGAAGCAACCTCAGAACCTAAATCTAGAGAGCTTTGGCGAGGGCCGAAAGCACAACCTAAATCTAAGGTGAAAATGGGTATTTGGTTTGCCTCCACAAGAGAGGAAAAATTACCCAACAGCTTGGACTTACAACTACCTGGGGAGGCCACCAACTAACTCCTCCCATAATTTTAAATACATGTAGGCAAGACATTATGCTTATGCAAGATAACTAGGCTTTTATTTATCTAGAAAGAGACTAAGTCCTTAACTCACTCTCTAAAGAGACTAGATCATGTAAGGGCTTGCTTCAAATGACCTAAATCTAATGCAATTCAAATTTTGTTTTATTTTTATTTTTGGATAATTATTTTGACTCAAGCTAATAGGATTCATATGACTAATGCATGAGAAATCAAGTTATTGGCCAAAATCAGTGAGAAGGGAGGAGGTGTGTTTCCACCATGGCTCTCAAAGGTCAAGCCAAGTTTCTCTGGCAAAGGTGGAAGCCCTCCAATCAAGAGTGAAATAAGATGTTGTTGTGAATAATATTGTAAAAGAAATACTCATGCAGCTAAGGGGTTGATAATTCTTTTATCTTAATTTTAAACCTAAGCTTTAGGTGAGGTTATGAGTTCTTTATTTTTTTAATTTGAGTTATTAAGTTTGATAAAAGATTTATTTTCCCTAAGAGCCTAATCCACATCCAGGCCATACATAAAGCAAGGAAGAAACTAAGGAAAGATGCTACTTAATGAAAAAGCTAAACATATCATCAATCAATTTATAAAGCTAATCGCAAAAAAAAAAGTTGTTGTTATCGGGCACCACCATACAAACCCGAAAAGAAAAATGTGGCTAGCCGAGATCTACCCTTATACAACCTGGATTACAAATGAATGAAATTACAATTAAGCAAGGAATTCATTGCTATGGCATCTTCAAGCTTCATTTCTTCTTTCTTCTTTCTTCTTCTTTTCTTCTTTCTTCTATGGTTTCTTCTTTTGGATGGTTGGAAGATGGATGCTCCAAGGCTTCACATGGTGCAAAAGATAGGATCTTATGGCCAATTTTCATCATAATCCCCATAATAATCATTCCCAAAATTCTAATTGCACAAATTTACATGAAAAAGGAAAAAAATGGAAATCTAACTAACACTTGCAAAACAAAGGTTAGCTAAAACAAACAACACAAATCCCAAGTATGTATATTGAACTTATCACCCCACACATGAGTGACTAAGTTCACCTGGCCTATTAGATTATGCTTAGGGGTTTAAAGCACCTGCAAGCAAAAGTATTTATATTTTTATTTATGATAGTGCCCCTTAAGCACAATCCCTTACAGAAAAGAATAGTTAGACTAAGAGCATCCTACTATTAATTCTAAGAGCATACATCCTAACATTCAGTCTAAAACATTTATCATAAAACAAAACAAAATATAAAACCATGCACTGCCCTAACCTAAAGCTAGAAGTGGTGACTTAGCCTAATGTGTGTGTTTTGAAGGTTTGTGTGGTATGCTTAACTATGGCTTTAGGTTAAAATTTTCTAAGTGTGAAAACACTTTCAACTTAGAGGGGGTTTCATTTAAGTTGTTTAATTATTTTGGGTTGATTTTATTTCATTTTTTGATTAGGTTAAAATGAATCTTACAATTAATTACTAAGTTGTAAATAGAGGGAAAGAGAAGGGAACTTCTCTTTCCTTCCCTAACCTAAGTAATTTTTAAAGTAGATTCACATTTTAGTTTTGTTTAGTGAATGTTTTTATTAAGTCTTTTAATTAATCCTAAGTTTAGATAAACTCTAAACAAACATATTAAAAAAGAAATGCATTTTAAGATTAAAGAAAATGAATTCAAAAAAACACACATTACTTCATTTCTTTCCCAACATGTATAACATGCATATGAATGAATCCTAAGCATATCTATACACACAAATGAGAACATTTAACATACTTTATGATGCATGCTAAGTAATTCATTTAAGGAAATTTAGAAGTTTAAGATGCATGATTTTCATTAAGTAGAAAAGAGTTTCTTTATCCAAGTTTTCACATACACACATGAAAGTAGAAAAGGCATAAGTGAGTACAGCGCCATTGTTAAATAGAGGTGTAAGGTACAAGACCTACTTAGGGATATTTAAAGCCTCACAACCTCAGCATTACCTAGACTAATATACCACTTTCCTTAAATAAAAACATGTGTGTAAAAGAAATGAATGGAAAAGAAAAAATGCAAACGTTGTATTACTTGATTCATTTTGTTTATGAAATTTATGTATGCAAGTATAGGTAACCCTTCTTAGGTGATAGCATAGGGATGAATAGGATATAGAATTAGGTAAGTGTTAGGTTATTTTCAAATGAACCATACATCTTACCAACTCCTATTCAAAATTATGCTAACATAAAAGAGAAGGGAGACCTATGCTAAGCACACCTTTATATTCTTTCACATGCAAGCTTATAATTAAAATATAAATAACACACTTTCAGATTTGATAATTGATTTATATGTTATGAAAATAATTTGAATTTAGTAGTGATAATAGCCACTCATATTTCTACTTTAGCAAACACATGCAAATTTGACATAAAGTAAACAATTTCATTTTTAAATTTGAATTTGAAAAACATGAATGCATGAAACCACATCACATACAAATTTAACATGTTGGGAAATAATCAAAGCAATGAAATCATGTAAACACATTCACTTGAATTAAATCTTAGAGACATTCTTATGAAATAAGAAAGTTTAAAGAAAATCAAAGTTCATTTAAGATAAATTTTGTTTAGTTTCAAATTTGATTTAATTTTGAAAAGGTGAGTTGTGTTTGCTATTCCTAACCCATTCCAACATATTTTTTATATTTTTGTTTAATTTTTAAGTGATTAGATCCATTTTTATGCATTAGTTAGGTTAAGGTATGAATTAAGCAAGTTAATTAACCCTTACCTACACCACCTTAGTATAGTTAACCAAATAATTATGAGCCAATGAGATGACATAAAAACTCATAAGGAATTTAAATTTGTAATGCACCTAAATAAGAAAAAAAGGCCTAATGCACTTGGCTCATGATTATAGTTAATTAAGCTAAGTTTTTTAAGTAATTTCAAACAACCTTTCATACATATGAATTGGGTTTGATTTTTAATTGAACTTATGCTATTAAACACTAAGCATCTACTCAAAGTAGATTAATTAAGTTTTTGGAAGTTTTAAAATTTTAAAAAATTAATTAAGGGGATAATTAGTGAATTAACCTTAATTAAGAAGATTAAGGAGAAAAAGGGGTTTAGGAATAGCTTAAGGATATGCCCCAAAATTATTCTAAACCTCTATCTACTAATCTGACCTTAATCAACTCTAATGGATTAAAACCACTAATCATACCTTAATATCCTTAATTACATAAGGAGGGTAATTAGGAAACCCATATTTCCAATTAAGCCTTCAATAAATCCCAAGAAAATTAGGAGGAAAGTCATCTCTAAAATATACCAGAGTTTGGATTAATCTTAATTAAGAAGTAATTAGAAAAATATAATTTTTAGTTAAACTTAAAATCAGAGAAAAGCATAATTTAAAATCTATTGGAATTAATTTTAAAATATTGTAGGTTAAATTATCTTTCCATGATTTATTTCATATTTTCTAAATTTTTTATTGAGGGTGAAATTTTTAAAGATGCATGATTAATTAGGATTAATTAAAATCCTAACTAATCCCAGCTCAAATACATGTATGGTGGCTGCGGTCGATGCTTTACATGTGTCATGCAATGAGCATCACACTTAAACATCACATCCAAAATATGGCATGGCGGCGGGATGTGCTTTGATCTCTATCATCTGATCAAAAATCAGATGGCTAGAGATCTCCCCTCGATTTAAAAGGGATAAATCATTTTCTAAACATGGGAATCTCATCCAAAATAATGGATGGAGGGAGATCTCCCAGTTCTTAAGGCTCAATAGAGACCATCCATGATCTAGGGAAGATCAGAGCAGAGCTCATTGAAACAAAACTTAACCCACACCATCTAAAATAAGGAACACATCCAAAGGTGGAATTTGTATGAATTAAAATTCTTTCAAATACCAACACCTCCTATGCTAATGGTCAAAATTCCATACCTCAAGTTTCGAGATGATGAGGTAACTTGTCTCAGTTGAGATGAGGCCTTGGGTTGAGTGGATTATTCTATGGACCAACACCACTTCAAGTCCCTTGACTTTAATCCAACTTCTCCTTGCTATGGGAACTTAAAAGCTTGGTGTGAGTTGGATTGGTCAGAGGAAGTGTGAAAGAGGAATTGGAGTTTGATTTGGGAGAAAGTGAGAAGTTCAAGTGAGCTCCCTATTTTTTGGAAATGAGAAATCTCATATTCAAATCCCTCTTAGAAGCTTAGAAGGCTCTCGATCTTTCCAACACTCTAGGCTTAGTCAAATTGAGGAATGATGAATTTGAATTGAATTAGGGGGAGTATATCTCCCCCTTGAAGGATTGGATGACCACAAGCTTCTTTGCCATTTTGATCCAATTGACCACAATGGGAAGGTTGTTTGATCCATTTGAGTTGGCACATGGTTGATTTGAGGCCTTGAGTGGATTACTCCATGTGCATTCAGTGAGTGGAAGAGGATTTAATGAGCTAATTTGACCCATGGGGTTGGGTTTGGCCTTGGGTCCATTTGGGCAAACCCATTGGGTTGTGCACCACTCTTCATTGGGTCCAGCTGTAGGAAGGCATCAAGTGGATATGAAGAGGGTAAGACCAAATTACCCATATATTAGGCCAAAATTAGCTCTATGGCCTAGTGGTAGAATGGTCATTTTGCTATTTTTTTCAATTTGGATATGTTGGGTATGTGGAGAAACTAGGTTTGGCCAAGTTTCATGAGATTTAAAATTCATTTGATAAGGTTTGGCTCATGTTGACCCATTTAGGTCAAAATGGGTCAACTTGGGTCAAGTTGACCAATTGGTCAAATTGGGTCAAACCAAGGGTTGGGTCAAGTTCATATGACCATTTGAAATGTTTAGGTGGCTTTGGTTTGGTTCAATTTGGTTTAGTTTGAATTTGGCTCATATGACTTTAATTTAGGTCAAATGGGTCAAGTTGACCTTTGACCCATTTGACTTTGGGCTAGGTCAAGGTAGGTTTAGGTTTGGTTAGTCATGTGGATATTGGTGTCTTTATTTCAATCAATTTTGGTTATGTTCAAATTTGGCTCAACATGACTCCTTTAGGTCAAGTTGGGTCTAAGTCAATTAGGCTAGGTTGGGTCTAGTTGGGTGAGGCTTTGGTCAAGTTCAATAAGTGATTTGGAATGAACTTGACCCATTGGTTTGAATCAATTTGGCTTAGATCAAGTTTTGACACATTTTGACTTTTTAGGTCAAGTTGGGTGGGTCAAGTGGCCAATTGGGCTAGGTGAGGCTCAAATGTTGACTTGGTCAAGTTCAAACATAGGTCATGAATGAACTTAGTTCAATGGTTTCAATGAATTTGGCCTATGGTGGATTTTGGCTATGTTAGGTTTCATTTTGGGTTAAGTGTTGACTTAGTCAACCCTTAGGTTTGACTTGGTTTGACCCAATTTGATTGATTGATCATCCCATGATGATTGTTGATCATGATGAGAGGCATAAGTGAGTTTAGTTCAATCACATTTGGTTAGGATTATAATTGGGCTCATAAGGGTACTTTAGGTCACTTTGGGTCAAGTGAGCCTAAGTGGGTTAAATGGCTTCGTCAAAGCTTGATTTGAGATTGATTGATCTTGTATATGGACTTATGATTGAAATATAAATCCATTTGCAAGTGGTTTGAAGTCAAATGGGTTTTGATTCATTTGACACTTTCATATTCAAAGGAAGAACATGAAAGGATTTTGGCTTTGATTTTTGAATTGGATTTTGATTTGGTGAAGTTTGTATTTATATATGGATTCATGATTGTAGGGTTGATTGAATCATGAAGAAAAATCAAGAGTTTGGCTTGATTTGAAGTTGATTAGGCTAAGTTCAAGATTTTGACTTGAAAGGCTTAGGTTGGATTTTGAGTTGATTTGAGTTTGATTGATCTTGTACATGGACTTATGATTGAAATATAAATTCATTTGCAAGTGGTTTGAAATCAAATGGGTTTTGATTCATTTGATAATTTCATATTCAAAGGAAGAACATTAAAGGATTTTGGCTTTGATTTTGAATTTTTGATTTGGTGATTGAATTTTGTATTTATATATGGATATGTATGATTGAATCATGAAGGAAAATCAAGGTTTGACTTGATTTGATGATTAGGCTAAGTTCAATGACTTGAAAATTAGTTGGATTTTGTTGATTTTTTGATTTTAGAATTCATTTTGATTGTTTGAATTTCTATTTCATTTATATATGAATATAAATGAGAATATAAATGGATCATAGAAAATTCAAGGATTTGAAGTGATTTGATCATGATTTAGGCTAAGTCCATTAAAGGGATTTAAGGACTTAGAAAACTTTGATTTGGAGTTTGAATTTTGAATTTGGTTTGATTGATTTATATTTCATTTATATGGATATAACTAAAATATAAATGAGTTTTGAGAAAATCATGAATTTGAATTGATTTAGATTTGATTGGCTAAGTCAATTAAAAGGAATTTAAGGACTTAGATTTTAGATTTGGAATTTAATTTTTGGATTTGATTTGATTGATTTCTATTTATATTTTATTTATATATGTGAATATAAATAAGTTATGAGAAGATCCCATAAATTTGAATTGATTTGATCATGTTTAATGTTAAGTCTTTACATCACTGTGATAGCTAACTCTAGGTCAGCAATCAATGCCTCATACTTAGCTTCATTGTTGGTGCAGGGGTTGGAAAGATAGTATGAGAATCTCATCACATTGCAGTCTCGAGTTAAGAGAACTATTCCACTTTCTGGAAGAGTAGATCGTGGTGCTTCCCCTTTATGAAAGAAGCTACACCATCAAAATACATCTCCCATCGGTGGTTGTCAACCTTCCCTAAGTTCATGATTTGTTCATCAGGGAGATCGTCACTAAGAGAATCATGAAGTGGGTGTCTGCTAAAATCTACTAGTGCTTATCCTTACCACATGGAGGCGAATGTGATATCAAATTGTGAGTATCATGGGACAAATGTCGGATAGCATTGGCCGTGTCATAAGATCTTGTAGTGGATTGATTAAATCAAGTCCACCTTATGAGAAAGCATGTAATGTCGTAGCTTTTGGGAAGCAAAGATCAAAGCTAAGCAATGTTTCTCAATAAGTGGATAGTTCACTTCAGTAAGAATCAGACGATGATTGAGGTAGTAAAGAGCATTCTCCTTTCCTTCATCATTGGCTTGGGCCAACAGAGCATCGATAGAGTCATCTAATTCAGTAGTGTAGAGGATGAGTGGTCTGCCCAGGATAGGGGTTGCTAGAACTGGTGGCTTCACCAAATACTGCTTGATGTCTTCAAAGGCATGTTAGCACTTATCATCCCACTTGAACTTGGCGTACGTTTTGATAAGTGTTGAGAATGGATTACATCTCCCCAATAGGTTGGAAATAAAGCATCTTAGATAGAGGCCAGCCATCCTTGAAAGGATCTGAGTTGAGTTAAACTCTTAGGCGGTGGCATTTCTAAGATAGCTTTGATCTTTTCTGGATCTATCTCTATTCCCCGATGTCGGATAACAAAATCAAGGAACTTCCCTGAAGCTACTTCGAATGAACACTTCAGGGGGTTCATTTTGAGGTTATATTATCATAACTGTTCAAAAATTACTCTCAAGTCAAAGAGGTGGTCTTCCTTTTCTTTACTTTTGACTATGAGATCATCAATGTAGCACTCATTCTGATGATGGATGAGTTCATTGAAGATCTTAGTCATGGCCCATTGGTATGTAGCACCAGCATTTTTAAGGCGAAAGCATGACCCTATAATAGATTTATGGGGTTGAAAGCAATGTTTCTTTCATCTTGAGACATCTTGATTTGGTTATAGCGAGATGACCCATCCATGAAAGAGAAGACTGCATGATATGAGGCAATTTCCACCATTAATTTTGGTATAGGAAGAAGAAACTCATCCTTAGGGCATGCCTTATTTAAGTCCATAAAATCTACACAAATGCAAATTTGGCCATTTTTCTTCTTAACTAGGATGACAGTGGCTAACCAGGTAGGATATTTTTCTTTCCTAATAAAATCAACATCGATCGATTTCATGACTTCAGAAATGACTTATTGTTTAATTTCTAATCGCATGCGTCTATGAGCTTGCTTAATAGGGGTAATATTAGGGTCTATTGCTAGCTTGTGAACCGCAATGTCAGGAGATAATCCAGACATTTTTTCATAACTCCATGCAAAGCAGTCTTTAAACTCAGTCAATAGCCTAACTAAGTCATTGGTTTCTTCTTCATTCAACAATGAACTGATGTACATCGAGCGAGGATTTTCTGCTTCCCCAAGGTTAATTTCTTTGAGCTTATCTATTATTGAATGGATTTTTTTTCTTCAAATTTTGGAGGTGCATCATTGACTTGAAGATCATTTGGATCATCTAAGATTTCTAAACACACATCCTCATAAGAGTTGGTGTTGTGTGAAAAGAACCTATCAGACTCCAAATGATTGGTAACAACTCAGCAGTAATTATCATTGTCAATTAGACCCACTGTATTGAATCCTAGTCCTAATCTTGATTACACCTCCCTGCTTTGTTGTTCCATAGTTTCTCAAAATACTCGACTGTGCCTGGACTATGTATGAGGAACCAAACCTCTCTGTATAAGATTATGAACACAAGGCGAGTAAAAGTCAAATGGTAATTCCATTAATTCTTTAAATGAATCCTCCTCAAGTTCTACATCAACTTGGGACTTGAGGATGATGATCCCAAAAATAATCTCTTGACTTTCATACATGGAAGACTTAGGGGCTTCACTACTAAACCTTCAACTTTTAAGATGAAAGTGAGGTTAGAGCTAAGGTTTCTAATGTCTGATAGTTTTACATGCATTTCATTCGAATAGTTTGCTTTGTCTGGAGATCTTGTCTTCGTCACTATCTGGATCGAAAGTCACCTCCAATGGAACCCTCTAAGAGGGGTTGGCTGGTATACTAATCACATGAGACTCATCCTCCGAGCTGGATTCCAAGTCTATGTGAATAGTAGGGGTATGTGAACATAACCTTTTGGATGATGGCCAAAGAGGGGTCTTCCACCTCTACAGCCTCATTTTACGCCTCTACCTTTGCTTGGTGGAGGTTGAGTCATCCTACCCACATGTCCATATGATGGAATGAAATGTGTGGAATGTGATATGCGGCTATTTCTTCTTCAATTCCCCTTTCTTGTTCACTTGGATTTTCATTTTTCTTTTCTTTTTCTTTTCTTTTTCTTTTTCTTCATTTTCTTTTCTTTTGAATTTGATTGAGTTTATCAAGTTCATGAGAAAGGGTGTTTTAGGAAGATAGTAAATTGCATCCTCATAAATCTCAACCTCTCTAGCGAAAATGGCTTTTCATCTCCTTTGATAATACTCAATCCCATCCTTTCGAACTTGATGGAGGAGGATGGAATCATCTTATTCGATGTATCCAAGGCTCGAGCAAAGTAGTGAATGAAGTATTCAAATCAATGATATAAAACTTGGCTTCAATCTTCCATTCACCTATCTCCAAAGGTAACACTATGGAACCTAAAGCCCGCTCACCTTATTTATTGAATCCTCTCAACATCATCTAATCTCCTCAAAGTGTGGAGATGTTGATCTTCAAATAGGCAAAGGTCTTTAGACTCATAATGTTCATCGATGCACGGATCGAGAACTCTAGCAGTATGCAATCATGTAAATTATAATGTAGAGGCGGTTGTGCTCCGTCCCCAGTAGGTCTTCATCTGTGAAAGTATCTCCTTAGCTTATTTGGAATAATGTGCCTCTTCATCAATAGCGGTCGGTAGCTATATCTCAGATCAAGGAGCCTTGATTAATGATTCTCATCTCTTTGGATAAGACAAGGGCATCATTATATGCTTAGCTTAGATAGCAACTTTCTTAGGTGAGAGAGGACATATTATAGTCCACCTTGGTGATCCTCCACAAGCATATCCAAGGGTGGAGCATCACGTGGAGGGCTTCTCGATCCTCACACCAATGACTTATTTTCCTCTATCTTGAGGTGCTGAGGAGGTAGAACCACTCTGAGAGGTTGACTTTGGTGATCTCTTGTGGCGGGGTAATGGAAGATTCTACACTTGCTCAGCTCACCTGACTTCTCCTATGGGACCCTCAGAATCGGATGATTCCAAGTCTATCTCAAGAGGCGAACATATAGTATTCAAAGTGGAAAAATCTAACTCTGAATCATAAAGAGGAGGATTAGAATTATTATAGTTATTTTGACTTGAAGAGTTATCATTAGGAATAGAAGTAGACAACCCAGTGACACAGATGTAATTCAAACTAGCTTTATTCTTCAATTTCTTGGATTTGATAGGAGGTACAAAGTAGAAATCAAGTAAAGTAAGTGGGGTAGGATTTGATGCCCTTATCCATACAAGAGTTACTAGTAGAAGAAGAATAAGAAGTTAAAGAGGTGCTCAATGTAGCTACAATGGTAGGCTGGTGGACTCGGTCGATGGCTACTTATTGGCTATCAGGGCTAGCATGGGTTCTTTACTTGAGCTCCCCTTTGCTTGAGTTGGCACTAGCAACTTGCAAACCTTCCTTGATGTTGGAGGTTTGGTTCAACACACAAGGAAAGTTTCTTGATCTTGAATAATCTTTTTTAGAGGTTTTGGATAAGGTGATATCCCAACCTTCTTTGGTTTTGGAAGGATCACAAGTATCCCAAGGATTACCTAATGGGCGGATGGTTGTTCCATAAGGTATTCCTTGGGATAACTATAGCACCGATCTTGAAGCTATGTTCAAGCCAGGTCCTTGAATGTAAAAGCAATCCTCCAAAACATGACCTAGCATACGATGGTAGGGGAGTTAGGATCATGGCTTTTGCCTACTTCCTCCGTCTCTAGGCTCAAGCTAAAATCAAGTTTCTTTAGAGATTCTTAAAGACTTTTTGATTACCTCCCTCTTAAATGAATAAGGCTTGTTAAGCTTATCTAAAAGAGTAGGTGGGCCATAGCTACCTGGCGAGGGATATGTGTGCCACTACTTCGATGATATGGCGAGAGGCGAGTGTGGATGGAGGTGTGGTAGCACTCGATGGTGGTAGAGAAGGTGGAGGCTGGGGTTGTGATCTCTATCTCTAGGTGGTTGCTTATCACTATCATTTGCTCCCAACTTCTTCTCATGCCTTCTATCTTCTTGAGATCTTGAAAAGGCAACTATTTAGCCTCTTCTTGTAGACTAGCCATCTTGTTGATTAACTTCTCAAAAGTTTTGATAATGAAGCCCTTAAGCATGAAGGCGACCGACCATGGATATTCTTTAAAAGAATATTGATGGCATGTTGTTCAGACAGCTGGGGCTCGTATTTCATACTCAAGTTCTGCCATCTGAGAATGTAGTCAACAAAGGACTTACTTGGGTGTTATTGCACTACAATAAGATCACCCACAGTGACCCTTTATAGAGCTCCAACAAACCACCTGATGAAAAGTTGCTCCAACTCAGCAAATGTCTTCACTGAACTATTGGGAAGTTCAACGTACCATTCAAATGCTATACCTGCTAAGCTACTGACAATGAGATGAAAGAGTAACACGTCACTGCCACCAATGTTGCAGCAACTTGCTCTGAAATGTGCGATATGCTGCCTCGAGTTTCCACTGCCATCAAAACTCTTGAAGGAAGGTGGCAAGAAACCCTTGGGATATTGGATTGCATCAAATTCCTCTGGTATGGTCTACCCTTTGGAAGATGATCCTCCCTGAGCTTGAGCCAATGCTTCCTTCACTTACTGCTCAACCATGGACTTGATGTCTTTTTCTTGTATGGAGGTACTTTCCACTACCTTCCTATACATGTTAATGCTACCTTGCTAAATAAGAGGTAAGGTCTTGGCTGGGTCCAAGACATGCTCACTAGTCTCGGTCTGTAGGATGAACTATCGGGGCTTGATTTAATGCTAAGACTACTAACAAGTCTTCTTCTTCTCCATCCCATATATCTTTTCATCTTTCACTTTATTTGTGCTAGGAGGTGTTGGGTCGAGTGGGTTGTGTCTTCCTGCTTGGCCTCATCACCTTCCATAACCTGCTGCTCTCTGAGGAGGGATCCCTAGGTATCTACCATGTAAACCCCTACTTAGTCTCCCAACAAATCATCTTCTTTGGGATCAAAGTTAATTTTCTCCTCATCAGACCAATCATATCCTAGGATTTCATTCTTTTCTATGAGATTGACTACTATATCATTTAAAGAACGATCAATTTGAATAGGCACAAATGTCTTTGGCTGACCGGTGTGATCACTGTCATGTACTAAGAGGCACCAGACCTCCCCTACTGTTGAAGAATCAATCCTATGAGGACTGTACTCAATGGAAGAAATACACTCCTGGCTGTCACTAACTCTGAAAGGGGTGACACTCCTAGGAGGTTCTATAATCATGGGTGCAAGTGGGCTATCATCTGCCCCCTCTACAATAGTTGTAACCATCTTTATGTCATACTGAACTGGTAGTGTTGGTGAAGGGATGACCACTATGCGGTCGCCATTCCTTCACACCCACTACAAAGGTCAGCGAGAGCTCGACCTCACCATAGTAGGCGATGTAGATGGAATAGGATCCCTCGGCCATAGCTAGATCACCAAAGTGGTATGCTTCTCCCTGGATGTGGCCTTCATGGCCTTCGATGAAATTGGAGATGCTGCGACATGAACAGGTGATGGTGGATGAGGGGTAGAGTGGTGTAGTGGTGACACTACTGACTCTCTCAGAACAGGGACCCTCCTCCTATGATGGGTCATCCCAGTAAGAAGAATATTATCTGATTGGCATGGGTCGTGAAAATCAGCAGTGCGGCGCAAACTCGGTAAACCTCCCTCTCCTAGTGATCTCGTGGTATGGGCCTCTAGCCCTCTCATATCATATGTTTCCCCACTGGGGATGACAGATCTCAAATTGAATTGAGCTCCGAACTTAAAACATCCATAAGCTCACGGCATAATGATCAAGGCCATCATGACCTCTCTCTAACTGGGGTGATCACGGTGGAGGTGAAGTACGGATCCTCCTAGCATCCTCTCTATCAGACCTAGAGAGAGGATGAAATGGGTTCATTGTAAACATCGAGGAAGTTAAAACAAGTCCTCAACAATTGACCATGTAGTGACCTCCATCTCCCTAGGAATGCGTGTATGGTACTGCTTAATCATGCAATTTTTGTTCCTCCTCTAAGTCCTGGTAGGGTGAGTGGAGTAAGAGCTAGACCCAACCTCAAAAGTTAGGAAGGCAATATCTAGAATCAAAGGAGCCTTACCCTTCGAGGGTACTAATGAGTGGGTGCTAGCCCTCACTTAGGGTAGCATGGGAAACCACATGATGCACTAAGGCGGTGTTGATCGTCTTGTGGCACCTCTAGAAACCTACTTTCCTCTTGGTGAGGGGATATAGTCGATGGCAAATCAATCGAATGACCAGCTTCTCACCACTGATCCAGCTACAGGTTGTGGGAGTGCCCTCACAAGCCTCCCTCAAACCTCATCCAAAATGAATGAGGTGGTGGGTTAGAGCGGGGATTGGCTGATCAAGGCCAAGTCCATGCCATGGGGAAAGTAAACACATACTTTGTGAAGCGCCATTATAAATCAAAACTAAAACTAAAGCGGCAGATACAAGTGAGGCGATGAGAATCTGCATGTTGGAAATAAACTTGAATTATTTCCATTGTTGACTTTGAATTTGAATTTAAAATTTGAACCCACATCCAACATCTTGGAAGTGTTAATGGGGTTCAAATGGATTTAGAGAAGATTTAGAGATTTGATTGGAAGAGGAATTTTGAATATGAATCCACTTTCAACAAATTTGGGGTATGTTGAAAATGGGTTCAAATATATTTTTAGAAAGATGCTTCAATAGGTTCATGTTTAAAATTAGATTTTGATTTGAGGGCCCTTTCCTTTAACAAATTTAAGTATGTTAAAGGGTCAATTGGTTTTATTTTTTGATTTGATATTTTGGAATTCACTCACTTAGCAAATTTGGGTATGCTAAGTGAGGTGTTTGAAAATAATTATTTCTTTTGATTTTGTTTGCTTTGTTTGGTTTGTGCAAATAGAATTCCCATTTAGTAAATTTAGGTATGCTAAGTGAGGAATCCAAGTGTGTTTTGCTTTTTTTTTTTAATTTAATTTTTTTTTTTAAATAGGATACTTAGCAAATTTAGGTATGTTAAGGAAATCCTAATGTGTTTCTTTTGTTTTGATGATTTTGATTTTTAAAATTGGAGACTTCACTTTAGCAAATGGGGTATGCCAAAAATGAAGTTTCAAAAGTGTTTTGAACATTTTTGTGAAATGGAGATTTCACTTATCAAATTTGAGTATGCTAAATGAAATTCCAAGATATGTTTCAACTTTTTTTTTGTGTTTTGATTTTGGTTTGAAAATTTTTGTGAAATGGAGATTTCACTTAGCAAATTTGAGTATGCTAAGTGAAATTCCAAGATATGTTTCAAATTTTTGTGTTTTGATTTTGGAGACTTCACCTTTGCAAAATGGGGTATGCCAAAATGAAGTTCCAAAAGTGTTTTGAATTTTTTTTTTTTTGTGAAATGGAGATTTCACTTAGCAAATTTGAGTATGCTAAGTGAAATTCCAAGATATGTTTCAACTTTTTCTTTTAGATTTTGTTTTTAAAATTTTTATTGTGTTTTGTTGATTTTGAAAAGGGTGATTTCCATTTAACAAATTTGGGTATGTTAAGATGGAAATCAATTATTTTTTATTTTTCATGTGCGGTTGTTGCTTTTTGAAAGAGGAAATCCACACTTAAGCATATATGGAATATGTCAAGTGGCATTTCAAAATAATGTTATTTTATTTGGAAATGAAATTTCCATTAAATAACTTGGGTATATTGAATGGAGATATTCATGTGCTTTTTGGAAAATATATTTTTTATTTTGAAAATGAAACCTCCATTCAATAAATATGGGTATATTGAATGGAGAGGTTACATATGCGCTTTTGAAAATTTTGAAAATTTTGAAAATTCTAACTTAACACATGTGGAATGTGTTGAGTGGAATTTCAAAGTTATGATTTTGGCTTGAAGGTGTATCCATTCAATATGTTTGGATATATTGAATGGAAAATATCATCAAATTTTTGTGTTTTTTGAAAGTTTAGGAATGTTGGAATTTTTTTTTTTAAATGAAGTCTTCATCAAAATGAATTGAGTGAAGAAGTTCATTTGTGCTTTTTGGAAAATTTATGATTGTTGGAATTTTATTTTTGTAAAGATGATCCTACATATAACAGGCATGAAGATTGTTAGATGAAGGTGATTTTGGAAAAAATTTTGTGCAAAATATTTTATTATGTGCATTTTGAAAGAGTACTTTTTTTTATAAGCAAAATTTTTTATGAAAGGTTTATTTTGTCTTAAATTTTTAGAATGAACCTTTCCTTACCATAAAAATGATAAGGAGGAAGTCTTTAATCATTTTCTTTTATTAAATTTTTATTTTCACCCATTGGAGAACCCAACGGGGGTTTTAAGACCAACACGAGGTGAGGTCCTAAAACCTAAAGATGTTGGCTAGCTTAACTTAAGGATGAAATAAGCTAAGTGCTAATGAAAAGAAAGATAGTCTTGGATTCATACAAAAATACAAACCAACTATCGATATTTAGAGACAATGATCATTTACCAAAGATGGAGAGAGGAATCATCCCCAGCGGAGTCGTCAGAAGAATCTGTGGGTGAAAAATTTATTGAAGTATGTATTTAGAGGTTGCATTCATCATCATCATCAATCAATCTCCTCCCTTCTTCCTCCTTGAATTATGTCCTTCTTATCTTCATCCCTCTTGGAAAGAAAGATGAAGACAAAAAGAAAGAAAGGAAAGAAGAGAGAGAAAATTCAATATGATGATGATAGCTTCCTTCTTTAGATGGACACCACATAGAATCTAGTGTCTTATTAGGGTGATTAGGTATGACATCGAGGAAAGGTGTACTATCTCAAAGATAGAAATTCACCTACAATGGACCTAATCACCTAAATAAGGACTCCTAAGGACTTATGGGTCTGTAGGATGATGTACCAGAGATTCTTCCCTTACTTACATGGAAAAGTAAAGCATGATTTATTTTAAATCGGGTTCATTAAGTTCTCTACAGGGGCAAGCCCCCATAGTTAATTACATTCTAAGGAATGAGATTCCTTAGGAATACTCTCAATTAAGATAAATGATCATTGTCTCCAAAGATTTCAATAGGTTTGGACTATCAATCGATTGGTTTATTTTAGAAGATCAAATGGGATTGATCAAAATGAGGGAGCTCTTATCAAAGCAAAATGAAAATAAGTAGGGGATGCTTAAGATACTAGGAAGCCTAGTAAGCATCCCTAACTACCCTATAGTTGGGCTTTACATTTTTAAAATTGAATTAATTTATTTGAGTTGATTTTTTCATTAGAATTTTAGGGCTTATGATTCCACAACACAATATTATGAAAATGCCTAAGAGGTGAGGATTTATGCTTATGGCCTATAAAAGGGAAAAGCAACTTTGGAACCTAAATCTAGGGACCTTTGGTGAGGGCCAAAAGCACGACCTCAATCTAAGGCGATAATGGGTATTTAGTTTGCCTCCACAAGAGAGGATAAACTACCCGACTACTTGGACTTACAACCGCCTGGGGTGGATGCCAACTAACTCCTCCTATGATTTCAAATTCATGTAGGCAAGTCATATACTTTATGCAAGATAGTTAGGCTGTTATTTATTTAGAAAGAGACTAAGTCCTTAAACTCACTCCCTAAAGAGACTAGATCATGTAAGGGGTATGCTTCAAATGACCTAAATCTAATGCAAATCATATTACATGTTATTTTTTTTTTGGACAATTATTTGACTCAAACTTATAGGATTCATATGCCTAATGCATGAGAAGTAAGATTATTGGCCAAAATAAGCGAGAAGGGAGGTGGTGTGTTTCCACCATGGCTCTCAAAGGTCAAGCCAAGTTTTTTTGGTAATGATGGAAGCCCTCCAATCAAAAGTGAAACAAGATGCTTTTATGCATGATGTTATAAAACAAATACTCATCAATCTAATAGGTTTCTAATTCTTTTATCTTAATTTTTAGCCTAAGCTTTAGGTGAGGTTATGAGTTCTTTTTTTTAATTTTGAATTATTAAATTTGGCAGAAGATTTATTTTCCTCTAAGAGTCTAATCCACATCCATGCCATACATAAAGCAAGGAAGAAACTTGGAAAAGGTTGTCATCTTAATGCAAAAGCTAAACAAATCATCAATCAATTTATAAAGTTAACAAAAAAGAATAAGAGGCTGATTGTGGTCGGACAACACCGCACAAACCCAAAAAACAAATTGGGTAACCGAGATCTACCCTTATAGAACCCATATTACAAATGAATTAAGTACAATTAAGCAAAGAATTTATTGTTATGGGGGTCTTCAAGCTTCATTTATTCATTATTCTTTTCTTCTTTCTTCTTCTTTTCTCATTTTCTCTTTAGTTCCTTCTTTTGGATGGTTGAAGGTGGTTGCTCCAAAGGCTTCACATGGTACATAAGATGAGATCTTATGACCAATGCTCATCCTAATTCCCCATAACAAATATTCCAAAATCCAAATTGTAAAAATACATGAAAAGGAAAAAATAAACCTAGCTAACACCTGCAAAACAGAGATTAGCTAAACAAACCATACAAATCTCAAGCATGTATATTGGACTTAACACCCCACACATGGGTGACTAAGTCCACCTGGCCTATTGGATTATGCTTAGGGGTATAAGCACCTACACAACAAAAGCAGTTATAATTTTTTATTACAGTGCCCCTTAAGCACAATCCCCTACAAAAAAAATGATTAGACTAAATCGTCCTATCATTTATTCTATGCACATTCACCCTAACAACTAGACTAAAACATATATCACAAAAAAAAGAAAATATCAAATCATGCACCGCTCTAACCTAAAGCTAGAAGTGGTGACTTAGCCTAATGTGTGTGCTTTAAAAGGTTTGTGTGGTATGCTTAGATATGGCTTTAAGGTTTGTGTTTTCTAAGTGTGAAAGTGTTCAACTTAGAGGGTGGTTTCATTTAAGCATTTTACTGATTTGGGTTGATTTTATTTTGTATTTTGATTTGGTTTAAGTGAATCCTACAATTAATTACTAAGTGTTGTAAAGAGAATGGAAAGAGAAGAGAACTTCTCTTTCCTTCCCTACCTTAAGTAATTTCTAAAGTAGGTTCAAGCTTAGTTTCATTTAGTGAATGTCTTATTATGTGTTTTAATTAATCTTAAGTTTAGATGAACTCTAAACAAACCTATTCAAAAAGAATGACATTTTAAGATTAAATAAAGTGAATTAAGACCACAAAATACACATCATTTCATTTCTTTCCCAACATGTATACATTGCATATGGATGCATCCTAAGCATAGCTATACATGCAAATGAGAATGTTTAGTACACTTTATGATGAATTCTAAATGAGTTACTTAAGAAAATTTGAATACTTATGATGCATGATTTTCATTAAGTAGGAAAGGATTTTCTTATCCAATTTTCACATGCACACATGAATGTATGAAAGGCATAAGTGAGTATGACACCATTGTTAACCAGGGATGTAAGGTACAAGACCTACTTAGGGATACTTAAATCCTTGCAACCCCTGGGTTGTCCAGACTAATATACCACTTTCCTTAAATACAAGCATATGTACAAAAGAAATGAATAGAAAAGAAAAATGCAAAGGTTTGTACTTGATTATTTATTTTTTTATGCAATTTATATGTACAAATGTAAGTGTCCTTCTTAAGTAATAGCATAGAAATGAATAAGAAATGGAATTAGGCAAGTGTTATGTTCTTTTCAAATGAACTAAACACTTTACCAAATCCTATTCAAAACTATATTAAAAGAGAGGAGAAAACAAATACACTAAGCACATCCTTATATTTTACTCACATGCAAGCTTATAAATAAAATATAAGTAACACACTTTTAGTTTTTTTGTGATTGATTCATATATTTTAAAAATAATTTGGATTTAATAGTGATAATAGCCACTCATATTTCTATTTTAGCCAAAACATGTAATTTGACATAAAATAAACATTTCACTTTCATTTTGATTTTGAAAAGAATGAATGCATGAAATTCATATGACATACATATTTAGCTTGTTGGGAAAGAACTAAAATGATGAAAGCATGTAAACACATTCACCCTAATTAATTCCTAAAGATAATCTTATGAAATAAGAAAGTTTAAAGCAAATCAAATTATTTTTAAAGAAGGTTTGGTTTTGTTTTGAGTTTGATTTAATTTGGGAAATGTGAGAGTTTGTTGTTCCTATCCCATTCCCACATATGTTTGATAATTAAATTCAATTTTTAGATGATTAGATCCATTTTATATTTTGATTAGGTTAAGGTGTGAATTAAGTGTATTAATTATCCCTTACCTATACCGCCTTAGTATAACTAATCAAATAATTATGAACCAATGAGATGACATAAAATATCACAAAAAATTTAAATTTGTAATGCACCTTGGAAGAAAGGGTCCTAATGCAAATTGGCTCATTTAATGATTAATTAAACAAAAGGGTTTAAGCTCAAGTACTTTCAAACCCTCTCACACATATGAGTTGGATTTTATTTTCCTTAATGGACTTAGGCTATTAAACACATAAGCATCTACCCAAGATAGGTTAATTAAGTTCTGGAAGGTTTTAGAATTTTATGAAATTAATTAAAGGGTAATTAGTGAATAAACCCTTAATTCAGTGAGGATTAAGGAAGAAAAGGGTTTTAAGGAATAGCTTAGAGGAAATTCTCCAAAATTATTCCCTAAACCTCCTATTCATTTAAACAGACATTAATAAACTCAATCAGATGGTTAAACCACTAATTATAACTTTAATTAATCTTAATTATATTAAGGGAGTGATTAAGGAATGAACTAGTAATTCCCCTAATTAAACCACTAATAAATCCCAAGAAAATTAGGAGAGGTAGAAGTCATCCCCCAAAATGCACTCAAGAAGTTTGGAAATAATTAGTGGATTGATTAAAGGGTAATTTGTAAAATAACATTCCGAATAAAACCCAAAATCAGAGAAAGACACTTTTCAAAATTCATTAAAATTAATGTTAAATATTCACCATTCAATTATCTATCCAATGCAATTTATTTCACATTTTTCTAATTTTTTATGTTGAGATATGAATTTAGGAAGTTTAGGAGATTAATTAGACAATTAAATAATCCCTAATCATATTATTAATCCCGTCGATGCCACATGTGCAGCTAACATGACATGCACTTTATGCGTGGTGTGACGGGATTAGGTACTTAACCTATCACATCATAGCGCCCGCTTGTGCGCTTCTGCTTCTCTCACCATCCGATCAAGGATCGGAGGTTGAGATTAAAGTCATGGATCAGAGGAGTAAATCGATGAGTGCTATGTGTTTTAATCTCAGCCGTCCATCCAAAATGCATGGATGGACGGCTAGAGATTCGTCCCTGCAATTCCCTATGGGAAAGGGGATCTGTCCATGTTCTAAGTCATGATCCGAGCTCGATTAAGCTCAGGTTAGGCTAGAATTTGGGCCACACCTTCATCATGCAACCTAGATCACATCTAACAGCCAAAATCCTATGAGATTAACATTCACTACACAAAGCTCCAAACCATAGCTAGATTAAGCTTGAAAAATGGTTAACCTCGCCAGAGGTGATCACCTGTGCTCAAGTCCTTTGGAGAAGCTTCATCTAGTTGAGACGAAGCTTTGTTGAATGTTTGAGCTCTTGAAATGGAGTGGATGCTTCTATGGACCAACTCCCCTTTGGCTTGATCTTGATCAAGGTAGCTCCTCCCTTGCCATAGGAACTTAGGAAAGAGTTTGATTGAGCTCGATTGGGGTCCCTGAGGGAGTGTGCAAAAGGAATTGCACTGGTTTTGAGTGTGGAGTGAGCTGACTCTTCAATGGAGGTCCCCTATTTTTAAGCTCTGGAAATTGAGAAATGAAGTTTTGAAATCACTCTAGGAAGCTTGTAGAGGCTAAGGAATTGCTTCTCTGGCTTCCCTAAGTTCAATCGAATTGAGGAATCTTGGATTCAAATCAAATTAGGGGGAGTATATCTCCCCCTAAGGCAATCAGATGGCGAAAGCTTGTCATGCCATTTTTTATCAATACACCTCATGCCATCAGTTTATTAGGCCATTTAGGATGTCCTTGAATTTGATTTTGGCTAGAGAGTGGAATGGTGAAGTGGCCATGTGCTCAAATTGAGTGTAAGGAGGATCCCCATGTGGCCATTTCAAAGCATGTGCTTAGTTTGACCGTTGGGTTGGGTTGACCCAAACCCATTGGGATGGGTGCACCACTCTCCATAATGTTCACTTGATCCACTAAGAGAGTGCCAAGTAGGTATGGAGAGGATTTGGCCAAATTCTAAATGGATTTGGCCAAAATTTACCCTATGGCCTAGGGGTAAAATGGTCATTTAGCTAATTTTTGAATTTGGGTATCTTTGGAATGTTGAGAAAATAGTTTGGGCCTTGTTTCATTGAATTTGGAGTTGGTTTAATGTGATGGCTCATGTTGACCCATTTAGGTTAAAATGGGTCAACTTGGGTCAAGTTGACCAAATAGTCAAATTGGGTCAAACAAGGTTGGGTCAAGTTCATATGACCATTTGAAATGTTTTGGTGGCTTTGGTTTGATTCAATTTGGTTTAGATTTAGTTTTGGTTCAATTGAGTTCATTTAGGTCAAATGGGTCAAGTTGACCAATTTGACCCATTTGACCTATTTGGGTTAGTTCATGGGTAAGTTTATGTTTGGTTGGTCATATTAAATGGATTGGTATCTTTGTTTCCAATCAATTTGGTTTATATTTGAGTTTGGCTCAAAATGACCCTTTAGGTCAAGTTGGGTTCAAGGTCAATTGGGCTAGGTTGGGTCTAGTTGGCCAATTGAGGGTTTGGTCAAGTTCAACAAGTGAT
The DNA here is from genome assembly GCA_021442155.1 of Cymbidium sinense. NCBI lineage: Eukaryota > Viridiplantae > Streptophyta > Magnoliopsida > Asparagales > Orchidaceae > Cymbidium > Cymbidium sinense. The sequence continues at coordinate 173,468,631 of CM038218.1, read as the reverse complement.
TTTGGAATGACTTGACCCATTGGTTTCAATCAATTTAGCTTAGAGTTTTGACATATTTTGACTTTTTAGGTCAAGTTGGGTCAACTTGGGTCAAGTGGGCAATTGGGTTAGGTTAGGCTCAAATGTTGACTTGGTCAAGTTCAAACATTGATTATGAATGAACTTAGATTAATGGTTTCAATCAATTTGGCCTATGGTGGGTTTTGGCTATATTGGGTTTCATTTTGGCTAAGTGTTGACTTGGTCAACCCTTAGGTTTGACTTGGTTTGACCCAATTTGAGTGATTGATCATCTCATGATGATTTTTGATCATGATGAGAGGTTTAGGTGGGCTTAGTTCAATCCAATTTGGTTAGGATTAGAATTTGGCTCATAAGAGTACTTTAGGTCACTTTGGGTCAAGTGAGCCTAAATGGGTCAAATGGCTTGGTCAAAGCTTGATTTGAGTTTGATTGAACTTGTATATGGACTTATGATTGAAATATAAATCCATTTGCAAGTGGTTTGAAATCAGATGGATTTTGATTCATTTGACAATTTCAAGTTCAAAGGGTGAACATGAAATGGATTTTGGCATGATTTTTGAATTAAGTTTTGGTTAAATGGTTGAATTTTGTATTTATATGTGGATTCATGATTGACGGATTGATTGAATCATGAAGAAAAAAATCAAGGGTTTGGTTTGATTTAAAATTGATTTGGCTAAGTTCAAGATTTTGACTTGGAAGGCTTAGGTTGAATTTTGAGTGGATTTGAATTTGATTTTTGGAATTGGTTTTGGTTATTTGAATTTATATTTCATTTATAATTGTGAATATAAATGAGAATATAAATGAGTTATGAGAAAATTTCATGAGTTTGAAGTGATTTGATCATGATCTAGGCTAAGTCCTTAAGAGAAAATCAATTTGACTTAGGAAAGATTTTTGAACTTGAGTATTCAATTTAGTTTGATTGATTTGAATTTATATTTTATTTATATATGAGAATATAAATGAAAATATAAATGAGCTGTGGGAAAATTTCATAAGTTTAGATTGATTTAGATTTGATTTAGGCTAAGTCCATCAAGGGAAATCAAAGGGCTTAGGCAAGATTTTGAATTTGGAATTTCAATCATAGATTTTAATCATGTTTCAATCATGGATTTCAATCATGTGGACTTGATTTGAGTTTGGAGAAAATCAATTAAGCTGGAATTGATTTAGGTTTGATGTTGATTTGATTTGGAATTTGACTTGAAGGAAGGAAGTGAGGAATATGGTTCAAACTATAGGGTAGGCAAATTTTCCTAACACCAAAAGGGCATGACCTATTCCTATGGCTACCTCTTCTAAGTCTCTAGGGTTAGGTTGAGTGTTCACCTAATCACTAGATGTGTCTTAAGATTAAGGATCTCTTAAAGTCTAAGAGAAGTCCTATGTCTAAGATGGAGGGTTTGAGAGCTCATTCTAAAAATGAGGTTAACAACCTCAATTCCTTCTTCCCTCACCATCTCTACACCTCTTCGAGGCTGCCTAAAGCTTCCCCCAAGTTCCAAACCCCGGAGTAAGGTTTTGATTGAACAGCTACACATGACAAAGTTGATCCAGAACCAAGGGTGTCTTGTGCTACTCAATAGGCCTCATCTCTACTTGTGATTCCTCAGATCCCACCACAGGTCTTGAGCTCCAGCAAGATAATTTCTCAAAAATGTAGAATTAGGGAATTTTTATTGGTCCTTTGTGAAGAAAATTGGCATGTGAGTTGATCTTGACCATTGGATGTGTGTGGATTCCTTCCCTGATGGTGTGGGATCATTTTGAAGTTCATTCAAGCTCGGGTGAGCTCGAATCGAATGATCCAAGATGGACAGACTCTATCATTCATCGCTCATGGGAAGAAGAATCACGGGTCATCTATTCCACGTGATTAGAATAGGCGGCTATGATCAAAGCACACTAGATTTCCTCTATTTTCTCGCTTTACATCGTGGGATTGATCTGCATCATCTGATTCAAGATCATGAAGATCATCTGTGTCCACCGAACTCGGCAGAGTGACTACTTTAATATCTCATGGATGGCGCTGTTAGCATCGTATGATGGGATTAAGGCTTTAATTAGGTTAATTAAGGAGTTTTTAATGCTAAAACTTCAGTAATTCATAATAAATTGTTGAAAAATCAAAAAAATAATATAAATAATGGCTCATTTTAAAGGTATTTCAAAGGGGAATCCATTAAAATTATCCTTAATTAATTTTGAATACTAATTTTGGCTTAATTATGGTTTAATTAAAATTTAATTAGCCTAATTACTCCCTAATTAATTAACCAATCAATTCAAACTTTCTAAGGATGATTAGGGGGATGACCTCTCTCCCTATTTTTCTTGGAATTTATTGGTTGATTAATTGGAAAAATTGATTTCTTAAGCTCTAATTACTCTCTTAACTTAATTAAGTGATAATTAAGCATGTAAACAATAATAACCAACAAATTGGACCTCTTAACTATTTAATAGTGGGAGACTTAAGGAATTGATTGGAGCTTCCTCTAATCTTTCCCCTTAGTTTTCTTCTCTTTTTCAACAAAATGCTAATTAAAGATTAATTAACTAATTAAGGACTTAAGTTAGTTAAATTGAAACTCAAATCATACCAAATCATGTTTGATTAAGTAATAGGCTTATGGAATTAGGTTGGGACCTCTTTTTCAACTTTTTCCCCTTAAATCACATTTCATTTCAAAGATAATTAATCAAATTTGGCAATTAAGAAAAGAGGATTGATTAATGAATTAATGACTTTATTAACCAAATTAAATGGTAATTACATCTATTTTCTCTTCAGTGATTCATGGGTAGAGCTTTAGGTGTTCAATAACCTAAAGAGGTTTAGTGAAATCTTGGTTAGCTCACATGTGTGAGAAAACCATGAAAGTAATTAAGTAAGTTCTTTAAGCTTAATCAATCAATGATTGTGAGCTAATTGCATTAGGTCCCTTTCATTTCATAAGATCATTGTTATTTACTTTTTAATTTATTTGCATATTATATTAGCTCATAATCATTTGATTAATTATCTTAAGGCAACATAGGTAAGAGTTTAATTAATTGATTTAATTCATATCTCAATTTCATCAATCCATAAAATTGACTTAATTACCTCTCATAAAATCAAATTAACTTACAAACAAGGGATGAGATTAGGATTAGCAAACCTTCCTCTCACTTTCCTTAAATCAAATCAAATATGAAAGTAAAAGTGACATTAAAAAGATTCAGTTTGCTTTAAGTAATTTCATTTAGTATGATTGTCCTTAGGAATTAGTTGGATTCAATGAAATTATATGCTTATGTCTCTTTATTTTTTTTCAATCATATTAAATGTTTTATTTCACTTGTGATCATGCATTCATCTTTTCTATAAAAAAATTAATTAAATCAAATGATTTCCTTTATGTCAAGCTTGCATGTGTTGATTTTAATTAATATATGTGTGGATATTATCATTATTAAATCCAAATCTATTTTCCAAAATGTATAAAGGAATGATTATATATGCTATGAATGTTGGTTATAAATACATAGGAGATGTATGTGATTGTAGCTTAAGTGTATAAAGTGAAGTTTTTTTCTTTCATTCATGTATTGATTTATGTAAGTAAGAATGCTAATGGGTATATAGCTTAGACATCCTGGGAATACGAGGCTTTAGTTAGCCCTGAGGAGGTCATTTGATTACCTCACTTCCCTGGTTTAATAATGGCATGCACTCCATTTGATTTCATTCTTACATACTTCAATACTAGAATTTAGATAAGACTTTATTCCATATGCATAAATACTTCAAAATTACAACTTTAGCATGATTTTTCCATTCTTGTAGTTATTTGTACATTCATATGTATTTAAGAATATCAGTATATCTAGTTTGGAAATTCAGGGGATGCATGACTTTAAGTAGCCCCAAGGAGGTTTTACCTCACTCCCCTTGCTCATAATGGTAAAGTACTTGTTTAAAACTTTCATACTTTTGAGTGTGTATTTAGCTAATGAGTGAAAATCTCTTTTTTTTTTTTTTATAAAATTCATTTATGCATCTTTCATTTAAGTGTGCTAAAAACATATTGCATGTATAGGTATGCTCAGGATTTAATCGTATGCATGTTACATATGATGGAAAGAAATGAATGAACATGTGTCATGTGATAGTAATTAATTTCAATTAATCTTAAGATGTCTTTCTTATTGAATGAGGTCATTTAAAGTGAACCTAAACCTAGGATTAATTAAAACATATAATAAGTCATTCAATAAAGAGAACTAAGTCTTATTAATATGCTTTAGAAGTGACTTAAGGTAGGGATAAAAGATAGTAATCCCCTCTTTTCTTCTCTTTATAACACTTAGTTGTTAAGTGTGAGTTAAACGAAATAAAAGAAAATATTAAGTAAAATTCTTAAATCAATTAAATCACTTAAAATGAAATCGACTTCTTATAAATTAAACATCCTTTCATACTTATAAAATCATAACAAAGCTTAGTTAAGGCATACCACACCAGCCTTAATGCACACACTTTAGAATTAAGTCACCGCTTCTAGCTTTATGTTAGGACGGTGCATGGAGTGATGTATATTTGGTTTTATGATGTATTGTTATAGACTGGATGTTAGGCCATGATTAGCCTAATCATATTTTCTACAGAGGATTGTGCTTAAGGGGCACTTAAAATAAATATGAATGCTCTTTTTTCAGGTTTCTTAACCCCTAAGCATAATCCAAATTAATTCATGTGGGCTTGGTTACCCACGTGTAGGGTACTAAGTTCAAATTATTCATATAACTGCTTAAGTTATATGGTGTGTTTAGCTAACACTTATTTTATAGGTTTAGTTAGATTTACTTTTCATATTTTTAATGTAATTTTACATTAGGAGTTAGGATTAGTGCTATGGGGGTTAAGGATGAACATTGGCTAGAAGGTTTAGTCTTAGGTTTCAATGTGATGCCTTGAAGCCTACCAAATCAAAAGAAGTAAATCAATGAAGAAATGAAGGAGACATGAAGACTTGAAGATTTGAATACCCCCATAGCACTTATCATTTATAAATTATAATTATTATTTCATTTAGGGTTGTATAAGGGTAGAGCTTGGCTACCTATTTCTCTTTTTTTTTGAGTTGATGTTTTCAACCGCCTTTTATTCTTTTGCATTAGATTTATAAAGTTGATTGATATCTTGTTTAAAATTATGCAATAGAAATGGCATGCTTCTTCATAGTTTCTTAAAAGAATGATGATTTAATGTGTGGATTTGATTAGGCTCTTAGAGAAAAATAAATATTTTACCCAATTATAACTCATAATTAAATTTCTAAATAACTCATAACCTCATATAAAGCCTAAGTATTAAATCAAGATAATTAAAAGATTTAGCAACCCCTTAGCTGAATGTTGTATGTTTAATAACATGCATCCATATTATCTTACTCTTGTTAAGAAGGGTTTCCATTCTTGCACGATAGGGAAGACTTGACCTTTGAGGGTCTCTTCTGTGGTGGAAACACCCCTTTCTCTTTGATTTAGCCCATAACTCATTTCAGCATGTCTTTAGGCATACAAAAATCCTATGGACTTTGTCAAAATGAAGAGTCAAAATCAAATAAAAATTGAAAAGATTTGCATTAGAATATGTCATTACTCATACCACTCATGCTCTAGCTCTTAGGGAGTGAGTTTAAGGACTTTAGTTTCTTTCTAAAAAGTAATAACCTAACTATCTTGGAAAATCATATGACTTTTCTACATGGATTTAAAGTGTAGGAGGAGTTAGCTGGCTGCCACTCCAGACGGTTATAAGTCTAGCAGTCAAGTGGTTTACTCTCTCTTGTGGAGGAAAACCACATACCCATTTTTGCTTAGATTTAGATCATCCTTTAGCTCTTGCCAAAGGTTCACTAGATTTAAGATCTGAGGTTATTGTTTCCTTTGGGATACAAGCATAAATCCTCACTTCTTAAGCATATCCACAATCTTGTATTGTTGGATTATAAGCCCTAGCAATCTAATAAAATTCAAATCAAATAAATAATTCTCCTCAATTTTAATATATAAAGCCCAACCATATGATAGATTGGAATGCTCACTAGATTTCCTAGTATCATGAGCATTCCCTACTCATCTCATTTGGTTCTGATAATAAGTCTCTCACTTTGATCTTTCCCAATTAAGTTTCCAAACATAGCTAATTTATTGTTAGTCTTACCCTTGAAATCTTTGGAGACAATAATTGACTACTTTAATCTAGAGTATTCCTAAGGGATTCATGTTCCTTAGGATGTAATTAACTATAGTGGTATTGCCCCCATAGAACTTTAGAACCCAGTTTAATATATAGCCTTGCTTTATTCATCCATGCAAAGTAAAGAAAAATCTCTAGTATATTCGAAGACCCATCATGCCTTAGGAGTCCTCATTAGGTGGTTAGGTCCATTGAAGGGTGATGTCTCTATCTTTCGAGATAGCATTTTATGCCTCAATGTCGTACTCAATTACTTCAATGAGTACCCCCTCAGATCCGTGTGGTGTCCCCCATACAACATCTGAAAATAAACACCACAAGGCTCTCTTTTTATAAACTTAGAACTTAAGGGGTTCAGCTAAGGCATGAAACATAGAAGAGGGAAGAATTAAGAGAGAAATTATTCAAGAATGAATTTGATTTTTGAATTCAAATAAATTTAATTTAAATTAAATCAAATTTAAATGTGATTATTGGTAGATGGTCAAGTATTGGGACAAGAAAAGAGAGATGTAGATTAGATAACTTCTCACGATAATCAACCCACACATGTAGGTTTCAGCCAAGCCAAGCATAGAGGGAAATTATTATGGTAAGTCTTTAACATTTGAATATTTGATCACATGACAATAATATTTAAATAAATTCAAGTCCAATAAGGGTGATAGATTAAGCTAGGAGGAAAATCATGTACTTAACATAAGTGCCATTGAGCTAAAAAGGAATAACTCTCAAGATGAAGGGTTCATCCATGATAAGGTTAAAAGAGAAAATTAATTTAGGCAAAAATTTAATTCAGTTAATTTAGCACATGCTTAAAATTTAAATTTCATCAAGCTAGGCTTGATGTGGTTGGCCAAGGCAAGAGTGAATCAATTAACTTAATTGATCAAAGTTAAATAAAGTCAAAATGAGTTCAATTAAAAAATATCTAAGAATTTTAATAATGAACTACCAAATCTTTACATATGAGGATTGAATCATGAGTTCATGTAATATATAAAAGATTTATTATTTAATTTAATGGGATTAAGGAAGGCAAGCCAAGGGTCTAAACTAAAATAAAATAAATCATCATAAAATCAATAAGAGACTTCCATCCAAGGCTTTCCAAGATGATATAAACTCTAATTAAGGAAATCAATTAGTTATAAATTATGGAGAATTAATTTTAAGAAGGATTTTGAACTTAATTACATAATTTAAAGACATTTAAAAATAAATTAAAAGTCAACTACATTAATTCTAAAAAAGGGAATTAAAAATAAATATAATTAATTCAAGCGAATTTGAATTTGAATCAACTCAAGTAATTCAAATAAATCTAAAATGCATGGGGGACGGTCACAAATTTATATAATCAAATAAAACACTTTAGGATATATATCATGAAATTATAATTTTAAACTAAAAAATTCACAATTTCAAATTAGAAGAAAATAGAAACTTAAAAATTCATTAAATAATATGAAAAATAATATGACATAAATACAATAATTTTCACAAATTTATCATGCTTTTAGCTATGGGAAATTTCCCCAAGCAATAAATCTAAGAAGGTTTATAATAGGAGAGAGAAAATAGATAAATTGGATAATGAAGAAATAATTTAATTCTCATGCTTAATTATTTGGATAAAGATTTTGATCTAAGCATAGAAATAGCTTAATAAAGTGTGAAATAAGTTTAACTTATTTTAACAAACAATGGATAAGGCTTAATCTCATGCAAGTACTCAAATTATCAAAAAGGATAATTCTAAGAATAATTTTAAAAAGTATGAAAAATATAGAAAATATGCAAAAATTCGAATAGATGATATGGAGATATTTAATTCATTATTTTTATATGCTTGAGCTCTTATTTGTCTTATTATTACAAAACTTAGGAAGATTCCCAAATTACTATAGTCTAATTGATCTTAGCTTTCTAAAACTGATTGAGCACACTAAGTCTAGTTAGCTTCCTGAAACACTTGAAATAAAATATTAGTTTCATCTAATCATATATTTTTTATTATCAAAATCAATTGCATAAATAATGAGGCACATGGAGTCCACACATATGAGATAGATCTTATAATTTATATTAGAATTTCATTAGTATTCAATGTGTTAAATTTAACATTGCATCATGGGCAAGCATTAATTATCATTACTCTTTATATAAATAGTACTAACAGATAGATTCATGCATCTTTATTGATCCTTCACCACCTCATTATTTAAGATCTCATCATCTAGACAAAAATTTAAGAGATCAAATTATCACCACATCAAATGGAGGTATTTAAAGATTCATAGTTTATTGATGAGACATTTCTCTACTTGAAGGTTCATGACTTACTTTTGATGAGCTACAATAATTAAGCCTATAATTACTTCAAGATTACACAAATTTTTATTATCTATTGGAGAATCCTTCAAAGTCATGTAGTATTGATGTGAAACACCATAGTCATTATCCCATCAAAGTCATAAAGTGTTTGTATTCAAGGCACATTTAGTTATATATTACAATCCCATATATTATCAAGAATTTATATCATGATGCTATATTTTAGGTTTGGCATTATTAGACTTTTGTATCAATATGTTACTTTTCAACTTATATGTATTTAAGTTAGAGATTTCTTAGATTAACATATTGATAGTATGATGATGGTGGAAGGTAGAAAATGATGGTTGGTATAATAATGAGTTCGGTGTCCTAATAGTGATAAAAATAAGAATGGTGATGATAAATAACATCTTAGTGATAGATTTAAATTTAGAAGTAAATTTATTCACCTTGGTCTCTTTCTCTCATTCTTAGAATTAGAGAGTCTCATATAATGTTAAGCACTTAATTTTAGAATGAAATTTATTTTTTATGTTTTTAAACTCATCAGTGTAATTTTTATTTTAATTGAAAGATACTTGGGAGTGTTAATTTATATCCCTTAAAAAGGACTTTTAATGGAGAAGTGAAATCCCCACAATGGACTATTCATATAGGTCAACTTCAATTATCCCTAGGCACTTTGTTACTAGTTACCTTAAATCTATCACAAGTTAGAACTTTAATAGGTTTTAATTTCATCTTTGTTTTTATAAGACTTAGATATCTAGTGTGGTTATATAGCATTTTCTTGAGCCATTACACACTTATCAAGTTATTATTACTATGTTTTTACTTAATAATAATTGCATATTTATTATTATTCACTCATAAGTATTTTAAAAAACTATTAATATATTTATTTAAATACATTTACCTAAAAGTAGATTATGTTTATCTTACAACACCCCCTTCTCCCACTAAATCAAGTGAAAGCCTTCGATCAAACCTTAATTATGTATACTTACTTAATTAAACCTAACACTTTTGGAGCCACTTGACCCATTTGACCCTTTTGGGTGCAAGTTGATCCATTATATCAATTTAAAATTTAAAATACCTTAGAATTAATCTTTAGTGGCCATGGGAGCTAATATTAAGCTCAATTTAATTATTTGATGCCATGAGCCCAAATTAGCCCAAATTAAACACACTAGAACTATTTGACCAATTTAGATGTAATTAGGCTCAATAAGCTAAAGTTGACATCCAAGAATTCCTTAAATTTATTTTATTTTTATTAACATTAAAAGCTTAAATCAAGTCTCAATTAAGATATATAGTAAAATTAGATAAATTTGATGCATGGTGGCCCAATCTATGTATTTTAAACCAATTAGTTGTTATCAACCTAAAAAAGCCTATGGTGTTTTAATTTGGAGTTGTAGGGACACTACAGATCTTAGGGGGTACTTATTGAAGTGATTAAATGCATTAAGATATGATGTATTATCTTGAGATATGGAAACTACATTAAGATATGATGTATTATCTTGAAAGATGAAAATATCACCCTACAATGGACCTAATCACCTAATAAGGCCTCTTAAGGTAGATGGGTCTACATATACCAAAGATCTTTCCCCTACTTTACATGGAGAAGTAAAATAGTGTTTATTTTATGCCCGGTTCTTTAGTTCCCTATGGAAGAAGGTTTCCATAGTTAATTACATCTTAGAAAATGGGAATCTTCTAAGAACACTCTTGATTAAAATAGTCAATAAGTATCTCCAAAGATTTCAAGGATAGACTATCAAAAGATTATATATTTATGAAAATCAAATGGGAGAGTTCAAATAGGAAGACCTATTTATGAATTCTAAAGGATAATAAATAGAGAGCATCCAAGATACAAGAAAGCCAAGTGAGTGCTTTACTCTACCCTATAGTGAGGTTTTATATATTTGAGAGAGAGAGTTTACTTTTATTTAAGTTAGAATCTTATTAGAATGCTAGGGCTTATAGTCCAACAACACAAGATTGTGGAAATGCATAAGAGGTGAGGACTTATAATTATAGCCTGAAGGAAATAAGTAGCCTCAGAACCTAAATCTAAAACATTTTAGCACAAGATAAAAGAACGATCTAAGTCTAATCGGGATAGATAAGATATCATAGTTCACCTTCATAAGAGAGAATGAACATACCCTGACTCTTCTAGATTTATAACTGCTTGGAGTGCCCACAAACTAACACCTCCTATGCTTTAAAAATCATATAGGTCAGTCTTATGTAGATGCAAGATAGCTAAGTTGTTATTTAATTAAGAAGAAAGTTAGAATACTAAACTCACTCCCCAAGAGATTAGATCATGATTGGTATGAAAATTGACTTAGACTAATGCCAAAATTTAACTTTATAAATCATTTTTGACACATTCATTTTGAACCAAGGGCTTGGAATAATTATGCCTATATGAGTGATAAAATTAAGTCATTAGCTAAAATAATTAGAAAAGGTGTTCTCCACTACAAGGGATCACCCTCAAAGGTCAAGCATATCCTCTATCATGCAAGAGTGGAGACCCTCCCTATTCAAGAGTGGCACAACATGATATGCATGGTTTGATAACATGCAACATTCCATAAGGGATTTCTAATTCTTTTTTTATCTTGATTAAGAGCCTAGGCTTTAAAATGAGGTTATAAGTTGCATTAAAATTTAGTTATGAGTTTTTAGTGAGGGTAGAAGATTTAATTTTATCTTCAAGAACCTACCACATCCAAGCCACACATCAAAATCATCAAACATTAAGAAACCTATAAAAAAATATTCCATCTAATGCACAAACTAAATGCAATAATCAAACATGTAACTTCATAAAATAATAAGAGGTCGGTGCGCCCAGGCACCATGTACACCCCAAAAATGAAAAGAAATTGGGTAGCTGAGCTCTACCCTTATACATCTCAGATTATAATAGAATATTACAATTAAAATGAATATTATAGGGGTCTTCAATCTCTTTTTTTTTCATTCTTTTGGATTGGTTTGCTCCAAGCTTCATAGGGCCTCCCAAGTCTTTACTTTCTAGCCACTGCTTATCCTAACCCTATAACACTAATCCTAATCTTATTGCCAAAATTATATTTTAAGAAAAAAATGAAATTGGACTACACCTACAAGACATATGTTAGTTAAACAAACATACAAGCCAAACAATTATATTTCACATATTTGGACTTAGCACCTAACATTTGGGTAACCAAGCTCACCTATCCTAATTTGATTATGCTTAGGGGGATAAGAAGCACCTGCAAGCAAGAACATTCATATTTACTAATTATTACAGTGACCTCATTAGCATAATCCCCTATAGAAAACATCATTAGGTAAATAGTGACCTAACATCTCAAATAATCATGACATCTAGTCTAAAATATTACATCATAAAATAAAATATAACACCATAACATACATCAGCCTAGCCTAAAGGCTAGAATGGGTGACTTATTATTCTAATGTGTGTGCTAAAGTTTAGTGTGGTGTGTCTTAATTAGGCTTTAGAAGTGTGATTATCTAAAGTTCATAATTGTTGAAGTTAAACATTAGGGAATTCTTGGTTCAAATCCTTGAATGAATTAATTAATTTTAATTTATGTTTTTTATTTCAAAGTGAAAATGTGTAGGGCAAGATCACCGAAAGTGCGGTTAAATAAAGGGTTCCCATTATTATGGATGGATGGCAAAGAAGTTAATCCATGAAATTAGAATTAGGTTAGGATCTTGGAATATAGGTACTCTTACATGTAAATTAATGGAATTAATAGATATTATGGTTCATAGAAAGATAAACATTTTATCTGTTCAAGAAACTAAATGGGTTGGGGAGAAGGCCAAGGAGATTGATAGTTTAGGTTTTAAACTTTGGTATTCGTGTCGAACTAGAAATGGTGTAGGTGTGATTATAGATAAAAGTCAAAATGATAATGTTATAAATGTTAATTGATGTGGAGATAGAATTATAGCTTTAAAGATTATTATTGATACTAAGATTATCAATATTATAAGTGTTTATGCTCCTCAAGTAGGTTTGGATGTAAGCTCAAAAGAAAAATTTTGGAATGAATTAGAGGGATTAATACAAAAGATACCTCTTGAAGAAAAAATATTTATTGGAGGAGATTTAAATGGACATGTTGGTAGAGTGGTAGAAGATTTTAAAAGTATCCATGGTGGTTATGGATTTGGAGTGAGTAATGAAGAAGGTAGACTATATTAGATTTTGCCTTAGCTTATGATTTTATACTAATACTTTATTTAAGAAAAGAGATGAACATATTATTACTTATAAAAATGGATTTAGTAAAACACATTTGATTATTTGATAAGAAAAATAGATCGCTTAGATTGTAAAGATTGTAAAGGTCATTCCAAGTGAAAGTTTAAGTACCCAACATCAATTGGTAGTTTTAGATTTTAAGATAGAAGATTGTAAGAGGAAAAATAAATCAAATTATTGTCCTAGGATTAGATGGGGATACTTAAAGAACACAAATAAAAATATTTTAAGAGCAAGCTACAAGAAATTAGAATTTGGGATGTTCATAAGGAAGCTATTATGTGGGAAAAAGTATCAAGTGAAATTAAGCAAGTTGCTGCTGGAGAATCAAAAGGAAAAGCTTTTAATAAAAAAATAGTTGGTGGTGGAGTCGAAAGTGTGCAAGAAAGATAAGAAATACAGCTTACTGTTATAAAACTTGGTTTAGATATAAAACTCGAGAATTGGGAGAGATATAAAATGGTCTGTAGAGATTCTAAGAAAGTAATATATAATGCAAAAAATTTATCTTTTATTGATTTATACAATAGATTAGATACCAAAGAAGGTGAAAGGTGTATGTATAAGTTAGCCAACCAAAGAGATAGAAGAAGTAAAGACCTAGTTCAAGTGATGTGTATTAAGGATGATAATAATAAAGTACTTTTCTTAGAAAAGGATATTGAAAATTACTGGATGAGGTATTTTGATAAACTTTTCAATGAAGGATTTGAAAGTACAATTGATTTTAGCAACCTTAATACCCTTAACATAAATAGAGAATTTTATTTTTATCATCATATTAGCAAATTTGAAGTTAGAGAAGCTTTAAAGAAAATGAAATGTGGAAAAAAAAGTAGGACGATGATATTCAATTGAAGTGTGGAAATTTTAGAGATCAAGGAATTTCTTGGCTTACAAATCTTTTTAATGTTATTTTAAAGACTAAAAAGATGTCAGATGAGTGGAGAAAGAGTTTCTTGGTTTCTATATATAAGAATAATGGTGATGCACAAGAGTGTACAAATTATAGATGAATTAAGTTAATGTGTCATACATTAAAATTATGGGAGAGAGTAACTGAGCATAGGTTACAATGTGATAAAAAAGTTTCTCACAATCAGTTTGGTTTCATGCCAGGTAGATCTACTATGGATGTTATACATTTGTTAAGAGGTTTGATGGAGAAGTATAGAGAAAGTAAGGAAGATCTACAAATGATATTTATTGATTTAGAGAAAGGTATGATAAAGTTTCAAGAGATGTTCTTTGGAGAGTTCTAGAATAGAAAGGAGTTAATATTTATTATATTCAAGTAAAAGGATATGTATACTAGAGTCATTACTTGTGTCCAAACATAAGGAGGATTGACAAAATATTTTTCTATTTTAGTTGGATTACATCAAGGATCAACTTTAAGCCCTTATCTTTTTGCTTTAGTTATGGATGTTCTTACTAGGAATTTATAAGAACATGTACCTTGGTGTTTGCTTTTTGCTGATGACATTCTTCTTGTTGATAACACTAGAGAGGGAGTCCAAGAGAAACTTGAATTATGAAGGTCAACATTAGAGTCTAAATGTTTTCATTTAAGTAGATCTAAAACAGTATATGGAGTGTAATTTTAGTTGTAGAAGTTTAGTGTTGTGAGACTTTAGGTGATCAAGTCATTAATAAGAGTGAGCAATTCGGATATTTAGGCTCTCTATTGTTCAAAATGATGGTGAAATAGATGGAGATGTTATTAGTAGAATTCAAGTTGGATGGTTGAAGTGGAGGAATGCATCGGCTATTATGTGATAGAAAAGTTCCACTTAAACTTAAGAAAATTTTATAAGATGGTGGTAAGACCAATGACTTATGGTGCGATGTTGGCCAATAAAAGAGAAGCATAAGACTAAGTTAAGTGTTCGAGATGAGGATGCTCACGTGGATGAGTGGCTTTACTCTTAGAGATAAAATGAAATGAGTATGTTGGGAAAAAGTTGGAGTAGCTCCAATGGCAGATATGATTAGAGAGAGTCTCCTTAGATGGTTTGGTCACATAAAACGTCGGTTGTCCGATGACCCAGTTAGGAGATTAGATGCATTAGATTTGCCTTATGTTAAGAAAGGTAGAGGTATACCTAAAAATACTTGGTTAAGATGCATAAAAAATGACCTTAGTATACTTGATTTAAATAAGAATTTTTCAAATAATAGGACACAATGGAGACAAAGGATTCATGTAGCCGACCCTACTTGGTGGGATGAAGGCTTGTTGTTGTTGTTGTTGTATGTTTTTTGTTTCATTTGATGCCTACTTAATATCTAATTATTATGAAGAAAAGAAAGGGGTTTGACCCCCTTCATCCATATCCTAAGTTGTTCTTTAAGGGTACATTATTATGACTTTGGTTTCTTTAGTGAACCATTTATTAAATATTTTTTTATTAATCCTAAGTTTGGGTTAGTCTTAAATATTATTATTCAAACATGAAAGGCATCCCAGGATTAATAAAACTAAATCACTATTACATGGATAACAATCTACCACTTCTTTCTATCATCAATAGCATACACATTTCTTCATTTTTATGATTCATAATATTTGATTTAATACACACATATTTGTATTTTTTTCACACTTGATGATAATTAATGCATGAATTTGGTAGAAAAGAAAGATTTCATTCCTTAGTTAAGCATATGTAGAAATGTATTATAGATTTAGGCAAGTATGTCATTGTTAAATAAGGGAAGTGAGGTTATCTAAGACCTCCTTGGGGCTACTTAAAGCCTCATGTTCTAGGGATGTCCACAATATATATTGCTAAATTAAATACATGTAAACATATACACAAGCTTAGGGGTGAAGATCATGCAAAGATTATATAATAGCAAATCATTTATTCATGCAAAGCTTAGTGACACGAAAAGTAAAGTTTTATCTCAAATTATAGCACATGAATACATATAAATGAAATTAAGCAAGTATGTGACATTGTTAAACAAAGAAAGTGAGGTTATCTAAGACCTCCTTGGGGCTACCTAAAGCCTCGAGTTCCCAGGATGTCTAGACTATATACATGTTAATTTAAATGTATGTAGACATGTACATGAAACATGAAGATAAAATAAATGCTTTACTATTTTGAAATTATAATTAAATGTAAACTATATTGAATATTTATAACCAAAATTAACTTAAATTTTTCATCATTAGGTTACAGTTTTAAAAATATTTAAAATTTATTAGTGATAATAGCCGCATCATATAATAATATTTGTCCAACACATGCAACTTAGATGTAATCATGTTCTTTTGATTCTCTCTTTTTTTTCCTTTTTTTTTAAAAAAAAAAAACATGAACATATGGCACAAATGGAATGCAAATTAATGATGATTGAAAAGAAGTAATTAAACATTATCACATAAAATATTCAATTACATTGAGTCCTAAGGACAATCAAGCTAAATAAATATTCCTTAAGACTAACCAAAGTTCTTATGAGGTTTGATTTTGATATTCGAATTATTGAAATCTAAGGAGGAGAGATGATACTTAACACTTACCCCATATTGGTGATTTAACATATTTAAAGAGGGCAATTAAATGGATTTTATGGATTAATTAGGTTCAAATTGTTAAGCATATCAATTTAATTACCCTTACCTAAACTTCTTTAATCTAACTAACTACTTGACCATGAGCCTTCAATGATATGCTCTTGGAAAAATAAAATTTGCAATGCACCTAAAGGAATCTAATGCAATTAGGCTCATATTTAAGAGTTAATTATATTAAAGAAGGAAAAAATTTAAGTTAAGTACTCTTATGATTTTCCATACCAATGGGTCAACCATAATTTCCTTCATGACTTTATGTCATTAAACACATAAAGGGGAATTAGTGGATTATCTTTGAATCATCTGAACTAATTATAAATTTTATTTAATTTTCATTTTATCATTAATTTTTCTAATTAATCCCTAATTATTATATATGTTAATTAACCCTCCTAAGAAAATACATTTAAAAGATAATTAGAAAAGGCCCTAATTATTTCTCCTCAATATTCCCACTATTCAGAATGATTAATTATCATTAATTATTTAATTTTTACTATTTATCAAATTTAATAATTATTAAATTAATTAATGAAGGTAATTAGGATTGAAATTCTAACTTCTTTAAATTACATGACAAATAATTCTAAGAAAATTATGGGAGGCAGAGGATATACCATGAAATCATCACACCAAATTTGGAATTAATTGGCCAAGTAATTAGACCTTAATTAAAGTAATTAACCTAAGCTTCAAATCTTAATTAAGTAATATTCACTAAACATAAATTAGATTTTATTTTTTATAAATTCTCCTCTATCTAACCTTTCCAAAACGGTTTATTTATATATATTTTTTATTTTTCTATAATTAGTTATAATTTTTTGAAGTTTTAACCATTTAATTATATTTTGAAAGCTCAATTAACCCTTTAAACCATCGACACCATGCGGACGCTGACGCAGTAGTGCTTTCCACATGGCGTCGTGATATTCGTTATTTAAATCATTCAACGTGACAGTTGACTCAGCGGTGACGGATGGGATTTCATCTCGGCCTTCCGATCATGGATCGGACGGCTAATTCGTCATCCCACGAGCGCTAGTGATTAAACTAAAATTTTTAATGTGATTAATCACGGCCATCCATTCTAATCATCAGACGGTGATTTGTCATCCCATGACGGACTTCCTTGTTGCTCGATCTAAGCTCGCTGAAGCTCATTTGACGATGAAATTGACTCTAAAATGATCAAGGAATGAATCTAAAGGGATCCTACTGTGGAAATCACATCAAAATATAGTTAACTTCAAAAAAGACCAACACCGAGGGAAAAATTACGATTATCGGATTCTTACCTCATCGAAGCTATAGATCGGCAGTCTGCCGATAGAAGTAGCTTTGTCTTAAAAACTTGAAGCCTTATTGAGAAGATCACGAGCTACATCCCGGTCGATCACTCTATGGACCAAATATCATCACAAAGCCTGTCGGAGTTGGTCTAGAGATGTCTTTCGGTGATAAAATCGCTTGGGAAAAGATTTGTTTCAGTTTGCCGGAGTGAGGTGAAGGTGTTGGAAGAGATAATTTGGGGTTGGTGGAGATTTTGGAAACTTGGATGGATGGAGCTCTCGGGTTTGATTAATGGCCAGTCTAGCTGACAGTGGAGCGCACGAAGAGCTCTAGAGAAGGTATGGAACTATGTGGAATGATCTAAGGAAGATATGTGATTATTTTGAATCCATGGGGAGGAGTATACTCTCCTCCCTAGCTGAACCAAGGGCTGAGATTTGTTCAACCTTTGGCAACCATCCGACCGGGGTAGATTATCATAGGTTGCAGGGAACTCCTGAGGTGGCTGAGGGTGAGAGGCTGAGAGAGTGTGGTGGGCTAGGCATGGAGTGTATAGCCTCTCTTAGGTGGACCACTGGATTTTCGTGGGTGAACTCACCCTCTCATGACCAAAGGTTGAGCCCAACAGCCTTGGGATAGGTTGGGTCAGGGGTCCTCTTGTCCAAGAAGATCCAAATGTGGCTATCATGGGGTAAGGGGTGGAGAATCGACCCAAATGGGGTCCCATTTGGGTGGCTTGGTTCAATGAGTTTGACCTAAATTGAGTTCACCATAGGTTGGGCCCACTTGAGCAAGCCCATGGTGATCAAAGGATGAGTCATGCCAAGTTTGATTAGGTTTGAGCTTGATTTAGATGGGTTTGGCTCAATTTAATCTATATGGGTCAAATGGGTTCAATTGGGTTAAGTTTACCAATTTGACCAAATTGGGTCAAATTAATGATTTAGGTGAGTTCAATTGGTCATTTGTAGTGAGTGAGTGCAATTGGTTTGATTCAATTTAGGTTAGATTTGAATTTGACTAATATGGTTCAATTTGGGTCAAATGAGCCATGTTGACCAATTTGACCAAATTAGTCAAATTAGCATGAGCATGGGTGTGATTTAAGTTTGATTGATCATTGGTTATTAATTGAAAGAGTTTATTTGAATTAATTTGGATTATGGAGTGATTTAGTTCAATTTGACCCTTTAGGTTAAATGGGCTAAGTGGGCTAATTGGGTTAGGTTGACCAATTTGGGTTCAATTGAAGGTTGGATTATGTTTAATATTAGATTAGAGATTGGTTAGCATTGGTTTTAATCAATTTGGTTTAGGTTTTGATTTGATTCAATTTGACCCTTTAGGCCAAATTAGGTCAACTTGGGTCAAAGGGTCTAATTAGCTTGCTTAGGCTCAATTGTTTATAGTAGAGTGTTCAATAATGATCTAGAATCATCAATGAATAGATTGTATGACTTGATTTGATTCAATGAGAGTTTAATTAGAGTTTGTCTTAATCACCTCTTTTACATCACTTTGGGTTAAGTGACTTGGTCAAGCCAACTTAGGCCAATTGGGGTTATGGATGGTTAATGTGTGTTCAATGATGAATTTGAAGTTAACTGGTAGCTTTGCTTGTAATTGATTTGGGTCAATTAGGTTTTGGCTCATTTGAACCCTTCAGGTAAAATTGGCTAGCTTGGGTTGGTCACTTTCTTTTGGTTCAATTGGCTTGATTGCAAGTATTGGCATGGCTTAAAATGATCTAATGAATAATTGGAAAGGTTGAGAAAATTATGTTGGATTTAGTTTACTTGAACTGGCTTAAGTTGAGTTATAGGGTTGTGTTGGGGGGTTAACTTGGGTTAAAACCCAAGTTAATTTGGCCTCGAGCTTGTATTAGAAAACAAAATTCAAGTAATATTAATTGAATAGGTTTGAGGTTGGTTGTGTTTCATTTACATGAGCTTAAATTTGGATGAGTGAATAGGTATGAGTTTTGGTTTAGGCCATGGGATAGGTAGAACCTATTTATCCTAAGGAGTATATCCCAAGCTTACAGTTATGCCCTTTAAGTCTCTAAGCTTAGGTTTAGTGTTTCATTAATCACTAAAAGTGTCTTAGCACTAAGAAAATCTAAGTGTCTAGAAGGTTCCTAAGTCTAAGATGATAAAGGTTAATCCTCACTCCAAAAGTGAGGTAAATAATGCCTAAATTGGTCTCTCTCTCTCTCTCTCTCTCTCTCTTTATTTATATATATATATATATATATATATATATATATATATATATATATATATATATATATATATATATATATAATTTATTTGTTTATTTATAAAATAGACCTCTATGTAGTCAATTTGACTCATTCTAATAAGGCCAAATAATATTGGACTTATCATGAACTCACATTGAACCTACCTCCCCATTGCTCTTTATTTACAAATTTACCTCTAGATCATATGTTTTCCTTAGAGTTAGCCCAAACCTCCTATACCACCAAAACCATCTTACCTCCTTATTTGGCTAACATGAGCTCACCTCCATGACACTTATAAAGATCTTTTGGGATAGCCAAATAGGTCTTCCACCTCACCCAAAACATGATATAAAACTCTTTATCCTACCCTAAAATATATCCCTTGCCACTACTATAAACTCTAACAACTAAGTGATGATGAAATGATGTATTAAAGGAGGTGCTCAATTTTTTATAGTTTTATTAATGTCTTTTTTAAGACATCACACTATATAATATTGCGCTTAAGCACTTAAGAGTATTTTTTTTCACTCTCATCGACGCTAAGCATGTAATTAATGAAAATAAATGCCACGTGATCATTATAGTGATCTAAAGAAAATAATAAAAGGTTCATTTCCATGCCTTTATGAATTTAAGATGAAGGTATGATCAGTGCTTATTAACCATAACTTAGTTCTTATTAAGTAAATATATTTGATCATAAATTCATTCACTTTTTAAAATTACTATCTTGTGCATGCACCTTGGACTTCCTTAGCTCTTATGTGATTACCTTCATCTTTATTTGGTAATATAAAATAAAACCTTCATCATTAGAATCCATGAAGGATCACTAAATATTATGACAAAAAAAGTGTGCTCTTGTTGACGATTGAAGAAGGAGATGCAATCTCCACCAATCTTTTTCATATAAAGATATCAATAAATTTAATTTAATCAATGATTAAAATAAGCCTTATTTTATGCTTACTTTATTATTATTTTAGGTTGTCTAATTTAGATCAAAGATCCTTATTTTATTTTAATCTCATGGGCCTAATGGGTCTCACTTCCATTAAGCATCATGTGCTGAATGTAGAAGTATAACTAAGAATGTATTTTTTTAAGGAATTTAATGAATCCTTATGGCATTTAAATTATCATATTTATGTGTAAAACTAGGTGTAGGATATATTGAGTATAATCCAATTATATTTACCCTTTTATATTATTTAGGATAGATTCTAGAACCCAACTATAAGTAGAAGTTACTTTTTTTTGCTATTCATTTTATATAGTTATTTGCTTTATTCTTCTAAATCACCAATAATTTTCACTTTAAATGTATTTTGATTGACCTAGATCATTGTTGGCTCCTATTGATTATTTTTTTATATTTTTTTAATAACTTAAAATACATTATAAGGTATGACTTTATGGAAAAATAATGTGTAGCTTATATCTAAGCTAATGATTTAAAAAATGATTATCATACCCTTTTTGAGTTTTGTGGATATATAAATTAAGGTTTAACTTGCTAACTATTTGTAAAGGTAGCTCACTCCATAATCAATAAAAGCACCTCAACTGATGCATTTATATATTTACTTAATGAGTCTCATGATAAATAAAGTAATTTCTCATATTAGTAACATTTAATAAGTTAAATAATTTGTTCATCGTATCTTTGCTTTAATGATAAAGTTACAAGTCTATTTTGTTAGATGATCATAATTGAGCTTATGTTATAAGTAAAGGGTTATACCCTAATAGTATGGCTTAGTTCCTTCCATAATTCTATATTTGTTGTTAGCATCTTTTTTTATAAAGTAACAAGTCTTAACTTAGGCAATTCCCTTCTTGACTCATCAATTTGTCTGTCAAGTTAAATATAGTATACTTGAATACACCTTAGAAAACTACTTGATCTTGCTTGACTTCATGAGTTTACTTATCTTCAAATCATCTTAATACTTCTACTTAATTTGTGCCATTATCTCTATCTAATTGAGTTTCCTTATCCTCAGATATAATTTTGTATAATATTTTAGCCAAATAAAATTCTATGGCCTCTTAATTGCTTGTTCACATTAGATAAATGTAGTTTTTCTAGTTTTTTTTATTTTCTTGGAATTATTTTTATGATATTCCCTTATGATTTTTTTTAATGTTATGCCTCTCTTATATCATATGCTTAAGATTCTCTTTTAAAGTTTTATTATTTATAGTAATGGTTACTCTTATTTGTTATTATTAACATATTTCTTATGTAGTCCTTGATCTTTTAAATTTATAATACTTAGCATTGGGTTAATTAGTTGGATTAGTCTTAAGTGTTAAGTTTGGGTTATTTTATCTTTGGTTCCATTTTTTATATGGAACTTATTGCAATTATTTTTAGAGTTGAATGTTTATCTTTATTTATTTGTCAAAATGAAGTAATATCTTTGAGATGGTTATTTTTATTTTAAATTATGGGATTAATATAATGTAATTTTATTATTTGTTATTAGATGTTATTATGTTGTTGAAGGAATGTTCCATTCGGTGACTTATTACTCTGAATTTCTTATTATTAGCTAGTTGGTCATGTATATTAGCATTGCAAGGGTGTTGATTTTAATCTTGTTTAGACCTTGGTTACCTTAATATTTCTAGACCTTATTCATGATCATAAGCAAATAATCCAAGTTGTACATAATTTAAATCCAACCTAGCTATTCATTATATAGTTTTACTCTAAATTATGCCTTATTCAAGATTTAACTTTGTCTTAGTTTTGTATACTATTGTTTGCCCTAATTAGAGGTCTTAAATTAGACAACTTAGATCTAATCTAGACTATATTAGATATCAACCTTAGTGATATTTGACTTAAACTATCTTAATTTGCTTACATGATTCACAAGTGAGCAAAATTGGATTTAGATTTGTCCTCATGCCCATATCTTATTTAAGTCACTAGTCAAGCTCATCATAAATTAAATAGATCGAAGGTTGGTTAGACATAATCTAAGTCTAACCAAATGTAACTCTTTATGGTACATTGGGTCGTGACATTACATAGTTAATTTTAGGTTGACCCAAGCTAATTATGGTTGGACCTATAATTTGTTAAAAGGCTTAAAGGCCATATGATTTTGTCTTGAATTGGATTTCACTAAGATTAGACCAAAATTATACCTGATTAGACCGTTAAGTGGACTCAGACTCATTATAATTAATTCAACTAGATGTTGACCTATGTCGGCATAAAAATGTAAAGAACTTTAATTCCAATCAAAACTTAGGTTTGACTATAGATTTCTTCTCATGCTAGATTGAGTTGGTCATGCTCCGTAGAGATCATACACAACTGATTAAACTAATGTCTTTTTAATAATTTTTTTAGCTCTTTTTAAAGATGTTTCAAGCTATATTTACTAATTTAATTTAATCAAAGTTCTTGACTCATTCTTAAAATTCAACTATAGTTTAGTTACGATAGAACTCTTATCCAATATATAGCTTGAATTGATTAGAACTAAGCTCTAAAATGACTATAAGACCTTAGAACTAAGCAATATTTATTGGAGTTTTTTAAACCTCTTAAATATTAATTTCAAATCCTTCACCTTGATTATGCTTCACCATAAATATTCTTAAGTTAAATCTAAACTTAGCTTAACTCTAATTGGTCTAGGTATACTCAATTGGTGGTTTAAGCATTCTCTTCTGTAATATTTTAGTTATAACGATGTGATTATAATTGATTATTACATCATTTGAACATGAGCCTTAAACATAATTTTAAACAAAAATTTAATTTAACTCATTATGACAACTTTTAGAACTAATAAATAATTCTAAACCAATGAATTCAAACGATCAACCAAACCCATTTCATAAGGATTTATTTATAAAACTATAGATGAATTGGTCTTAGTTGACCACTAAATTAGGCTAATACCTCTTGAACCCTAGTTTATTGGACCCAATTAAGTGACTTAGACCAAAACCTAATGATTAGAAAAATTAACCATGGCTTGCCCTCAAAATATATTCCAATATGCTATAAATAATTGAGCCAAATAGACCTTTGCTGTAGCCTAATTGGTGAGTCAATTAAATCCGAATAAACTATCATCCTCAAAACACCTTCAAAATGGTTAAATTGATTGAATCTAATGCCTCAAATCAGTTTTAACAGGTAAACCATTAGTAATAATCCTTGGGACTATTAATTCAGCAAATTATCTCATTTGTCCCAAGTTAACCTCCTTTGATCATTTTGATGAAATTGAGCTAAGCTAACCCTTCAAACTTATGCTAATTAACTAAATGTAATTTGCTTAAATAAATCCTTCATCAAAGTAGATTCTTTATATACAAAATTAAGTTTTTTGCCTTTTAGTAAGACTAATTAAGCTTAATTGATCCAATTTACCCTAATTGGGCAATTTAAGGATCTACTTAGCCAATTTGAACTAAATCCATAAATTTAAACAAATTGACTAAACCCAACCCTTAGATGAGCTCAAAACATTAATTGGCTCTTATTTAATAAAATTGCTTAATTGATTCATTTAACCTAAAGTGAATCCATTTTAAATGCATTTGATTCTTGAACCAAATTGGCTCAGTTGATCTAAACTAGCTCTTCCAAAGGATCACCTTAGGTCATCCATAAACCCTTGGGCCAATTGATCTTATATTAGATTGATTTGTTTAGTAGATCCAACTTGATCCATTTGGATTAACATGAGACAAAACTTGCCACTTAATTAGATACTTATAAATCTCTTAAGCTTTAAGCTAACCTAAAGAGCAATCTCACCACCCATTTATTATCCATTATACATTAAAGTGAATAAGTGAGTTATTTCAAGTTAAGGGATATTAAGATGATCCAAGTAGATGACTATCCTTTTCTACATGATTATCTCCCAATTATAATCCACCATCCACTTGGAAGCTCCAAGGAAAACCATCACATAACCTTGATTTTAAATTATTTAGCCAAAAAGTTATTAAGATAACCATTACATGAATAGATTTAATTCTTTTCCTAGAGCTTCTTTGAGCTAAAATAAATTCTCCAGAGGAATTCATGATGACCCAACACTTCTAAAGAATTCCATCAACTAATAAACCTAATGTCATTAGTTTGGTCTTTTTAACCATCTAGTAAATTCCAAGTCAATTCCCGTGAGGGTTTTGTTGCATTATGCCTTTGAATGTGAACAATCAAAATCATCTAACTTTTTAGGCTATGCAGATAAGAAATTAAACCATACATTAAAGCATAGGTGCTTCGTATTTAGGGTATCAAATCACGATGAGTTGAGACTTTAGTATCCTTAAATAGCCTTAATTCTTATGAAGCTTTTGTTAATGAAATCTAAAGATTTTATGGTGGATGAAACATCACCATTAAAATCTAACTAGTCTATGATGACATGATAACCCAATACATAGAGAGATGCATAGGCATGAGTTATGAAATAAAGTTGTAGTCATTTGCTTGATTTCAAATAGGATTTAACTTTTTTTTTTTTTTTTGGAGATTTTAGATAGATCTTGTTTCTCAACCAAATTAAATAAAATTATTACAATAAATACTTATTAACATGGATATTTTAGGAAATTACAACCATGTAATTATCATGCATTTTTTAAATTTTAAACTATTCAAATCCCCAATATTTAAGTCAATTAAATTTTTAAAATTTTTAATAAATCTTGAAACCTATTAGGCATGATAAGAAAATATCAAGACCTCAATAATATTAGATTACCATGATATTCATTATTCTGTGAGTTGGAGGATTTTTATATTGAAACTTACATTTGCAAAATCACTTCCTATGCATGATGATTTTATTTGACCTTGAGAAAATTTTAAAAGGTAATTTGAATACTTATAAACTAACCTAAATTTTAATTCCTATAATTTTTAATGGTAGTTTACTACATTTTATAATTAAGATATTCAATATTTTAATTATTAAATATAAAAATAACCTAAATAATTATTAAAAAATTAGGAGAGTTTAATACATTTCAATTAGATTTTAAAAATGCTCAAAAAAATTTTCATTTGTTTAACAAGGCTTGGAATTTTTATGTAAGAAAATTAGGATTTAAAATTTCAAATGTTCTTCTAATGCATTTATATGACTATATGCCTGATCTCATGTTTATGTAGTAATGTTTGAAACTTCTCTTAACTTTTTATATTTATTTAAGATATTCTCTTGCTTTTATACTTTAAAATTTTTTGATTAATTAAAAAATAATTAAATATTTTTAAAATTGAAGTAGTTTGAAATTACTATTTTTAATTATTAAATGCATTGGAAAAAAATTTCAATGTCAAAATACATTTAATAAAATCATTTTTTTTTTTAAATAAGAGTAAAAAAATAATTGAAAATAATTTAAGCATTTCACTGGACATTTTATCTAAGTTTTATGTGTTTAAGGTTTCTATAGATTGAGATATGGATTTTCTAATGTCAAAATGTTCATTTTTTATAACTAAAAACAATTTCATATTTCTTTTAATTTTATTGTTAATGCCTTAATTTGACCATCCTAAGAATTAGGTTAGATGATATCTATCTTTAAATATTTTAAATTTTTCTTGATTTATAAATATTTTCATACATTTCACCCTTTAATGTTAAATATAAGAATAGCAAATAATTTATAAAACTAACCTAAATATTTAAAAATATATTTTGACTTAATTAAAATATTTGAGTGAATTAATCAACATTATTTGATAATGAATTAATTAATTAAAAATATTAATTTTCTTAATTATATAATTAATCATGATAATTAAAATTTAATTTTTGACTTTGAATTTTAGTATACCTTTAAATTTGACTCTTAAATTTTAAAATTTTAATTTAAATATAGAAACATCAACATTCAATTTCAATGAACTACGAATAATTTAGATATTCAAATTTTCTTAATTTATAAAATATCATAAATTATTTTTTAAAAAAGTCAAAGTATTCAAAATAAAATTTTACTTCTAAAAAAACTAATTTAACAAATTTTATACACTTGTGTGATGTCTTAATCAACCCATGTTGACATTAAGTTAATATAATTTGAATAGCTATACTTAAACATGTGTTTTGACCATATGCACTTAAATTCACAAATCATTCTACATTCAAGAGTCATCTTATTGCAACTAATATTTCTCTGCCTATAATGCACAGGTACGGACACGAGAATATGAACACGGAATACTTCTATTTTTAAAAATATGTGATACGATCAAACATTGGACACGGTATTATAATAGTAATTAAGAATAATAGGTATAAATTAAATAAATAAAATATTAAAAATAATTAAAAAAAAGTCATTTAATTAAAAATTTTAAATTAATTACTTATATATATATATATATATATTACTTAAGTAATTTATTTTATTATACTTTAATAATCTTAATGAATAAAATTTATTATCAATTCTAAATTTATATATTTAATTATAATTTTTAATAATTTTAATTATTTATAATAAATATATTTTATTATTTTCTTTTTAACTGAAATCTCATTCTCTAAATTTTCAACTATCTAAAATAATTTAAAATATAAAAAATATAATTAAAATATTTATTATATAATTTTAATTTAATTATTTAAGATACAGGTATTCCTTTAATTTGTTAATATTATTTGAATGAGACTTCGTGTCGACATATGTGAACATGCATCTTTTTTTTAAATGACGGTGTATCATAACTCCTTGATTGATTAAATGTGATTTTATCTCAATAATTTATAGTTGAGATTAATTGATTCAAGTCCAATATTGGACATCTTGAAACACATTAGCCTAATTAATAATTCATTATATTTTTAAGATTGTCATTACAACTTTCTAGGATGGTCTACCTTAGCTCCTAATGAGGCCATGAATTTAGCTTCAAAATTGAATCAAAATTTAGATTGAATCAAATGTACTAAGCTAAGGGTTCAAACTGAACATTTTATTAAGTTGATCTCAACCTTCACATAAATCAGACCAACTCGAGATCAAATCAAAAATCTTTATCATTAAGAATCAAATTAAACTTATATATAATGCTTCTCATCATCTCATACTTACATAATTTAATTTAGTGCAACTTTGCATAGTCAACGAACATGACCACACCTATAAAAATATCTAATATGTCAAGTTAACATTGGACTACTTGAAGGGCTAAAATAAAAATAGAATTAAAAGTACGTAACAATATAATTATTTCTAAAATTAAAATGTTATTTGCAATCATTTTTATTTTATTTCTTAAAATAAAACTTGAATACTTTTAATTACATAAAAATATCATTGACTTATAATATTATTATAATATCATTTATTTTATATAAAATTTTTAATTATTTATTATCTTATTTAATTTAAATCGTGTTAAACCATTGTACCTCAGACACTCATTTCAACTCAAATGTCAAATTTCTAAAGATCATTTTAGATAAGGTCTAACAATTGCACAATATAGGGGTACAAGCCCTAAAAACGGCACAATGACCGTTTGCCCTTTCCTATCTTCAATATAAAGAGCCTGAAGAAATCACGAATGATTTTAATATATATATATATATATATAACCTTTTTATATCTTTTCTATTGGAGTAATAGGGTTGAAAGAGATGGCATAATTATCAATATTTCCAATAGCTTATTTACAGTAGATACAGCAGCTATTCAGACATGCATGTGACAATAAAAATTTCAGAAAAAAAAACTAAGGAAATTATAACAAACAATTATTTAAAAATTATTTTAAATTTCCAACCATCTAGTTTGGCACAAGCAACTTAAAACAGAAATAAAATGAGAAAAAACAGAAGCTAGTAAGGCACTCAACATGGCAAAATGAATGATTCATACTCATCGATATAGAACATTAAAGAGTAGAAATTCGAGAAAAACACAAATCCGTAGCAAAAGTATATCTCCAGTTCCAAGTAGCAGACAACAACAAAATCATCCCAAGCTCAAACTCAGCCATCCTAATAAATAATCCTATAATTCAAAACAAGACAATGGCCAATTTCCACACCAGATATTTCTCAATGATCGCCAGGGATTGACTTGATTATATCAGAGTCGCCTGAAAATGATCTTTCATAAGCCAAAATGCATAAAAAATGGAAACTTTATATTGCCTTTATAAAGCAATATATATATATATAAATGTATTTATATATGTAACTGACCTGGATCAATAATGCTGAGACAGCAAACTCTAAAATATTTACCGCAAGCAGTTCCAAGATCAACGTTATCTGCAGGTATAATAAAGAACAGGAACAAGGTACCAACATAAGACTTCATGGTTAGGCAAACTAAAAGCTACAGATTCTAATCGGCAGCAGTAAAGTAACAAGCTAGCACATTACCCAGTGTGTTGTGACATGCAATTTAAGGATGGTTAAACCGTTAAAGGGAAACAAATAAAAGCGGACTAAGGCAAATTTTGGATATTAAGGAAAAGCTTCATTCATGTGTATGATATATGCCTAAAAAAAGTGATAATCTTTGTGGTATAAGCAACAGTGATTTCATGAGCTCACTTTCAGAGGTCAAGGCACTTTTCAGACTAGCAGTTTATATGCACTCGATAAATCATAGGTACATAACAATTTAGAGCGAAAATCTATAGCATAAAAAGAGTGGCTCTGAATTTTTTATGACCAAAATTATGCGTTTGCCCATATCCAAGCAAGCCTCTAAGGTTATCTGAAGCCAAATTTGAATATTGCAATGCTAATGAACGTCCCATTAGCAATGAAGAACTTATGCTACAAAAGCAGCTGGCATCAATAACATGATTTAATGAAAAAGAAAATGTTCCTTTTGCAATGTTTTTTTCCTTTTTATGCAACATAGAAGTCACCTCTTCTAAGACAGAAATAGTGTTGCAAAAGCACCTTTTCGAAGCAGAACAGATTTATGAGAGATTCACAGAAAGCGTGCACGCATTTAAGGAATATGGTGGAATATGGAAGCTCGTGCATAGCTGTGCTCTGTGCACTCCATGCTTCCCAGGCAAATCGTGTTTCATACTAGTGACAAGTGTGAGTCGGAGTGCTTCTTTGTATCGATTCAAAGTGTGAGTCAGGAGCGCTTCATAGATTTTATATTTTTGATACATTCTTCTTTACTTCACAGAATTCTTGGTCAGTTGTTCACATTAATTCTTCTTAAAGTATGCTTAAAGTGGCTCCTGAGTTCAATTTTTTAAACTTGTTATTACTTGGCCAAAATTCTTGTTAATTTTAGACTGAAAATAGCATAAGATAACTTATGCGCAATTTGGGATCAATTTTAATTTGTATTTTTTGTTTTTTGTTTTTGTGTTATTTTAAAAACTTTGTTCAGTGTATTTTATTTTTTTATTTAAAAAACCAAATAATATTGTTTTTAAAAACACTCAAAACAATTTCTAGATATTTTTGAGTGTTTTAAAAATAACAATTATCATCAAATATGTTTTATTTTGAAACAAATTATAAATAAAATAAAATAAAAACATAAAACAACCCGCCTCCATAATTATGAATTGCATGTGTATACCCAACACTAGGCTCACTCAGCTCATCATGGAGCTTATAGCCCAAACCAAGTGTAGCATCCTATAGAGAACTTATCACCCCACCATAAAACTCACCACAACTCATCAGACAAACTTGCCTAAAGAACCCGCCAAACACAGTCAACTAGGGAACAAGTCTACTCACCTGAGATGCAAATTAACAAGGACACACCTAATGCCTAGGGAACAAGTCTAAACTAGGGAACAAGTCTACTCACCTGAGATGCAAATTAACAAGGACACACCTAATGCCATTTGTCCCCTAATCTAGACCTGACGAGTTATAACTCACTTGGAAGGCAACACCACCATACTAGATTATTATGCATGTATCTAAATTTGGGTGGTCTATCATGTCTACACTTGTCACTTGATACAAAATAGCGTGCACCACGATGCATTATACAACACGACAAAAAAATGGCATGCATTATACACCACGACCACAACGCATTATACAACACGACAAAAAAAATGGCATGCATCACACCATGACGCATTATACAATACAACACAAAAATGACATGCACTGTTTACGCCATGCATGAGCAATGATGCAAGGTGCTTCACCAACGCATGATGTACGTTAAATTAATTTCTTATGATCTAACATGTATACACACACCCCTAGGGCAAATTTTATTCAACTGATTGATCAGTCACTCAGGATTCCTCTGAACCAGCAAGAACGCTAGTAAGCACAACCCTCAATCCCTCCATCCCAACCCAACGAACGAACATTGCACTCCATCCCAGCAAAAAAACCATCCCGCTCCATCCAAGCCAACAAACCAACACTGAGCTCCATCCCAGCCAGTAAACAAACATTGTGATTGCTCTATCCCAACCAGTAAATGAACACCACAATAGCTCACGCGACTTCCCAGCAATGCTCACTCACATTTTATCCCAACACAGCTCAATGGAATTTTAATAGCAAACTCCAATCTCGAGCGTCAGCCATAGTAAGTTATTTTGTATTTCTTTTTCAGTACCTCACCTCATTTTTTTATTTCTTAGAGATGAATACATAAATAAAACAAATATCATGATTCAGATTGTGATGATGGAAGATCGGGATGCTATGAAGTGTTTGTTTTTCTAGCTAATTTTAAGTATGAATTATTTGTAAATTTTAGAAAAGCAAGTATTGAGATGAACAAAGAATAATTAAACTAAATCAATTTATTTGGGTTGAGTTTTGATAGTTGTAATCTTTAGTTTATCTCTACTTTTTAACATCTTTTGGGTAAATTATACATTTATTGCAATTAGATACATGAAAGAATGTCAGAGTCAACTTAATCAATGAAAAAATACAACATGAAAATATGCAATCTTGACAAAAGAAAATGTTAATATAACATGTATTTTTATGATAAAATAGCAAAAGGAGAAATTACTCATCACAAATAACATTTGGAGGTTTCAAAAATGCTAAAGCTTGTAATAAATTTCCCAACATGTGAAAGATGAAATTTAAGTCTTTGAAAGAGTTGACCGACCAAATAAATGAAAAACTACACGATGATATTAATGAAATTGATATTTTTGATATGATGATAAATGTATTTTGTATTGGACAATCTAGACCATAAAAAAATATCATATATCAAAATCAAATGCCTCTAATCAAAGTTCAAAGACTTTCAGGATTAAGAATCCGAAGAAAAAAAGATCATTTGAAATCTTTTTTACCTCAAATTCTATTGAGGTGGTGAAGCAATGAAAGGGTAAAATGAGAAAAAAAAAAGATGTAGCTAAAATTAGTGAGAGAAAAAACAGTTAAACTATTTTGTCAATGGATTTATATGTTGGCATGCCATAAAATGTAGTTTAGTATGAGAGATTTCTAACAATATTAAGCTTTTGAACATTTTGGTCTTGGGATGAAATCACTTAATTATCAAGAGATACGGGTTCCAAACTTGAGACGAAGATAGATCATATAGAACACAACTATGACAATGTCATGAATAAGATTATTTTAAATATGATTGTTCTCTTATGATTGACAGTTGGACATCACGTAATGAAAAATTTTAGTAAATTTTCAAAAGTAATTGCATTCAAAGAATCAATTGATGCTAGATCTTATTCAATGAATGTGATGAAGATATTTGAATTGTAAAGCCAATTTAATGAGGAGATTGGATCATGTTGTATTATTCAAGTGATTATTGATGATGTTTTCATAAATGCTCTTGCAAGTTAGTGACTCGATACATTTTTTTTTTTAGTTGAAGTTATATATTTTTCTCTTAAATCAATTATTAATTATTAAATATTTTGTGATATTATCATAAGAAAATTATTGATGAATAAATACTAACATTTATGCTAGATTCCTTGTGCCACTTATTATTTCGATTTAACAATGAAATATATTTTTTAATTCAAAGACTTAAAGCTATGTTACAACAAGGTGGTAGTTGTACATAATTTCATCTATTAAAACCACTTATTGCTTGATTTAATGAGATTTATAAATCAAATTGTTAAGCCCATACTTGCCAATGGTGCATAACGTATCATAGTACAAAGGTCCTAGTGGAGCCATAGCTCAACATAGCATAATGCGTAGCACAAAATATTTAAAAATTATAAACAAATGTAGAGATAAAGACGAAATATTATTAAATAAAAATAAATCATCATGCCAATAAAAATAACAAAAAAATGCTTAAGTTCAATTGTTTAACACTTCAATCACTTAGAATTCAAAATATTATAATATTTTTGAAAGTCTAATACTTTCATTAGAGATTATAAGCTAGCAATTCAAACAATCATCATCATAAGTCAAAACATATAATTTCCTTCATCAACATCATTATTATCTCTTCTAAGTCATAATCTTCTTCATCATGCTCATTACCTTCATGTTTAGTTACAATAATGTTAAGCTTAGATGAATATTTCTCTATCTTTACATCGCTCTAAAATATTATAGCTTCTTTCATAAACATCTGCAATATTTGCTTCAGTATTTTTTTTATTAACCAATAACTAATTTGGTATCTTCATCTGATTCATCATCAAAATTTTTTTGTTAACAGCTCATTAACATCATCTATATCATTAAAGAAAAAAGGGACAATAATATCACAATGGTTGTTCTACAATTAAAACTCTATTATATTTCACATAAACTTAAATCTTTGAGGTGTCCATGACCCATCTACTTCTGTTATGAAGCTACAATTAAAAATTTATTGAAATTACTAATCAATAAAGTTACATGATATTAATTAATATACAATTTTATATTATGCTTTCATGTTCAATTTCATGTTCAAGTGTACTTCAATTGCATTCTCAATAGGCTAAACACTTTAATTATAAAATTTTATAAGTGTAGAGCTCCTTAGCTATATGCTAGCCACCAATCAACTAAAAATATTTAATAATATTATTATTTATATATTAAAATAATATTTCAATACTAATTATAATTTTACTTAAATCATATTACCTAATATTTGAGTTATTGTTTGTCATACAACTAGAAGAATGCCAAATAATCCTTCGCCCCTAATAAAAACTACTTTAGTCATTACTAATTTAATCTTCTTTATTAGTATCATTAATCAATTTTACAATACATGCAAATAATCCATTAACTATTTCTTATCTTTTGGAATATAAATTCCTATAAAAATACTAAAGATTTATTAAATGAGTTGCTGCATGCAAGGAACATAGAGTTGTCCTTCTCATCTTCTATCAATAATTTCAAAAATCTATTAAGTATTTGTCACCAATGTTGTAAAAATCCGACCGGACATCGAACAGGACGAATGAGAGGTTCAATGGTTCAATCAGAATT
This sequence comes from Cymbidium sinense, assembly GCA_021442155.1. Lineage (NCBI taxonomy): Eukaryota > Viridiplantae > Streptophyta > Magnoliopsida > Asparagales > Orchidaceae > Cymbidium > Cymbidium sinense. The sequence continues at coordinate 173,434,122 of CM038218.1, read as the reverse complement.
GAATCGGATAATGTAATAAATATAAAAATATATTTTAATACAATTTAAATAATGTGATATTGATATAATAATAATATGGTATCAATTCAAATATATATTCTAATTTAGGACTCTTCGTTCTTAAATATTTTTAATATATTTCTAAATTAAAATTTTTAGGACAAATTATTTTAATTACTTTATTGATTTATACTATAAATTTCTTATTATTTTTGTCCATTTAATTAAAAAACATAAATTTTAATTAAATTTAAAACTAATCGATTCTTTGAAAATCGGTTCAGTTCACCAGTTTGCCAGTTCAACCACAATTCAACTCCAGTTCTGGCCAATTCTGTGCAGAGGGGGTTTTGAGTTTGAACCGAACTGACCAGAAGACCGGTTCACAATTGAACCGATCGAACCGGCCGGTCCGATCTAATTTTTAAGATGATGGTTGTCACAATTGATAAAAGTAATAACAATAACTTCTTTGGCCTTATCTATTGTTTCATATATATGTATGTATAACATATTTGAGGCCCTTTTTCTCCATCAATAAATCTAAGAGCATTTAATAAAAGGCCACTGATTTTGAGTGCATACACCACAGTGTTCCAAAAAGATTACTTCAAGACATTTTAGTGTGCTTGTTTTGTCCTAACCTCTCTTGAATAAAAACCCAATTTAAACTCCTCACAAGTAAACATTTTTTTTTCAAATGTTTTTTTTTTTGACGAAATGTGTAAACATTACCTTAAACCAAATAACAAGTGTTAAGTCACTAACCTACAAGAACATTCTCAAAAGTATTATAAGTGATCACTTGAAAGACATGATGTGGTACATTCTTCTCAATAAATTTGCTTAACAATTTAAACATTTTCACTGCATTCTTTAATAAGAACTAGTAACAACTGACTATAAATGCAGTTGTTCTTGGACACCAAAAAGTTCGCTAAATGTTTTCTATTACAGGATGTCTAACTATCGATCATAAAGAACAACTATATTTAAGACAATTTTCTTTATGGCAATACAACATTTGTTGTGTATGCTCTACCTCCTCAAACATAAAACTCACGTCTCATGATAACTAAGTGATTTCATTCTAGAACCAAATGGTGCAAATGCCTCCACTTTGCTGAGAAGCTCTCATACCTAATTGCATTGAAAGAATGCCAGCATCATACATCTGATGACCAAATATTTGAATTCCTCTTTCTCCTATCTCCTTTTTTCTTAGCATTAATTTATTTTTGCATTTTACCCTTCGTTACTTTACCACCTCAATAGAAGTTGGGACAAAAAAATACCCAATAGTCCTTTAGTCTTCGGATCCTTAAACAAAGAAGTTGTTGAATTTTAATTTAGATATCAGATATCTTTTTGATAGTCCAGGTTGTCCAACACATAAAATATCATCATTGATAAATATATCAAAATCATCAATCTTATCAATATTATCAATTGGTATTTCATTTAACATGCTGAGATCAGTTACTACAGGCTTTAACATTTCCAAAATCACCCATCAAATTTTGTTTGTAAAGTGCAATCCTTTTATTATTTTACCACAAAAATACATATCAGCTATTGTCATCACTCTCTTTTGCCAAGATTGCATAGTTCCGTGTTGAATCTTTTTTTCTGATTAAATTGACTCTAACATTCTTTCAAATACCTAATTGCAATACAGGTTACACAAATAGATGATAAAAGCTTAGATAAATTTAAAATTACAATCATCAAAACTAAAAGTAATCGAAAAACTACATATCACATTACATGAATCATACATATCAATAGCGTAATATTACATATCAACAGTTGCAAGTTATTGCATTTTGCTTATGTTCATCTCCAACACAATATTAACTCTTTTAATCATACGAAAAACTAATTGTTAGTTGATGGCTATTGAAGTTTCAAGCTCTGCTAAAGTTAAACTAGAGCATTGGGAACTATCTTAAGAAAAATATATTCCTAAAACAATAAATTGAACTCAAATTGGAGATTTGAAAAAAACACAACAAATAAACAATTTGATTCATGCTTACATCAATAATAATGTCATAATTTGAAAGAAAGCCAATCTCTTTTTAGGACTATATAATGACAAAAACTAGCATTTATATGTAGAGCATATAATTTTTTTTTTTTGTAACTAAATGGCCAATCTCAACATCATCATGAAGAAAGATTCAATTAATGCTATAACTTCGAAAACTAAGATTGTCTATCTCAGGAGAAGCTTATTATCCATCTATTAAATATATAAGTGCAATTGCACTAAGGGTGTTGTGCATCACGCCACATCATGCACCATAGTGCGCCATTTTGCACCATTGGTATGCATGGTCAAGCCTGTCAAAAGATGATTTATCACTGCTTTCTTAATATCATAGCATTTTCATCAATAACAAATAATATTTGAAAAAATGGTTTACATGCAAAGGGTTACATTGAGTCCTTATTCAAGGACTAAGATAAAGCAAACAGTATAACAATCCATCTTAAAAGCAATCTTTTTGGAACACTATGACAAATGTGCTCAAAATAGGTGACCATTTGTTTTAAGATTCTTAGATTAGTTGAAGAAGAAATAAGGCTTCCAATGGGTAGTATATAACGATGGATAGAGCCAAAGAATCTATCACTGTTAGCTTTACCAATAGTGATAAGTACAAGCATAATTTGAAATTATTGATAGAAGATGAAAATTAAAATACCATCAACTTTTATATGTAGCATATTTCTTAAATCCTAAATATTTTTATAATAACCCTAGTGTGGCAAATGCAAAAAATAGCTAATGAATTATATGCATATATTGGAAGATTGGCTAAGTATGTTGATTAAAAAGATAAAATTAGTAATAAATTGAGTGTGTACATTAGAGACGAAGGATTATTCGATATTCCTCCAACTGTAAGATAAGGGATAACTCGAGCGCCAGGTAATATGATTTCAATAAAATTATGATAAGTATTGAATAATATTTTAATGTATAAATAATAATGAAAGCTATTAAATGATTCTAGCTGATTAATAACTGACATATGGCTAAAGAGCTCCACACTTCAAAATTTTAATAATTAAAATGCTTTTAGCCTAACCCGTAGTTCATCTGAATGTCAACACAATTAAAGTATATTTACACATGCAAGTATCATTTTGTGTTTTGACTATAATCTTGTAAACTTATTGGTTAGTAATTTAATAATTTTAATAGCAGTTTATAACAAAAGAAAAAGAGTGATAGATCATGACTACCTCAAAGATTTAATTTATGTGAAATATAATAAGTTATTAATTCACAAACATAACCATCAAGATATTACTAGCATATAACCCTAAGATTTAGTTTAAATGATATAGATGATGCTAAATAGTGATTAACAAAAAAAAATTGAATGATAAATCAAATGAAGATAATGAATGGTCATTGGTGAAGAATATTTGACATGAATTATCGTTGAAAAAATAACAGGTAAAAGAAGGAATTTTCATCTAGACTTAATATTATTGTAGTTGAGCATGAAGGCAATAAAGGTAATAAAGAAGATTGTGATTTAAGAAATAATGATAATATTGAAGGAAATTAGATTTTTTTTTTACTTATGATAATGATGATGGTGATTCTTCAGATGACTAGTTTAATATTTTATAAAAACATTAGACTTTCAAAAAATATTATAATAGTTTAAGTGATTAAGATGATAAGCACTTAAACTTGAGCATTATTTTTGCTATTTATTACCACGATATTTTATCTTTCAGTTTAATAATATTTTATATTCATCTACACATTTCTTCATAATTTTTAATATTTTGCATTATGTTTAAAATGGTGTGCACCCACTATGTACTATGCATTATTGGCTTGACAAGAACCTTTACACTATGGTATTGCATTTGCCCGTGATAAGTATGGGTGTAGTAGTATTTGTAGGACTCCCACCACATAAATAAGAGGCCAGGAGACATTTGTAACCCTTTTTACTAGAATTTTTCATTTGGATCCTTTTAACACAACATTACTTATTACACTTTTTGAAGCTCATATTTTTTTTATACTCTTCTTGAAATATTAATAAAATACTATATAAATTCTCTCTCTAATCTACTCACCCAAGCACAATATACATCCCCTTTTCTCTATTCTATTTTGCCTCACCTAACTATCTCAGCAAGTCTAAGGTCATACATGGACAATCTAGAATCCAACATCTTGAAAGGTGGTAGGTGACTGTGAACTTGATGCCACAAACAAGAAGTTGAGCATCAAGAGAGGTGTAGCAATAAACTAAGGATAACTCGGTTAATATGGAGAATCAAAACTTCACCACCCACCAAGATTAAAAGAACATGGAGGAACAAATCACACACAAAGAAAAGACATTGCCTGCCAGGTAAGAAGGAAATAATAAGCTAACAAATACATTGTCTAAAAAAATCACTAAAACAAGGCTATAGCCTACGTTTAAAATTCCTCACTTAAGAGTCTTACATATGAAAATCTAACTTGCAGATAATAGCACTTACTTTGAGTCCAAAGCCTCTCTAATAAACCTCAATGATGATCTAAAGTATTACCTTTTTAGTATTTTTAAAGAACTTACATTGAGGTAGATCTCACACCTTCCTGTAAGCATCATCACTTCATTAATCGATTTACGAAAATGTTCAATGCCCAACTCATTAGTGTGCAAAGACCACTTAAGAGCTCGCAAGCACTATTACAAAAATGGCAAGAGCCCAACCAACCCCTAAGAAAGTTCATAGTATGCTTCTGAAGAGATGTTAAAAGTGAAGAATTTGGAACTTGCAATTGCATAGGTTGCTCTTACTGAAGATTTGAGAAAAGGCCCATTCATGTATGCCCTGGGCCTCCAACAACCAAAAATTTTAGCCAAATTGTTTTAAATCGCTAATAACCATGTTAACACTGATAAGTATAATTAAGTTGTCCAATCTTGACTCAATAAAGAGGATGCTTATAAGGCAAGATCTTCTGCTTGCCATGTTAGAGATCATATGAGTATGAAAGGCAGATAAGAAGTCGCAATCTCTTGCAATCATCCTTACAATCCATCACAAAGGTGCAAACTCATGCAAGACCAACATTGAGAGGACATATAGTTCCACACCACAAGGCACCACAACTTGATAATCCTTATCTAAGCAAGCACCTATCCTATCATCTCTATCCTATAGTTACGTTGCATGTTTTCATGGTCAAGCTAGTTAAGGCCATCCCTGCTCTCATGAAGGCAAGCATTTATACTCAAGACCCATCAAGATATTGTCTATCACAAAGATCATGAGCATGATACTGAGAAATGATGTCACCTCAAAAATAATTTGAAGGACTAATTTGAACAAGAAAACTAAAAGAGTTCATTCTAGCAAATCGTAGATGGATATTAGAAGATGGATGCAACAGGTCACTAACTGAAGCTTGACAATTTTGGCTCAACATGAGATCACCCTTATATCATCAAGAGCAAGTCGATCCAAGCACTAATCAACTGCAAACACACTTGAGAAAATAAATGCCTATGACATAGAGTGCCTATGATCTAAAGAGGTTATATTCATAAGAAAGATTTTTTCTATTAAATGCATTTAATTATTTTATTTGTATATATTCTTTCAAAAATTTATCAAAGTAATCAACAAATGCTATACATCACATTAAGAATACATGAATAATAATTAATAAATAAAAATAACTCATCAAGAACTCGAGAAACTCATCACATATACTTGGCAAGTTACCAACTATTTACCTCTCATTCCAAAAAAACTCATCATTAATTCCTCACACTTGGGGAACTCGCACTCCCTTGACGAGTAGTTATGCAAAACTCACATAAATACTCACCATTGCCTAAAGCTAGCCAACTTCAAGTAATGCCAAATATGAAATCGCAATTTGAAAAAAAACATGATTTAATTAGAACATTCAATTATAAGCACAAAACTAATCAACTTGAGTGGCGACCAATAGTCAAACCTCCATGTGATTAAAGAACAACAAGATTGGTTACTATGGTAAAGACATGGCCCTCATGTGTATATATATATATATATATATATATATATATATATATATATATATATATATATATATATATATATATATATATACAAAACACGGAACCAAAGCTCTTAATAAAAAAGATAAGTTTATGCCTAACACAATTGCTTTCCCCTTGGGCTTACTCTAAAGATGTTGAGTTTGTTCAAATTCATGACCTTTAATGTTTAGTTCATTATTCACCAATTAAATATTCACTCATTTGCTCTACAAGGGTCTATAAAAAAAAATTCCAGCTAACCCAACCTTTGTAAAATGATTCTCCCTTTTATGACAAGATCTCAATGAGTAACATGCGAGTCTAACATAGCCAGTGAGTCTAAATAGATACCCCACAAGTTTGGCATAAGAGACAAATCTAAAGTGCGGCTACAACCATAACAAACCAACTCTCCAGTTTTGCAACAAGATCCACATTGAGTAATATTAGTCTCTTATATTGGCGAGTCTAGGTAATTACCCCGTGAAGGTAAAGCATGACGTAAGGTGATGCCCGCCTAATATGACAATTAAACAACATACAACCTAATATATAACAATCACAACTACTTCCGAGTGCAAACACAACAAAATATAAGCATGTGCAGAGTACAAAGAAAATCACACAAATGCAAAAATAATACAAGTACTCAAGAAATTCAATAAAGAGACAAATGCAAAGAAATTTTATCTTCATTTTATCTTTCAAAAAAGATACAAAAGAAGTGTGTTGTACACAAGTATTTTATCATCAATACAAAATTTTTCTTTCATTATATTGTATAAAATTGTAAAAATTCCTTATACACAAGCACGTATAAAAAATTAAGAAATGCCAACTTAGCCACACTCGCCTCATCACTTTCCTCACAATCCAACATCAACTCATAAAATGATGATACTTACCACTGAATTTTACAGCAATTACGCCAACACAATAACTTAGAATTCAATATATCTACTATCTCTAATCATAATGAAAATCTCAACCCAAATCTAAAAAGGTCAAATGAGATGCATAGCTCATTCTGATAAACAACGTTGAACTTACCATCCTCATGAGCAAGTCAAACAGAGAAGTTCGAGTTGTCATAGCAAAACTCCATAAACACCACGTCCACCAACATCATTGTTCAAAACTCATTATACTCAACGTCCAAGAATGCACGAGCACATTTCCTCAAATCCATTGTAGCGAAGTCGTGCCAAGAAAAGCTTATGGCAAATGTAGAGCACAAAGATAAAGGAAATTATGATAGCAATGAATTACCCGACTATCTAAGTAAATAATTATAGAACGAAAAATTTTAATTTTCAAGGCGACATCAAATCAAAAACAAATGAGAAGATCCCAAATCTTCTCATGATTACAAAATATCGCCAACATCGATGCCTCAAATTTGACGGGACATCTTAAACTCGATGCATCTAAGAAAGCAAGTGCAACTCGTGGTAACATTTAAAACATCAATACAAGGAAAGCCAACACATGTATTAAAAAAACAAAAATACTGAATGCAAATAAAAAAGCCTAACTCAGCAAATAAATTTAATTATTTTAGATTAATTTTATTACAAACTCATCTTTACAAGCTTTAACTACAATATTACATTCATTAAAAGTAAACAAATAATTTTGAATGTTAGCTGCCAATACCAAAATGCATTGCTAGATAAGAAAATACTTCTACAAGGCAAGCAACCAACTTGATACTACGAGTGAGTGACTTAAGCTTACAAGAAACAAGCTTCTTCACTCACCTACTAACTAGAGGAGCCTCTCCACATCATACTAAGGCAGAGCCACCTCAGCAGATGCACCAAATCACCACCTCCATTGAGGGTCTACTCAATCTCTAACCCTTACCATTTGCTATCTTGAACTTTTGTATCAACAACTAGAATAGTTTGTGAGCATCAATATCGCCAATCAACTTGGAGGAAAAGGAAGCCATCACAAATGAGAAATGCACGTTAATAACAAAAATAAGAAACAAATCAAATTTCAAATAAGCCAAGCACCTCGCCGACATTTCAATTAATAGGCCAAGAACGCTATAGTAATCACATCAACAATCAAATGATGGCACACGCTTCCCAAAAGATGCTCACAGGATAAAAAAAATTTATTCATTTTCCCGTTGCATAAGAAAGTAATTACTGATTCATTAATTCTCTCGTTCTTTTGCAAGGTATAAGAAAGTAATTACTGATTCATTAATTCTCTCGTTCTTTTGCAAGGTCCTTTTCAAGGAGCGATAAAATCCAAGAACTAAATGTATATTGAAGGTATACTCAGCTCGCTCAACTTGCCACAGAGATCGGCACAAACCATCTCACAACTCGTTCAGCAACCATGGGACCAAACTAGACTAAGTGTGGCATCTAACAAGAAACTCATCACCTTACCAAAAGAACTTGCCATAGCTCATCAGGCAAACTTCTTGAAAAATCCACCAAAGGTACTCAATCGTGAATCTTGTCAACTACTCACCCAAGATGTATCTCAGTAGGGACTCACCAAATACACCAGCCCTTTACTTTGGACCCAACAAGGCATTTCCCTTGAAAGGCCATATCTACCTTCACCGTCATACTAGATTATTGTACACATGTTTGTATTTGGATAGGCCATCATGTCTGTACCCATCATATTTGTTATTTTTATCTGTGATATAGCTAGCCATTTTTTGTAACTCTTCCAACCTATAAATAAGGGTCCAGGAAACTATTTGAGTCTTTTTTTCTAGGACTTATTTGGGTCCTATTGACACAAAGGGCTTCTTATTGGACTTTCTAAAGTATATATTTTGTACTTGTACTCTTCCTATAATAGTAATAAAATCCTCTCCAAATTCTCTCTAATCTATTCACCAAAACATATTCTATACAGCCCCTCTTTCTCTATCTCACCTAACTAGTCTCACTAATAAGATCTAATATCATCCATGAACAATCCAGGATCTAACAATATGCAGGTTACTGAATACGATAATGCTACGTAATGTGCTTCAATTAACTAAAACACACTATTAGTTCACAATCTGCATTTCAAAACAAACAAATGCCTTAATACATCAAATAACACTTTGTAATACCTTGCATAGAAACACAACCTCGCATGGCACAAGAAGTTCTTACCTTAAATAGGATTTTTTTAGAGGATCTTTCTGTGTTTCATGATCCTAATTCAGCTATCAAAAACTTCCCAATTAAACTATTTTGATTTTTTTGCTCAGCTATATGAGCTGAAAATGGAGGCTGACACAAGCCACAAAAAATGAGGGGATCTGCCAGGACAAATGAATATTCTTTGGGCCGAAGACATGTTTCTTCAGCCTCCCAATGTTGGCACAATGACTATTTCAAGACCCTTTTTTTTTCATTAACAGTATAATTGAAAGCTAAAATGAGATTAAAAAAATAAAAAATTGGAGTATATGCCATTAATCAAAAAAGAGAAAGTGCTACCATTATTAAACATTCATCAAATCAAATAAATTACTTACATCAAAATATATTTTGCGCTGTTTTATTGAATGGAAAAAATAAAATTGCAATTAGTATAAAGAGGGTTATTTCTAGAAAATCTGTTAACAGTCAAAATATTTGATGAATTCAGAACGAACTACAGATAACCATCAAAAAATACTTTTAAAAATTTAGCATCATTTAAAACAATGCTAAACACAAAAAAAAATGCAGAACTCAAGCATTGCCAAAAAAAAAGACAGAACAATTGAAGATTATGCTCAAAATTTTAAACAAGTAGCCCTGTAATATGGCCAGTAATTATAAAGAGAACAGACAAGTCATGCTGGGGGACAAACAAACACAATTGTAGCAATTAAGAAAAGACAAAATATCAGCCCATTGAGATAATCTACTAAGGCAATATTTGCAACATATTCAACAGCAAATACAGGGCAGTAAAAGAGGAGACAAGAAGAAACTTACTTCCATTAAAATGATGAACCCCAACCTTTCCAAGCATCGCATAATACTCAATCTCAGACTTGCGGAGTGGAGGGCAGTTGTTAGCAATTATTACTAACTTCGCTATTAGATTATAGAAAAGTCAGTCAATGATAAAGAAAGATATAAATTCCTAGTAATAATTGGCAAGGTAAACCCTTACTGAACAAAGCAAACAATTCTTGTAGATGCAAAGCAGGAAAACAAAGGTTTGCATGCACATTTCATAAACAACTAACATTCTTCTCATGATTAGTAATGCAAAAGGTGTTACGAAGCAATCAGAGCTACTATGTGCCAGAGAACTAAGATCCGCATCCTTTACTTAGGAGGATCCAATTGCTTCGCTGCAATTTATTTACAGTTGACCATTATAATCATAAACCTATTTTTCCACATCAATTTGAATAAGAGAACGAGTGAAGAAAGAAAGTAAAGTGAAAAAGCCAGAAGAATAAAAGATTTTAAAATAACACTAAAAGCCCATGGTCTAGTAAATAAAAACAGAAAAGAGTACTAAGAAGAGTATAATGAATACAAAAACTACTTATTTTGAACATTTTTTCTATAGAAAAATATATATATATAACAGGAGCTGACAGACATGCTGGTTCTCACACAAGCTACACCAGATTAGCAGAACATACTTCTAAGACCAAACTACAAAGAAAACCCAGCATAACCATGCTGCACATCTAACTTTAGAAAGAAATCAGCTAAAAAGCACTCCCTCACGTTTTGCCAACCTAAACATCAGCACTAGCTAGTACCTAAGACAAAATGAATACTAAATGCATCAACATTAATGCACATTAAGCATGTTTTTTTTGAATTCATATCATTAAATAAATAAAATCCCCTTCAAATTGACATCAAATCAAGATAATGATAACACCTCCTAATTATGAAACAGTTTACTCACTAAATCAATTATTTTTAGCAAAACATAGTCTCAAACTTTCCTTATGTTCATCAGTTAGTGGATATCGCAACAGCTAGTTTCAGTATTACATTAAGTTAAAGAACATATTCCGGTGATACAAAATAAATTTTCCGTAGAACATTCAACTAGTAAATTATATTGTTCAAAATGATTTATAATACAGTGAGCCCTCATAAATGTAAGCAGTAGTCATTTTACCGAAGCGAGAAGCTTTTCATATCACCTGCTAACATGTTATGTGCAGATACTTTGGTCAAATTATTACTATAAAAGGTCTCATTCATAAAGATAACAAATATCACTGTAAAATGCTATTGGAACAATAATTGTAGTGAATATCAATAATCAAAAAATAAATAAATTCTATGAATATTCTTTAATGAAACTCATAGAAAAGTATTGTGGTTTGTGCATTTTATAATGCATGAAATTTTAAGTCAAAATATACTCATATATCAAATATTAGATATACATATATATTTATTCAATAAAATATTAGAAATATATTTATTTTAAAAATGTTTTACAATATAAAGTTAAATTTATGGTTATGAAAAAACTATTGGTTTGGCCGTGCCATGATGAAAGAACTTTGGCATAAAAAAATTGTCATAAGCAAATAGACAACACAAAATCCACTAAATCCTTGTAAAATATTGAAAATTTTGCATGAAATGGGGATATCATTTGTCATCATTAGAAAAATAGCAAATCCCTCATTGTATAGGTGATATTTTTTTGCCATTTCCTTGTTTCAAAAAAGTAAAATTAACAACCAGACTAGATCAAAGCTTCAAAGGAAACCCCAAACATGTAGGCCAAGTTGATGCCAAATTTTGGAAGTCATGAATGCATTTGGGCTGCTAAATACTGATATGGACACCTTGGTTATGGACCAAACCTCATCAGGATACCAGTAATATTTGTTAAGTAACCAAGTTAGGTGTTAGTTATCTCTCAATAGCAGCTTAACACCTGTACAAAAGAAGAAGGTGGTGCAATGCTTCAGCAAAAAGGAAAAGGCGGACATTTCCCTACCAATTTACCTGAATATTCAATTGACTGAGAATTCACATATTTTTTATAATAAGAAACAGATCTATTATTCTATGTGATAACAAGCCCTATAATATACTGTGAAGACTGTGGGTTCTTTTCCAGTTAAAGGTAAAGAATTACTAAATTTAACGCACGGATAAGAACCACTGTAACGGGACTGAATGATCAATCGTTTTACAATAAAACCAATCATTAACTTCCTTAAGGCAATATAGTTGAGATCAATAAAGAAGTCTATCATCAATCCTTAAGTAAGCAATGATTCCAAAACTTTTTACAACATAATCTTAAGGGTTTATTTGGGTTGAAGGAAACTGAAGGGGAAAAAAGGAAGCGCTGATTAACTATGATAAATTATGAATCGCAATTGTTTCGAGCTTCTCAGCTTCTTTTGACAATACATTTCACCCAAAATTTCATTATCCAAAATAGGTAATATTTTACGCCGCAATTTAGCAAAAAAAAAAAAAAAAAATCAAATGCTTTCAAATAGGTTCATAGAAAATAGACAAAGAGGTGGAAAAGACACGCTACCCTTGGAATTTCGAAGAGATCTGAGAACGGTCTTGTAACCAAGCGTGTACTTCCCGCTCTTCATCACCAGGGCCAGCCTATTATTAATGCTCTCAGTAGATTTCTTCTGCACCAAATAAAATGGAAGAAGAAATAGCCACCAAAAATATCAGCTAACATATATCATGGAATTTAAATAATTGTATAGTGGTCAAATCTAAGCCATATTAAGTTCAAGAAATTGTGAAAATACCGCCTTCTTGACGGGCGCCATGGCCGGGCTTCTTTGCGTAGAACAACCGAACTCAGCGCTCTCCCTCTACCCCTCTTTCCCTCGCTCGTCGTCAGCGCTAATAGAAACCCTAATTTGCAGGGCAGTTTTTATATGAGAATGTCGTGTCGATACCAAATGACGGAATTACCATTGAATTGATAATAATTTTTTTGCAAACTAAAAAAAACTACATAACACTTTAATTTCTTTATATTAACATATAATATTTAAAATTTATTATTTATTTTAATAATACCTATTTAATATCTCAAAATTACTACTATAATCTACATCTTCATCTTCATCTTCATCCTCTCCTCCTCTGATTATGTTAGTGCATTGAATATGGGATTTCTATAACACTTAATAATAATAACTAATAAAGAAATCATTAAGATTAATATTCAATATTTGTTTTAATAAGTGTGGTATGCAATATCATGAACATGTTTGATTTCTTATATTTGTAAACCTTGTCTTTTCATGTTCTTTTGCTCTGCTTCAAGATATATAAAAATTAAGTATGAGGTATTTGATAATTTTTATTTGATTAGATCTTTGATTTCACATATATTTCCATTTAATTTTTGAAAATTCATCACATTAATTTATTTAATTTAATTCATGTATATAATATTTTTTATTTTTTTGAGAATTTCTCAAGAAATATATATAATAAGCAATTATAACTATGCAAGCACCATTAGGCATATATGGCATAATCAAAAGGCTTGAGCATTGAGCACCTAATTTTGACACCTAAGCACTAAAGCTGGTACCCATGCACTCCAACCAAGCACCAAAATGCCTTGACCAATAATTTTAATAAAAGCTTCATCATGTTTTTTTAGAATGTCCAATAACATTTAGGTGTTTGATTGTATGTTAACTTTTTTAAAGAGGTTTAGGAGCCAAGAAATTTCAAGTTATGTGCAAATTTTTAAGGATTATAAAAAAACAAACTCAAGCCTTTTGAGATCTTTTTGGAGACTCTTGGAGTAGACCTTGAGGTAGACCTTAAAGGCAACTACGGTAAATGAGCATGGATGACAATAGTTATAATGAAGTGAGAACCTACAATACTCAGTGTTGTTATCCCCCTCCTTTTGATTATTATCATATACTCAATGTGTTCTTTTATTCTAGAATAAACAAATCCCTACTCTACATATTAAATGTAACTAATTTGTGTATTATTAGTTTTTAATAGAAGTTGTTTAATATCTATGCTTCATTATTGCTAAATACTATTTAAAATGTTATTTATTATTTTAATAAATTGGCCATCAAGTAAGGGTTTAAGAGGCTTGTTGAAAATCAAGAGGTAAAGAGCTCATAGATTATGATTGAAGTGTAATCATTATGATTCCTTAAACTAATTTAATGGAACTAATTAGTATTGAATTTACCTCAAAGATAAAGATAGTTTATATCAACTTATTAGTGAACTTAGATTTTTAAGAATATGTTAAGATACACCTTAAAATATAATTACAGCCTAAATACTTGTATATGTATGATTTACATTATGAATTAACCAATAATGTCAAAATCAGTAAAATCTAATCACTTGGATTTTAACATCTCATTGACAACTCTTGATTAAGTCTATTTCTATTAGATAATTTATTTTATTTTTTTAATTAATAACTATTATGATCATTTAAAAAAATTAAGATCAACTTAATTTTGATAATTGATGAAATCAATCTTTGTGAGATGATACTTTACACACTCTTTATTATATTCATTTGTCATGTATTATTGTGCATTTGCATATATCATATTTAGTTTGTTTTCCTAAACAAATTTAAAACTATTATGAAAGTCTAATGTAATAAATTATAATTTTTAATTTTTTTTGCATGAAAATTATGAAAAAATGACCTAAAAAGTAAGAAATTTATAATACATTGTGGAAATTTTTGTTAGAACACATAAGCTTTGAAAATTAAAGTTTTATTTTAATGATTAAATATAACAAGAATAATATACCATCTCAAAAGAATTAAGTATTATTCAGTAATAGATTTATAAGCTTCAACAAAGATAATTTTTCTTATTATTGTATCTAAATACTATATAAAGAATGACATACTTTCTTGAGAGATAAAAATACAATTATGCTATGAATTCAAATATAATAGTATGATAATTTTCAAAGTTTTGTTTAGTTTGTGTTCCTAGAAATTTTTGGATTGAAATAGGCTCTATTGTAGTTTTAGGATACAAGTTTTCTATAGAGGCAAGCATATCTACATCTTAAGAGCAAGTATTATTAAAAATACTCTTGATTAAAGTAGTAATTAATAATTTTATGACATTTAAAGTTTTGATTAAAGGAGATAATTATAAATTAAAAAAAGGATTGACTCAATTTTTACAATAGTTCATTTTAAAGGCTGAAATAAGAAAAATTGGTAGTACAAGATATTGAGATGCTCAAATGTACTTTAATTGTTCTATAATTAGACTTCAAGTTCTAGTGATTTAGATTTATTTTGTTTAAATTGTCATTTTATTAAAAAATAATAAGGCTTATATTTTGTTAGCATAAGACCATGAGAGTGATTAAGAAGTGAAAACTTAAAAGTAATCAAATGAAAAATAATATGCCTTAGATCTTGAATTAAGGCAAGAGCTATTGTTAAGTAGTAACTAAGGTATAATGATATATAAATGACTTATAATTTTTAAATCCACTTGAAATCAAAACAAGCCTAGCTTTATTAGACTTATAATCTTGTCTAAAAAGATAATCAAGCTAGTCACCTAAGAGCTTTAAAATCATAAAGTCTGGTCTGATGTACTATATTTTATTGAACAAATAAACTTAAGGCTGGACACCAAAGTTAAAGCATGAATGGTATGCAATGCTCTTGATTAATCTTTTATATTTACATTTTTTGTTTATTTTAATGCAATTCTAATATGTAATGCACTTGTTAGAATTTTGAAATAATTTTGGTACTAATATAGGATACTCTTATTATTGAGAAGTAGCGTTCACCCCATAGGTTGGGAGGCCTTTACATATGCTTGTGTGTGAAGATAATGTATGAAAAAACTAGGAGTGGATATAATATGAATATATATATTATATGATATATCTAAAGAGTTCCTACTCCAGTTTAAACTTACATCATTTATTTATTTTTGTTAAATAAAAAAGTTTTGTTTTTAGAAGTTACCATATAAATATATCCAAGTCAGACTCATAGATAAGCAATTAAGAAGCCTAGAAAAAAGCATGTAGTTCTAATGCACAACACAAAGTAAATACATCAAACATTTAAATAAATTTATAAAATAATAAGTCATTAATGAAGCCAAATCTAAGAAATATAATCCTAGGGAAAAAATATATATATAATGTAGCCAAGCACATGACTAATACAACTCGAGCTTACACATTAATTTTGACTTAACTTGTGAGGTGTTTGAGTTTTATCTTCTAAATTCATTTTGGTCCAAGGTTATAAAGTTTGACTCTAGGATTTATCCTTTTTTCTTTCTACACTTTTGTAATCCCATAAGCTTATATAAGAACTTTTTAATTTAAAAATTATATTATAAATTAAAAACTATACCTTTTTCTTACAAAATAGATGTTAGTAGAGCATTTTATTATTTAACACGTATTCAACTATTAATTGCACAAAATCCATGGTATTTTAAGCACTAAGCTACCTATTCTCTTGATCATACTTAAATGGATTTTATGCATTTTAGCATACACTTGCAAACAATTTTATTAGTTTTAATAATATTTACGTTCATATCATTACCTTTTTTTAAGCATGACCACTTACTAAAAAATATTAGAAATAGTACTATTGATTTTTACTAGTGATAAGATTCTGTCCAACCACTAATCATCACAAGATAATACCATAGCATAACACAATATCATAATAATCATTTTGGTAAGACATAAAAACCTAACTTAAGGTCTAATGTGTGTGCCCTAATCATCATATTGTGTGTGTTAGGCTATGCATGTGTTTTCTTATTAAATTTTGCTTTTTATTTCATTTTTTTAAAATTTTGAATTAAAAGTTTAATTTAATAAAAATAGTTCAAGTTTAACTAACTAATAATTTTAAGATTTTCTTATATAAATTATAATATTTTTTAGTTTCATATGTTTAAGAGGATTTAAAATGCTTAAAGACAAGAAAAGTTCATCATGAAAGTGAACTTCATCACTAAAGGCATATTATGAAATGTATCTAACTTTAAAAAAAAATGAAGATACATTTAATTACACCTTTAATTTATTGTAAGTAATTTTTTTGAATTTTATAACTATATTTTATGAATTTATAGTTTTAAATAATATTTTATTATATTTTCTTAAGAAGAATTAAGAAATTACAATTTACTTTTAAAAATTAGAAAATATATTTCATGATCAGCAAACATTAAATAAATATTCTCATAAATTTTAATGTTATTTTAAATTAATTAGTAATTTTTATAATTTTTATATTAAAATTAATAAAATATTTAAATAAATCTCAAAAGTTATAAGAAAATTTCTTCCAACTTGGGATAATCATAAGCCTTTCTCATAACAATTAACAATTTCTTAGAATTTTATTTATATTTTAAAATTTTAAAATTATTATTTTATGTTATATATTTATTTTTAATTTTAATTTTTTTTATCAAATTGATTCCAAATTTTATAATTTTTTTAATTGCTAAAATCTTAGAATCTTTCATAAAAGTTTGGGTATAATGAGTTTTAATATCAATTTTATTTTTATTTAATTAATTAATTTATATTATTTAATTATAAAAAATTTTAAATACTATTTATTTAACTTTATATTTAATTTTCTCTAAATATAATTTTAAATTGCTTTTAGTAAAAATTTTGGTCTGCATTTTAAAAGTATATTTGATTTATTTCAAAAGTTTTTTTGGGTTAATTAGATTTAAACTAACTATTTTATTAATATTTATGCGTATTTATTTTATATAAGTTTTTACTTAACTCTAAGCTTCTTTAATTCAAAAGATTCAAGAAAAAACATAATCCCAATTTTAAAGACATTCTAAATCTATTTAAATATAATTAAAAAAATAGCAAATTTCTTATTAAGGATACTAATATTAATTAAAATATTTATTTAAGCCTTATAAGAAAAATCCAAAAGGTTGATATAACTCTTAGAACTTTTCATGTAAATTTGAAGTAAATTAAATTTATATTTTATGATTAATGTTATTAATTTGATTTAACATTATTCTTTAATTATTTTGAAATTACATAAAATAATTTGGAGCATTTATTTTTTCTTAAATTATTCTATATTTAATGAATCCAAAGAAGGGTTGGTTATAATTTTTAGAATTGTTCTAAATTTTCTATGATTTTTTAAAAAAAAGTTTGAAATAATTTTATAATTTGTTGAACTCAATCATAATTTTAATTAATTAAATTGGAGTAGAAACTACATGCATTTACATGTAACACTCACAAATTAATTTTGTGGAGTTGGGCATGAGCTTCTATGGCAGGTCAATGTATAAAGCATAAAGGTTTAGGTTTGGATGCAGATTTGCTATCTAAATCCACTAATTGAATGTACAAAGGTCATCTTCAACTTCCAATGTTGAGCTATGGTTCTTCAAATAAATGACCTTGATCTAATCTAAAGAAGAATGCTAACTCAATTCTCTCTTACTAAAAGAATAAGAAATGAAAGTTCAAACTTTTCTATCAACTTCTTACACTATGTGTTAGCTTTCTTTAGTATAGTTGGGTTAACTCAATCAACTCAGACTGGCTTAGAAGGGGTCATGTATTGCTGCTCGAGTTAGCTAGATATAGAGACAAGGTTTTGGAGCCACTGTTATGTCGATTCAATTCATGGGTTGATTGAAGTCAATTGATGAAACCTAATTAAACATTGTGAGATTGACCATGATTAAACCTACCTCCTTGAATTCAAGATTCTATAAGGAGGGCATGATAACCTTCTTCGCCCTCCACCTAAGCTGCGCAGGAAAGGCCCAAAGCCAATGAGCGTAGCTTCATAGGGTCTTTATGTCAGTGGTAGTGCATCTTCACATACATGTCTGAATCTCTATGATTTTTAACTCAACACACACACACACACACACACACACAGATATATATATATATTATATATATATATATATATATATATATATATATATATATATATATATATATATATATATATATATATATATATATATATATATATATATATATATATATATATATGTCTGTTTTCAAAAAGAGTAATTGATCAGATTGGATGCTCTTATGAGGAAACACTCATGATGAACTAATGCCTTATTGAGCATCTTATCCAATTTTAAAATTAGTTTATTATGACAAATCTAGTCATATGGGTTTAAATGAAGCTCCTTGAAATGCGTTGAGGCACAACAGGTGATTGGACATCTAGGGCTAAAAACACATATGCGGTACCAAGTGAGCCAAACTCGAATACTAGATATGACAAGGTCAAATTAATGAATGGGGATAATCTTCATCAGAGACTTGAGATGATTTTTTTAAAAAAGTTTGATATAATTTTATAATTTGTTGAACTCAATCATAATTTTTAATTAATTAAATTGGAGTAGAAACTACATGCATTTACATGTAAAACTCACAAATTAGTTTTGTGGAGTTGAGCATAAGCTTCTATGGCAGGCCAACGTATAAAGCATAAAGGTTTAGGTTTGGATGCAGATTTGCTATCTAAATCCACTAATTGAATGTCACAAAGGTCATCTTCAACCTCCAATGTTGAGCTATGGTTCTTCAAATAAATGACCTTGATCTAATCTAAAGAAGAATGCTAACTCAATTCTCTCTTACTAAAAGAATAAGAAATGAAAGTTCAAACTTTTCTATCAACTTCTTACACTATGTGTTAGCTTTCTTTAGTATAGTTGGTTAACTCAATCCTCTTAAAGGGGTCATGTGCTGCTGAGTTAGCTAGATATAGAGACAAGGTTTTGGAGCTTGTTATATTCAATTCATGGGTTGATTGAAGTCAATTGATGAAACCTAATTAAACATTGTGATTGACCGTGATTAAACCTACCTCCTTGAATTCAAGATTCTATAAGGAGGGCATGATAAGTAAACTACTCTATCAATCCACTTAATTCAGATTTAAGGAGAGTTATACATTCAATTTGAGTAATTTGGGTATAGTATTGAACTATTTAGGAATGGTTTGATTCAAGTAGGTTGAATTTCTACTTAAAAGTAAGGATTACAAAGTTTAATGCATGACCTTACTCAAATGGTTAACCAAGGATATAACTTTGAGCTCAAACTTTCCCAATGCGAAATCAAGTTCTCTTATTTGAGTATGTGTTGATTTACTTTTATATGTTTATATCAATTTAAAATTTAATGTTTAAATTTGTTTAAATTTAAATATGGTTAATGGACTTGCCCACAAGTCAAACATAAATCTTAAGGTTCCTATTATGGTTTAAGAGGATTAAGATTTATTGACAAGATTACTAGGTTCAATATCATATTTTAGATTTTAAGTTTTGGTTATTAATTTCCAAATTACCCTTAATGGGTCATCTAGGAGAGAACTTGACCATAGGGTTTGAATACCTAGATTTTCATCAAATATGAATCTTAATGTCCTTCATAACTATTGATTTCACTAAGAACTAAATTCTTGAAAAAAATCAATAGTTTTGCTATGTGAGCACTAATAAGTCAACCTAAGTCGACTTAGTTAATTATAATCAACTAGTGGTCTAAGGGCTCTTAAATGATTGAAGTAGACATCCTAAGTCCTTTTGAGGCCAAGTTTTTGGATTATGCTTAATTAAGCCTAAGTGATATTTTTGGGTCATATGGTCAAAGAAGCTTGACCATGTCCCATCATTGGTTAACACACCATTAAGGTGATTTAGGATCATGCTTGATTAAAGGAAAGATCATGTAGGTAATAACTTTTAGATTTTGTTATCTTTTATTTTGAGAGGTATTTTGGTAATTTTGGACAGGGATTGGTCAATTTGAATAGATTGTTCTTCATGAGTATAATGATTGGTTTAAGAAGAAAGTTAGGATTTCTTGATGTACCTTCTTAGGCAATGTCACCTCATTCTAAAAATGTGGCCAACATACATACTTAAAGTTTTGGTCATTCTCAAAAAAATTTGAAGAGAAATCTCAAAAATCGTAATTTTTTGTTCAATGCAAGTTCTATTTGGTGGCTGAGTTGGGGTTTAGATAACATTCCAATCACTACTTTATAATGGCATTACTTCAAGGTTAACCATTAACATCTAAGTTTAGGAAACCATTGTAACTTCATCATCATTAATTAGTGTTTCAACAAATCCACAACTAAATAAATAGTGAGATATTAAATTAATTATGTTTCTCACAAAAGTTAAAATTGATGCCACAAAAGATTATCTTTATTACTTATTCAAAAGAAGTTTGTGGGGAAACTTGTAGTAGTCAAATCTGACAACATAAGTTGACATAAAGTTCTTTACTACGATCAAATCATCAACAATAAATAATATTAACTGTGAAACTTGATGACTTATGCCAAGTAATAAGGTTGAACAAAAAAAGACTACTTATTGAAATCAATTACTAAGAAGGTAAAATTCATCAACATATTGGGTATGGTATATTAGTGTGGTAAGTGTTAGTAACATATTATTGGTCTTCATTAACAAGGATCTAATTACATAAATTAATTTATCACACCAAATGCAAATTTTTTTTTGCAAGTTATCGTCATTGCATTATATATATATATATATATATATATATATATATATATATATATATATATATATATATATATATATATATATATATATATATGTCTTAAAATATTGTTTATTATACATAGATCTACAAATGAACCGAGCCAAGCCGAGTATGTGCTTGTTCGAGTTCAAGCTTGTTTACCATCATCGAGCTCAACTCGAGCTTGATTCAATCTTTTAGGATGGTGTTTAAGCTTGAGCCAATTTAAAAAAATTCCTATTCGAGCTCGGCATGAGTTGTTCATGAGCTCGTTTAAAATTAGGATTATCGATCCTGTTAATGAGTAGCTCATTTAATGAAATTAAAAAGCTTTCTGAAGCCTTAATCGAGTTTTTTGTGAATATCTTATTGAGAAATATACTTGATATATATCAATCAAAGTTTATTAAGCCAAAAAAAAGTAAAATTTTTAAATAATGCTATTCATGAACTAAGCCTTAATCAAGCTATAATTGAGCTATAATCGAGCTTCTTAATAAGCCTGTTCCGGAGCTTTAAATGATATTGTTCATGAAGATAAATGAATCGAATAACAAGCTATTCAAGCTTGTTCTTTTAGCAATTGAGTATTTATAAAAGTGTTCAAGCTCATTTAATTAGTTAATCAAACGATCATGAATAAACTTTAATCAAGTTGAGTTACAAGTAGCTTGTAGAACACTTCGTTTATTTGAAGTCCTAATTATACATCATTAATTTCCCAATGATAATTGACAAATTTTCAATCTTCTTAAGTTATAGAAATTATATTAAAAACTACTACATGTGGTAACACTATAAAAATAATTGCAAGTGAAAAATATTAGAGATTTACTAAATATTAAAATAATTATTGTTAAAAATGACTAGATATTATAATTATTTTGTGTTGTTTGTCATTGGCAAATTTCACTACAAAAATAGCTTAATATTTTTAATTACCACATTCGATACCATCATAGAAAAAAATAATGAAACTAATTATTTTCAATAACTTCAAATAAAACCTGATAAGGAGAAAGAACAACAACCTCAAAAAATAACCTACATCACAAATGCAATAATTCTAGCATAAAAGAAAAAAAAATATATAAAGGTTTCATCTATCAACTTTAAATATGAAAGAAAATGAAGTTAAAAAACTAACAACTAATCATGTTGTTAACCTCACTTTTAGAGTGAGGTTGACTACTCTCATCTTAGGCTAATGATTCTTCTAGACACTGAGATTTCCTTAGTGCTAGGGCAATTCTAGTGACCATGACGATACCAAGCCAAAGCTTAGAAGACCCATAGGGTATAATCTTAGGATTAGAGCTTACCTTAGGATAGGTAGAACCTCACCGACCCTAAGGTCCTAAGGCCCAACCAAATCCCATACCTAATCAATTACTCAAACCTAAACTTAATGATTACAAACCAAGCTGCAAGACAAATACCAATTTGACCTAGGCTCAGTTTTATCCATCTTAGTTCGACTTGGCTAAGTTGATTCAACTTAACATATTTGGACTCAAGATGGCCAAACTCGAGACTAAATCAACATTATTGAGATATAACCCATCCAAATTCATTTGAACTCCAATTAGATATGATTGTGCTTTGACTTCAATTTAATTGAATCAAACTAAGTCACCTTAGACTTTAACCTAAGCTGATCCACTTGAACCCTATAGAGCCAAAACCTTATCCAACTTGATTCGAGCTAATCAAACCTAATCCAAGCCTTATAATTATTATAAATGCCCAATTGAATATCATAATCCATTCCAATACATGCAATCAAGCCAATCAACCTAGTTGACCTAATTAACCCAAGTTGACTCATTTGACCTAAATGGTTCAAATGAGTCAAAATTCAACCTAACTCAAATTGATTGCAATCAAAGTCACCAATCCACTTCAAAATTATCATTGAAAGTATCCCATACTTCATATACCTCTAATTGAACCCAATCAAACCAATTGGTCCACTTTACCCAATTTGGCCAAAATGACCAAATTGAGTCAAATCTTAATTCAACCCAAATTGGACTAAATCAATTCATTCAATATTCCAAAGTGATTATTATTCACCATTGAACATCCAATTACAATCAATTAAGTCAAACTAAGCCAATTAACCTACTTAACACAAGTTGACCCAATTGCTAAAGGGCCAAATTGGGTCAAATCTCATTCCACTTCAAATTGATGACAACCAATGACTCTAATCAATCATGATTAAGTATTTAACACACTTCAATCACCAATTGAAGCCAATTTGATCAAGTCAGCCCAATATGTCAACCCTTCAATCAACCCAATTTAACCAATTTGACCAAATTGTCCAACTTGACCCATTTGATCTCAGTTGAACCTATATGAGCTAAATTCAAATTCACTTCAAATTGGATCAAACTAATTATGCCAATGCATTCCAAATATCCAATCAAACGTGATCCAATAGCCCTATTTAGTCATTTGGTCAACCTAGGCCAAATAAATTGAAATTGACCTATGTGAGTCAACTTGAGTCAAACCCAATCAAACCAAGTTCAAACCTAACCAAACTTGGCATGACTCATCCTTAGGTCCCCATTGACCTGCCCAAGTGAACCCAACCCATGGTGAACCTGATTTAGGTCAAATCAAGTGACAAAATAAGATAAAATCTCTATTTGGAAGGCCTACCCACCTCCTTTGCCCATGACAACCAACTTTAGCCCTCTTCGAACATAGGCTCACTAACCGAACCTAACCCAAAGGCTTGGGTGCAGCCCTTCACCAAGGGGAGGACCACCTCTCCTTTGTCGACCATCAATCCACCTCAAAAGAGGTGTACACCCCATGGCAGATCACTAAACTCTCGACCACTCAAAGACCTCCACATCACCAGTCCCTTACCACCTCCGGCTACCTACGTCGACCAGATGAATACCAAAGGTTGAGCCAATCCTATGACTTGGTTCACTTGGGGATGGAAGTATACCTCTCCTCTCACATTCAAACTCAAGAGATGCCTTCACCAGAGTAGCCCGAATAGTCCCTAAGCATCCCTAGAGCTCCACGTGCCTCAAGTAGCCGGTGAGACCAAGCCCCATTCAAACCCGAGCCCTCATTCCGTCCGCATCACTCAAACTCCACCAAACTTAAATTAACTCTCTCCACACCTTCCTCTAGCTCTAACGAACCAAAATGAATCAATTCGATCATCGGAAGGCATCCTAAGACCAACTCCGATGTGCTTCACAGTGGTGTTTGATCCAGAGAGCAACCAGCAGGGAGGTAAGTCATGGTCTTCTCAACATGGCTTCATCTATTCAAGATGAAGCTACCTTAGTCAGTGGATTGCCAGCCTTTAGCTCCGATGAGGTAATTTTCTAGCAAACTGTAGTTTGGCCATTAGATGTTGGCCTTTTTTTTTGAAGAAAATTATCATTTTGTGTGAATCCCATCATAAGATACCCTTAGAATCACCCCTTGATCATTTTGGAATCAAATCTACCATCAAACAAGCTCCATCAAGCTTGAATTGAGTGGTGAAAGGTAAAGATATTCACCTTCCATCGCGAGAAGATGGTGGATCATCGGTCGTCCGTTTCACATGATTTGAATGGGCGACCGTGATTAATCGTGCTAAATTTTCTCGATTTTTTCTATTAAAAATCATAAGATTAATTTTCATTGTTTGATCCCTGATGGATAGTTGAGATGAAAGTGCATCCACGGTGGTTGAGTGACTGTGTGGGACGATTTAAATTACTAATCCCATGGTGACGCGTCAGTATCGGCATGGCACTGAATGTGTAAAAAGATTAATTAGGGTTTAAATTATGTTTTACATAGCCAAAACTTTTAAAAAATGATAACTAATCATAAAAGAAATACAAAAATGCAAATAACCTGTTTTGGAAAGCTCAGATAAAGGAGAATCCAAGAAAAATAAAATCCCCAAATGTTATCGAGTGAATAGTAATTAATTAGGGTTTAAAGTTTTAATTAATTATCTTAATTAATCCATAATCACTTAGCTAATTAACTTGAGATTTGACATATTGAATATATAGGATGACCTCTTCCTCCCATAATTTTCTTGGGTTAATTTCTCAAGTGGATTAGAAGAATCAAATTTTAAGCCTAATTGCCTCTTTTATGTATTTAATAATTATTAAATTAAAAAAAATTATGAAATTGATTAGAAAAGGTTAATTAATCACTAAGAAAGTAAGAATGATCATGAGCAATAATTAGAACCCCTCGTTCTAAATATCTTCCAAAATCTCTTTAGTGAACACAATTAATTCATTAATTAAATGATTAAATTGAAATTCATAATCATAGAATCATCATAGTTAGTTTAATTACTGAAGATGCATAATTGAACCTTCCTCACATGCTTAATTAATGTAAGGATCTTCAATGAAATCATGATTCCCCATGGGTGTGGAGAATCAAGAAAGTAATTAGCTTATTTCTCTTAACTTAATTAATTATTAAGCATGCCTAATTGCATTAGAACCCTTAGGACATTGCAAATTTTATTTTCCAAGCATATAATCTAATTCATGGGCTCTTGCTTAATAATTAATAAAATTAAAAAAATTTCCATTAGGAGGATAATTAAATGAATTATTAATAGGCCAAACTTAATTAATTCATGAAAGCACTTAATTTATCTTTAAATTTATTGATAAATGACATGGAGATGGGTTGAACAATGACTTTCACTTCTCCTCTTTAGGATTAAATAACTCAAAATCATAAAAACTAAATCCTACAATGACTTTGGTTAGGCTTAAGGTATGTTTATTTAACATGATTTTCCTTAGGTTTTAATAAAGCCAAATATTTCATTTGATAATATATAATTATTTTGCTTCAATTATCATAAATGTTTATGCCATATGTTCCATAGACTCATGTTTTAAATTTAAAAAGAATATGTTGCATTCAATTGCATGATGTAAGAATATATAAATATATTGAGCGGCTATTGTCACTAATAAATCTCAAATTATTCTCTCTCTAATCAGTAATCATATGTTAATTATTAATTAAATAATTTAAATATAAGCTTTATATTTGTAAATTTCAATTATAAATGATAAAATAAAATAAGGTTTACTTATCTTTTATGTTTAAAAGGATAACAACTTGTAACTTCTCATGAGTTTATCTTTGCATTTATATATGTGCATGTGTATATTTGACCTAATAACTATATAGTTTGGACATTTCGAGAACATGAGGTTTTAAGTAGCCCCAAGGAGGTCCTAGATAATTTCACTTCCATGGTTAACAAAGGCATGTACTTGTATAGTCTCTTATACATTTGTGCATGTGTATAAATATGAAGTGAAACTCCTTTTGCTATAAAATTAATGTACATCATATTCCAAGTGTGTTCAAATATGTGTGTATATAAATAAATAAACACATATATATATATACAAGATGTATATATATGTGTGTACATATATAAAAAAGTGAAGCAAAAATATAATAGTGATTTATATTGATAAAGAGACTAAGACAACAAAACATTGCCCATTTGCTTATGATTTGACTTCATTGATTTTAAGATGCATTTTATGTTTAAATGATGCTCATTAAGTCAAATCCAAATATATATATAATTAAAATTCATAAAGATTTCATTAAAAGGCTTAAAGTCATAAAGATTTACTTCAGAATCAACCTATGGTAGGGATTAAAGAGAATCAACTTTCTTTCTTCTCTTTATAATATTAAATTATAATTAAAAATAAATAATAATAAGCATATAATTTAAAATCTCATCTAAACTTTAAATAAACTTAAAGAGTAATCACTTATAAGGATTTAAATAGTCCATCATTAAAAATGCTCTAAAGTCCAATTAAGACATACCACACTTGGCCTTTGCATACACATTAGAATACTGAGTCACTGATATTAGTGTTAGGTTTGGTCGGTGATTATTGTGATGTATTATTTTAGACTAGATGTTAGGATTGTGCGTAGTTTGGATGTTAGGGCGATGTTAGATTAATGATATTTTCTATAGAGGATATGCTTAAGGAACCATTGTAATAATAAAAATATAAATGCTTCTTGTTTGAAGTCTTGTTAAGTCCCAAATGCATGATCCAACAAGATAGGTGGGCTTAGTTACCCAAGGCAGGGTGCTAAGTCCAAAATATGTGAAATATAATAGTTTGGTTTGAATGTGTGTTATATTAATATCTATTTTGTAGGTGTAGTTGATTTAATTTTTTACAAAAATATAATTTTTATAATAGGATTAAGATTATCACTATAGGATTTAGGATGAACAGTGGCTAGAAGGCATAAACTTGGGATGCCTTGTGAAGCCTGAAGTATTCAAACCCAAAAAAGTGAAGATGAAGAAGAATTAAAGACCCCCATAGCTTTTCCTTTTATTGTAATTTAAATTGTAATCCGGGTTATATAAGGATATAGCTCGGCTTCCCATTTTCTTTTTTTAGGGTGTACTGTGATACTCGATCACACCAGTCTTTTATTTTTTTTATGAAATTTCAAATATTTGATTGTTGTGTTTACATTACACAATAGAAATGACATGATTTTTATAGGTTTCTTAAAGTGTATATGTTTGATATGTGTACCTGGATACGTTAGACTCTTAAGAATAAAATTTAATTTTTTACCCTCATTAATAATTTTAATTAAATTTTAATCAACTCATAATCTCATCTTAAAGCCCAGGCTTTTAATCAAGATAATAAAAGATTTAGCAATCTCTTAGCTAGATGTTGTATGTTCTAAGATCATACATATGCATATTGTCTCACTCTTGAAGATATGAGATCTCCACTCTTGCATGATAAAGGACATGTATGATCTGTGAGGATAGTCCCTTGTAGTGGAGAACACACATTTTATCTGATTTAGCCCATAATCTACATTCATCATGCATTTAGGTATAAACCCTCCTAAGTCTGAGTCTAAAATGACGAGTCAAAATGAAATAAAAATATGTAAATTTTATTGCTTTTGTTTAGGTCATATCCTACACACCGATCATGATTTATTCTCTTAGGAAGTGAGTTTAGGATTTTATAATCCTTCCTAATTAACAATGACCTAGCTAACTTGCATTTATATATGACTAGCCCACATGGTTTTAAAATCGTAGGAGGTGTTATATGGCGGCCACTCAAGGCAGTTGTAAGTCCAGAAGAGTCGAGATCTATCCACTCTCTCTAATGGAAGTGAACCAATATATCCCATTCACCTGAGTAAAATTAGGTCGAGCTCTTAGCTTGTGCTAGAGCACTCTAGATATAGGTTTAGAGGCTTGTTTCTCTTTTTTTGCTATGGGTATAAGTTCTCACCTTTTAGGCATTTTCATAATCTTGTGTTATTGGATTCTAAGTCCTAGCATTCTAATAAAATTTCAACTAAAATAAATAATTTTCTCTCTTTTAAAATATAAAAACATTACTATAGGATAGATTGAAGCATTCAATGGGCTTTTTAATATCATGTGTGCTTCCTACTTATTCTCCTTTGGATATCACTAAGAACTCTTTCTATTTGAGCTCTTCCTGATTGCTTTCCAAAATGACCAATTCTTTGATTATCTACCTTTAATTTTTTTGAAGATATTAGTTGACTACTTTAATCGAGAGTATTTTAAAAAATTCTCATTTCCTGAGATGTAATTAAGTATGAAAGCTTGAGAACTAAATAACATGACATAAAATAAATCCTACTTTACCTATCCATGTAAAGTAGGGGAAAGATCTCTGGTATATATGTAGACCCTGTTGACCTCACTTTTTGAGTGAGGATTGTTCATTCCAATCCTAAGTCTAGGATTCTTCTAGACACTTAGGTTTCATTAGTGATATGACACTTTTAGTGATTAAGGGAACACTAAACCAAGCCCTGACTTGTGGCAGAGGCGCAATCTTAGGCATGAGTGGGCTTCAACTCATCATACCAGATTTCCAACCATCTCCATCTTAATCAAATTTGAACCTTAACTCAAAGCCATGCCACCAAATCCTATAATTCTTTTCAAACCAACCCAAGCAAATTGAACTCAATTCAATTCTCTCAATTATTCTAATTATTAAATAGATCACTTCAAATTATTCCTCTTGTAATCATGCCAACTAAATCAATTAAATTTAAGTAACTCAAGTTGACCTATTTGACCTAAAGGGTTTGAGTCAAAATCTATAACTCAAATCAATTAAAGCTTAAAATCAACTTCAAATCCATCATTGAATATATTCCAACCATTTATAGTCCCAATTGCTTCAAATTGACTGGATGAAACCACTTAACCTAAAGTGACCTAAAAGGTTTAATTAGACCAAACCTTAATCAAACCCTCCATTAGATCAAATAAAGCCATCCAATCTCTTCATTGATTATAGGTCATTATTGGGCATTCCACTATAATTAATTTGACCTAACTAGCCAATTTGGCCTCTTGAACAAACTTGACCCAATTTGACTTAAATGGCCAAATTGAGCCAAGTCAAATCTTAAACTAAATTGGTTGAAACTAATGCTTCTCAAGAATCACCAATTGAATATTGAATATGACCCAACCTTCAATTAGACCTAATTTGGTTAACCCAATCCAATTGGCCTACTTAGCCTAATTTGACCTAAATGGTCACAATTCAAATCAATTCAAATTAATTCTTCCAATCAATTACAAATGACTAATTGAACATAGACCTAACCCTTGCTCAAGCCAATTTGGCCAAATAGGTCAAACTGGTTAACATGGCCCATTTGACCCAAATGAAATCATATGAATCAAATCCAAATCTAACCGAAATTGAACCAAATAAATTGCAATAATTCATTCCAAATGGCCAATTGAACTTAAATAAACTTTTACTTTGACCCAATTTGGTCATAATGGTCAACTTAGCCCAACATGACCCATTTGACCTTCATGAGTTAAATTGAGCCAAACCCAACCAAACTAGACATGACTCATCCTTGGGTCACCTCAGGCCTGCCAAGTGGGCCCAACACATGGTGAACCCAGGTTGGGTCAAACCCATTGAACCAAGCCCTCTAAATGTGATGAAACTCACATTTGGATGGGTTCTCCAACTCCCCACTTCTTGGCAGCCACCTTTGGCCTTTCTTGGATAGAGGATCACTGACCTGCTAACCTAAGGATGTTCGATTCAGCCTTTGGCTAAGAGAGGGTGAGCTCACCCATGGGAAACTATTGGTCCACCTAAGAAGGAGTGTACACTCAATGAAAGCCTACTATACTCCCTTGGCCTCTCACACACGGTCCCCTACCACCTCCGGCCACCAACTCTGACCGGACAACTGCCAAAGACTGAGTCAATCTCAGCCCTTAGTTCAATTGGGGAGGAGAATATACTTCTCCCTATCCATTCAAACTTAAGAGACGTTCCTCAGAGCATTTTGACCAGTCAAAGAGTATTCTACGAGCTCCTCATGCACCCCATCATTAACAAGACCAAGATCCTTTTAAGCCCGAGAGCTCCGTCCGTCCAACCTCAACAAACTTCCGCTAAAGCCAAATTTACTTTTGCCACACCTTCACCACTCCTCGATGACCTAAAATGAATCGATTCGACTGCATGAAGGCATCTTTAGACCAACTCTGATGACTTTTGTGGTGGAATTTGGTCCATAGACTGATAAGAGGGGAGACAACTCGAGATCTTCTTAGTAGGTCTTCATCTCTTCGAGACTACCTTTATTAATAGACCGTCGGTCTTTAGCTATGGTGAGGTAAAAATCTGACAACCATAAATTCAGCATATAGGTGTTGGCCTTTTGTGAAATGAATTATGTTTTCATGCGACTCCATAGGATCTCCTTAGATTTCTCCCCTGATCATTTTGGAGTCAATTTTTCCATTAAACGAGCTCCAGCAAGCTCGAACCGAGTGGTGGAAGGCAGATAGTGTCTATATTCTAGTGCTTGGGATGACGGATCCGATTGTCTATTTTGCATGATTAAAATAGACGACCATTATTAACCGCACTAGAAATCTTGATTTAATCATTTCATAATTGTGAGATTAATCTCGACCGTCCGATTCAAGATAGGATAGTCAAGACGAAATCTCATCTTCTGCCACTAAGTCAGCAGCCACGTCGAAAGTTTTAAATAGCTAATGCCATGATGCTATATGGAAAGTACTCTCGCGTCAGTGTCCACGTGGTGCCGACGGTTTAAAATGGGTAGTTTTGCTTAAAAATTCATTTTAAAATAGTCCAGAACTTCAAAAAATCATAACTAATTGTAGAAAAATCTAAAAGTGCAAATAAACTTATTTTGGAAAGCTTAAAAAGGAGAATATAATAAAAATAAAATCTAATTAATGTCTAATGAATGGTGCATAATTAAGATTTGGAAGCTTAAGCTAATTACCTTAATAAGGCCAATTAATTAGCTAATTAATTTTAAATTTGACATGTTAATTCCATGAGATGTCCTTTGCTTCCCATAATTTTCTTGGAATAATTTGCCAAGTAATTTGGGAAATCCAAAATTTTTAATCCTAATAAACCCTCTTAAGTGTTTAATAATTATTAAGATTAATGAACAATAAAATTGAGTAATTAAAGATAATTAATCAAAAAAATAGAAGGATAATATGGGAACTAATTAGGACCTTTTCTCCTAGTTAATTCTAAATGTATTCCCTTAATGAAATTTTATTAACATATTTAATAGTTAAGGATAATTAAGAAAATTATTAATTAAATTCAAATGAAGTCAACTTAAATAATTCAAGTGTTTAATCTCTAAAGAAATTATGATTTCCCTATTGGTTTGGGTAAATCATAAGCATATTAAGCTTAAATATTTTCCTTCCTTAATTGAATTAACCCCTAAGCATGAGTCCAATTGTATTAGATCTCTTTATGTGCATTGATGATTTTATTTTTCATAAGCATATCATTAAAAGTTCATGATTAAGTGGGTAATTAAGTTAAAGAAGCTTGGAAAGGGTAATCAAATTGATGTAATTATTGGATTGAACCTAATCAATTCATAAAACATATTTAATTTGCTTGCCTTCAACATATTAAATAACCAATATGGGATGGAGTGAATCTTAAGTATCATTTCTCCTCTTTAGATTTTAATAACTTGAACATTAAAAATTAAATCTTAAAGAAGCTTTGGTTAGACTTAATGGATGTTTATTTTACTTGATTGTTCTTAGGGTTTGATGAAATTAAGTATGTTATGCTGTGATATTTAATTACTTCCCCTCAATTATCATAAATGTGTATGCCATTTGCTTCATGTGTCCATTATTAAAAAATATGATTTTTTTTTAAAATTGCATGAGTTAGAGAAATACTATCATTTGGTGTGGCTATTGATCACTAGTAAATCTCAAATTATTTTAAAACTAGATGTTAATTATGAATAAAATGATTTGAAACTTAAATCAATGCCTATTAAAGAATGAATTATGTGAAGATGAAATTTTCATTTATTTGTATTCAAAGATGACAAATTATTATTTTATTCCTATGTTCTATGCTTATGCTTACATGTATTTGAATTAGCAAATACATAGAATGGATATCCCGAATATGAGGCTTTAAATAGCCATAAGGAGGTCTTATATAATCTCAACTTCTTTATTTAACAATGGCACGTACTTGCTTAACTTCATTTATGTGTATTCATGTGTTAGAATATAAAGTAAAACAACTTTCTTTATGCCATTAAACCTTACATAAATAAAGGATTTTTACATATAACCATTGCATGATTTTATTTCTAGGCTTATGTATATGCTTGTGAATATTTAAATTAGCAAGTATATAGTTTGGACATCTTGGGAACATGAGGCTTTAAGTAGCCCCAAGAAGGTCTTAGATAATCTCACTTCCCTAGTTTAACAACGACACACATTAGCTTAAATTCTTAATACATACTTGTATATGCTTAGCTATGAGATGAAATCTCCCCTTTCTATTAACTTCATGCATCAACATATATTAAGTATACAAAAATATGATTATATTACTTGTATATGTATACACTAAATCAAATATCGGAAAATTAAAAATGAAAGAGTGTGATATTATTGATAATGAATGTAAGTAGTGGAGTATTAATCATATGATGGTGACTTAATTTCATTAATCTTAAGATGTCATTCATGTTTAAATGACATTCATTAAGGTTAATCTAAACTTTGGATAAATAAAATTCATAAGTTGTTCATTAAGTGAATTAAAGTCATAATAATTTATCTTTAGAAAACAACTTAGGTGAGGAATGAAAGAGTTAAGCATCTTTATTCTCTTTAAAATGATTAGATCTTAAGTAAATAGTGAACAAACAAAATAAAAATGCATTAAGTTAAAATCCAATCAAGCCACTAAAATACTTAAAGTGAAACCATCCTTAATGAGTAATTTAAACAATCCCAAGACTTTAGACAATCATAATTTTCAAGCTTAATTAAGACATACCACACTAAGTCTTAACACACACATTAGAATACTAAGTAATAGACCTTAGTATTAGATTAGGCCATTATATATATTGTGATGATATGTTTTATTTTGTGGTGTAATGTTTTAGATTGGATGGTAGGATTGTTTATGTTAGAAAAAAATATATCATTATTAGAACAAATGTTAGATCATTTTATGCAGGGGATTATGCTTGAGGGGCCACTATAATAATAAAAGAATATAGATGTTCTTGCTTCCATGTGGTGCTTATGCTCTAAGTATAATCTAATTATGACAGATGAGATTGATTACCCAAGTGCATGGTGCTAAGTCTAAATATTTGAAGTATAATTGCTTGGTTTCTATATTTATTTAGCTAACATCTATTTTGCAGGTATAGTTAGATTTTATTTTTCATAAAGATGTACTTTTTATAATAAGAGTAGATTAGTGCTATGGAATTTAGGATGAGCAGTGGCTAGAAGGCATGGATCTAGGAGGCCCTATGAAGCCTGGAGGAAACTAATCCAAAGAAGGAAAGAAGAATAAGAATTGAAGACCCCCATAGTATTTATCTCATTTGTAAGATTTAATTGTAATATGGGTTGTATAAGGGTAGAGCTCGGCTACCCAATTTTCTTTCTTTTGCGAGGTGTATGACGTTACCCCGCCACACCAGCCTTTTATTCTCTTACAAAATCCTAAGTATTTTATTGTTATATTTAAATTATGCATTAGAGATGTCATGCTTTTAATAAGTTTCTTAATGTGTGATAATTTAATGTGTGGCCTGGATGTGATAGGCTCTTTAGGATAAAATTAAATTTTCTACCCTCATTAATGAGTTCAACTAAGTTTAATTAATTCATAACATTGTCTTAAAGCCTAGTCTTTTAGTCAAGATAATAAAAGATTTAGTAACTCCTTAGCTAAATGGTTGTATGGTATAACAACATGCATGTCATATTATTTCACTCTTGAATAGAGAGGATTTTCACTCTTGCACGATAAGGGACATGATTGACCTTTGAGAGAACCCATGTAATGGAGAACACCTCTTTCTTGTTGATTTAACTCACAACTCAATTTCACCATGCATGTAGACATAATTATCCCAAGTCTTGGTCTAAAATAAATGTGTCAAAATGATTTAAAAACTTGTAAATTTTTAATATTAGTTTAAGTCATGTTTTGCATACCAAACATTATCTAGTCTCCTATGGAGTGAGATTAGGATTTTAACTTCTATTCTAATTGATAATAGCCTAGCTATCTTGCATTTACATATGACTGACCCACATGATCCTAAAATCATAAGAGGTGTTTGCTAGCGGCCACTCTAGGTAGTTGTAAGTCCAAAGAGTTGAGATGTGTTCATTCTCTCTTATGGAGATGAACCAATATATCTTATTTCCCCTAATAAAATTAAGTCAAGCTCTAGCTTATGCTAGAGCACTATAGTTGTAGGTCCTAAGGTAGCTTATTCTCTCTTCCTACGAGTATAAGTCCTCACCTCTTAGGCATTTTCACAATCTTGTGTTGTTGGAAGTGAGTCCTAACTTTATAACAAAATTGCAACTTAAATAAAATAAATTCTCTTCTTCAAAAATATAAAGCCTTATCATAGATATTAGAGTATTCGCTAGGCTTCCTAGTATCTTGTATATTCCATACTTTTCCTCTTATGGAGTCTGTATAAGTCTTTCCATTTGAACTGTTCCCATTTGACTTTTAAAAATAACCAATTCTTTAATAGTCTAGCCTTGAAATCTTTGAAGATATTTATTGCCTACTTTAATTGAGAGTGTTCTTAAGAAACTTTCATTTCATAAGATATAATTAACTATGGGGACTTGCCTCCATAGGGAACTAAAGAACCTAACTTAAAATAAACCTTACTTTACTTTATCCATGTAAAGTGGGGGAAAGATCTTTGGTATATACGAAGACCCATATATCTTAGGAGTCCTTATTAGGTGATTGAGTCCATTGTAGGATGATATTTCTATCTTTTAAGATAGTACTTCATACCTTAATATCACACTCGATCACTTCAATAAGTACCCCTTAAGATCTGTGTAGTGTTTCTATGACTCCAAATTAAAACATCACATACTCATCTACCTTAGGAGTCCTTATAAAGTGATTGAGTTTATTATAGGAAATATTTATATCTTTTGAGATAGAACATTATTCTTTAGATGTTGTACTTGATCATTTCAATAAGTATCTCCCTAAGATCTGTATGGTATCCCTAAGACTCCAAACTAAAATACCACACATGCAAAAAATTTACAAAATTGGCATTTAGAGCATGAAGAAGGTAAGAGGAGAAAAGAAGATATACAAGGTGAATTTAAAGGGGAAGCCTCCAATGTTAAGCACAATCATTGGATAGCCAACCATTTGAGTAAGAAATTTAAAAATAAATAAATAAGAGGTTATCATCATCTTAAATAATGAAAATATTGTAGCATCAACATCTTCTCTCAATGTTTGAATGAATTTATTTTTTAAATGCTACAATATTAGGCTTTTTGGTTTATGAAATATGGTCTTGTAAATGTTGTGTAAATTGAATAGTTAGGGGTTGTTTAATTATTTGTAAATTAAATGTAAGAGAACTATTTTTCCTATTTAGTTAGGATGTATATGGAGTAAAGTACAAGCAATGCATTTTGAATACTTAAGAGATGTTTAAGTACATATATCTAAAGTAAAGTAAAAGACAATAATTCAAAATAAAAAATTTTAATGTTCAAAATAAATCTTAAGATAATAAAAAGATAACAAAATTTACTCTCTAAGTCTATAGTTCATCTTAAGTCATTACAACTTCATATGTCCATAATATATCTTTGGTCATTATAGCCCAAAATGATTTTTCATCATTAAGCTCTATGGTACAAAACCAATTATTTAACTCTTTCTAGAGCCATCTAACCTTTAACTCCATAGGCTTTAAGAGAGATGAATAAATTATTGTTGGATTTTGGAAAAGTTATCATATATTATATCAATCACTTTCTATAAAAACTTGAAAAATACTTGATTAACTCTATTAAGAGTTTATTCTTTTCTCATAAGCATAAACAGTTATTGTACTTTGAGTTGTAGTAGCGACTTGAGCTATACTATCATCCATCATAAAATATAGTCACAAATACCTTGATTAACAATAGACCTATTATCCTTTTTTACTAGACACATCACTTGGAAGAAAAAGGTATTGCTCACTTTGTATTTCCCATGTGATCTTTTTTAATGTCTTATTCAATCTACTCTGTAGGTTGTGCTGCATTGATGACAATCCTTATAAAATCTATGGTCTCATCATAACCTAAGTAGAATTGTTGAGTCTCAAATGAAACTTGACAATTTTTTGAATTGGCCTAATCTCCATTTGCATGTCCTTCACTACAAACTTTCTCTAGCCCTATGTAATTTGTGAGAAGAACATTCAAAAATATTTCATCTTTAAGAAAATTTTACAACACAAATGAAAAGCATTAGTCTTGTTTCATTTTGCATTTTCCAAAAAGATAATTATAAATACTACTTAGATATAAAATGCATAGTCTTCATGACCCATTAATATAGTTTTTTTTACTTTCATCATAAGATATTCTACATTTCTTTTGAGCTCTTTATGGTGTTTTATTTCGATGTCGGGTGGACACCGTAGATCTTAGGGGGTACTTATTGAAGTGATCATGTACGACATTGAGGTATGATGTACGATCTCAAAATATGGAGACATCACCTTACAATGGACCTAATCACCTAATAAGGACTCTTAAGGTAAGATGGGTCTTCGTATGTAGCAGAGATCTTTCCCCTACTTTACATGGAAAATTAAAGTAGGGTTTATTTATGTCAGATTCTTTAGTTTCCTATGGAGGCAAGCCTCAATAGTTAATTACATCCTTAGAAATGGGATTTCAAGAAAACTCTCGATTAAAGTAGTCAATCATATCTCCAAAGATTTCAAGGTTAGACTATCAAAGGATTGATATTTTTGGAAAAATCAAGTGGGAATGTTCAATCGAAAAGACTTATTTTTGGAATCCAAATGAAGATAAGTAGGAAGCGCTCATGACACTAGGAAGCCTAGTGAGCACTCCAATCTATCCTATGGTGAGGTTTTATATATTTGAATGAGAGAAATTATTTTTGTTTGTGTTAGAATTTTATTAAAATACTAGGGCTTAAAGTTCATCAACATAAGATAATGGAGATGCCTAAGAGGTGAGGATTTATACTCATAGCCCAAAGGAAATAATTGACCTGAGATCTTAATATAAGATACTTTAGCACAAGCCAAGAGCATGACCTAAATCTAAGTGGAAAGGGGGATACAATGGTCTACCTCCATAAGAGATATAAATCTATCTGACTCTTCTAGACTTACAACAGCCTGGAGTGACCACCAGCTAACTCCTCCTATGATTCAAAACTATGTAGTCTGGTCTTATGTAATTGCAAGATAGCTAGGCTTATTATTTAATAGGAAGGAGATTAGAGTTCTAAACTCACTCCCTAAGAGACTAGAATATGATTTGTATGAAATCATGACTTAAACTAAATGCAAAATTTACAAATTTTATATTATTTTGACACAGGCTTTGTGATATTTTATGCCTACATACATGATGAAATTGAGTTATTGGCCAAATCAGAGAGAGAGAGAGAGAGAGAGAGATCTCCATCATGAGAGGGTGCTCTCATAGGTCGAGCATTTCCTAAGTACAAGAATGGAGGCCCTCCTTATTCAAAAGTTAAATAAAATGATATGCATGATGTTAGGCATTCAACATTCTACTGATGGGTTGTTAAATCTTTTAATTATCTTGATTATATCTTAGGCTTCAGAATGAAGTTATGAGTTATTTTAAATTTTTAGTTATGAGTTGTTAATTGGGATAGAAAAATTAATTTTTCCCTAAAGAGGCTAATGCATTTAGGCCACACATTTAAACATCAATCTTTAAAAAACCTATGAAAATCATGCTGTTCTATTGCGTAATTTAAACACAACAACAATCATCTATAAATTTCATAAAAGAATAAGAGGCTGTTGTGGCCAAGTACTATCGTACACCCCAAAAAAGAGAAAAAGTGAGTAGACAAGCTACCCTTATACATTCCAGATTATAAAGAATATTATAATTGAAATTAAATTAGATGCTATGTGGGTCTTCACTCTTCATTTCTACTTTCTCCTTCTTTCTTTTGATTTGATTTGCTCCAAAGCTTCGCAGGGCATCCCAGGACTTTGCCTTCTAGCCAATGCTCATCATAAACCCTATAACACTAATACTAATTTTTTTTGCAAAATTATAATTTTATAATAAAATAAAATCTAACTACACCTATAAAATAGATATTGCAATTATGTTTTATAATTTAGACTTAACACCCTACATATGGGTAACCAAGCCCACTTGTCATAATCATGGATTATGGTTAAGGGCATAAGCAACCTACAGTAAAAGTATTTATATTTATTTTAGCCCCATTAGCATAATGCCTGCAAAAAATAATATTAGGCTAATAAATGACCTAACATTCTATATACAAACAATAATCTTAACATCCATCCAAAATATCACATCACAAAATAAAACACAATATCATTACATACACCATCCTAACCTAAAGCTAGAAGTGGTGACTTAGCATTTTAATGTATGTGTTTAAGCTTAGTGTGGTATGTCTTAGCTAGGCTCTTGAATTATGATTATCTAAAGTTTAAAATTATTTAAGATAAGCATGCTAGGTGGTTTTATTTTAAGTTGTTTAAAGGATTTACAAATTATAATTTATATTTTGTTTGTTTCATTTGATATGCACTTAGCATCTAAGTGTTGTAAAGAGAAGAAGAAGGCTTAACCACTTTCATCCTTATCCAAAGTAATTTTCTAAAGCACGTTATTATGATTTGGTTCTTTTAGTGAATGATTTATTAAATATTTTATTGATCTTAAGTTTGGGTTAACCTTAAATACTCTATTCAACATGAAATGCATCTTAAGATTAATGTAATTGGATTTCCATCACATAGAACATGTTGCATCATTCTTTTTCATCACCCATAGCATGCATATGTTTTAAGACTCAATAACATTATACATGAAATGTATTTTTGACACACTTAGATGATCGCGAATGCATATAATTTAGTAGAAAATAGATTTTTATTCCTTAGCTAAGTACCACACACATGTATAAAAGTTTTAAACAAGTACATGTTTTGTTTAAACCATGGAAGTAAGATATTCAATGACCTCCAAGGGGCTACTTAAAGCCTTGTATTCCCGGGATGTTCAGACTATATACTTGCTATTCTTAGATACATTTCTTAGATATATATGAATGAATACACAACCATAGGAATAAAAATCATATAAAATATTGTATTTTCATTCAATTATTTACACATGTAAAGTAAAAGCTCTATCCAAATTCTAATACAAATACACATAGGAATAAAATTAAATAAGTACGTGCCTTTGTTAACCAGAGAAGTGAGATAATCAATGACCTCTGTGGGGCTACTTAAAGTTTTGTATTCCCGGGATGTCCAGACTATATGCTTATTATCATTCAAAATTATGTAAACCCATACATGAATCATAAAGATAGAACAATACTTTAACATGCTCAAGCTATAAACACATGAAAATCATATATGATATTCATAGCCAATTACCAATCTAAATCTTCATTATCAATTTATAACTTTGAAAATAGCTTTTGAAGTTTATTAGTGATAATAGACACATATAATAAGATTAAGCCAACACATGAAACTTACACATAAATAAACTTAATTAGATTATTTGATTTGAAAGACATGAATGCATGGTATCAAATGACATACAATATTTATGATGATTGAAAAGGAATAATTGAACACATCCACATAATTCATTCAAATACATTAATTCCTAAAGAACTTGATAAAATCACTTAAGGGAAACTAAAGCTTGTTATGAAATTTGATTTTGGATTTGATTCATTAAACTTAAAGAGGAGGAGATTTAAATTTTTTATTTTTATCCCATCCCATGTTGGTAATTTAGTGTGTTCAAAGAGAAGTAATTAAGTGAATTTTATGAGTTAGTTAAGTTTGATTCATTAAACAATTCATTTAATTACCCTTTCTCATATTTCTTTAATTTAATTAACCACTTATTCATGAGCCTCAAATGATATGCAATTGAGAAATTAAAATTACAAT
The DNA here is from genome assembly GCA_021442155.1 of Cymbidium sinense. Lineage (NCBI taxonomy): Eukaryota > Viridiplantae > Streptophyta > Magnoliopsida > Asparagales > Orchidaceae > Cymbidium > Cymbidium sinense. The sequence continues at coordinate 173,392,802 of CM038218.1, read as the reverse complement.
GCTCTAAAGGTCCTAATGCAATAGACTCATGCTTAAGTGTTAATTAAATTAAGGAAATAAATAAGCTAGGTACTCTTATGATTTTCTCACACCCATGGGTTAATCATAATGCCTTTAAAGGTCTTTATGTTATTAAACACATAAAGAGAAATCCATGAATTGATGCTAATTATCTGTAATAATTATCACTTTAATTTTGATTTATATTGTCCATTAATTACTCAATTAATTTCTTAATTAAATTATGAATTAATTACTATCCTTAATGAAATGAATTTGGGAAAGTAGTTATGAAAGATGTCCTAATCATTCCCACTCATCTTCCCTATTAATCAATGATTAATAATCATTAATTAACAAATTTTTTTATTTTATATTTTAATAATTGTTAAATTGTTTAAGAGGGTAATTAAGGTTTGAATTTTAAATTTTCCTAATTACCTAGCCAATAAATCTCAAGAAAATTTTGAGAGGCATGAGACATCCCATTAAATCAATATTCTAAATTTGAGATCAATTGGCCAAGTAATTAAAGCCTAATTAAATAAATTAAGGAAAAATTTAGACCCTAATTAGCTCTAATCACTATTCAAATCATATGGAAATCATTTTTTTAAATCTCCTCTATTTACCCTTTCCAAAATGGGTTTATTTATATTTTATGATTTTTCTACATTTAGTTATAATTTTATGAAGTTCTGAGTGATTAATTGCATTTTTAACCTTAATTAATCCATAATCTCGGCACCATGCCTGAGCTAATGTGGTGTGGGATTGGCCACTTAAATCGTCCGATGCGACATGCTGAGTTAGCGGATGGATGCACTTTTATCTCTATCCTATATTAGATCAAATGGTGGGAATTAATCTTGCAGTTCTTAAGGGATAAAATCAAATTAATCATGTTCATCTATTTCGATCATGTAAATGAATGATGGATGATCCTTCATCCCTAGAGCGATGGAAGACGGACACTGTCCACCCTCCTATGCTTGATCCAAGCTCATTGGAGCTCGTGAGGCATCGGGATTGACTCCAAAATGTTCAAGGGATAGATTAAAGTAGATCTTATGGTGGAAATCATGTGAAATCATAAAATTTTCATAAAAGACCACCACACCTAGAGGATTTCTACAATTTGCTGAATTTTACCTCACCGAAGCTCAAGATCGGTGGTGCAATGATTGAGATAGATTCATCTTGAAGAGACGAAGCCTTACTGAGAAGCTCACACTTGCCTCCCCGGTGGCTCTATGGACCATGCTGTTGAAAATATCATCGTAGTTGGTCTAGGGATGGTCTTTGGTGCTTGAATCGATTTGTTTCACCTCACCAGAGCTTAGGGAAGGTGTGGGTGAAGTTGATTTTGATTTGGTTTAGTTTGAGTGGAGTTGGATAGAGTAGAGGATCAGTTTCACTAGGGTTCAATCTCGCCAGCGATGGGAGGCTCAAGGGAACTCAAGAAGACTCTGGGTAACTCTTCTCAACTCTCTAAAGTTGTGTTTATTTGGAATGAGGTGGGAGAGGAGTATACTCTCCTCTCTGATTGATCCAATGACTTGGATCAATCAACCTTTACAAGCGTTCACGCAGTGGGAGGTGGCGGTGAGGTGTTTCTTGAAATCAAGGCGGAGTGGGTAAGGGCTGAGGTGGAGTATACCACCTCCCCCAAGTGTTCCAATGGGGTGGCTTAGGTTTGTTCACCTTAACTTGGCTCATGGTTGACCCAATCAGCTTTGGGTTAGGTGAGACAATGGTCCTCATGTCCAATTTGAGATTATGGTGGCTTGCTAAGGGTTGGAGAGTGGGTTTGACCATTCAAATAGGGATTTTATCCCATTTGGAAAGGTTTACCGAGTGAGTCTTAGCCTAATTTAGGTTAAAATGGGTTGGGTTTTATTTGGGCTAACCCATGGTGATCCAAGGATGGTTCATACAAAGTTTGGTTGAGTTTGGGCTTGGTTTGAATGGGTTTGGCTCAATTTGACCCATGTTGGTTAAATTGGGTTCATTTAGATTAGGTTGATCCATGGGTCAAATTGGTCAAACTAAGAGTTGGGTCATATTCAAATGATGATTTGAGATGTTTAGGTTCAATTGGTTTGATTTGATTTGGAGTGGAATTGAATTTGGCTCATATGGGCTAATTTGAATTTGGTCAAATTGATTAAATGGCTTTGGTGTTGGTTTAAGTTCAATTAATGATTTGAAGATGATTTTAGATGTTGATTTCAATTAATTTGGATTTAGGAATGATTTAGACCAACTTGACTATTTAGGTCAATTTGGGCTAAATGGGTCAATTAGGTTGACTTGATCAAATTGAGTTCGATTGAAGGTTAGATCATGTTCAACAATCAATTTATGATGGATTTGAGTTGTTGGTTTCAATCAATTTGATTTAGGATTTGATTTGGCCTAGTTTTGTCCTTTAGGTCAAATCGGGTCAACTTGGATGAAATGGCCAATTGGACTTGGATTGCTCAATTGGATGCAATTGATCAATCAAGGATGATCAACAATCATTGTAGAAGGTATTAGGTGGATTGATTTAATCCAATTTGGGTTAGATTGAAGTTTGGATCAAATGAGTCCTTTATTTCACTTTGGGTCAAATAAACCAAATTCAATTGAGTTGGATTGGGTTGAATTAGGTTGAGTTGAGTTTGATGATTGATTGATGGCTTTGGTTGCAATTAATTTGAGTTTAATTGGATTTTGGCTCATTTGGACATTTTGGGTCAAATGGGCTAACTTGATTAATTGAATTGATTTGGTTAATTGGTTTGTTTGTAGGTCTTGAAAGAGTTTGAAATGATGATTTGAATGGTTGGAGGTCTTTCGTGAAGTTCAATTGGGTTTGGTTTAATTGAAGGAGCTTTGGGTTGAGTCCATAAGATTGGATTATATGATTAAGATGGGTTTGGGCTTAAGTCATTTTGGCTTGGAGCTTGGATGTGGAATGGGATTCAATTGGGTTTAATTGGATTAGTTAAAGGTTGGATTTGCATGAGTGGATAGGCATGGGTCTTAGTCTTGTCCATAGGATAGGTGGGTCCCCTTAGTCCTAAGGTATAGTCTAAGCTATGACACACCTTCCTAAGTCTCTAGGCATGGGTTTAGTGTTCCCCAAATCACTAGAAGTGTCCTATGACTAAGGAGATTCTAGTGTCTAGAGACTCTTAGGTCTAAGATCAAATGAGTCAATCCTCACTCCAAAAGTGAGGTAAACACTCTTGAATGTGACTCTATACAGTTCTTAGATGTGAAATTTATTTTTTACATTACTCTGCTATAACTTTAAATCCATTTTTTTTTCAAATATTGAGTTACACTTTAATAAATAACATCCATAAAGCTTTAATCATTTCTAACATTTGCATTGACATAGTTAAACATAACCTGTAAAAATGTAGTTACCCATTTAGCTTTTAAGCCCCATAATTTTTTTTTCTTTTCTGGCTTTAGAACAAATGGAGCATTTGATTGATATGTATCCATTACTCTTACAAATAGCATGCCAAAACATATGCCTAAATTATCATGTTACTATTTTTTTTGTAACCCAACATTGTCCAAATTTAGAAGTGTAAATTCAATGGAGTTAGATTTTGATATTAAATGGTCTTTTTTCTTGCTGAAAATTTCATTAAAACTTAGTATTTGAGAAATGTTGTTGATTAACCTAGCCTTGCACGTATTTGCTCAGAGAATCAAGTTACAACTAATTTGTGAAATAATGACATCTCATAAATTGCTTTAAATTTTAATATAGCTAGGGTGTCAATTTATACTTGAAAGAGAAGGAATATGGTTAATATTCACAAATGAGGTATGGTGAACCTTGTCAATGAGCTAGGTTTGGATGACCAAAATATAAGACTAGATAAGCCAAGATACTAGCAAAGGTAAGACAAGAATGGTTCATTATGTCCTATTAAAACAATAATTTGTGAGAAATATTGAAAGCTTAGGAGTGATAGCGAGCTTTAAAACATAGAGCTAAATGAAGATAGTGAAAACTTGAAGCTTAAGAAGAAGCCCTCATGCTATGGTGAAATTGCTTTATATTAGAATCTTCATGATTTATTTATTTTTTGGAAAAATGGTGGCATTTACCCATTTGTTCCACTATAAAAATGAGGTTACAACTTGTAAAATAACAAAAACAAATAATAAAAATAAAGAAATAATAGATGAAAAATAGAGAAAAAATACAAATATGTTGGCAAGGGGCACAAATCAAAAAAAAAAAAAAGACCAACCATTGGTATATTATTTCAAAATGAGCTATCAAAGTAAGAGCAATCTAGAGTCAGACAAATCAAAGAGATTAAAGCATTACCAAAAATTGCAACTAAGTAAAATGAAGTCCCTAAAGACTATAGAGAAACCAAAAACAAACTTCCAACAATAATAAAACTTAAGGAAGAGACACATATTACACCATCCTCCATAATATTCTACCAAAAACCTAAGTATTTAAAAAAACCAACAATTCTTGGAGTATGCAATGTAAGAATGGTACACTCAGAGGGGCAGGGAGTCCAATTGTGTGCTTTAACAATTTTGAAGAGGAAAAATTCAAATCAAGATTGTAATTCAATGATCCAAGAATTAATTAAATAAATAAAATTAATAATCCAACACAAAAGATAAGAGTGTAAAAAAAAAAGAAAGAGGGGCACAAATGATTTACGATGGTTCAGCCTAATGGACCTACATCCACTCTCTAAATCTCCTCAAAAAATTTCACTACCCCTCCTTTGGCACAAGAAACTAAGGTGGAATATGCATCTCTCCTTAACGAGTAATGGAGAAACTCTATATAATTCCTCATTTTATTTTAAGGCAAGAAGGATGCCACTCCCCCTATGGTACAAAAGTTTCTCTCAATAATAAATCTCACACAAGTTCTTGCTACATAAACAAACTTTTACATTAAAGCTTAACTCATAATGGAAATATAGATGAAAAAGAATAACTAAAATAATGTGAAACCTTATCAAAATAATTCTTATAAAGGGTTTCTTAAGAGAAAAGAGGAGGAAAGAATTTTATATACTTTTCTCTAAAAAAATGCTTTTCCCTAAGCCTCGCTTAAGCTCTCACATGTTCAAATTTTTTTCAAGATAATTTTATTTTCCATGCGTAGTTGTTTTTCAATAGTCACATGCCAATTACATGAACAAAAAAATACAATACAAATGCTAAAATAATGATGCAACTTTGGGCTTTGCTTGGGTATTCTGGCATCAACCATTTCTTATCGTAGGCTTCATACAATTTTAGGCTTTTGTTTAGTCTTCTGGCATCAATAATTCAATGATCTAGCTCTTTGATTTAAACAATCATTGTTCGTACTTTCTTAGACAACGTTCATCGATCTACTTATTTAGTACATGTGATGATAGTTTATCATAGCCTGCACACACTACTGATTAGTATAAATAAATATTCAACCAAAACATTTGTGTTCATCAAAACTTTAGAATCTATTTGAAGGATCTTGGGGTTAACATGCAATAATTTATATCAAGATAGTCACTTAGTGTTGTAAATGAATTGCATTCAATAAGGTGTTGGTGGCTTGATTGAGAGCTCATTCATAATCATTTGATTAAATAATTGAACATACTTGATTACTTTTATAAATACTAAGTAGCTGAGCAAACTTAAATAGTGTGTTATTTGATTCATTGATGTTCATGATTAGTATTGTTTAACGTTCATGAATGAAGTTACTAAGAAGCTCAATTAAGGAACAATTAAGGCTCATTTGTGGGTAGAATTATTTAAAACTTCACTTTTTAGGCTCAACAAACTTTCTTTGATATAAATTACTTATATTTTCTATCAAGCTACACATAAATAAGCTCAATTAAGGCTTAATTAAAAATTATTTATTTGTTAAATGAGATGCTTATTAATAGGCTCGATAATCTCAATATGAACTGAGTTTGAGCTTAAGCTGAACTCGAAAATATTTTAATTAATGTTTTCAAGCTTAAATGTAATCTTAAAAATTTGAATTGTGCTTAGGCAAAGCATAAAGTGGATAATGATAATGAGCTTGAACAAGCATGTGCTTGACACGGCTTGGTGCATTTGTGGTGCTACATTTGAAACCAAAATTTAATAAGTATCATAATAGTTTGCCTGGTTGACTAAGTTGTCCTTCAATGGTAATATGTATAAAATGCATCATAGCCCCCAAAAAAGAACACACAAATGTAGGTAGTAATAAATGATTGTAAAACCATATGAGATAAGTTATAAGTTGTACAATGAATTGTCAATGTAAGTAGAACCAAATAGAGCAACCACAATTTTTTTTTTTTGTCAGTGATCACCATGAAAGAATCTGTTAAATACCAAGAAAAGTAGTTTTCCTTAATATCAAACCAAGCTTGATTCTTGCAAAGTTTAGCTCATAAGGCCATCTTGATGTTAAAGAGAACACTAAAAATGTCATCTATGTTATGAATAAATCTTTTGTAGTTTCTTTCTTTCTGAACATATGCTAACCGCACTTTTGGAGTGAGAATTAATCTTTCTCATCTTAGATTTAAGAAACTTTCTAGACACTTGGATTTTCTTAGTGCTAGGCCACTTCTAGTGATTAAAGGAACACCAAACTTAAGCTTAGAGACCTAGAGGGCATAACCCTAAGCTTAGACACCACCTTAAAATAAATAAGTTTTACCTATCCTATGGCCCAAACCAAAAACTCATACATGTTCACTCATCCAATCTTAAGCTCATGTAGATGGAGCTAAACCAACCTTAAATCTATTCAATTGATCTTAATTGAATTTGGTTTCAATCCAAGCTCCATGCCAAATTAACTTGGACCTTAACCCAAGTTAATACACCATAATCCTATGACTCAATTTAAACACATTCAAACAAATTTGATTTCCTCAATCACTTCAATTATTCATTAGATCATTTCTAGCCACTCCAACACTTTCAATCAAGCTAATTGAACCAAAGGAATATGGCCAACCCAAGTTAGCCTATTTGACCCAAAGCCTACCAATCAATTCAAATCAACTCTACCAATCAATTACAAATGACCAATTGAACATAAACCTAACTCATGCTTAAGATAATTTGGCCAATTTGATCAAATTGGTTAATATGACCCATTTAACCCAAATTGAACCATATGAACCAAATCCAAATCTAACCCAAATTGAATCAACCAATTACACTAATTCACTACAGATGACCAATTGAACTCTCCCAAGTCACCACTTTGACCCAATTTGGTCAAAATGGTCAACTTAATCCAACTTGACCTATTTGACCCATATGGGTCAAATTGAGACAAACCTAACGAAACCCAACTAAACTTGGCATGACTCATCCTTGGGTTACCATGGGTCTATCCAAGTGGGTCCAACCCATGGCGAACCTAGTTTAGGTCAAACCCATTGAACTAAGCCGCCTAAATGGGATAAAATCCCCATTTGGGTGGGTTCACCACCCCCTTACCCCATGGCAAAAACCTTTAGCTATTCTTGGAGAAGAGGACCACTGACCCAACCTACCCAAACTTGTTGGGCTTAGCCTTTGACCAAGAGAGGGTGAGTTCACCCATGGCAAATCATTGGTCCACCTAAGTGAGAGGGTACACCTCATTCCAGCCCACTACACTCCCTCAGCCTCTCACCCTCAACCACCTTAGTAGTTCCATGCCATCTTGAACCTATCCGAGGATACATTTGTGTCCTTGGTTCATTGGGGTACTCTTCCCCAATATACTTCCACAATCCTATCTCTCACTCCTTGTGCCCCATACCCTGAGACCGATCCATCACTTGACATCATCCATCCAAACTTTCCTGACCTCCATGGGCTCAGGTGTCATGGCTTCTTCTCTTCAAAATTTACTATTAGCACCGTATGGTATTTAAACAACAATCTAAGGGGATCCCTAATTATTGGTCTTTTTTAAAGTGAATTATGTTTTCGTACGATTTTCACCATAGGATCCCCTTAGATTCATTCCCTGGTCATTTTGGAGTCAATTTTGCAGTCAAACGAGCTCTAATGAGCTCACATTGAGTGACAAAAGGCTGACAGTGTCCATCTGTCACCGCTCATGGGATAACGAATCACTGGTCATTCAATCCATGTGATTTGAATAGATAGACATGATTAATCATGTTAGAACTTTTAGTTTAATCCATTTGGAATCATGAGATTAATTTTAGTCATTTGACTTGAATGACAGCTGCGTCGCCCAGAAGTCGACCACCATGTCGACGATTAAATAGTATCGCCATGTGGAAAGCATTACCATGTCAGCGTTTGCGTGGTGCCGATGGTTTAAATAGTTAATTAGGCTTTTAAAAATATAATTAAATGACCAGAACTACAAAAAATCATAACTAATTATAGCAAAATCCAAAAAAAAAAACTCCATTTTGGAAAGGTTAAATAGAGGAGAATTTAAGAAAAATAAAATCATCAATTTATGCCCAATGAATTGTGCTTAATTAAACTTCAAAGCTTGGATTAATTATCTTAATTTAGGCCAAATTACTTGGCTAATTAATTTCAAGTTTAGTGGGATTATTCTATGAGATGTCCTCTACCTCTCATAATTCTTTTGTAATTATTTGCCATATAATTTGAAGATTTAGAAATTTCAATTCTAATTATCCTCCTTAATCAATTAAATAATTATTAAAATTGACAAACAATAAAAAAATAAATATTTAATGATAATTAATCATTATGAATAGTGGGAATAGTGAGAAGAAATAATTAGACCCATTTTTCTAATTAATTTTCTAAATGTATTTTCTTAAGAGGGTTAATTAACATATTTAATAATGATTGATAATTAGGAAAATTAATGATAAAAGGAAAAAATCAAGTAAAATTAATAATTGGTTGAGATAATTTAAACATAATCCATTAATTTCTTTTATGTGTTTAATAACATAAAGTTATTAAAGAAATTATAATTAACCTATTGATATGGGAAAATCATAAGAGTATTTAACTTAGATTATTTCTTTCTTTAATCCAATTAACTCTTAAGCACGAGCCTAAGTGCATTAAATTCCTTTAATGCATTGCAAATTTTACTTTCCTAAAAGTATATCATTGAAGGCTCATGATCAAATAGTTAATTAAATTAAAGAAGTTTAAGAAGTGGTAATTAAATTATGTTCTTAATGGTTTGAACCTAATCAACTCATAAAATCCATTTAATTTATTTCTATAAATATATCAAATCAGCAACATGGGATTGCATAAGTGCTAAGTATCATTTCTTCTCTTTAGACTTTAATAACTTGAACATCAAAATCAAATCTTACATGAACTTTGGTTAGTCTTAAAGAATATTTATTTACCTTGATTGTCTTTAGGACTTAATGTAATTGAGCATGTTATATGACAACATTTAATTACTTTTTTTCAATCATTATAAAATTATACATGCCATTTGTTTCACTTGTTCATGTTTTCAAAAAAAAATAATTAAAAGAAATTGATTACATTAAAGTTGTATGTGTTGGATAAATATTATTATATGGTGTGGCTATTATCACCAATAAATCTTAAATTACTTTTGAAAATATAAGTTAATATTAAATAAAAATGTGTAAAGTGTAATTTTATGTTGGCTATAAATGTTTAATGAGTTTACATTTTGTTATAATTTAAAGATAGTAAAGTGTAATTTTGTTTGGTTTATGTTTATTTATTTTTCTTTCTTTAATTAATTTATTTTTACTTATTGGGGGGCCCAATAGGGGTTTTGAGATCTACTTGGAGTGAGGTCCTAAAACCAAAATGATGTTGGCCACCTTTGCTTAAGGATGAAATAAGCAAAGGGCCAACAAAAAGAAAGATAGTCTTGAACTTTATATAGAATACACGTCCACTATCAATTCTTGGAGACAATAATTGTCTACTAGAGATGGATAGAGGAATTATCCCTAGTGGAGTCACCAGAAAAATCTATGGTATTTATTTTCGGATGTGGAGTGGACACCATTCAGATCGTAGGGGGTACTTATTGAAGTGATCAGGTATGACATTAAGGTATGTTGTATTATCTCGAAAGATAAAGACATCGCCATATAATGGACCTAATCACCTAATAAGGACTCCTAAGGCATGATGAGTTTTTGTATATACTAGAGATTCTTCCCCTGCTTTACATGAAAAAATAAACCATGGTTTATTTTAAGCCGAGTTCTTAAGTCCCCTATGGAGGCAAGCCTTCATAGTTAATTACATCTTAGGAAATGATATTTCCTAAGAATACTCTTGCTTAAAGTAGTCAATTATTGTCTCCAAATATTTTGAGATTAAGACTATTAAAGGATTGATTATTTTGGAAAATCAATTGAGAATGTTCAATTGGAAGACTTATTTAAGAATCCAAAGGAAGATGAGTAAGAAATGCTCATGTTACTAGGAGCCTAGTGAGCATTCCAATCTATCCCTTTGGTGAGGGCTTATATGTTTGAAAGATAAAAGACTTATTTTGTTTGAGTTAAAATTTTATTAGATAGCTAGGCTTATAATCCATCAACATAAAATTATGGAAATGCCTAAGACGTGAAGATTTATGCTCGTGGCACAAAGGAAATAAGCAACCTCAGATCCTAAATCTGGGAGCTTTTAGTACAAGCTAGATCATGACCTATATCTAAGCTAAAATGGGAATATAAGGGTTTACCTCCACAAGGGAGAATAAACCCGTCTAACTTTGGGCTTATAACCATCTAGAGTGGCCGCCGTAACACTTCCTATGTTTCAAAGGGGGGGGGGAGAAGGACACCACGCAGATCGTAGGGGGTACTTATTGGAATGATCGGGTATGACATTGATGTATGATATACTATCTCGAAAGATAAAGACATCGCCATTCAATGGACCTAATCACCTGATAAGGACTCCTAAGGCATAGTAGGTTTTCAAATGTACCTGAAATTTTCTCCTGCTTTACATGAATGAATAAAGCAGTATTTATATTAAATCGGGTTCTATAGTTCCCATGGAGACAGGCCCCCATAGTTAATTATATCATTGAGAATGAAATTCCTAAAATACTCTCAATTAAAGTAGAAAATTAAGATCTCCAAGGATTTCAAAGCTAGACTATTAAATGATTGGTTATATTTGGAAAATAAAACGAGAAAGTTCAAGGAGAAGACTTATTTTTGGAATCCAAAGGTAGAAAGTAAGAAATGCTCATTATACTAGGAGGCCTAGTGAAAATTCCAATCTATCTTATAATTGGGCTTTATACATTTGAAAGTGAAGAGATTTATCTTGTATGAGTTGACATTTTATTAAATTATTAGGGCTTATAATCCAATGCAACATAAGGTTGGAAAATGCCTAAGAGGTGAGGATTTATGCTTGTAGCCTGAAGAAAATAGCAACCTTAAATCCTAAATCTATGGAGCTTGTCCTTAAACCCACTTTCTAAGAGACTAGAGTGTGAGGGGTATGAATAATGACTTAATCTAATATAAAATCTTTTCAATTTTGACTTCATTTTACAAAGGCTTTAAGATTTTGATGCTATATATATATGATGAAAATGGGTTGTTGGCTAAATCAATAAGAAGGGTTGTTTTCACCATAAGGGATGCCCTCATAGGTCAAGCATTCCCCTATAGTGTAAGGATGGAAATCCCCTATGTTCAAGAACAAAATAATATGAAATATATGTTGTGAAACATTCAACCATTCAACTAAAGGGGTTGCTAAATCTTTTAATTATCTTTCTTATGGTCTAAGCTTTATTGTGAAGTTATGAGTTATTTAAAATTTAGTTATGAGTGGTTAGTTAGGGTAGAAAGATTAAATTTTCCTAAGAGCCTAACATCCATACACATTAATGCATCATTCATTTAACAAACTAAAAAAATGATATAATTTCTAATGCGCAAACTAAATAAATTATCAAAATTTTTTATAAAACTAACACAAAAGAATAAGATTGGTGCAGTCGGGTACCGCCGTACAACTCAAAAAGAAAAGATGGGCAGTCGAGCTCTACCCTTATACAACCCGATATTATAAAATAATAGTTATAATTTATAATGAATGAATGCTATGGGGGGTCTTCATTATTTATTCTTCATGTTTTCATTTCTTTCCTTCTTACTTCTTTGATTTGGATGATGCTTACTTCAAAGGCATCACAAACCCCTGAAAAGACTTATGGCCAATGCTCATCCTAATCCCTCATAACATTAATCTTAATTCCTAATGCAAATATTATATTTTGAAAATAGGAAAAGTTAATTTAACTACACATTCAATACAGAGGTTAGCTAAACATGCACACAACCTAAGAAGCTATATTTCTAGTTTGGACTTAGCACCTTGCACATGGGTAACCAAGCCCACCTGTCCTAACTTGGATTATACTTAGGGGTTTAAGCAACTTGCAAAGAGAGCATTCATATTTATTTTAAGCACCCCCTTAAGAATAATCCCTTGCAAAAAAAAAGATTAGGTTAATATCAGCCTAACATCCAGTCTATTAGGCATACATCTTAACATCCAGTTAAAATAATACATCAAAAAATAAAATATACATCACATCATGCACCATCCTAACATAAAATTAGAAGTGGTGACTTAATTCTAAAATGTGTATTTAGGCTTGTGTGGTGTGTCTTACTACTATAGTGGAAAGAGGATTTTCATCCTTTAACCACACATACATAAACATGTAAAGAGAAATGAACAAGTATGTGCCTTTGTTAACCAGGAAAGTGAGGTAATCAAATGACCTCCTTTGGGCTAGCTAAAGCCTCGTATTCCTAGGATTTCTAGACTATATACTTTGCTATCTCACTACACATGAATGTATATGTAAATAAGGGGAAGAAAATCATGCAAAAAAAATTACATTTTGTTTGATTGAATTGTTTATGTATATGAAGCAAAGTTCCATCCAAACTCTAATATAGAAACACATTTAAATGAAATCAAATATGTATCCTTGTTAACCAGGGAAGTGAGGTAATTAAATGACCTCCTTGGGGCTAACTAAAGCCTCGTATTCCCAGGATGTCCATTCTCTATACTTATTAACATTCAAATACATGTAAAACTACACATGAATTAAGGAAAATAAAGCTTTATTTTACATACCTAAGTTATAAGCACATATAAATCTCTATGTATTCATAACTACTATCACTCTAACTAATGTAATTAACTTATAAACTTTTAGAAAAATAATTTGAATTTATTAGTGATAATAGCCACATATATTATAAGTTAATCCAACACATGCAAGCTTACATAAAGAAAAATCATTTGATTCAATTAAGTTTGAAAAGATGAATATATGAGCTCAAATGGCATACAACATTTAACAACATTGGGAAGGAATAAATAAACATAAACACATGATTTCATTAAATCAAATTAATTCTTAAGGACAATCATATTAAATAAAGTCATTTAAAGTAAATCAAAGCTTTCTTAATATCATTTTTAATTTCATATTTTGATTTGATTTAAGGATATGAGAAAAGGTTTATTGATCCAAAACCATTCCCATGTTTGTAAATTGATTTAATTTAATGAAGTGTGATTAAGTTTATTTTATGGGTTAATTAAGTTGTAGTATGCATTAAATCCATTAATTAACCCTTTCCTATGTTCCTTAACATAATTACCCAAATAATTATGAGCAAACATGATATGCACATATATTGGAAATAAAATTAGCAATGATCTTAAGAAAGGAAATGGGTCTAATGCAATTGGCTCATAATTAATGTTTAATTAAGCTAAGAAACTTAATTAATGTATAATTCTCCCATACATATGGGCTAATTATAATTTTCTTAAGATTTCTTTAGGTTTTGAACACCTAAGGGTCTACCTAAGACTTAATTAATTAAAGTCTAACATGATTGATATTTTAATTTGATTAATTAAATAATTTAAATAATTAATTAAGCCTTAATTAGTTTGATTAATGGAATGAACCTAGGGAAATGGGCTAAGGAGGAAGCCTCAACCTTATCCTATAGGTTTATTCACTGCTTAACAATAATTAACCACTTAATTAATTAAGTTATTACTATTCATGGGCTTAATTAATTATTAATTAACTTAATAGAGTAATTAGAGCTTAATTATTTAATTTCCCTAATTAATTAAGTAATAGATCCCAAGAAAATTATATGAGGCAGAAGTCATCCCATTGAATCAACCCACAAAGTTTGCGATTAATTACTTAAGTAATTAATTAATTTTGAAATTAAACTTTAATTAATCCTTAATTACTATTAAAAATTAATTAAGAATATTTTTAATAAATTCTCCTATGAAATACTTTAAAATGAGTATTTATTTATAATTTTATGATTTTTCTACAATTAACTATGATTTTTATAATTTTTTTCCATTAAAACACATTAATTAAGCCTAATTAACCCTTAATCCCACCGATGACACATGGTGTGCTAACGCGGCGTGCTTTCTACATAGCGCCAGAGGATTGGTTATTAAAAATAATTCTAGTCAGCGCTTGCATGGCAGCGGTGGAATGAGCTTTTTTGTGCACCATTTGATCTAAGATTGGATGACCGATTAAACCTGTGACACAAAAGAATGAAATTAGATCAATCTATTGGATCTAATCATGACTGTCTATTTTGATCATGCAGAATGAACATGCGTGATCTATTATCATGTTAGCGAGGGAGAATGAAGTCTGTCCACCATTGCTCACATGATCTGAGCTCACCCGAGTTTAGATCAACTCCAAATGAACCCCACACCTTCACATGAAGGATCTAAGGGGATCCAATAGTTAAGATCACATGGTGTGCAAGTTTTCTTCAAAAAGGTCAAACAAAATTTTCACCAAAGGTCAATTTTGATGGCATACCTCACCAGAGCTTAAGATTGTAGTAAATTCATTGAGGAAGCTTCGTTTAGTGGAGATGAAGCCCTACTGATCATCACAAGCTCCAATTTGAGGTGGATGGCTCGGAAGGTCAATACCCAAAGTGTTGGTAGTCACCGTTGATCGAAATCAATCCTCTGATCATTGAGAAGCTTGGGGAACAATTCATTCTTACTCGACTAGCTCCAATGATGGTGTGTGCAAAGTTAATTGCACTTTAGTGGAGGTTTAAGCAAATGGGATCGAATGGAGGAGTGCCCTATTTCGGGATGGACAAAAATGGTAATTTTTTTATTGAGGGACAAGCTTGGGAGCTTAGAAAATGTCTCTTGTGGCTCGTCTTGGGTAGGCTCTAAGGAGTGTGTTGAAATACCCCTTCCTCTTGATGATCAATCAACTTGATTTGAAATTTTGTGGATGTTTGGCCACCGGTGGTGGTTGTGAATGGCAGAGAATCTCCTTAGGTGGCTCAGTTTGAGTGGCTAAGGCTTGGGAGGTGGTTGCCAATGTGGAATAATGGGTGTCATATGGGTTCCAAATGCTCTAATGGGGGAGGTGAGGTAATTTCACCTCCCCTTGGTCATGGCCAACTCAACCACATTTGGGTCAAGTTGGGCAGTGTCCTAGGTTCCTAGGTGGACCAATGGGAGAATGCCAAGTGGTCAAGAAATGAAAATGACCACTTACATGGGTGATTTATCTCATGTGATACCACTAATCTAATGGTAGGATGGTCATTTGGCATGGGATTTAATTTGGACAGATTTAAAATGAGTCAAAAGTAGGTTGGGCCAAATTTTATGTCATTTGGAGTTGATTAGGTCCACTTTGGCTCAATTTAACCCATTTAGGTCAAATTGGGTCAAATTAGGTTAGGTAGACCAATTGGTCAAATTGGGTCAAACTAAGGGTTGGGTCAAGTTCATATGATCAATTGGAGTGTATTGGTGTCCTTGGTTTGGTTTGATTTGACTTAGATTTGATTTTGACTCATTTGAGTTCAAATGGGTCAAATGGGTCAAGTTGACCAATTTGACCAAATTGGACAAATGACTTGGAGTTTTTGAGTTTGAGAGTTTGGTTTTAGTTTAATTTGGATTTGAATGGGTTCTATGTTGGTTTGACCCTTTAGGTCAAGTTAGGTTCAATAGGTCATTTGGGTATAGTGGGTTGATTGGGCTCAATTGAGGCTTTGGTCAAGTTTAACAATCAATTTAGAATAAACTTGAACCATTGGTTGCAATCAATTTGGATTGTATCAAGATTTGATCCATTTTGGCCATTTAGATCAAATTGGGTCAACTTGGGTGAAGAGGGTCAATCAGGTTAGGTTTGGCTCAATAGAAGGTCAAGTCATGTTTAAATATTGATTTTAGGTTGATATGATCATTAGTTTCAAGGGATTTGGCTTAGGTTACAATTTGGCTAGTTTGGGTTCATATGGGTTTAGGGATTAACTTGGTCAAAGGACCAAGTTGACTTGGTCAAAGAACCAAGTTGACTTGGTTTGACCTAATTTATGATAATTAATCAACTTAGGGTGATCAATAATCATGGTAGGAGGTCTTCGTGGACTTGGTTCAATCCAATTTGGGTAGGATTGGAACTTGACTCAAATAGGTCAAATTGGCCACTTTTGGTCAAGTGAACCAATTTGGTTTGGTTGGCTTGATTTTGGGTTGAGTTTGATTTAGTTGAGTTTATATATGAATTTTGGATTGATATATAAATTCAATTGCAATTGGTTTGAGTTCAAATGAGTTTTAGTTCATTTGAATATTTTAAGTCAAATGGGTTAGGTTAGATTTGACTTGGGGTTGATTTTGGTTCAGCTTGATGATTATAAATTTCATCTATATTTATGAATATGATTAAAGGAATGATTGATTTATGAGAAAATTAAATGAATTTGGGTTTTGGAATGAAAGAATTTGGCTAAGTCCATGGAGTTGGGTCATGTGGCTTAGGTTTGGATTTTGATTTAGTTTTGGTCATTTAAATATATATTTCATTTATATTTATGAAGATGATTGAAGATATAAATTGATTATGATAAAATCAATTGAGTTCAGATTGATTTGGAGGAAAATTTGGCTAAGTTCATGAAGTTGATTCATAGGACTTAGATTCATATTTGATTTAGTTTGGATTTAGTTTTGGTTTAGTTTTGATCATTTAAATGTAGATTTGATTATATTTATAAAGATAATTGAAGATATAAATTGATTATTAGAATATTAATTGATTTGAATTTGTTTAAGGCTAAGTCCATAAGATAAAATCATAGGGCTTAGGTTAATTTTGAGTTTGGATTTGATCATGAGCTTCAATCATTTGGCTAGGAATTTAGATTCGGTATTTGGTATTCAAATTGAATTGAATTTGAGGTTTAGTTATAGCTTAAGAAGGTGAACATGGATTGGGTTTAGGCTATGGGGTAGATGGATTTTTCTAAGTCCTAAGGCATAGCCTGATCCTATGATTAACCATTCCAAATCTCTAGGCTTAGGTTAAGTGTCCACTTAAGTGCTAGAAGTGTTTTAAGACTAAGGAGCTCATAGTGTCTAGAGGACTCCTAAGTCCAACAAGAGGGGATGAGAACTCACTCCAAAAGTGAGGTCAACAACCATGTAGTCCGATCTTATGAAATTGCAAGATGGTTAGGCTTGTTATTTAAATTGAAAGAGACTAGAGTCCTAAACTCACTCCATAAGAGATTATAACATTACTGGCATGATCATATGACTTAATCTAAAGATGCAAAATTTTATAATTTTCTATTTCATTTTGACACATTCATTTGGATAAAGGCTTTAGGATTTTCATGCCTAAATGCATGATTAAATTTGGTTATTGGCTAAATCAAAAGAGAAAGACAAAGCTCCATCATAAGGGGTTGCTCTCATAGGTCAAGTGGTCCCTAAAGTGCTGAAATAGAGGCCCTCATTTTTCTAAGAGTGATTTAATATGATATGCATGATATTAGACATACAATAAAGGGGTTGCTAAATCTTTTAATTATCTTGATTACAATCTAAGCTTTAAGATGAGGTTGTGAGTTATTTTAAATGTTAATTACGAGTTATTAATTAGGTAGAAAATTAATTTTACTCTAAGAGCCTACCGTATCTAGACCACACATATAATCATCAATCATGAAAAAACTATGAAAATCATGTTGTTCTAGTGTAAACTAAACATAACAACAATCATGTTATAGACTATCGTGAAAGAATAAAAGGCTAATGCGGCTGGATACTACCGTACACCTTGAAAAGAGAAAAGATGGGTAGCCAAGCTCTACCCTTATACATCTTGAATTATAAAAGAATAATTATAATTTAGAATTGAATATATATGGGGTCTTCATTATTCATTTGTTCTTCTTTCTTCTTTTCTTTTCTTTTCTTGATTTGATTTGCTCCAAGGCATCATAGGGCACCCTAAGACTAAGCCTTCTATCCACTACTCATCCTAATCCCTCATAACACCAATCCTAATTCCTATTATAAAATTATATTTTATGAAAAAGTAAATCTAACTATACTTGCAAAATAGAGATTAGCTAAATACATACAAACCCAAGTAGTTATATTTTATAATTTAAACTTGGCACCTACACATGGGTAACAAATCCAACCTGTCCTAATGTGGATTATGCTTAGGGGCATAATAACATGCAATCAAAATATTTATATTTATTTTTGAGGCCCTTAAGCACAATCCTTTATAGAAAATAATATTAGGCTATCAATAGCCTAACATCCAGTCTACAAGTCATACACCTTAATACCCATCCTAAAAATAATACATCATAAAATAAAACACATCACCATTACATACACCATCCTTTCCAAAAACTAGAAGTGGTGACTTAACATTCTAATATGTGTGTTAGGCATTATATGGAAATGTCTTAGCTAGGCAATAGAGTTATGAATTTTTAAATTTGGAATGTTTAAGTTATCATGATGGTGGTTTGATAAGTTGTTTAGATGATTTGAAAATTTAATTTATTTTTTATTTTATTTCATTTGATTTACACTTAGCATCTAAGTGTTATAAAGAGAGGAAAGAGGCTTACTCTCTTTTATCTCTACCTTAAGTTGTTTTCTAAACCATATTATTATGATTTAGTTTCTTTTATTGAATGATTTATTAAATATTTTTATTAATTCCTAAGTTTATGTTAACCATAAAGAATCCTATTCAATATGAAAGGCATCTTAAGATTAATGTAATTGAATTACCATCACATATAATATGTTGAACCATTCTTTTTTTTATCATCCATAACATGCATATGAATTAACACTTAGTGTAGCTATACATACAACACATTTTGGGCATACTTGAATGATTATGGATGCATACATTTGGAGATTATCTTTTATGTGATTGAATTATCTATACATGTAATTTAAAGCTCTATCAAAATTCTAATATAAATATACATAAGAATGAAATTAAATAAGTACATGCCTTTGTTAACTAGGGAAGTAGATAATCAAATGATCTCAGGCTACTTAAAGTTATTCCCGGATATTTAAACTATATACTTATTATAACTAAAAGAATGTATATATATATATATATATATATATATATATATATGAATATAGGAAAGAAAGCACTACCTTTGCATGTTATGCATTTTGATATATTTAGATGATTATGAATGCATGTTTGTTGACCTAACTTTTAGAGTGATCTCTTAACCTCCTCTTCTTAAACTTAGAAATATTCTAGACACTAAGAACTCCTTAGTTATAAGACACTCATAGTGATTAGGTGAATACTTAACCTAAGCTTAGAGACTGAGAAGTGTTAATCATAAGATTATTGCTGGAAATTACTTATCCCATAGCCTAAACCCAATCTAAAATACACTCTCAAATCAAACCTAGATTCAATTCTCCAACCAAATCTCAAATTCAAATTTAAATTTCAAATATAATTTCAAATTTGACTTCAAATGAAACCAAAAGCAAATTCAAATTAAAACCCTTCCCAACCATATGAACCACATTCATAAGCTTTACCAAAATTCCCTTTGATTAAATCAAACTTAATTGATTTCTTTATAAATTAATTTTTCATTTATATTCAAATATAAATGAAATCAATTCAACCAAAAACTATATCAAAAAATCATCAGCCAAGAACTTTAAGCAAATTCTTTGACTTAAAATTATTCCAAATCAAGTCAAAACAAATGATTTTCTCAATCAATCATTCATTTGATCATTTATCCAAATATAAATAAAACCACAATCATCAAACCAAATTCAGTCAACCCAAGTCAAATAAAGCTCTTTGACTTAAAATCAATCACCAAACCCATTTGATATCAAATTGTTGAATTTATATTTCACCTGGTCATATAAGTCAATTTTGAATAAACCAAACAAACCAATCCACCAACTCAATTAAAGACCAACCCATTGAGCAATTTAATCTAACCCAAATTGATTAAAACCAAGTCACCAAAATTGGATCATCTAATGATCAATTAAATCAATTGGTCAAATTCAATTGATTATTTGACCAATCAACCCCAACAAAATAAACCAAAATAGCCAAAATCATTTAAACCAAATTAATAAAACCAAATAACCAACATTCATCTTCACTAGCCAATTGAACATGAATCAACCATAACCCAAGCTAATTTGGCCAATTTTTAAAAATCAATTGACCCAATATGACTATATCCTCAAATTGGGACAAATCCCTTGAAACCAAGCCAAGACCCATTGGGGGCTGATCAAACCCGACCCAAACTCATTTGGGATCAACCCAAAACTAACCCAACCCATTTAAATCCCTCATGGATCCTCCCCCACATAGGATTCCACCCAACCTCATTTAATTCTCCCTCATCACATGCACTTAAATCCTCCCCAACATTTCCATTGAATAGAGTTGATCATATAGCACCAAGAGAGGACTTTGGAGCAAAAATCTAAAGTCCTCAATCAATCCATCATCCATCCCAACCACCCCAAGCAAGATGATAATCAATTTGGAGCCAAAAAATTCAAAAAAGAGTGGATTTTTTGCCATTATAAAAGGAGGGGGAAATGAGGCTTTAGACCTCTTTCTCCCACCATCATGCATCCCCCAAAAGCTCCCCAGAGTAAAAATGAACCCATCCCCCATCTCTTTGAGCCATTTTTGAGCTCAAAACACAAAGTTGCTTAGGCAAGACATCGGCGAAGACATTCGGGAGGCAAGGGTTAAAGATAATTCCAAAGCTTCCTCACATACCTAGGAGTTTGCTTGGATCTTCACCGCTGCCAGAAACTGTCTCCGGTGAGGTAAATTTTGCCAAACTTTAGCTGGCCTTAGATTTCTCATATTTTGTGTTAATTTTCTTGTGATTTTAGGAATTTTTCCTAGATAATCTCACTTTTGTACTTTAAATCATCCCAATTAGAAAATATAATTTTTTTGATACTAATCAATGTGAAAATGGGTCCATTTGGACAAGTTTTCACTTAGAAATCCCATTTTCCCTTAAAAAAGCATGAAAATATTGATCATCATGCGGGCTAGCATTCCATCCCACGAGGGATCTCGCGCATATAGATCGCATGATCCAGTCTCTTGATCGCGATGCGAATGGACCATTCGATCATTCGACGGACGGCTTAGATCGCTATCACGGATCTTATGACCGTCCGACCGCCATCGATCCCCATAGTGAGCGTGATCACTTTGGGTCTCCCGCCCAATGGTCGAGCCACCACGTATTTCTTTTTATATAAAAAAATTAATTTAAATCACCATGAAACTTCAAAAATTTATAGAAAATAAAATACTTAGCCAATAATTACAAACAAGGGCTCGTTATATTCGCCTTTCGAGAAGAATCCAACAAATCCAAAATCCCCAAATTTTACTATGTATTTTGAGCTTAAATTGAGTTTTAATGGATATTAAATTTTCATTAATTAAACTAAAATATATATCAGATTAAGTTAAAATTTTTAGGGATTGAAATTAAAGTTAAAACACACCTATCATAAAAATTTCAAGTGAAAAGGACTTTTGGATTAGGAGAAATTAAATTTTGAAATTCAGATTATCCATTTTAATAAAATAAATCAAATAAAAATTTAGAAATTTACAAAAATCTTCAAAATGGCTTAAATCACTTCAATTGACATATAAGACTCTTAAAAAAATAATGTGATTTTCTGAATCCTAATGAACTCCAAATAAATACTTAAGAGTAGAGTTTAACCAATTAAGGAGTTAATTAAAATATAATCTAAAATAATTTAAATAATAAATCAAAAACAAAAATGAAACATCACTTAAGCAATCATTAATCAAACCACAAATCAGAATAATATCATCTTTAGAGAAAATTAAATTAAATATGATTAAGCCTATTTAAGTTGATAAAACTCAATTAAATGATTAAATCTCAAATCAAACTCAAAATTCAAAAAATTTAGGAAACATTAATATGGGTCAAACTAATATAACTAAACCTACACTAAGCATGGAGTCTTAATCATATGAAACTTCTTAATGAATATAAATAAATTGAAACTAATTAATCATTAAACAAATTAAAGATCAAAGTAATTAATAAACTAATTCACCATAATCATTTGATATTAATCGAATTAAACCAAATAAAATTAAAGCAAACTTAATTAACATATGATTAAATCACATCCATTTGGAATAAGATAATTAATTAACCATTAAATATTTCAACCTAATAACTAAATCAAACATGTTAATGAAAATCAAACAAACATAATAAATGAATCAAATCAAATAAAACTCTAATCATAAATAACAAAACTTAATTGAAATGAAATAAACAATTAATTCACTTAAAAACAATGATTGTAATACAATAATTCTTTAATCAAAGCAAACTTAAGGAATACACTTAACTAAGCAAAAATCACTCATGTGGAAATTAAGTCAATTAAAACAAACTCTAATTAATCTAATGATTTAAAAATTTAATTACCCTTAATCAAACATCTAATTAATGCAAATTTAATGAATTAATCCATCATCTTAATTAATCAATTTAATTTAAATAAGTTACATTAAAGCTAACTACAAAATTAAGCTTAAATCAAACTCTTAATTTAATTTAATAATTAATCAAACCTCTTAAATAAACTAATTAAGTCAATCAAATTAATCATATTAAACCTAAGCTTAATCAAACATAATCAAAATGCAATTAAATACTAATCAAAACCTAAATTAAACCTAAATCATTAATTATTTTAATATAAATAAATCATTTAATTAATAATTAACTTAAACACACTCTTAAATTACCCTTAAGCTAATCCAATTGATTAAACACCCACTAATGCAAACTTAATAAATTAATCCATCATCTTAATAAACCAAATTAATTTTATAAATCACATTAAAATTAATTCAAATCAAACACTTAATTAATCTACCAATTAATTTAATCACAATTAAATAAACTAATTAAGTCAATTAATCATATTAAACTTAAGCTTAATCAAACATAAAGTTCAATTAAATGCTAATCATAATTTAAACTTAAATCATTAACTCACTAATTACATCATTAACCTAAATAAATATGAAATCAAATTAAAAATTAAACAAATCTTTATTTAATTTAATAATTAATCATACCTCTCAAATAAAAGGATTAAGTAAATTAAAGTAATCACATCAAAGCTAAGCTTCATCAAACATAAATGCAATTAAATACTAATCAAAACTTAAATTAAATCTAAATTATTAAGTTATTAATTACATCATTAGTCTAAACAAATATGAAACCAAATTAAAAATTAAACAAACATTTATAATTAACATAAATATACTTCTTAATTAAACTAATCACACAATCACATTGAACCTAAGCAAACCCATATACCAATAAAGCTAATCAAATCAAATTAAATCAAATTAAATTAAATTAAGAAAGACTCTCATCAATTTAATATGTAATCAAATCAAATCTCATTCAACCTACTTAAATAAGATAAACTAATCAACTATCCAATGTATGAAATCAAAATATAAACCAAACTTTGATGAACATGATAAATGGATGTGATTAAAAATAAAATCTTAATTACAAAGAATCAAACCCAATTAAAATCAAAATAAAATCTCAATTAATCTAATCCGATCAAACTACAAATAAATGAACCATAATCAAATTAAATAAACATAAAGTTAAGTCACATAACCATAATCAAAGAAAAGAATTAGATATTAATTTAAAAGGATATTGAATTATCAAGATTTAATTAAACCAAAACATCTAATCTAAAATTAATCAACCAAAAAACATGAACTTAAACAAACTTAAACTTTATTATATTAAGGATATTGAATTATCAAGATTAATTAAAATATCTAATCTAAAATTAATCAACCAAAAAACACATGAATTTAAACAAACTTAAACTTCATTAGATATTAAGGATATTGAATTATCAAGATGTAATTAAACTAAAACATCTAATCCAAAATCAATCAATCAAATACTTAAACAAACTAAAATTCTAAATTCTAAATCAAATCAAATGAATTACACAAATTCAAATGGGCTAATTAAGATACTTAAGGACCTTAGATTCTTTAGAGTTAGATGGATGTGAGTTAGTCTACAAATGGAATTCATTCTATTATTCATTCTTGAAAACCTAAACATCATTTAACCAAATAAAAGTGAAATAAAAAATGGAAAATAAAACATTAAATCATTTAAATTGAAATCACCCAAAGATAAAATTTAAACAAATTCAAATTCCAAATTAAAATTTAAACTAAAGAAACATTAAGAAAGTCTTGCCACAAGCCTTAAGCACACATTAGAATACTAAGTCACCACTTAGCTAAGTTGTATGTAGATGTATGATTTTATTTTGTTTGTGATGTAATATTTAGACTGGATGTTAGTGTATGTTTTGTAGATGTTAGTTATTAGCCTAATCATATTTTTTCTGGGGTTGCTTGGGGGTCAGTAAAAAAATATAAATGTTTTGCATGTTGCTTAGCCCCTAAGCATAACTCATGTTGGGATAGTTTTGGTTACCCATGTGTGGGTGCTAAGTCCAAATTATTCATATATTGATTGGTGTGTTTAGCTAACATTTATTTTCATAGTTTAGATTTATTTTTCCTATTTTCATGTAATTTCAGACAGAATTGTGATTAGTGTAGGATGAGCAAGGCCAAGGCTTATGGGTTCCCCGATGCCTTTGGAGCAAATCAAATCAAAAGAAAGAGAAGGAAGAAATGAAGAAAAGAAGACCCCATAGCATGTATTATTTTTTTGTAATGGGTTGTATAAGGGTAGAGCTCGGCTACCCATCTTTTTTTCTTTTGGTGTCTGAACTCAGACCGGGCCTTTTATTCTTTTATGGTGGTCTATAAAATTATTTGATATTGTGTTTAGATTGTGCATTAGAATAACATGCTTTTCATAGTTTCTTTATGATTGATGCTTGAATGTGTGGCTTGTATGCAGTAGACTCTTAGGATGAAACTAATTTTTCTACCCCAATGAATAACTCATAATTAAAATTTTAAAATAACTCATAACCTCACATAAAAGTCTAGAATTAAATCAAGATAATAAAATTTTTAGCAACCATTTAGCTGGATGAATGAATGGATAATATCATGTATGTCATATTATTTCACTCTTGTTAAGAGGGGGCTTCCATCTTTGCCAGAGAATGAAGGCTTAACCTGTGAGACCCTTTGGTGGAAGAACACCCCTTTCTCTCTTGATTTGGCCCATAATCAAATTCTCATGCATTTAGGCATACAAAATCTCATAGCTCATGTCAAAACAAAGAGTCCAAAAGAATCAAATAAAATTGATAAAATTTATATTAGATTAAGTCATGAATTCATATCACTCATGCTCTAGTCTCTTAGGGAGTGAGTTTAAGGACTTAGTCTCCTTTCTAAATAAATAATAGCCTAGCCATCTTGTAAAGCATAAGACTTACATAGATTTAAAGCATAGGAGTTAGCGCCACTGAGCTTAATAAGTCCAAATTGCGATTTATTCTCTTGTGGAGGTAAACTATATACCCATTTTGCCTTAGATTTGTCATGCTTTGGCTAAAAACTCCTAGATTTAGATCAGGGTATTTTCCTTGCTACAAGCATAAATTCTCACATCTTAGATATTTCCATAATCTTATGTTGTGGAATTATAAGCCATAATAATCTAATAAAATGTCAACCTAAATAATTAATTCTCTTCAATTTCAAAAATATAAAGCTCAATTATAGGGTAGATTGGAACTCACTAGGCTTCCAAGTATCATGAGCATTTCTACTTTTCTCCCTTTGGATTCCAAAAATAAGTCTTCTCCTTGATCTATCCCATTTGATTTTCTAAATAGCCAATCCTTTGATAGTCTTAACCTTGAAATCTTTGGAGACCCTAATTATCTACTTTAATCAGAGTATTCTTAAGAATTCCCATTCTTAGGATGTAATTAACTATGGGGGCTTGCCTCACATGAAACATAACCCAACTTTAAAATAAACCTACTTTACTTTTCATGTAAAGTAGGGAAAGATCTAGTATATTCAAGACCCATCATGCCTTAGAGTCCTTATTAGTGATTAAGTCCATTATAGGGTGGTGATTTCTATCTTTGAGATAATGCATCATTCCTTAATGTCATACCACTTCAATAAGTACACCCTCAGATCTACGTGGTGTCCCACATCCCAAAAAATAAACACATAGATTTTTTTGACTCATTGGAGAGTTTCTCTCCATCTTTAGTAGACAATTATTATCTCCAAGCATTGATAGTGGACTTATATTTTATATAGGCCCAAGACTATCATTCTTTCATTGGCACTTAGCTTATTTCATCCTTAAGCAAAGCTCGCCAACATCCTTTAGGTTTTAGGACCTCACTCCATGTAGGTCTTAAAATCCCTATTGGATTCCCCAATAGGTGAAAATTAAAATTAATCAAACAAAGGAGATGACCAAAATTAAGAACCTCTTCATTCGATGGGGCAAGGTTCATCCCATGAACAAGAAAATAAAACCCTTCTACAAAATAACATGTCTTTCCAAAATCCACATAATAAGAGATCTTTACACAAAACAATTTGTATGAAATTTTCAAAAAGGCACAAAAGACATATAACCAAATCTCCTTTAACAAATCCTATGATTGTTACAAGGAGGTTCCTTTTTAAAATCAAAATCAACCATTTTTAATGTATTTTTCAAAAACACATTTTCTTTAGAAATAGTTATCCCCATCCCACACACTCAAATTTTGTTGGATGGAGATTCTATTTTGAATAAAATCTTGATATAAAAAATTGAAACTCCACTTAGCATACTTCACATGTGCTAGTTTGAAGTTTCTCCTCTTTCAAAAAAAGCAATAAACCATACACACACAAAAGAGAAGTCAAGACATATTTGAACCCGCCCACTTGACATAACAAAATTTGTCAAATGAGAGTTCCCCTTCTCTTGGAGAAGGTAGAGCAGATTGAATTCTATTTGCATTTGTCTGATAAAAATCCTTCTTCCCAAAGTCTTGGACTTCAAAACACATTGGGAGCTCATTTGACATGTCCAAAATCATAAAATAAACTCCATTTAACATACCTAAGTTTGTTAAATAAGTTCATTTTCTTTCAAAATCATAAACATATTTGACTTTCACTTAACATACCAAATTTGTTAAGTGAGAGTTTCATTTTCAAAATCATAAACATTTGACTTTCACTTAACATACCAAATTTGTTATGAGAGTTTCATTTTCAAAATCATAAACATTTGACTTTCACTTAACATACCAAATTTGTTAAGTGAGAGTTTCATTTTCAAAATCATAAACACATTTGACTTTCACTAACAAAATTTGTTAAGTGAGAGTTTCATTTTCAAAATCATAAACATTTTGACTTTCACTTAACATACCAAATTTGTTAAGTGAGAGTTTCATTTTCAAAATCACAATCACATTTGACTTTCACTTAACATACCAAATATGTTAAGTGAGAGTTTCATTTTCAAAATTACAATCACATTTGACTTTCACTTAGCATACCAAATTTGTTAAGTGAGAGTTTCATTTTCAAAATCATAACACATTTGACTTACTTAACATACCATATTTGTTAAGTGAGAGTTTCATTTTCAAAATCATAAACACATTTGACTTTCACTTAACATACCAAATTTGTTAAGTGAGGGTCTCTTTTCAACACACATTTGATCCCTATTTTAACATACCAAATTTGTTAAATAAGGATCCAATTTTTCATGTCAAACCACACTTGAGCTTTCACTTAACATACCAAATTTGTTAAGTGAGAGTCTCATTCTCAAAGAAAACAAACATATCTCAAACACATTTGGGGCTTTCATTTAACATACCAAATTTGTTAAGTGGAACTCCATCTTCAAAGAAAAGCAAATTTATCTCACATCACATTTTTAACTTTCACTTAACATACCAAATTTGTTAAGTGAAAGTCTCATCAAACACAAATCAAACACATGTGGCATCTACTTAACATACCAAATTTGTTAAGTAAGAACCCCATTTTAAATCAAAATATCACACAATCAAATCTCACAAGCAAAAATATTTCAAACACACAATCACAACCTCTTCTTAGCATACCCAAATTTGCTAAGTAGAGGTCTTTCAAACTATCAATATTTTCAAACAAGATGCATAAAACACAAATATCTCCAAGAAAATCTCTCCTCAAATTTTAGAACCCCACCCAACCTACCTAAATTGATTGAGTATGGGTTCTAAATCAAAATCAAATGGCAAAGACTCTCCTCAGTATCCAAAATCTCTAAAATTTGATGAACCCCACTTAACATCCTTAACATTGTTGTGGGTTCAAATAATCAAATCAAAATCATGATTGAAGGTGAATATCAAGGCAAGTGTACTCAACTATATTTCAACAATGTAGATTTCAATCAATTCTTCCTCCTAGTTAAACATCTATGGCCCCAACAAGTTCATGTTTTCCTTTCCCCATTGACCTAAACTTAGCGGATCGCTAGTCTCTCTACCTGGCTCCACGGGGTCATCTACTTTGGTCATGGTTTTGAGGGGTGAGGATTTCTTGAGGGGACCACCACAGTTAGCAAGGAGGAGGTGGTGGGGCAGACGCCACTTATGATCAATATGCCATATGACTGAAGCCTCCACTAAAGAGGAAGGCCATCTGCTACCCCACCACAGTTTGTGCCAGGTTCTAGCCTTGGTCGGGTTACTCCATAGCTCTAAAGGGTTACTACCCCTCCTTGGACACCCCAAAGGGGAAGACTCTTGGTTTCTTGAGATAGTCTCCTGTGAGGTGGTGCTCTCTCGCCATCCTACACGCATAGCATGCCAATAAGAACCGCAAGGTCAAGCGCATCAAGAGGGTGTGAGAGAGAGATGGATGCGCTTCCCATGTGGTCAGGAGGGATCTCCTGTGAGACCTCCATTGAGTGGCAGAGGTTTCACTCTCCCTCGATGGAGAGAGGACTAGGAGGATTCGCATCACCTCCACCACCAACATATTTACACCTGAGCAGGGAAGCTAGGGTAGACAGTCTTACGCCAGTTGTGAGCTACGGATGCTCGTGAGTCGTAATTTTTATTTGAGGATAGTTATCCCTAGGAGAGTCAGAAGTCAGATCCAAAGGGAGAGATCCTTGGAGGCTCGCATCACTATGAGTAGGAGGGAGTGCAGAGGTTTGCCGTCGTGCCTGATGATTTTCGATCGTCACCTACTAGATCATTCATACAACATCATCCTTACCGGTGCTTACTCATCATAGAAGGAGTAGGCCTATAGTCGAGGGGCAGTCAATGCTACGTCTGCACCGCTCCACTCACCGCCCACCATCTCTTATCTAGCTCACGGAATCCCCCATTCCAACCAAGATCCGAAGCCCCATCAGAAAGAAAACACCATTGGTGATGGCCAAGGATCCCACTCCATCTACTCCACCCATTGGTGAGGTGAAGCTCTCCTATTTGACCTCACCTCATGAGAAGGGAATGGCAACAAGGCCCGCGTGGTGAGTCACCATCACAACATTACATGCCTCTTGCATTCTCCACCGCAGGTAGAGTGATGGAAGGTGGAGGATATGATGTAGTGTCCATGGCGAGATCCTCCCCACATTCACCCAGGGCGTGATCAACATATACGAGACAGCCTCCTAGACAATACAAAGGATAAGCAATGGTATTCGTGAACATAGCCCCTTAATGCAAGTGAGTTTGTCCGCATGATTAGACGCTCTTAGATGAGATCGCCACTACTTTGTCGAGAAGAGGGAACTCTTGAGTGATTGCTCTGAGGATGCTAGGTTTGATCCAAATGAGGATGATCTCTTGGAGGACTCAAAAGTCCATATGGTCGACACTAGGGTTCCCTCCTTAGGACATAGCCGTGAGGGTGTTGAGAGGAAGAAGACATAGCTCATTCAACCCAACACCTTCATCAAGAATGAGGCAGAGATGAGCATATCAAGAAGATGGAGAAAAGAGTTGATTTGTTAGTAGCAGCCCAGCACTTCAAGGCCAAGCTCCATCAGCCTACTCCCTAGAGGCAACCACCAGGTTGTTGCATGGATCACCAAGAGTACATCTCTGTGGACTGATAGTGGCAGCATGGAAGGTCACAGATAGTACCTCCATGCGAAAGAGATATAAAGCATATGGTGGAAAGTGAAGGAAGCATTGGCACAAGCGAAGGGTAGACCTACAAGAGGAATTTGATGTAGTCCAATATCCGGGGTTTTGTGCCACCATCCTTCAAGATCTTTGATGGCGTGGAAACCCTCGAAGATATAACATATACTTATGGATAGTGGTGATGCACTTCTCTTTTGACTCTTCATTAGCAAGTTAGGGATTGCATTTGATTATGTTGACCCAATGGTTCAAGGAAGACTTTGCCGAGTTGGAGCACCTCTTCATCAAGAGGTTTGGAGCCGAAAGGGAAATGGGTGACCTTGTTGTGACAACAAAATCCAATGAGTCCCTTGTTGATTATATTCCGTGGTGAAACAGTATGAAATATGAACCACAACCTGAGAACAAACATGCTATAAAATTCTTCTCAAGAATATTCATGGCTTGCTTCATGCTCAAGGATTTACAATCAAAACCTTTGAGAAATTAATCAACAAGGCTATGGGGAAGCCAAACAGTTACCTTTTCAAGACCAATCATTCAAGCCCAAGCCGTAGAAAGCATTCGAGAAGAAAAGGGTAGTAGTGTCAGTAGACAAAGGGAAGCAGCCAGCCAGAGCTCAATATGAGAGACCTCGTGCATAGCCTCCATTGCCACCTCCTCTACCACACCTCAAGATACCACCACACCAGCTGCGCCGCCTCCCCATAATATGCTGGTACTCATATCCACCGCCAGTAGTATTACCCACCTACTCTTGCCGATAGATTGAATAAGCCATATTCATTCAAGAGGGAGGTAGTTAGGAAGATCTTTAAGAATCTCTTAAAGAAACCTGACTTTCAGTTACTTGAGCCCAAGAGGCCAAAAGATGTGGGCAAGAGTAATGATCCTAACTATTGCCCCTACCACCGCATGGTTAGTCATGTCTTGGAGGATTGTGTCACCTTTAAGGACTGCTTGAGCGCTAAGTCAAAGCTATTGTTATCCCAAGGAATACTTGTTAGAACAACCCTCATTTCTATCAAAGTAATTCTTGGGATACTTGATCCTCTTAAGACAAAAGAAGGTTGGATATTTTCTCAACCTCAAAAAAAGTGGTCTCTAAGATCAAGAAGCTTTACAGTGCTCTGCAACTCAAACCTCCAACACCAAGGAAGGTTTGCAAGTTGCCAAAGATAACTTGAAGAAGGTGACCTCTACCTACTTTCCTGATAGATACAAAGACAACACACCCCGAGTTTAGACTCCATCCACCATTCTACTACTTCTTTCCTCCACTAGCTCCTCTTATGCCAATAGAGCATTGTAGTGACAAGGGACTATACCTTTCCGCTTACTTTATTAGATTTCTATCATGTACCTCCATCTAAGAAGAAATCAATGAAGAAAGCTTTCACTTACATCTTGTCCACTGATACTCTAGATTTTATTCCTCTCAAAACTCTCAAGTCTACAAAATAATGATAACTCTAGTTCGATCATTCTTTTGATTTAGAAATGGATTTCCATTTCTAAATCACACGGTTCACCTTGAGATTGATTTGGAGTCATCCGCAATGATCCCATAGGAGAAGTGGTAGGTACACGATGAAGGTAAAACTTCTACAAATTCATCATTAAGAGGTCAGTTAACCTTCACAGTGGCAAAGTTCTACCTCCTGGGTGGCACCTCGTGATAAGGGTAAGCAAATCATTGGTTCTAAAGAGAGATAGCCTCCACAAGATGCTCCACCCATGGATATGCTTGTGGAGGATCAAGCCAAGGTTACAATATCCTAGCACATCTTAAAAGCTGCTAAGTTAAGCATATATGACACCCTTATCTTATCCAAAGAGATGAGGAATCTCTAATCAAGGCTCTTCTTGATCCAAGATATGCTTAGCCCATTGACCACAGAGGAGGCTCACAGTTAGAGGACACTCTGAGTTACATTCGGATGAAGACTTGCTTCTAGGAATGACCAAGCACAACCGCCCTCTTTACATTACAGTGGATATTGGAAGATCATGATATCTTTGGTGCATCAATATTATGAGTCTAAAACCCTCACTTACTTGAGGATTGACATCTCCAAACTTTCAAAGAGAGATGATTGAGAGGATTCAATGAACAAGGCGAGGGCTTTAGGCTCTATAGTGTTGCCATTAGAAGTAGATGATTGGAAGACTACCAAGTTTCATATTATAGACTAGATACATCTTTCAATGCTTTTTGGGAGATGTGGATACATGAGAACAATGTGGTTCCATCCTCTCTACATCGCATGCATGAAGTTCATGGGGTGGGATTGAATATCAAAAGGAGATCTTAAGCCATTCACAGTTCATGAGGTCAAAATATAAGGATGCCTACTATCTCCCTCAAAATCAACAAGTCTATTCTCATGAACTTGGTGAAAGTTTAAAAAATAAAAGAAAAGAAAAGGAAAAAGAAAAGAAAAGAAAAGAAAAGAAAAAGAAAAAAAAAAAGAAAAAAAAAAAAGAAATGAGAAAGAAAATAGGAGCAGAAATAACTGAGGAAGTAGAGACATTAGATTCCACCCACGGGCACTCATTTGAACATATGGGTAGGATGACTCAACCTCCACCAGTGAGAAGAGAAGAGGATCAGAGACATGCCTAGGATGGAAGACCTCCTTATTGGCCATCCAATGGAGTTATGTCCCTAGCTACTGGACTACACCTACTATCTATATAGACTTAGAATCTAGTGAGGATGAGTCATATATGATTAGTACACTAGCTAGCACTTCTAGGATCCCCATGCAAGTGATACTGAGCTGACAAGATGAAGACCGCTCTAAGCAAAGCATAAGTGTATCCAAGTCTATAGTGAGGCATCAGTTGGAAACTTTAGCTCTAACCCCACTTTTCTCAAAAAAAAGTTGAGGGTTTGATAGTTAAAGAAGCCCCTAAGTCTTCCAAAAAAAGGTGCAGAAGTTCTTTCTTGGAGCATCATCCTCAAGTCAAGAAGCTAATGTAGAACTTGAGGATGATTCATACAAAGATTTAATAGAATTACCTTTTAATTGGTACTCCCTTGTGTTCTTAATTTAGCAAAGAAAGGATTAATTCCACATGCTTGGTCTAAACACGTCGAATTACTTTGAAAGGTTATGGGACAACAAATGCATATTCATAATCAAGACCGGGACTAGATTGACAATGGGTCGGGTTGATAATGATGATTACTAGTCATCACCAACCATTTGGAATCATAGAGTTCTTTTCAAATCATGCTAACTCATATGAGGAGGTGTGCTTAGAAACTTGATGATCCAAATGATTTTGAAGTCGTGGATGCACCAAAGTTCAAGAGGAGATCAATCAACTATCGATGAGCTTAAAGAAATCAACCTAGAACTCAAGAAGATCCCATCAACATACATCGTCTATTGAATGAAAAAGAAACCAATGATTTAGTGAAGCTATTGAGAGTTTAAGGATTGCTTTGCATGGAGTTATGAAGAGATGCCTAATCTCCACATACAACCATAAACTAGCAATAGAACCTAATGTTAACCCTATAAAGTAAGCTCCTAGACGCATGTGATTAGACATTGAATAGGTCACTTCAAAATCAAGAAAGATCGATGCTGGCTTTATTAGGAAGAAAAATATCCTACGGTTGGCTGTCATCCTAATTAAGAAAAGAATGGCCAAATTGCATATGCGATTTTAGGGATCTAAATAAGGCATGTCCTAAGGATGAATTTTCACTTCCTATACCAATTAATGGTGGACATCACCTCATCTCATGCGATATTCTCCTTTATGGATGGGTCATCCGCTACAACCAAATTAAGATGGCCCTAAAGGATGAAAGAAACACCGCTTTCAACCCCGATCAATATATTATTATAAGGTCATGCCTTTCCTTAAAATGCTGCCACATACCAGGGCATGACTCAAATCTTGATGAACTCATTCATCAAGTTGAATGCTATGTCGATGATCTTGTCAAAAGCAAAGAAAAGGAAGACCATCTCTTTGACTTGAGAGTAGTTTTGAATGGTTAAGATAATACAACCTCAAAATGAACCAAGTGTGCATTAGCTTGAAAATTCCTTGGTTTGTTGTCAACAGGGGAATTGAAATCGATCCAAAAAAGATCAAAGTGATATTATAAATGACACCCCCTAAAAGCCTAACACAACTCAGGTCATTTTAAGGGAGGTTAGCGTATCTAAGATACTTCATTTCCAACTTATCAAGAAGATTCCAACCATTCTCAACACTTATCGAAAAGGATTCCTAGTTCAAATGGGATGACAAGTGCCAGCATGCTTTCGAAGACATCAAGTAATATTTGATGATGCCACCAGTCCTAGCAGCCCCTACCCCAAGCAGGCCGCTCATATTATATACTGTTGCATTAGATGACTCCCTTGGTACTTTGTTGGCTCAAACAAATGATGAAGGGAAGAAGAACACTATTTATTATCTTAGTCGTCATCTAATCCCTGCTGAGGCAAACTATCCACCTATTGAAAATCACTGCTTATCTTTAATCTTTGCATCCCAAAAGCTATGACACTACATGCTTTCTCATAAGGTGAACTTGATCTTTAGAGTCAATCCACGCAATATCTCATGAACGACCTTATCCGGGTTGGTATTGGTCCATGATTTTATCTCGTTTGACATATAACATTCACCCATGTAAAAGGACAAGCACTTATGATTTCTTAGCGCATCCACTCCTCGCCGATTCCACTTAATGATGATCTCCGATGAACAAATCATGAACTTAGGGGTACTAGTGCTCACATCGGGAGATGTACTTTGATGGTGCTTCCTCTCAAAGAGGAGAAGAACCACAATTTACTATCCTGGAAGGCAGGGTAGAATATTTTCCTAACCGGACCATGTGATGAGATTCTCATATCATCTATCCAATCCATGCACCAACAACAAAGCTGAATATGAGGCTCTGATTGCTGGTTTAGAGTTAGTCATTACACTATGTGTCCAGAGTATCAACATCTTTGGGGATTCTTAGCCATCAACCAAATTGATGGGTCCTATAAAGTTCTAAAACCTAAACTCCATCATTACCACAAGTATACCATGAAATTGTTGACCCAAATCCCATAAGTTACCATTTACATGATTCCTCAAGGAGAGAATGCAGTAGTAGATGCATTAGCCAAGCTTGCTAAAGAGTTGGCATGTCTAAAAGATGAGTCCATTCCAATAAGGGTCTAAAATAGACAAGTTTTATCCCTTATTGATGCTGAACTCATCGAGAAATTCTCTCTAAAAGGGGAGGTTGTCATTGCCAAAAAGGATGGGGAGTCAGATTAGAGACAACCATTCATGAATTATTTAAATAGGCAAACTACCTCAAGAGAAATCAATAGCACCAGTGAAGTAGAGAGCCCTTTCCTATGCTCATAGTGCACCTTGACCGAAATCCGATCATATGTGGTTACGTATGGACAAACATGAAGCTCATAGATCATGATTGAGGTACACTGTGGTTATGGAGCATCAATCCGTTCAAGATGAAAGCCAAGATCAAGAGACTAGGATACTACCTTCGATGATCACATGTATGGATGTAGCTAGAGATGCCACCAATGTGTACACGGTGGTCCTACATCAACCACCCAACATTCTACATCCTATTGGCCTCATGGCCATTTGAGTGTTGGGGTACCGACATGGGTCCACGATCCTCCTTCTTCCAAAGGTCATCGATTCATTCTAGCTTCGACTACTTTTCCAAGTGGTGAGGCAATCCCACTTAGAGAGGTCATACTCAACATGTGCTCTTTTAGGAACCATATCGTATATAGGTTCGGGTGCCTCAAATTATATCTAATAATGGTACTACATTTAAGAGCATTAAAATTAACAACTTTGCCTAGAGACACATCATAGATTGGAGATATTTGACCATCTTCTACCCAAGGGCAAATAAGGTAAGCCTTCAACAAAACCCTCATTCAAATAGAAAGTAGATGACAACAAATGATGGCATGAATAGTTGGTTGAAGCCTTGTGGGCATACACCACTAGAACACCAACTCAATCTACCATCTACTATTAAGTCCAACTCCCATCACTAAGGATAGCATGGGTAGAAAATCACAATGAGCGTAATGCCAAGTTATGGTTGGAAGAGCTGAAGGTTTGGAGGAGAGTGCACCATGCCAATCTCGAGTTATACAAAGCAAGATAATTCAAGCTCATAACAAGTTGGGCCATCCCAGAGCTTTTCATGTAGGAGAGCTTGTTTTAGTTCTAAGGAGACCAATTGTTGCCCATCGAAAGATGGGAGGCACGTTTGAACCCACTTGGGAAGACCCTTATGCCATAGAGAAGGCCTACTAAGGAGGGTCTTATCAACTCATAAATTATAAAGGAGAGTGCCCGATGCTTCTAATCAATTAAAGAAATACCATCCATAAATCTTGTTTAAAAATAATTATCAATAAAACTTCTTTTCATATCAAATTCCATTTTTTGTGTTAGAAATATCTTTGCTTGTGAATCCAATGATGTATTTAGGTAGGTATAAGAGAACCCAAGACATCCTATCCTCCACAACACAAACACAAATACAAATGATCCTCTGCTATTAGTGTAGAGAACCAAGAGCATCCTATCACTAGTACAACCAAGTTAGGTGTAAGAGTACCCGCATCCTTCTTGGTAGTCATCACCCTACCACACCATTTCATCCATTCTTCATATGTTTAGGATAGGTGTAAGAGAACCCAAGCATCCTATTCCCTTTCACAACACAAATAAACATATATCTTTATCTCATTACTTGATGTGGGAGCAAGCCCCATGGCACTCACTCATTAGCCGCTAGGTCGGACATGCTACCTTAAGTGTGTCACCCTGTTCACTTATTTGGGATGTGAGTCCCTGCTTTCTTCTACTTGACCATTGCAAATGACAAGAGCCTTGTAGTTTGGTAGTCTTGCACATGAAGCTACCTATGTTGACTTGTTTAAGAGGATGTGTACATTTCTTCTTGAACCATATCACTAGGTCAGTATATTTGAGGTTTAGATAAGTCCCCTCTTTCCTCTTGACTACTTTAAGTTGGTCTAGTCCTCACAAGAATCCTCATTTAGTAGTCCCAGGTCTGATGGCCCCTAGTCGAAGATAAAC
This sequence comes from Cymbidium sinense, assembly GCA_021442155.1. Classification (NCBI taxonomy): domain Eukaryota; kingdom Viridiplantae; phylum Streptophyta; class Magnoliopsida; order Asparagales; family Orchidaceae; genus Cymbidium; species Cymbidium sinense. The sequence goes on along the minus strand of CM038218.1, from coordinate 173,355,044 downwards.
TATCCTGATAAGTTCGCTTTAGAGAGTAAACCTACATGCCTTCTTTAGACCGATTATCAAAACCGGGCACCTTAGGTTGGTTGATGTTCATATCGATAACCACTCACCCGGATACACCACTCTTGCATATGTGAGTCCCACTTTCTCCTGAGTTGGCCACAATACCTATTGATATATGACTAGCCATGTTATCTTCTGTGTTGGATTAAGCCTTAGTGGCCATCCCCTTGTGAGCATTCTATTTGGATCACATCCCATGCACCCCATTTAGACACTAGGTTTTTTGGATTGAGTCCCCTTTCCTAGTAACCTATGGTTGGAGAATTTGTTAGATGCAGATTCTCCCTTGGTTTAGAAATCAGATAGTCTAGATATAAGCTCCTTCTCGCTTGATCCCTCAAAACCAAGTGGTCCATCTAAACAAATAAATAAAATTAATTCACTTGGATTAAAAATTCAAGCCCCTAGTGGCCTTTCCAAGCATCCTATCTTATCCATCATGAATTGCTCCACTTGAGTGAGATAAGTCCATCAAACTCTGATTGCCCCTTTCTTCAACTTGTGCCAAATGAGTTACCCCTGTCTTTGCTTAAAGATATAAGTCTATTACACATTCAGTGATCGAATTGCATATAGTCATTATTTGTTGTGCAAGCAATCACCCCAATGGTTCTTTATTTAGAAGATGTGAGTCCGTGCTTTCTTCCAACTTGACCATTAAAATCAAAAGGCACCCCTGTTGGTTAAGTACCTAACAGTAGACTATCCCTTGGATTTGTAAATCAAGATAGTCAAGGTGATATAGCTCCTTCTAGTAGATCCATGACAACATGGTCCATCTAAAATTAAATTAATTCAACCATTCTTCTTATGAGTCCATAGTGTAATTTGCAAATGTTTTGATTGTTGCCATCATGATCACAGATCCTACTTTTGAAGATGTGAGTCTACTTTTCTTCCTACTCATCATTGCAAATCAAAAGGCAACCCTGTTGATACTACCTCGGGTAGACTACCCCTTTGATTTGTAAATAAGGTCAAGGCTAATAGCTCCTTCTTAGTTCCATCGCACACCGATCCATAATATAACATAAAATTAAATTAAATTAAATTTTAATCTGACTACTCTTGAATTGATAAGAGTCCAACATGCTCAAATAGTCGCCTAGTTGGGATTGATCTATTAGTGCACCCACAGATCACCCCAATGATCCCTACTTTGGAAGATGTAATGCTATGCTTTCCCTAGTACCGCACAATCGAAAGGCAACCCTTGGATAGTCCTACCTTGTGGTGGTAGACTACCCTTTGATTGTAAATCTGAGATAGGTCAAGGCCAACATAGCTCCTTCTCGGTCCATCACACGCAATAGGTCCACAACATAACACACAAATTAAATTAAATTCAAATCAAATCAATATAAATCAAATTAATCATCAGGACTACTCTTGAGTTGAGGTAAGACCCCCAATGGCGCTCACTAGTCTTTTGTAGGGTCGATTTGTCCATCGCGATCACCCCAACTGATCCCTACTTGGAAGATGTAAGTCTGCTATGCCTTCTTCCTAGTACAGTTGTTGCACACCAAGGCAACCCTTAGTCGATAGTCCTACCTTATGGTGTGTAGACTACCCCTTGGACTTATAAATCTAAGAAGCCCCGTGGCTCCTTCTTAGTGTTCTCCATCGCACACCAACAGGGTCCATAATAAAATAAATTCAAAACCAACCTCCCTAGTGGAGTCAAATTAAACATATCAAACAAACCAAATTTCTCTCCAGTGCAAATCAAATTGGCCTCCATAGTAGAGCTTAGATCTAAATAAAATAAATTTAATCGAGTGTACATACCCAACAGATATGCCCTCAATCTAGAACCCTCCTCCCTAGTGTTGCCATAATAAATTAAACCAACCTCCCTGGTGGAGTCTGATCAAACAAATCAAAGAAATCCAATCAAATTCTTATCCCTGGTGGATAACTTGAACCTGTTTCCCAAGTGGAAGATTCATGTACTTAATCCCTAGCAGATACACACCCAAATAAATTGTACTCATAATCAAACTCATCATATCCTGGATAGCGAACCTTAGAGGAAGGTTCATGTACTCAATCCCAATGATTCTTCTGCTCTCTTATGCCCTTGGCATAAAGAGAGCGCATTGCACTAAGATCTGATTCTATCTACCTCGTATAGATCACTTCCATTTGTTTGTTGCAATCTTGATGTTGTTGATCATTTGTCAACGCCAATGCGTTATGTGTTTTACACCACACCTATTGGGGTCCTTTTGTTGACCTCACTTTTGGAGTGAGCTCTTAACCTCTATTCTTAGACTTAGACTCTTCTAGACACTAAGAACTCCTTAGTCATAACACTTCTAGTGATTAGGTGAACACTTAACCCAAGCCTAGAGACTTAGAAGTGTTAATCATAAGATTAGCTATGCTTAGGGTTTAAGAAATTACCTATCCCATAGCCTAAACCCAATCTAGATACACTTTCTCAAATCAAACCCAGATTCAATTCTCAAACCAAATCTCAAATTCAAATTCAAATTGAAATCTAATTTCAAATTTGACTCCAAATGATTGAAACCCAAAATCAAATTCAAATCCTAAAACCCTTCCTAAGCCATATGAACCACATTCATAAGCTTAGCCAAAACTCCCTTAGATCAAATCAAACTCAATTGATTTCTTTATAAATCAATTATTCTTCATTTATATTCACAAATATAAATGAAATCCAAATTCAAATGACCAAAACTATATCGAAAATCAAATCCAAACTCAATCTAAACCCTTTAAGCCAATTCTTTGGACTTAGCCAAATTATATCCAAATCAAGTCAAAACCAATGGATTTTCTCGAATCAATCATTCATTCATCATTTATCCAAATATAAATAAAACCTACAATCATCAACCAAATTCAACCCAAGTCAACTAGCCTCTTTTGACTTAAAACTTTCAATTGAGCCAAAACCTATTGACTCCAAATTGATTGGTTGAATTTATATTTCAATGGGCTCATATAAGTTCAACTAAGTTCAATCAAACCAAAATCAAACCAATTGACCCACTTAGTCCACTTGACCCAAAGTGACCTAAAGGACCCATTTGAGCCAACTTTAATCCAACCCAAATTGGATTAAACCAAGCTCACCAAAACCTTCCACCATGATTGATCACCCTAATGACCAATCAAATCAATTGGTCAAACCAAGTGATCATTTGACCAAGTCAACTTAGCCCAAATAAATCAAAACTCAAAAACTCATCACACCAAATTGATTGAAACTAATGATTTGAATCAACCCAAAGTCAATATTTAAATATGACTTGACCACCAATTAGCAAACCAAGCCCAATTGGCCATTTGATCCAAGTTGACCCAAATTGGGGACCAAATTGGGTCAAATCATGATCTAACCCAAATTGATTAAACCAATGGCTCAAGTTCATTCCAAATTGATTATTGAACTTGACCAAAGCCATAATAAACCCAATTTGATCAATCACCAATTGGTCAACTTGACCCAACCCAGCCAAATAAAAGGGTCAATTTGGCCTAAATCAAATTAAATAAATTAATTCAAACCAAAGACCACATTCATGTTCAATTAGCCAATTGAACATGAATCAACCCATAACCCAAGCTAATTTGGCCAATTTTTGGTCAAATGGGTCAATTTGACCCAATATGACCCATATGACCCAAATTGGGCCAAATCCCTTGAAACCAAGCCAAGACCCATTGGCGGCTGATCAAACCGGATCGAAACTCATTTGGGATCAGCCCAAAAGCAACCCAACCCTTTTAAATCTCTCATGGATCCGCTCTCACATAGGATTCCACCCAACCTCATTTAATTGTCCCCCATCACAAGCACTTAACTCCTCCCCAACTTTTGCATTGAATAGAAGCATCATAAGAGAGGACTTTGGAGCAAAAAATCCAAAGTCCTCAATCAATCCATCATCCCAACCACCCCAAGCAAGATGACAATCAATTTGGAGCCAAAAAATTCAAAAAAGATGGATTTTGGCCATTATAAAGGAGGGGAAATGAGGCTTGATCCTCCTCCCATCATTCAGCCCCAAAAGCTCCCCAAAGCAAAGGAACCCATCCCCACCTCTTTGAGCCATTTTGAGCTCAAAACACAAATAGTTGCTTCTGAGATGACGGTAGACATCGAGAAGATGAATTTCAAGGGAGGCAAGGGTTAAAGATCATTCCAAAGCTTCCTCACATGCCTAGGAGTTCGCTTAGATCTTCACCGTCATCGAAAACCATCCTCGGGGAGGTAAATTTCGCCAAACTTTAGTCGGCCTTAGGATTTCTCGCATTTTGTGTTAATTTTCTTGCAATTTTAGAATTTTCCCCTAGATAATCTGCATTTTACTTTTAAATCATCCCAATTAGAAAATAGAATTTTTGGTGAATCGATGCAAAAAAGTCCATTTGGATAAGTTTTCACTTAGAAACCCATTTTTTTAAAAGCCAAAATTGTTCATCATCTACCGCCGTCAATCCGATCGCGGATTGATGGATTAAATTATCATGGATCGTGATGATCCGGGCCTTCGATGTGATATGGAGCTCGATCGGCGTCGATGCGGACGGTTCACGCGCATAATCATGTGATCGCCTCGATCGATCGCTGACCATCCGACCGCGGATCGACGGCTAAAGTGAGCGGTCACTTTCGGGTTGACTGTCTTCCTCCCAGCCATGGCTGCGCATATTTTTTTATATAAAAAATTAATTTAAATCACTTGAAACTTCAAAATTTATAGAAAATAAAAAATACTTAACCAAAAAATTACAACAAGGGCTCGTTGGATTCTTTGAGGAATCCAACAAACCAAAATCTCAAATTTTACTAAGTATTTTGAGCTTAATTTGAGTTTTAGTAAAAATCAAATTTCATTAATTAAACCAAAAATATATATTAGATTAAGTTGAAATTTTCAGGATTGAAATTAAAGTTAAAACACACCTACCATAAAATTTCAAGTGAAAAGGACTTCTAGATTGGGAGAAATTAAATTTTAAATTTCAGATTGTATATTTTAATAAAATAAATCAAATAAAAATTCAGAAATTTACAAAAATCTTCAAAAATGGCTTAAATCACTTCAATTGAAATCTAGGATTCTTAAGAAAATAATGTGATCTTTAATCTAATGAACCCCAAACAATACTTAAGAAGTTTAATCAATTAAGGAGTTAATTAAAACATAATTAAAAATAATTTAAATATCAAATCAAAATAAAAAAAATGAAATAACACTTAAGCAATCATTAATCAAACCTCAAATCAATAATATCCTTAAAGGAAATTAAATTAAATATGATTAAACCTATTTAAGTTAAAAACTCAATTAAATGATTAAATCTTAAATCAAACTCAAAATTAACAAATTTAGAAACTTTAATATGGGTCAAACTATAACTAAACCTACTAAGCATATCTTAATAATGAAACTTAATAAATATAAATAAATCAAACTAATTAATCATTAAATAAACTAAAATCAAATTGATTAATAAACTAAAACATAATCATTTGATTAATTAATTAAACCAAATAAATTTAAAGTAAAATTAATTAACATATGATTAAAACACATCTATTTGCAATAAGATAATTAATTAACCATTAAATATTTTGACCTAATAACTAATTAACTAAACCAAACATGTTAATGAAATCAAACAAACATAATAAATGAATCAAATCAAATAAAACTCTAATCATAAATAATCAAACTTAATTGAAATTAAATAAATAATTAATTCACTTAATAACAAATGATGGTAATAAATAATCTTTAATCAAATCAAACTTAAGGAAAACACTTAACTAAATCAAATCACTCACATGGAAATTAAGTCATTAATCTCTAATTAAACCTTAATTAATCTAATGATTTAAAAATTTAATTACCATTAATCAAACATCTAATTAATGCAAACTTAATGAATTAATCTATCATCTTAATTAACCAAATTAATTTAAATAAGTTACATTAAAGCTAACCATAAAATTAAGCTTAAATCAAACCCTATAATTAATTAATCACACCTCAAATAAACTAATTAAGTTAATCAAATTAATCATATTAAACCTAAGCTTAATCAAACATAATCAAAATGCAATTAAATACTAATCAAAACCTAAAACCTAAATCATTAAGTCATTAATTACATCATTAAAATTAATTTATTAATTTAATAATTAATTAAACAATTAAACAATTACTTAATTAAATAAACATCTAATTAATGCAAACTTAATAAATTAATCCATCATCTTAATAAACCAAATTAATTTATAAATCACATTAAAATTAATTCAAATCAAACACTTAATTAATCTAATTAATTTAATCACATATTAAATAAACTAATCTAATTAAATTAATCATATTAAACTTAAGCTTAATCAAACATAAAATGTTAAATGCTAATCAACCAAATTTAAACTTAAATCATTAACTCAAATTACATCATTAACAAATAAATATGAAATCAAATTAAAAATTAAACAAATCTTTATTTAATTTAATAATTAATCACACCTCTTAAATAAAATAATTAAGTTAATTAAATTAATCATATAAACCTGTTTAATCAAACATAAATGCAATTAAATACTAATCAAAACCTAAATTAAGCATAAATTATTAAGTTATTAATTACATCATTAGTTTAAAGAAATATGAAACCAAATTAAAAATTAAACAAACCTTTATAATTAACATAAATACACTTCTTAATTAAACTAATCACACAATCACATTGAACCTAAGCAAACCATAGACCAATAAAGCTAATCAAATCAAATTAAATTAAATTAAGAAAGACTCTCATCAATTTAATATGTAATCAAATCAAATCTCATTCAACCTACTTAAATAAGATAAACTAATTAACTATCCAATGTATGAAATCAAAATACAAACCAAACTTTGATAACATGACAAATGGATGTGATTAAAAATAAAATCCTAATTACAAAGAATCAAACCCAATTAAAATCAAAATAAAATCTCATAATCTAAAATCAAACTACAAATAAATGAACCATATCAAATTAAATAAACATAAAGTTAAGTCACATAATTAATCAAAGAACATAATATTAATTTAAAGGATATTGAATTATCAAGATTTAATTAAACCAAAACATCTAATCTAAAATTAATCAAAAAAACAGAATTAAATTAAACTTCATTAAAAGGATATTGAATTATCAAGATTTAATTAAATCAAAACATCTAATCTAAAATTAATCAATCAAAAAACACATGAATTAAACAAACTTAAACTTCATTAGATATTAAGGATATTGAATTATCAAGATGTAATTAAACCAAGACATCTAATCCAAAATCAATCAATCAAATACTTAAACAAACTCAAATTTTAAATTCTAAATCAAATCACATAAATCAAATCAAATGAAATACTCAAATTCAAATGGGCTAATTAAGATACTTAAGGACCTTAGTTAGATTCTTTAGTGTTGGGATGTAGAATAGGTGAGTTCCATCTACAAATGGAATTCATTCTATTCTTCATTCTTGAAAACCTAAACATCATTTAACCAAATAAAAGTGAAATAAAAAAATTAAAAATAAAGCATTAAATCATTTAAATTGAAATCACTCAAAGATTCCAAATTGAAATTTAAACTAAAGAAGCCTAGTAAAGTCTTGCCACATAAGCCTTAAGCACACACATTAGAATACTAAGTCACCACTTCTAGTGCTAAGTTAGGCCATTGTATGTATGAGGTTGTGTTTGTTTTGTGATGTAATATTTTAGACTGGATGTTAGGTATATTTTGTAGATTGATGTTATTATTAACCTAATCATTTTCTGCAGGGGTAGCTGTATGTAATAAAAAATATAAATGCTTTGTGTGTAGGTTAGCCCTAAGCATAACCCATGTTATACCCATGTGTGCTAAGTCCAAATTATTCATATATGGTTGGGTTTAGCTAACATTTATTTTGGTAAATAGATTTACTTTTCTTATTTTGATGTAATTTTGCATTAAGAATTAGGATTAGTGTTATGGGGGATTAGGATGAGTAGTGGCCAGAAGGTTTAGTCCCGGGATGCCCTATGATGCCTTTGGAGCAAATCAAATCAAAAGAAAGAGAAGGAAGAAATGAAGAAAAGAAGACCCCCATAGCATGTATTATTTTTATAATCCGGGTTGTATAAGGCAGAGTCACACCCATCTTTTTTTTTTTCTTTTTGGGTGTATGGAACCCGAATCAGACCTGCCTTTTATTCTTTATGGTAGTCTATAAAATTGTGATGTTGTGTTTAGATTACATTAACAATATGCTTTTCATAGTTTCTTTATGATTGATGCTTGAATGTGTGGCTGATGCGTAGCTCTTAGGATAAATTAATTTTTCTACCCAATTAACAACTCATAACTAAAATTTTAAAATAACTCATAACCTCACATAAAAGCCTAGAATTAAATCAAGATAATAAAATTTTAGCAACCCCTTAGGGATGAATGAATGTATAATATCATGCATGTCATATTATTTCACTCTTGTTAAGAGGGGCTTCCATCTTGCCGAGAATGAAGGCTTAACCTGTGAGAGCCTTTGATGGAAGAACACCCCTTTCTCTCTTGATTTGGCCCATAATCAAATTCTCATGCATTTAGGCATACAAAATCCCATAGCCTGTGTCAAAACAAAGAGTCCAAAAGAATCAAATAAATTTGATAAAATTTGCATTAGATTAAGTCATGGTTCATACCACTCATGCTCTAGTCTCTTAGGGAGTGAGTTTAAGGACTTAGTCTCCTTTCTAAATAAATAACATATCTTGCAAAGCATAAGACTTGCCTACATGGATTTAAAGCGTAGGAGGAGTTAGTCCGCCACTCTGCATAATAAGTCCACAATGGGTGGTTTATTCTCTTATGGAGGTAAACCATATACCCATTTTACCTTAGATTTAGGTTGCTTTGCTCCTCAAAGCTCCCTAGATTTAGGATGGTAGTTTTCCTTGGCTACAAGCATAAATCCTCACCTGCATTTTCACAATCTTATGTGGAATTATAAGTCTAATAATCTAATAAAATGTCAACTCAAATAATTAACTCTCTTCAATTTCAAAAAATATAAAGCCCAATTATAGGATAGATTGGAATGCTCACTAGGCTTCCTAGTATCATGAGCATTTCCTACTTTCTCCTTTTGGATTCCAAAAATAAGTCTTCTTCTTGATCTATCCCATTTGATTTTCTAAAATAGAAAAGCCTTTGATAGTCTTAACTTTGAAATCTTTGGAGACTCGAATTGTCTACTTTAATCAAGAGTATTCTTAAGGAATTTCCAATTCTTAGGATGTAATTAACTATGGGGGCTTGCCTCCAAAGGGAACTTAACAAAACCAACTTAAAATAAACCCTACTTTATTTTTCCATGTAAAGTAGGGGAAAGATCTCTGGTATATTAGAAGACCCATCTTAGCTTAGGAGTCCTTATTAGGTGATTAGGTCTATTATAAGATGATGATTTCTATCTTTTGAGATAGTGCATCATTTCTTAATGTTGTACTCGATCACTTCAATAAGTACACCCTAAGATCTGTGTGGTGTCCCACATCCAAAAAAAAAACACCATAATGTATTTTAGCAGAAAAGATGATTTTCATTCTCTAATTAAATACACATACACATGTATAAAAGATGTGAGCAAGTATGTGCCATTGTTAACCAGGGAAGTGAGATAATCAAATGACCTCCTTGGGGCTACTTAAAGCCTCGTATTCTCAAGACGTCTAGACCATATACTTTCTATCTTAAATACATATTAATGTATACACAATTACAAGAATGGAAATCATGCAAAAGATTTTATTTTATTTGATTGAATTATTTATACATGTAATTTAAAGCTCTATCCAAATTATAATACAAATATACATAGGAATGAAATTAAATAAGTACGTGCCTTTGTTAACAAGGGAAGTGAGATAATCAAATGACCACCTTGGGGCTACTTAAAATCTCATATTTTTGGGATATCCAGACTATATACTTATTATCATTCAAGAATATGCACTTCGATATATGACCATAGGAAAGAGAGCTTTACATTCACATGCTTAAGCTATAAACACATGCAAATCCTATATGTATTTATAACTATTATCACTCCAAATATTATTATCAACTTGTTGACCTCATTTTTAGAAGGAGCTCTCAACCCCTCCATCTTAGACATATGACTCCTCTTAGATTTTAAGAGTTCCTTAGTCTTAAGACACATCTAGTGATTAGTTGGACACTCAACCTAGCCCTAGAGACTCAGAAGAGTTAGCCATAGGAATAGGTCATGCCTTAGGTGTGTTAGAAAAACATCTTACCCTTAGCTTAAACCATTCCTCACTTTTCTTCTTTCAAGTCAAACTCCAAATCAATCTTATTTTATTTCCTCCAAACTCAAATCAATTCCATAATCAAAATCCATGATTAAAATCCATGATTGAAACCCATGATCAAAATTCATCAAAAATTCCTAAATCCAAATTTTGCCTAAGTCCTTAATCTTCCCTTAAGGACTTAACCAAAATCATGATCAAAACCTATTCAAACCTTTGAGATTTTCTCATAATCCATTTATATTTTCATTTATATTCACATATATAAATGAAGTATAAATTCAAACTCATCAAATTAAACTCAAAATTTCAACTCAATTCATGAAATTTTCCTAAGTCCTTTAATTTTCCATTAATGGACTTAGCCTAAATCTTGATCAAACTATTCAAACTCATGGAATTTTCTCAAAACTCATTTATATTCTCGTTTATATTCACATATATAAATAAAATATAAATATTAATCAATCAAATCAAATAATCAAATTAAATTCTAAATTTGAAATTTTCTTACATCCCTTAATTCTCCATTAATGGACTTAGCCTAAATCATAGTCAAATCAATTCAAATTCATGGGATTTTCTCATAACTCAATTATGTCCTCATTTATATTCACATATATAAATAAAATATAAATATAAATCAATCAAACTAAATTCAAAAATTTAAATCCCTACTCCAAAAATTTAAATCATGGTTTAATCATATATAAGATCACTCAAGCTCAAATCAAGCTATGACCAAGCCATTTGACCCACTTAGGCTCACTTGACCCAAAGTGGCCTAAAGTACCTTTATGAGCCAAATTCTAATCCTAACCAAATTGGATTGAACCAAACTCACATATCCCTCTCATCATGATCAACAATCATTATGGGATGATCAATCAATCAAACTAGGTCAAATTAAATCAAACCTAAGGGTTGACCAAGTCAACACTTAACCAAAATGAAACCTAACATAGCCAAATTCCACCATAAGACAAATTGATTGGAAACAAAGATACCAATCTACTACATATGACAAACCAAACCTAAACCTACCCTTGACCTACCCCAAATAGGTCAAATGGTCAAATAGGTCAACTTGACCCATTTGATCTAAATGAAATTATATGAGCCAAATTCAAAACTATACTAAATTGAATCAAACCAAAGCCACCGAAACATTTCAAATGGTCATAAGAACTTGACCCAATTTGACCAATTGGTCAACTTGACCTAAGTTGACCCATTTTGACCTAAATGAGTAAACATGCGCCAAACCCTATCAAATGAACTCCAAATCCAATGAAATTGGCCAAACCTAGTTTCTCCGCATACCCAACATACCAAAAGTGGAAAATCAATAAAATGACCATCCTACCCCTAAGCCATAGAATAAATTTTAGCCTAATCCATGAGTAATTTGGGCATACCCTCTTCACATTCACTTGAGGCTTTCTTAAAAGCTCAAGGGGATGTAATAAAGAGTGGTGCACCCAATCCAATGGATTTGGGTTAGCCCAATTGGTCCCTAGACCAAACCTGATCCCATGGGTCAAAATTGCAAATTCAAAATCCATCTCCCACTCAAATTAAAGCACATGGGAGATTGTCAATCCACTCCTTGGCACAAACCAACCATGTGCACATGCTTAACTGATCAAACAACCCACTGCCTATGATCAATTGGATCAAAATGGCACAATGGCTTGCGGTCGTCTGATCCTTCAAGGGGGAGATATACTCCCCTTAAATAAACTCAAATCCATCATTTCTCAATTTGATTGAGTACCAGAGAGACTTAGGAGCCATCAGAGGGATCCCTAGCCTCCTAGAGCTCTTACCATTTCCCCATTTCTCGATTTTTGAACAGTGAAAATAGGGGGGCTCAATCCATTCTTGAACTTCCTCTTCACTCAATTTCCATCCAATTGCTCTTGCATTAGGGGTGTAAATGAACCGACCGTTCGACAAGCTACTCGAAGCTCGGCTCGATAAGAGATCGTTCAGGATCGTTTGATTAATTAATCAAACAAGCTTGAACACTTTGTGAATACTGATTAGTAAATGAACAAGCTCGAACAACTCATAGCTTCGATTTGATTATGTTAGTGAGCAGTATCATTTAATGTTCATGAACAAGCTCGTTAAGAAGCTCGATAAGGCTCGATGAACATACTCGCGAACAATATATCGTTTAATGTTCACGAACATACTCGCGAACAATCTCGTTTAATGTTCATGAACAAGCTCGTTAAGAAGCTCGTTAAGGCTCGATGAACATACTCGCGAACAATATATCGTTTAATGTTCACGAACATACTCACGAACAATCTAGTTTAATGTTCATGAACATACTTGCGACATTTATAAAAAAAATGTAAACATTAATTAAATAAAAATATATGTATATTTATATGAATTTAATTTTAATATTATATAATAAAATCATAATATTTTTAATTTTAATTTTAATATCACATAATATATATTAATCAATATTTAAGTATTTTAAGCGATTTATCCAATATTCCAATCACCCAATTCAGTAATTCTTTAATAGTTAAACCGGTCAGTCCGGTTCCGTCGTCCGTTCGACCACTTTCGGGTCGAATGCCGGCTTCGTCCATCATCCGTTTAATGATGGGCCCGATCGGATCCGATATCCCGATAAGGCGATTAGCGATAACCCTAAGCGAGGAGTAAGCGGCTTACGGGCTTAGGCTATTTCCCCCTTTCACTCGCCCCTCAATCCTCATTTCTCTTCCTTTCGGTTCTTCCCCGCAACTCCGCAAAGCCGCAAAGAAAACCCTAGAGGACCAGAGGCCTAGAGGCTATAGCCGCGGAACGGAAGAGAAAGATTTTGGTTTCTTGATAGAGTTTCACTGTGGTATATTTTGTGGCCAAGGTAAGTGATTTATTAATTTCGGTTTAGGTTTATGTCGGAGTTCGACGAATTAGAGGAATCATGTTCGTGTCATTTACTGTCGTGAACTCTAAGTAATGAGAGGAAAATCTTTGTGGAGAAGTTTGATTGGTATATTTCCATTATGTCATTGTTTACGGTTATCCGGTTATGCCCTAAATAATTTTTGATTGTTTTGACAAATCGTGGAGGCTCGGACGAATTTTTGTTCGGCAATGTTAAGTTTATGTTTGACAGTTTGAGATTTTGGGTTATGCCCTCTTTCAGTCTTTGGTTTTGTTACGTTGTTCACTTTCGGCGATGGCGCGCTAATATTTTATGTTACGCTCATCTATTGTAACTGTTGCGGTGTTATTGGTGGTTATTTCATATTTGGTTATTTATTTAGGTGGTTGTTTCTATGACCAATTCTAATGACGTGGGTAATACTGAGCTTCTTTTGCTATATTGTTTCATATTTCCGGCAAATCCCTCTTGCAATTTGTCTTCTGGGTGGCTCATGGCTGTTTTATGTAATGCTGATTTCTGATCACGGTAGTGGTGTAACTGGTGTTTTCGGCTCTTAATTGGTTATGGGCCCTTTTCGATCGAGGTAGTGGTTGGTTTAGTTGGTTTTTTTGACTTGGTACCGAGCTCAAGCTGAGCAGTCTTGGCTTCGGTTTGGTTGTTCGTTTCGACCTCATGCTGAAGATAGGCCTTATTTACAATGGGTGTGATGGGGGAAGAATTATATGATCTTTTTTACTTTTTATATACTAATTATTGCTCATACATTATCTACTTTTCATTGCTCATCTTTGTTTACTGTTTATATTGATTCATTGAAGGTATGTCTTCTAGTCATTCAAAGGAAGATGTGAGTCCTATAGGACCTACTGTTAGTCCTATACAGGTGCCTATGAGAGAGTTTAGTGTATGGTCCTCGCCGACCAGTAGTAGATGCATATGAGAAACATTATTGTACCAATTGATGACAACCAGATAGAGAAAGCTGATCCTTTTGCTAAAAAAGTAAGAAGAAAAACATCATCAGTATGGAATGATTTTACTTTGATCAAACTCAATGATGGTACTGAGAGGGTACAATGTAATCATTGTAAGCATAAGCTTACAAAGAGCAAAGGTGGTGCTACTACACAATACAAAGCGACATTTGCTTCATTGTGGTAGGAGGATGGTGCAGCCTGAAGGGCAACTTAATCTTTCAATTCAACCATCTATGATTTGGGTATCATTGTCTCTGTGAGTGCTTGTAGTGTTGCTAATTGGAGATATGATCATGCTAGGATTTTTTTTAAGTGGCATGAATGAAAAATTTGTTAAAATGTGTATTTTGTAACAATAATTTGTTGAGCAGGTTTGCCATATGGTTTGTGGCTTCCCCTTATTTTATTTCTTTTTTTGCATTGTGCTTGCAATATTGTTGAGCTTATATGATTCTCTTCAATACTAGGTGAAAGTATGCAGGATTATTTGGCATAGTTTATGTTTTAAAACCGGTTTACACTTACACTTTTCCTTGTATGTGTACATTTGTGGCAAATATGTGCATCCAAATGTTTTCTGAGTTTTATTGACCTTGTGTAGGCGGAAGTTGTTTTCTATAAGCACAATTCATGCCTCATTAGGATTAGTGCATGATAATTATTTCTGATTTTGCTTTTCTGTTTAGCATACTAATGTCCTTGTTTCAGTGAAAATCTGAAATGAAAGGTTTCATTTCCATGCATATAATATATTTCATGTCCTTATTCAGAGTCATAACATCTATGATTGCAGGTACCATTGACTCTGTGAGTGCTTGTAGTGTTGCTAATTGGAGATATGATCATGCTAGGATAAGGGAATTAATTTCTCATATGATAATGGTACATGAGTTGCCATTTAAATTTGTAGAATATGAGATGTTCAACATTGTCATGAAAGCTGCTAGTCCACATTATGATCGTGCTTCTTGGTGTAAAACAGTTCAATATTTATTATGTGGAGTGGTATCGTAGTTTCTAGAATAAAAAAGAAAGGCAAAGGTTAGTGGCTAAATTTAATTTACTATGCATTACAAATTTAGCTATTTTGACATTAATATCTATGTAAATTATGTTGCACAGGGCAAAGAGGAGTTGAAAGAAGTTCTTTTACCTTGAGATGTCATGGAGTCAATATTTGGAACTTTTAAATGAAACTCTCGAATTTGAACTAATTTGATGTATTATTATTTTTTTCTTGCACTCTTTATGAAGTAATCAATGTAAATTATGCTAGATCATTCGTGTACATTTGTTTATGCACATTAATTTTGTCAATTTTTGTTATTCATGAATGCTAGATGCTTAGTTATGCACATTTACATAATGACATTATTCTTTTATGGTTGAAATAGTTTTGATCCGGTATTGGCAATGAAAGCAATGATGATATTATTATTCTAGGTTCTATTTGGTAGTGATTGTTGTAATGAATGATATGTACTATAGTAGTAGTTGCCCTTCTCTTTAAGTATTGCTGGTAGCCATTATGTTGAGGTCCTATTAAAATATATTTGTGAATGTGAGGGTACTTACTGATAGAATTTGGATCTTGATATAATGTTTGTTGCCCTTTCTTTTAGAGTTGATGGTAGCTACTAGATATAGATACTATGTGATGCATAATTTTTATCTCGAGCTCGAGCCAATAGTGGTTGATAACTTGATTGTACTACCATATTGAATATTGGTCATATTGTGGTTGATATTTTGCAATGATTGGTAAGCCCATTTTCTGACATTGGGCTGCTTCATTATTTGTGATATCTTTTGGTTATTGAAAAGGCAATAATGTCACAGCATTTTTATATGGTTTGGCACCGAACTGATTCAAAGTTATTTAAGGTTTTGTTCTTGTGATTTTAGAGTTGATGGACTAAAACATGATGAGTGATTTCACATTTATGTCAGAGTTTAAGTTCTTATGCATTTGGTTAAGATGCAAATAGAAAACCTGGTTTGAAAAATATATGTGTGAACTAGTAGAAGCTTGACGTCATTGTTATTCTGAATTTCTGAAAGATCTGGAGAATTTTGTTCAGGATGTCAGATGTATTAATTTTGTTACAGGAAATATACTTATATGTGTGAATTTTACGTTACATTGAAAGTTGGAATGTTAATGATGTCATTTGGGGTATTCCCCACATTTCACGATGCTTTTTTGATAACCTGCATTTCGAGCTTGAACTTTGCATAATTCTCAATTTAAGTCTTTAGTGGATTCAAACATGATAGGAGCATGAAGAAAGTCTTTTGAGATTTAAAAGAATGAATCAATTGGTCCCAGTCGTTTGTATTGCTCATGATAGAGTTTCCTTATCTCTTGATGTCCAATTCAAAGGTTTTGTTGTTGTTCGGTTGTTCCCACTTTTCTCTTAAACCGAGACTTGCATCTTGAACTTATTCTTGTTTTTTTTATTTCAAATTTTATTATGCGTGCACTGTACAGCAAGAATTATTTCAAATTTCTGTGTTGGAACTTCGATAGACTCATTCAATCATTCTTGTTCTTTTCCATAGATATTTCTGATTGCTATAATTCCATGTTTTCACGGTTCAGATCTGGAGAAGGTTAAATTTTCTGTTTTTTCACAGTTCAGATCTGGAGAATTGAACTTTGCAACTGGTTTAATTTTCTGTTTTTTCACGATTCAGATTTGGAGAAAATAACTTTGCAACTGCTTAAATTTTTTGTATTAATGCAGTATTTTAATACTCTTTATTGACATCTTTGAGTTGGATTGGAGAGCGGATTGAAGTGTGTATTCTTCCAAATTCCAATAAATTTATTTGAGTTGAGAGCTCTAAAATGGGAAACAAAAAAAAAGGTGGTAATCTAAAATCTGCTTGTTAGTTGTTATACTACTTGGTATACTACTCATAAGGTGGTAATCTTCTTCATATTTCTTATATAATTCTCTGAAAATTCTTTTGTGTATAATTCTAGGAATCGGTTACCAAGGATGGAACTTACAAAGAATCGCCAACCGCAACCATAGAGTATTGTTGGGATATGATATATGTCTACCTCCGGTCCTCCATTGTGGTTGGCTTTGCAGCCTTTGTCGATTTTATGATGTTTGTCTCCTTCATTTTTTTTTTTGTCATTGACGTTAGTTAATGTAATTTTATTTTATTGTACTTAGTTTTAGTCTATTATCTATTTTTTTTGTTGTCTAAATTTTGTATTTTTTTTCTTAAATGTAAAAAATTTCTTCTTACCTAAATAAAGTAAAAATTTCTTCTTTTACAAATTTATATTGTTTGCTTATTCAATTATTCATGATTGTTAAATGCTTATTTTAAATACATTTATTAGTTCATTTAGGCTCGTTAAGGCTCGTTAAGGCTCGTTAAAGCTCGTTAAGGCTTGTTTAGGCTTGTTTACTTGCTGCTCATTAAGGCTCGTTCAAGCTCGTTAAGGCTTGTTTAGGCTCGTTTATTTGCTGCTTATTAAGGCTCCTGCTCGTTAAGGCTTGTTTAGGATCGTTTATTTGCTGCTCGTTAAGGCTCGTTAAGGCTCTTTAAGGTAAGGCTTGTTTAATTATTGCAAAAGCTAAGGCTTGATAATAGTGTTCGTTAAGATACTGATTAAGCTATAATTCCAATCAAGCTACTCGATAAGAGCTCGATTAACTGTAAATGAACCAAACACAAACCAAGCTTGAACATCTTGCTTAAACGAACCGAGCTCAACACATACTATCAAGCAAACGAGCTCCCGGCTCGAGTCGCCAGACCGAGCTCAAGCCCCAACAGTCTTGGCTCGGTTATTCGTTGCAGCCCTATCTTGCATACTTCATCAAGGAGCTAAGTTGAGTGTACCCAAGCTTCCTTTGGAGTTCCCACAGCAAGGAAGAGCTGAATTGGATCAAGGCCGCAAGCTAGCTGAGGAGGAGGTGGTTCATATACCAATCCACTCAACCTGAAGTGCTCATACTCTCAACATAGCTTCGCCTCAACTAGATGAAGCTTCTCAAGGGAATTGAGCATCGGTGATCACCTCCGGCGGGGTATGAGATTTTTCAACCATTAAACTCAATGTGGTGTGGAGCTTTGTGAATAAAATTTTAATCCCATGGATTTTTGACCGTTGGATTTGTCACTCTTTAGCTTTAGATGGTGTGGGTTGAATTTGGTTTGAATCTGAGCTAGATCGAGCTTGGATCTTCCCCTTGATCAAGGACAATCTCTGTTGATCAAGGTGAAGAACTTGAGATATCTCAGCCATCCATCCGCGAGATAATTCCCCACATTTATATATCTGTTATTTATTTTAAAACTGTGAGGAGATCTCTGGCCGTTCGATCTTTGATCGAACGACAGAGATCAAACCACATGCGCCGCTAGCCACCGCTTCAGATTTGACAAGTAATCCTCACTTATGCATATGCATACCGGCCGACGCCGCTCGATCTTTGATCGAATGATAGAGATCAAACCACATGCGCCGCCAGCCACCGCTTCAGATTTGACAGCTTAAGTAATCCCTCACGTACTTATGCATGTAAAGCGTGCTGACCGCCACTGCCACGCGTCGCGCCGTGAGCTAGGGGATTAGTTAAATGCCTTAATTAATTTTTATTATTCTAGGGATCTTCTAAAATTCATAACTCTTTCTAGAAAGTTAAAAAAAATTATAAAATAAAATCCTTTGGAAAGATAATTAAACCTAGAATATTTTAAAATTAATTTTAATGGATTTTGAATTATATTTTTCTCTAAATTTGGGTTTTATTAGAAACTTCATTTTACTAATTACTTTTTAATTAAGCCTCTGATTAATCTCAATTTTTTTAGGTATGTTTTAGGGGATGACTTATGCCTTCCCTAAGTTTCTTGAGATTTATTGAAGGCTTCATTAGAAGAATTGCATATGGATTTCTTAATTACCCTTCTTATGTAATTAAAGATAATTATGGTATGATTAGTGGTTTAATCCATGATTAAGGTTGATTAAGGTCAGATCTAGTAAGTAGGAGGTTTATGGAATATTTTTGGGGCATTTCCCTTAAGCTATTCCCTAAACCCCCTTTTCTCTCCTTAATCTCCTCTTAATTAAGGGTTAATTCATTAATTATCCCCTTATTTAATTTCTGAAAAATTCTAAAAAGTTCCAGAACTTAATTAATCTACTTTGAGTATATTCTTAGGTGTTTAATGGCCTAAGTTCAATTAAGGAAATCAAAATGCAATTCATAAGTATGAAATGGTGTTTTTTACTTAAGCTAAACCCCTTAGCTTAATTAACCTTTAATTGTGAGCCTTATTGCAGTAGGCCTCTTTCTTATTAGGTGCATTGTAAATTTAAATTCTTTGTGAGTTTTATGCATCTCATTGGCTCATAATTACTTAGTTAATTATTCTAAGGTGGTGTAGGTAAGGGTTAATTAAGTTACTTAATTCATACCTAAACCTAATTTATGCATAAAAATGGATCTAATTATCTAAAAATTAAACAAAAATATGAAACACATGTGGGAAGGGTTAGGAATAGGAAAATCATCTCACATTTTTAAAATTAAATCAAATTTCAAACTAAACAAAAATCACTTTGAATTCACTTTGATTTATTTTAAACTTTCTTATTCCATAAGAATGTCTTTAGGATTTAAGTGAAGTGAACTTGTTTACATGTTTTCATTGCTTTGAATCTTTCCCCAAAATGTTAAGTTGTATGCCATATGATTTTATGCATTCATATTTTCAAATTCCAATTTTACATGAAATTGTTTACTTTATGTCAAATTTGCATGTGTTGGCTAAAGTAGAAATATGAGTGGCTATTATCACTACTAAATTCAAATTATTTTCGAAACATATAAATAAAATACCAAATCGAAAGTATGTCGCTTATATTTTATTTATGAGCTGTGATAGATTATAAAGGCATGCTTAGCATAGTTTCCTTTCTCTTCTTTATGTTGGAATAGTTTTGAATAGGAATTGGTAATATGTAGGGTTCATTTGAAAAGAACCTAACACTTACTTAATTCCATATCCTATTCATCTCTATGCTACCAATTAAGAAGGGTTACTTATATTTGCATGTATAATTTGCATAAACAAAAATGAATCCATTAACACAACTTTTGCATTCTCCTTTTCTATTTCATTTCTTTTATACACATGTTTGTATTTAAGGAAAGTCATATATTAGTCTGGACAACCCCGAGGTTGCAAGGCTTTAAGTAGCCCTGAGTAGGTCTTGTACTTTACACCTCTTGTTAACAATGGCACTGTACTCACTTATGCCTTTCTTACTTTCATGTGTGTATGTGAGGATAAAGAAACCCTTTTCTACTTGAAAAAAATCATACATATTCAACTTCTAAATTTTCTTAAATGGATTACTTACCATGCATCATAAAGTGTATCTAATACACTCATTTGTATGTATAGATATTCTTAGGGTCCATCCATATGCATGTTATATATGTTGGGAAAGAAATGAAGTAATGTGTGTTATGTAAATTGAGTTCATTTTATTTAATCTTAAAATGCCTTTCTTTTTGAATAGGTTTGTTTAGAGTTTATCTAAACTTAGGATTAATTAAAGATTTAATCAAAACATTCACCTAAATAAAACTAAAATGTGAATCTACTTTAGAAATTACTTAGGTTAGGGAAGGAAAGAGAAGTCTCCTTCTTTTTCCCTCTCTTCATAACTTAGAAATTAATTGTAGGATCTACTTAAACCAAATCAAAATATGAAATAAAATCAAACCAAAATGATTAAACAACTTAAATGAAACCCTATTCTAAGTTGAACATGTTCTTCACACTTAGAAATTTTGAACCTAAAGCCATAGCGAAGCATACCACACAAACCTTCAAAGCACACACATTAGCCTAAGTCACCACTTCGAGCTTTATGTTAGATCGGTGTATGGTTTGATGTTTGTTTTATTTTGTGAAATATGTTTTAGACTGAATGTTAGGGTGTATGCTCATAGAATGAATGATAGGACACTCTTAGTCTAACTATTCTTTTTTGTAGGGGATTGTGCTTAGGGGTGCTACCATAAATAAAAAAAATATATAAATGCTTTTGCTTCCAGGTGCTTTATACCCCTAAGCATAATCTAATAGGTCAGGTGGACTTAGTAACTCATGTGTGGGGTGATAAGTCCAATATACATGCTTGAGATTTGTGTGGTTTGTTTTAGCTAATCTTTATTTTACAGGTGTTTAGGAAAATTTTTATATTTAAAAATAAGATTGATCTCCATTCTACATACTTAAATTTGTTGAATGGAAGTCCTCTTTTCAAAAATTAAAACTTCAATAATCATATTTCAAACTTTTCAAAACACATTTTTGAAACTTCATTTAGCACATTCAATTTGCTAAGTAAAATTTCCAAATCTAAAATCAAAAAAATAAACAATCATACTTTCAAAATTCTAAACACATTTTGGAACATCATTTAACATACCCAATTTGTTAAGTGAAATCTCCAAATCCAAAATCCAAAAATCTTCTAAAACACATTTTGGAACTTCATTTAACATACCCAAATTTGTTAAGTGAAATCTTCAAATTTAAAATCCAACAAAATCTTTCAAACATATTTTGGAACTTCATTCTTAGCATACTCAAATTTGTTAAGTGAAGTTTCCAAACCCAAAATCAAAAATCAACAATCATATTTCAAAATTTCCTAAACACATTGGAATCACACTTAACATACCCAAATTTGTTAAGTGGAGTCTCCAAATCCCAAAATCAAAAAAAATTCAAACAACTTTTTGGAACTTCATTTAACATACCCAAATTTGTTAAGTGTAGTATCCAAATTCAAAATCCAAAAAATTTTCAAACACATATTTGGAACTTCATTTAGCATACTCAAATTTGCTAAGTGAAGCTTCCAAATCCAAAATCAAACATTTTTCAAAACATATTTTGGAACTTCACCTACCGTACTCAAATTTGCTAAGTGAAGTTTCCAAAATCAAAACCAAAATTTCAAACACCTTTTGGAACTTCTTTCCTTAACATACCAAATTTGCTAAGGAGAAGTTTCCATTTTGAAACAAAAAATGAAATCAAAATTTTAGACACATCATTTGGAATTTCATTTAGCATACTCAAATTTGCCAAGTGAAATTTCCATTTTACAAAACCAAGTGGGAGTTCATCTTTAGCATACCAAATTTGCTAAAGTTAAATCTCCACTTTCGATTACATAAAAATAAGATAAAGCACCTTAGGATTCCCTTAACATACCAAACTTGCTAAGGATCCTACCCTTCTCAAAAATCAAAACATTTCAAATAAATGAAACACTTAGGATTTTCTTAGCATACCTAAATTTGCTAAGAATCTTATTTTCAAAAATCAAACAAAACACACTTAGATTCTTCACTTAGCATACCTAATTTGCTAAGAAAGAATTCCAAAATTTTCAAAATCAAAACAAAATTCACAAAAAAGAAACAATCATTCTCAAACACTTCACTTAGCATACCTAAATTTGCTAAGTAAGTGAAATTGCTAAATAATTAAACAAAAATAAAATCATTTGATCCTTACTTTAACATACCTAAATTTGTTAAAGGAAAATGTCCTCAAATAAAAATTCAAATTCAAACAAACTATGAACCTATGGAAGGATCCATATTAAAAATATTGAATCCATATTTCAACATACCTAAATTTGTTGAAAGTGGATTCATATTCAAATTTCTCTTTCAATCAATCTTCTCAAATCCATTTGAACCCCACTTAACACTTCCAAGTTATTGGATGTGGGTTCAAAATTTCAAATTCAAAATTCAAAAATCCATGGAGATAGAAATCTGATACAAGTTCATATCTCATTGCAGATCTTTATAGTCAGTACAGTACAATTTAGTTTCAGTCTATTACAGTTGTTCAAATGGTCGATTCTCAGAAGTTTATCTTCACCTTCCCCCACAGTATGGATCTGGCTTTAGATCAGGTCAACTTCCCCTGTCTGGACCATACCCACCTAATTCACTTTGGCTGGGGATTTGAGGGAGCCAGAATACTTATGAGGCACTCCCCACTCCAAGATCGTGACCAAGTGTAGTGACAAGATAGACTTACCCTTTGATTATGATGTCTCCTCACTAAATAGAAAAGCTGTGACAGTGCCACAAACTTTAGTTATAGTAGCACCATCTATGCCAGTAGTACTAGCTTCATTGTAGTTTGCTTAGAGTTTCTCATGTTGCCCTGAGGAAGACCCTACACCGTACTCTGGGTAAGGCTCTAGTTTGGCTTGCCTCCCCTACATTTGAGTATGGGTCTAGCTCACACTCCACCCATCCTTCCCGTACCTAGCGTAGGAACAAGAACCACATGATCAAGCGGTATCACACCCAGATAGCCAAGGAGCTAGAAGCAGTAACTCGATCAGCTGTGGATGAGTTTCCCTTTATCACTTCACCACTGGTTACAGAAAATTAGTTCAATCCTCTCTCTGGATCAAACAAAGAGGATGTCAGGAGGATCTATTCATCACCTCCTCTAATGGTGCACTCATACAGCCTGTGAGCAGGAGGTCATATGCCTCCGATGCCTTACGCCAGTAGGTGGAGCACAACGCCAGTGGGACATAGATCTTCGATTATCCTCCAGGGAGATTTGTCAGGAGAGGGCCCGTGAGGACCATATTGCTTATGTTACTAGCAGGGAGCGATGGAGGTTCACCACACCACTTCTACTTTGATTAATTTTTCCATTTCATACTGCAGTACAATTCATGATAAGATTCTTCACTAGGACTAGCCACCACAGAGGGCATTTTAGTGTGAGAGTGGTGTTCTACCCCACCTCTACCCCTCATCTGTCATCTCAGATAGGTTACAACATCTCCCATTCCATCTAAGGCCATGAAGGTCGCATGGAAAAGCACTTGGTGATCCTTCTATGGCCAGGGATCTACTCTACACCACCCATTATGGTAGGTCGAGCTCTCTGCTCAACCTTCTACAGTGGTGGTGCAAGAGTGGCCACCGAAGCATCATAGTGCCCCTTCACCAACTCATACAACCGGATATGGAGATGGTGATAGTTATTGTAGATATTCTATGACGTACCGCACTAGAAGAACATCCTAGATTGTTACCCCTCTTATAGCTAGGTAAAAAGTGTCATTCATCCAGTGAGTACAGTCTACACAAGATTGACTCTTTAGTGACAGGTGAGGTTCGGT
This sequence comes from Cymbidium sinense, assembly GCA_021442155.1. Classification (NCBI taxonomy): domain Eukaryota; kingdom Viridiplantae; phylum Streptophyta; class Magnoliopsida; order Asparagales; family Orchidaceae; genus Cymbidium; species Cymbidium sinense. The sequence continues at coordinate 173,330,485 of CM038218.1, read as the reverse complement.
GCCTCTCAGTGCACGATAGTGATCACACTGGCCTAGATTATTTATATCTGCTGAGATGGATCATTCCTTAGATGAGATAGTTACACATTATTTCATGGAGAAGAAGGAGATCTTGGGGTACGCCTAGTCCAATGAGGAGAAAGTCAGCTTTGATCCCAATAAAGATGACTTGATGAGGGATTCAGCTGGAGTATGCATGGTTGACACTAGAGGATCTCTTCTGAGCAACACCATGGAAGGTGATGAGGTTGATCGAGACATCATATTAAAGACCTCACATCGAGAAGGATGGATTGATAGGATGACAAGTTAGTTATAGGACTTGTTAGGCAGTGTCAGTGCTTTAAAAATAAGCCCCTGTAGTTCATCCTACTACACCAATGCCGCTAACCCGAGTTAGTGCATGTCTTGGACCAGCCAAGACTCTACCTCTTATTGAGCAAGGTAGCACTAGCTTGTATAAGAAGGTAGTAGAATGTACCTCCATACAAGAAAAAGATACAAAATTCATGGTTAAGTAACAGGTGAAGGAAGCTTTGGCTCAAGCCTGGGGTGGATCATCAGTTCCAAAGGGTAGACCCTACCCAAAGGAATTTGATACTATCCAATATCCCAAAGGTTTTGTGCCTCCTTCCTTCAAAAGCTTTGATGGCAGTGGAAACCCAAGGAAGCACATAGTTCACTTCAAGGCCAATAATTGCAACGCATGCAGTAGCGATGTTCTACTCTTTTGCCTTTTTGGTAGCAGCCTAGTAGGTATTACTTTTGATTGGTATGCTGAACTACCCAACGATTTAGTAAAGATATTTGCTAAGTTAGAGAAACTCTTCACCAAGAGATTTCTGAGGAGGGTTACAGAAGATCTTGTTGAAATAACAGACCCGGAGTCCTTGATTATATTTTTTGATGGCATAAAGTAGGTGTGAAAATATCCAACAACCTATTGAGATTCTCTTGAAGAATATCCATCCGATCACCTTCATGCTTAAGGGCTTCACTATCAAGATATTTGAGAAGCTAATCAATAAGGCTACCTACAAGGAGAGGCCAAACAATTTCCTTTTTCAAGATCGTTCTAAGTAAGTCCCAAAGGTCTATGAGAAGAAACCTGAGAAGTAGAAGTTGGTGAAGGAAGCAAGCACTAGAGATCAATCCGAGATACCACGACCTCAACAGCCTCCACCTCCTTTGCCACCTCCAAGGCAGCCCTATCGGCCTCCATCACAGCCTCCATGGCTAGCACAACCACCGTCACCATACACACCACCTAAGATGCATATCCGCCGGGGTAGCTAACCACTCTTTTAAATAAGCTAAACAAATATTATTCTTAAGAGGAGGTAATCAGAAAAATCTTTAAGAATCTCAAAAAAAACCCGATTTTAGTACTAAGCTAGGAGACCAAGGAAGTGGAAAAGTCATGATCCAAACTTTTGCCCTTACCACTATGTTAGGCCACATTTTAGAGGATTGCTTCACATTCAAGGACTGGCTTGAACACAGTTTCAAGATAGGTGTTGTAGTTATCCCAAAGGAATACCTTGTGGAACAACCTTCCAGTTCCATTAGGATAATCCTTGGGGATACATGTGATCCTACTAAAACCAAAAAAGGTTGAGACATTACTTTGTCCAAAATCTCTAAGAAAATAATTCAGAAGATCAATAAGCTTTTCTTGTAGGTGCCTGAGTCAGCTCAAACCTCCAACACTAAGGAAATTTTGCAAATTACTAGTGCCAACTCTAGGAAAGTGGAGCTCAGTAGCAGTGGCAGTAGTAGCAACATGTGTCAGCCTGGGATAGCCCTTTAGCATAGCCACAAATCGTGTCCAGCCTCTAGCCTTCAGTCGCAACTTCCACATCAGAACAAGGTCATTCCATCCTCCCTTCATCAATGCATCAAGTTCAGAAAAGATGAAAATGAGTACCGTGTCAATGGGGATGAAAAGCCATTTTCAATTAGAGAGGTTAAGATCTATGAGGATGCAACCTATTATCTTCCTCACAACACCCTTTCTCATTAACTTGGACAAAATTCAACTGCAAATACAAAAAAAAAAAAAAATGAATCAAAAGAAAAGATAAAAAAATGAAACAAAAATAAAAGTCCAAGTGAACAAGAAAGGAGAATTAAAGAAGAAATAGATCAGCATATCATATTTCACCCACAGTTCAATCCATCATATGGACATGTGGGTAGGATGGTTCAACCTCCACCAGAAGAGGCGAGGAAAAAAGGGCATTTCTAGAGGTGGAGACTAGTTGGCCTCGCCAATAGAGGTCATGTTTTAGCTCATAGAGTACCCTTACTATTCACATAGACTTGGAATCCAACTCGGAGGATGAGTCTAATGTGATTAGTATACCAGCCAACCCCTCTCACGGGTTCCATTGGAGGTAACTTTTGATCCAGTAGAGATGAAGCCTCCAAGCAAAGCAAAGTATTCAATCAGGTTTATGTGAAACTATTAGGTAAGCTAGGAACCTTAGCTCTTACCTCACTTACATCTCAAAAGTTGAAGGTTTAGTAGTTAAGGAAGTCCCTAAGTCTTCCAAAGGACATGAAGCAAGAAGTTCTTTTGGGATAATCCTCCTGCCTCAAGTTGATGTAGAGCTTGAGGAAGATACTTTAAAGAATTAAGGGATTTACCTTTTACTTTTACTCACCTTGTGTTCAAAATCTTATACAGGGTTTAGTTCTTCACACATGGTCCAAACATAGTCGAATATTTCAAAAAAGCTATGGAACAATAGGGAAGCACAATCAAGAGCAAGACTAATTCAAGATGTGGGTGGGATGATGAAGATTATTGCCTAGTTGTTACTAACCATTTAGAATCTGATAGTTTCTTCTCACACATCCCAAACTCTTATGAGAATGTGTGTTTAGAAACTTCAGATGGCCCAGATGATCTCCAAGTCAAAGAGGCACTGTTAGAATTTGAAGAGGAGACTCATTCAACAATTGATAAGCTTAAAGAAATAAACCTTGGGATAAAAAAAATTTCACGATCGACATACATCAGTTTGTTACTGAATGAAGAAGAAACCAATGACTTAGTTAGGCTATTAATTGAGTTTAAAGATTGCTTCGCATGGAGTTATGAAGAAATGCCTAGATTATCTCCTGACGTAGCAGCCCATAAGCTAACAATAGACCCTAATGTTACCCATATTAAGCAAGCTCCTAGATGCATGTGATTAGAAACTGAATAATATGTTATTTCTGAAGTCAAGAAACTGATCAATGCTGGTTTCATCAGGGAAGAAAAATATCCTACCTAGTTAATTAGTGTCATCCCAATTAAGAAGTAGAATGGCCAAATTCGAATTTGCGTCAATTTTAGGGACTTAAATAAGAAATGTCCTAAGGTTTAGCTTTATTTAGCATATGTTTTATTTATTTTAATTTATTTTTTATTTTTTTATCTTTAATGGATGGATCATCTAGCTATAACCTAATAAAGGTGTCTCCTGAAGATGAAAGAAACACTGCTTTTTGAACCCCGATCAAAATCTTCTATTATAGGGTCATGCCTTTCGGCCTTAAAAATACTGGTGCTACATACCAACGGGCCATGACTCAGATCTTCAACAAACTCATCCATCATCAAGTTGAGTGTTACATTGATGATCTAGTAATTAAGAGCAGAGAAAAGAAAGATGACCTTTTTAACTTGAGAGTAGTTTTTGAATGGTTAAGATAATATAACCTCAAAATGAATCTCTTGAAGTGTGTATTCGGAGTCGCTTCAAGGAAATTCATTGGGTTTGTTGTTTGACACCGGGGAATAGAAATAGATCCTGAAAAGATTAAAGCTATATTAGAAATTCCACCTTCTAAGAGTTTAACTCAACTCAGATCCTTTTAAAGATGGTTGGTGCATCTAAGATGCTTTATCTCAAACTTATCAGGGAGATGCAAGCCCTTCTCAACTTGTCAAAAAGGATGCTAAATTCAAATGGGATGACAAATGCTAGCATGCCTTCGAAGATATCAAAGAGTTTGGTGAAGCCGCCAATCCTAGCAGCCCATATCCCTGGAAAGGCACTAATTCTTTACACTACTGCATTGGATGACTCTCTTGGCTCTATTGGCCTAAGCCAATGATGAAGGAAAGGAAAGCACTTTCTATTACCTCAGCCATCATCTGATCCTTGCTAAAGCAAACTATCCACCTATTGAGAAACATTGCCTAGATTTGATCTTTACATCTCAGAAGCTACGACACTACATGCTTTCTTATAAGGTGAACTTGATCTCTCGAACCAATCCACTATAGTATCTCATGACACGGCCAATTCTTTTCAGACATTTGGCTCATTGGTCCATGATTCTTCACGCTGATATCACATTCTCCGTGGTAAAAGGACGTGCACTTGATTTCTTAGAAAGACACCCACTTCTCGATTCTCACTTAGTAACGATCACCCTGATGAACAAATCATGAACTTAGGGGAGGCCGGCAACCACCGATGGGAGATGTATTTTCATGATGCTGATTCTTTTCTTAAAGGTGAAGTGCCACAATCTACTCTTTCAGGAAAGGCAGAGGTAGGAATAGTTCTTCTAACTCTAAACTGTGATGTGATGAGATTCTCATACTATCTATCCAACCCATACACCAATAATGAAGCTGAGTATAATACTTTGATTGTCGATCTAGAGTTAGCCATCACTATCAGTATCAAGAGGATCAACTTCTTTAGGGATTCTCAATTGGTCATCAACCAGATTGCTGACAGGTCCTTAAACCCAAGCTTCATCATTACTATGAGTATACCATGAAGCTGTTGGCCCAAATTCTCAAAGTCGCCATCTACAAGGTTCCCCGAGCAAAAAATACAGTAGCAGATGCCTTGGCCAAACTTGCCAAAGAGTTGGCTGTCTAGAAGACGAGTCCATTTCAATAAGGGTCCAAAATAGACAAGTCTTATCCCTTATTGATTCTAAACTCATCGAGAGACTTTCTCTTGAAGGGGAGGTTGTTGTTGCAAAAATGGACAAGGAGTTATATTGGAGGCAACCATTCATAGATTACTTGAACACCGGCAAACGACCTCAAGAAAGGTCACAAGCCCATCAGGTGAAACAAAGAGATCTCTCCTACGCTCTTGTTGATGGCACCCTATACCACCGGTCCTTTGAACAAATGTGGTTACATTATTTAGATAAACATGAAGCTCATGGCATAACTATGCACTTCGTCTATGGAGCACATCAATCCGGTCCGAAGATGAAGATGAAGATCAAGCAACTTGGATACTACTGGCCTTCTGATCACATATTACAAAGATGTAGCTAGGAGATGCCATCAGTGTCAGGTACACAGTGTGGTCCTCCACCAAGCACTCAACATTCTACACCCTACATTGGCTTCATGGCCATTTGAGTGTTGGGGTACCGACATTATGGGTTCGATCGATCCTCCTTCTTTCAAAGGGCATCGATTCATCTTAGTAGCCATCGACTACTTTTCCAAGTGGGCAGAAGCCATCCCACTCAGAGAGGTCATAGCTCACCATGTGCTTCAATTTTTCAGGAACCATATCATATATAGGTTCGGATGCCTCGATGAATTATATCTGATAATGGTATTGCATTCAAAAGCATGAAGATCAACAGCTTTGCTAGAAGACACAGTATAGATTGGAGATACTCCACCATCTACTACCCTAGAACTAATGGCTTAGAAGTATTCAATAAAACTCTCATCTAGATCAAGAAGACTCGATGACAAATGATAGTGGAATGAATTGGTTGAAGCTTTGGGCCTACCACACCACATACCAACACCAACTCGCCTACCCCATTTTTTCTTAGTGTATGGGTTTGAAGTTCAAAGTTGTGATTAGAAGAGCTGAAAGGTTTGGAGGAGAGTCACCTACAAGCATGCCAGAACCTCGAGTTGTATAAAGCAAAAATGATTCAAGCTCATAATAAGTTGGTCCATCCTAGGTCTTTTCGAGTAGGAGAACTTGTGTTTGTCCTAAGGAGACCAATTGTTGCCCATCAAAAGATGGGAGAGAAGTTTGAACCCACATGGGAAGGCCCCTATGTCATAGATGAGGCCTACCAAGGAGGATCTTATCAACTTATTGATTATAAAGGGGAACACCTGATGCTTCCAATTAATTGGCTCTATCTAAAGAAATATTACCCATGAAATAAATCATGTTTGAAAATAATCATTAATAAAAGAATAAAATATGATTCCATTCATCAAATCTTCTCTTCTTTCGAAGTGTGGTTTGTTTATCTTGTGAATCTGCTATGACGTGTCTAGGGTAGGTGTAAGAGTCCTAGTGGCATCCTATCCCTCTTTCATAACACAAAAATAATCTCTTGATGCTTTTAGAATAGATGTAAGAGAACCTAAGAGGCATCCTATTTAAATTAGCATAATTAAGATAGGTGTGAGAGAACCCAAGTGACATCCTTTCTTAGTAGGAATCCTATTTGCCATTTGTGGCACCATTTCATCAAACCCCTAGTGTTTTTAAGGTAGGTGTAAGAGTCCCTTAGAGGCATTCTATTCCTTTTAACACATGCAAAAAATAAACACAAATCTGTTGTCTCGAGCTATTTTGATGTGGGAGCAATCCCCCTCTGCACTCACTCATTAGCTGCTCTAGGTCGGGTCTAGATGCTACCTCACTAGTATGTCACCCCAGTGGCCATTTGTTGGAGGATGTGAGTCCCCGAGCTTTCTTCCTAACTTGACTATTACAAACCAACGAGCATCTTGTTAGTATGGTAGTCTTCACTTTTGAGCCAATAAGCTACCTCATGTTGACTTCGTTTAAGAGGATGTGAGTCCCCGTGCTTTCTTCTTGAACTAGCCATCATGCTCTAGGTCGAGTATATTTGAGGATTAGGATAAGTCCCCCAAAGGCTCCTTTCCTCTTGACTACCTTTTGAGTTAATATAAGTCCTCTAGTGGCATTCACTCAAGAATGTCAGGTGGATAGCACCTATCGAGCCAAGACTATCACAACAATCGCCACCATGGAGGATGTGAGTCCCCAGCTTTCTTCCTAGTCGATTGTTAAACCGATGAGCACCTTAAGTTGGTTGATGTTCACTATGTCGACTGACTCAGTGAATACACAACTCTTGGTAGATATGAGTCCCCATGCTTTCTCCTTGAGTTGGACGTCGAATACCTATTTGATATATGACTAGACATGCCATTTTATCGAGGGTGTTTGATTAAGCCCTTGCGGCCCCTCTCCCTATGGGCACTCTATTTGGACCAAGTCCTTTGCGACCCCATTTAGACACTACCCGGGTTACTTTTGGATTGGATAGTCCCCCTTTCATAGTAGCCACCCCTGTGGTTAGAAAATTTGTTTAGCGGATGCGCAGATTCTCCCTTGGTTTAGTAAATCTGAGATAGGTCTAGGCTAATATAAGCTCCTTCTCAGTTTGATCTCTCACAAACTAACTAGGTCCGTGATAAAACTAAAATAATCAAAACAAACAAAAAATTAATTTACTTGTAGATTAGGAATTCAAGCCCCCAAAGGGCCCCTTCTCCTAAGCAGGCATCCTATCTTTAGGGCAGTGTCAACAACACTCCCTATAGAAATTGCCTAACTATCCGAGTTGAAATAAATCATCGGGTCGATACTCACTCTGTAGTCACCCTTAGGGGTTTAATCTATTTTTCCATAAGCAAGTTACCCCAGCAGTCATTCTGCTTTGAAATATGTAAGACAATGATGCATTCTTTCTAGCATGATTGTCACAAATCAACGGTCAGCCCTAGGTCAGGTTCAATTTATTGCCCAAAGCAATCGATCATCCCAGTGATCTTTTTTAGTGGAAGATGTGAGTCCCTGAGCTTTCTTCCCTTGAATTGATCATTGCAAACCGAAAGGCACTCCTTTGGTCGGATAGCTCTCCCATTGGCCGGGAAGCTACTCTTTGGTTTAGTAAATCTGAGATAGGTCTAGGCTTTTATAAGCTCCTTCTCAGTGTGATCCATCCCAAACTAATGGAATCCACAAACAAAATTAAAAATGAAAACTAATTTTAACTATCCTTTGAGTCGATTTAAGTCCCCAAGGCATTCACTAATAAATGCCTAGGTCGGGTTTGATTTGTTGCCTAAAGCAACCAATCACCACAGTGATTCCTTATTTTTAGAAGATATGAGTCCCTGTGCTTCTTCTTAAGACTTAACCATTGTATACTAAAAGGCATTTCCCCTTGGTTGGATAGTCCTACCTTGTGGTTGGTAGACTACTACCTTTGAATTGGTAAATCTGAGTTAGGACCAGGCATCCATGGCCCCTACTCAGTGCAGTTCATCACAAACTTATGGGATTCATTATAATCAAAATAAACAAATCTAAAAATGAAACTAACCTTGACTATCTTTAAGTTGATCTAAGTCCCCCAGAGGGATTCATTCAATTCAGCCCTAGGTTAGGTTCAATCTATTGCCTTGCCAATATATTACCCCAGCAACTGGTCTTTACTTTAGAGGATGTAGGTCTACTATGCTTTCTTTCTAGTATAGTTGCTGCATACCGAAAGGCATCCTCCCTTTGGTTGGCTAGTCCTACTATGTGCTTAGTAGACTACCCCTTTGGATTGGTAAATCTGAGTTAGGCCTTAGCCTCCATGGCTCCTACTTAGTGTTGTCTATTGCAAACTAATAGAATTCATCTCAAAATCTAAACCTAACAAAATTAAAACAAATTCAGCTCTCTCCCCTAGAGGAACAAATCAAATCTCTTTCTCCTTTGTGAGAATCAAATCAAACTTCTAATCCCCTTATGGATGACTTGAACCTGCTTCCCTAATGGAAAGTTCACACTTTATCCCTTAGTGGATTCTTCCATCTATCTTATGTCTTGGACATAAGTAGATCCACATTGCACTAAGCTCTAGATTCTTTCTTTTCTTAAGGATAGATTATTTCTTGGTGCTTGTGATCTCGATGTTGTTGATCATTTGGTCAACACAATATGTGCGTGTTCTTGTCCACACCACACCTATTGGGCCTTTGTTGACCTCTATTTAGAATGAGCTCTCAACCCCTCCATCATAGACATAGGACTCCTCTTAGACTTTAAGATTTTCTTAGTCTTAAGACACATCTAGTGATTAGGTGGACACTCAACCTAGCCCTAGAGATTTAGAAGAGTTAACCATAGGAATAGGTCATGCCTTAGGGGTGTTATGAAAACTTCCTACCCTTTTCTTAAACCATTCCTCACTTTTCTTCTTTCAAGTTAAACTCCAAATCATTCCTATTTGATTTCCTCCAAAATCAAATCAATTCCATGATCAAAATCCATGATTGAAACCCATGATCAAAATTCATCAAAAATTCCTAAATCTAAATTTTGCCTAAGTCCTTAATCTTCCCTTAAGGACTTAACCAAAATCATGACCAAAACCTATTCAAACCTTTGAGATTTTCTCATAATACATTTATATTCTCATTTATATTCACTTATATAAATGAAGTATAAATTCAAACCCATCAAATTAAACTCAAAATTCCAACTTAATTCATGAAATTTTCTTAAGTCCTTAATTTTCTATTAATGGACTTAGCCTAAATCTTGATCAAACCTATTAAAACTCATGGAATTTTCTCAAAACTCATTTATATTCTCATTTATATTCATAAATATAAATGAAATATAAATATAAACCAATCAAATCAAATCATCAAATTAAATTCAAATTTAAAATTTTCCTAAGTCCCTTAATTCTCCATTAATGGACTTAGCCTAAATCATCATCAAATCAATTCAAATTCATGGGATTTTCTCATAACTCATTTATATCCTCATTTATATTCACATATATAAATGAAATATAAATATAAATCAATCAAACCAAATTCAAAAATTCAAATCCCTACTCCAAATTTTCATAAGTCCCTTAAATCCTTCTTAATGGACCCAAATCATGATTAAACCACTTCAAATCCTTGAAATTTTCTCATGATAAATTTATATTCCCATTTATATTCACATATATAAATAAAATATAAATTTAAACAATCAAAATAAATTCCAAAAATCAAACTCAAATCCACGCAAAATCCAATCTAAGCCTTTCAAGCCAAAATCTTGAACTTAGCCAAATCAATTTCAAATCAAGCCAAACTCTTGATTTTCTCTCATGATTCAATCAACCCTACAATCATGAGCCCATATATAAATCCAAACTTCAAATCAATCAATCAAAACCTAGTTCAAAAATCAAACCCTAAACCCTTTCATATTCTTCTTTGAATATGAAATTGTCATATGATTCAAAACCCACTTGACTTCAAACCACTTGTAAATGGATTTATATTTCAATCATGAGTCCATATACAAGATCACTAAGCTCAAATCAAGCTTTGACCAAGCCATTTGACCCACTTAGGCTCACTTGACCCAAAGTGACCTAAAGTACCCTTATGAGCCAAATTCTAATCCTAACCAAATTGGATTGAACCAAACTCATATATCCCTCTCATCATAATCAACAATCATCATGGGATGATCAATCAATCAAATTGGGTCAAACCAAGTCAAACCTAAGGGTTTACTAAGTCAACACTAAACCCAAAATGAAACCTAATATAGCCAAATTCCACAATAAGCTAAATTGATTGGAAATAAAGATACCAATTCACTACATATGACTAACCAAACCTAAACCTACCCTTGACCTACCCCAAATAGGTCAAATGGGTCAAATAGGTCAACTTGACTCATTTGACCTAAATGAAGTCATATGAGCCAAATTCAAAACTATACCAAATTAAATCAAACCAAAGCCACCAAAACATTTTAAATGGTCATATGAACTTGACCCAACCCTTGATTTGACCCAATTTGACCTAAATGGGTCAACATGAGCCAAACTCTATTAAATGAACTCCAAATCCAATGAAACATGGCCAAACCTAGTTTCTCCAGATACCCAACATACCCAAAGTGGAAAATCAGCAAAATGACCATCCTACCACTAGGATGTAGAATAAATTTTGGCCTAATCTATGGGTTATTTGGTCATACCCTTTTCACATTCACTTGAGTTTTTCCTAAAAGCTCAAGAGGACCTAGTGAAGAGTGGTGCACCCAACCCAATGGGTTTGGGTCAGCCCAATTGGTCCTTAGACCAAACCCGATCCCATTGGTCAAAATTGCAAATTCAAAATCCCTCTCCCACTCAAATTAAAGCGCATGGGAGGTTGACAATCCACTTCTTGGCACAAACCGACCATGTGCACACTCTTAACTGATCAAACAACCCACTTCTTATGATCAATTAGATCAAAATGACATAATGGCTTGTGGTCATTTGATCCATCAAGGGGGAGATATACTCCCCTTAAACAAACTCAAATCCATCATTCCTCAATTTGATTGAGTACTAGAGAGACTTAGGAACCATCAGAGGGGAATCCATAACCTCCTAGAGCTCTTGCCATTTCCCATTTCTCGTTCTGAACAAGGAAAATAGCTCAATCCATTCTTGAACTTCCTCTTCACTCAATTTCCATCTAATTGCTCTTGCATACTTCATCAATGAGCTAGCTAGGAGGATGTGGTCCATATACCAATCCACTCAACGTGCTCATACTCAATGCAACTGCCTCAATTGAGAAGCTTCCAAGGAAATCGTGAGGTATGGGATTTTTTGACCATTAAACTCAATGTGGTGTGGAGCTTTGTGAAAGAAATTTTAATCCCATGAATTTTTTACAGTTGGATTTGCTACTCTTTAGCTTTAGATGGTGTGGGTTGAATTTGATTTGAATCCAAGCTAGATCGAGCTTGGATCTTCCCCTTGATTATGAACGGTCTCTGTTGATCAAGGGGAAGAACTTGGGAGATCTAAGCCATCCATCCGCACATTTTGGATGGACGACCGAGATAATTCCACACATTTATATATCCTTTATCCATTTTAAAACTATGGGGAGATCTCTGGCCATCCGATCGATCGATGGTGAAATCAAGTCCGCCACCATCGTTTGATTTGACTTAAGTAATCCTCATGAACTGTGTAAAGTGCTCTGATCATCGCCGCCAAGCATCGCGTCGTGAGCTAGGGAATTAGTTAAATTCATTAATTAATTTTATTAATCTAAGGATCTTCTAAAATTCATAACTACTTCTAGAAAATTCAAAAAATTATGAAATAAAATCCTATGGAAAGATAATTCAACCTAAAATATTTTAAAATTAATTTCAATGAGTTTTGAATTATATTTTTTTTTCTGAACTTGAGTTTTATTGGAAACTTCATTTTTCTAATTACTTTTTAATTAAGCTCTGATTAGTCCTAAATTTTATGGGTATATTTTAGGGGATGGCTTCTGCCTTCCCTAATTTTCTTGGGATTTATTGAAGGCTTGAATAGAAGAACTGCATATGGATTTCTTAATTACCCTCCTTATGTAATTAAGGATAATTAGGATATGATTAGTAGTTTTAATCCATGATTAGGATTGATTAAGGTCAGATCCAATAAGTAGTAGGTTTATGGAATATTTTTGGGGCATTTCTCTTAAGCTATTCTCTAAACCTCATTTTCTCTCCTTAATCTCCTCTTAATTAAGGGTTAATTAATTAATTATCCCCTTAATTAATTTCTAAAAATTCTAAAAAGTTTCAAAACTTAATTAATATACTTTGGGTAGATGCTTAGGTATTTAATAGCCTAAGTACAATTAAGAAAATCAAAACCTAATTCATAAGTTTGAAAGGGTGTTTTGAAATTACGCAAGCTAAACCCCTTAGCTTAATTAACCTTTAATTGTGAGCCAAATTACATTAGGCCTCTTTCTCATTAGGTGCATTATAAATTTAAATTCTTTGTGAGTTTTATGTCATCTCATTGGCTCATAATTACTTAGTTAATTATTCAAAGGTGGTGCAGGTAAGGGTTAATTAAGTTACTTAATTCATACCTTAACCTAATTAATGCATAAAAATGGATCTAATTATCTAAAAATTAAACAAAAATATCAAACATATGTGAGAAGGGGTTGAGAATATCAACCTCATCTCACTATTTAAAAATTAAATCCAATTTCAAACTAAACAAAAATCACTTTGAATTCACTTTGATTTATTTTAAACTTTCTTATTCTATAAGAATATCTTTAGGATTTAAGTGAAATGAACTTGTTTACATATTTTCATTACTTTAAGTTATGTCGGTGCATAGTTTGATGTTTGTTTTGTGTTGTGATATATGTTTTAGACTGGATGTTAGGGTGTATGCTTATAGAATGAATGGTAGGACGCTCTTAGTCTAACTATTCTTTTTTGCAGGAGATTGTGCTTAAGGGGTACTATCATAAATAAAAAATATATAAATGCTTGTAGGTGCTTTATACCCCTAAACATAATCCAATAGGCTAGGTGGACATAGTCACCCATGTGTGAGGAGATAAGTCCAATATACATGCTTGGGATTTGTGTGGTTTATTTTAGTTAACATTTATTTTGTAGGTGTTAGTTAGATTTTCACTTTTAATTTTCATGTAAATTTATGCAATTAATATTTTGGAATGATTATTATGGGGATAAGGATAGAATTGGTCATAAGATCCTATCTTATACACCATGTGAAGCCTTGGAGCATCTATCTTCCAAGCATCCAAAAGAAGAAAGAAGGAACTAAAGAAGAAAGAAGAAAAGAATAAAGAAGAAGAAATAAAGCTTGAAGACCCCCCATAACAATGAATTTTGTTGATTATTTGTAATTTAATTTATTTGTAATCTGGGTTATATAAGGGTAGAGCTCGACTACCCAATTTGATATTTTTGGGTTTGTGCAGTGGTGCCCGACCACAATGGCCTTTTATTCTTTTTGTGATTAGCTTTATAAATTGGTTGATGATTTGTTTAGCTTTTGCATTAAGTGGCATACTTTTCCCAACTTCTTCCTTGCTTTATGTATGGCTTGGATGTGGATTAGACTCCTTAGAAAAAAATAAATATTTTACCCAACTTAACAACTTAAAATAAAAATCAAATAACTCATAACCTCACCTAAAGCTTAGATTTAAAATCAAGATAAAAGAATTAACAACCTCTTAGTTGGATGAGCATTTATTTTGTAATCATATACAACAACATCTTATTTCACTCTTGATTGGAGGGCTTCCACCTTTGCTAGAGAAACTTGGCTTGACCATTGAGAGTCATGGTGGAAACCCACCTCCTCCCTTCTCCCTGATTTTGGCCAATAACTTTCTTTCTCATGCATTAGTCCAAAATGAAAATAAAATGAAATTTGAATTACATTATATTTAAGTCATTTGAAGCATGCCCTTTACATGATCTAGTCTCTTTAGGGAGTGAGTTTAAGGACTTAGTATCTTTCTAAATAAATAACAACCTAACTATCTTGCATAAGCATAAAGACTTGCCTACATGTATTTAAAATCATAGGAGGAGTTTGTTCACCCCGTGCAGTTGTAAGTCCAAGCTATCGGGTGGTTTGTCCTCTCTTGTGGAGGCAAACCAAATACCCATTTTTTGCTTTAGATTTAAGTTATGCTTCCGACCCTCGCCGAAGCTCCCTAGATTTAAGTTCTGAGATTGCTTCTCCCCTTTGTGGGCCATAAGCTTAATTCCTCACATCTTAGAAATTTCCTTAATCTTGTGTTAAGGAATCATAAGTCCTAAATTTCTAATAAAAAAATTCAGCTCAAACAAACTAAATTAATTTCAAAAATATAAAGCCTAACTATAAGATAGTTTGAGATGCTCGCTAGGTTTCCTAGCATCATGGGCATCTCCTACTTATCTCCCATTTTGTCTTCGATAATAACTCACTCTTTTAATCAATCCCATTTTATCTTTAAAATAAAACTAATCGATTAATAGTCCTCTTCTACTGAAATCTTTAAAGACAACGATCATTTACCTTAATCGAGCATTTTCCTATGGAATCCCTATTCCTTAAGATGTAATTAACTACGGGGGTTTGCCCCTATAGGGAACTTAACGAACCCAATTTAATAAACCCTACTTCACTTTTTTATATAAAGTAGGGGACGAATCTCTGGTACATATGCAGACCCATCATCCTTAGGTATCCTTATTGAGGTGATTAGGTTCATTAAAGGGTAGTGACTTCTATCTCTCTAGATAGTACACTATTTCCTTGATGATGTACTCGATCACCTAAATAAGTACGTCTACAAATCTACGTGGCATTATAAAAAGGTGAATTTTTATAGGTCACCTCTTCTTTTCTCACCATAAATTTGAAAGGCGACCCCTATAGAAATTTTTCTCCACCAACTTATAGCTTTTGAAAAATAAATTTAGATTTATTAGTGATAATAGCCACACATATAATAAAATTAAGCCAACACATGTAAGCTTACATAAGTAAATTTTATTTGATTCATTTGAATTTGAAAACATGAATACATGAGAACACATGACATATAATATTTAATGCGATTGAAAAGGAATAACTAAACATAACCATATGATTCATTCAACTACACTAATTCCTAAGGACAATCACATCAAATAAAATTATTTAAAGAAAACTAAAACTTCTTATTAATTTGATTTTTGGATTTGAATTGAACTTAAAGAGGAGAAATCATTTGTTGTTTTAATCCCATTCCTATGTTGGTAATCTTAATTTGTTTAAGGAAAGAAAATTAATTTATTTTTATGATTTAATTAAGTTAAATCATTAAATATTCTACTTAGTTACCCTTTCTTATACTTCTTTAATTTGATTAATCATTTAATCATGAGCCACAAATGACATAAACATGAGAAAAATAAACGTTCAATGCTCTAAAGGACCTAATACAATTGGCTTATGATTAGAGTTTAATTAAGTTAAAGAATCTAATTAAGTTTTTTATAATTTTTCCACACTTATGGGTTAATCATAATTTTCTTAAAAGTCTTTATGCTATTGAACACAAATAAAGAGAAACCATTAATTTTATTATTAATTATTTGAATTGATTAGCATCTAAGTTTGATTCGATTTGGCCATTAATTAATTAATCTCTTAATTAAATCTCACATTAATTAACTCTTTTTAATGAAATGAATTTGGAAAAGTAATTAGAAAGAGGCCCTAATCACTCTCCCTCATCATCTCATTATTAATTAATGATTAATGAAGTTAAATTAATAATTTTCTTATTATTTAGAAAATTAATTAATCATCAAATTAATTAAAGAGTAATTAAGGTTTGAAAATTTTAAAATCCCCTAATTACATAACCAATAAATCTCAATAAAATCATGGGAGGCAGAGGTCATCCCACTAAATCATTAGGCCAAGTTAATGATTAATTGCCCAAGTAATTAGGGCTTAATTAAGCTAATTAAAATATTAAAATTCTAATTAAGCCTTAATCACTATTCAAAATTAAATGAAATTATTTTTATTAAATTCTCCTCTATTTAACCTTTCAAAAGAGTATTTATTTGCATTTTTTATTTTTCTTCATTTATTTTATGTAGATTTTAAGCCTTAGGTAACCCTAATCTTTATGATAGGCGACATGGCGATTGCTTTCCATGTGATGCCATGGGTTAAATGACGTGGTGATGGGCGTGCTTTCCTCCCATCCGATCTAAGATTAGATGGTGGGCATTAATCCTGTGATTTTTATATGATTAAAATAAATTAAATATAATGGATTAATCGGTCATTTGTTCCAATCATGCAGAATGGATGACGGATGATCCATCATCCCCATGTGGAAGCTCGTCGCCTTCCTCCGCATCTAAACTCGGGGCTCGGGATCAACTCTAAAATATTCACAGAGGGGATTTAAGGGGATCTAATGGTGGGAATTATGTGAAATTATAATTTTCTTTGCAAAAGATCAACACCTAAGGCCAAATCTATAATTTTCTAGAAAAATACATCCTCAGAGCTCATGATTGATGTCTAACTGACTGAGGTAGCTTCATCTTGAAGAGACGAAGCCCTACTAAAAACATGGCACCTTGATTCTTCATCGACAGCTCTGTGGACCAAGCGTCACTGGAAAAATCATTAGAGTTGGTCTTGGATGGGTCTCCGATGCTCAAATCGATCAGGGAATAATTCATTTCACATCACAACAGCTTGGTGAATGTGGGTGAAGTTAATTTGAGAATAGTTGAGTTTGAGAGGGGTTGGACGAAATTAGGCCTCGATTTGGCTTAATTTCATCGTCACCGGTGATAGGGAAGCTTAAGGAACTTAAGGGAATGCTCGGGAGGCTCATCTTGAGTTGCCAAAGCATTGAAGATATATGTTATCTTATTTAGAATGGAATGAGGGTGAGTATACCCCTCCACCCCAAAATTAGATGGTGGGGATTTCCTCTACATTTGGTAGTCGTCTGGCTGGCATAGGCGGCTAGGGATGCTAGTGAGAAGCTGAGGTGGTTCGATTTGAGTAGGTGAGGGTTTGAGGTTGGTTGCCATGGCTTGTCCCTATCTCCCTTGGTGAGCTAATAAAGGGAGGGTTAACTCACCTCCCTTGACCTATGGATGACCCAACCAACCTTGGGTCAGGTTAGCCCTAGGCCTAAGGGTCCAAACTAAGCTTTGGGTGGCTGTCAAGTGCAAAGGAAAAGGTTTGACCACCCAAAATGGATTTTATCTCATATGGAGGGCTTTATCCAATGAGTAATGGGTTAATTTGGGTTGGACTTAGGTTGGGTTTGATTTGGGCTGGTGACCCAAGGATGGGTCATGCCAAGTTTGAGTGGGTTTGGGCTTGGTTTGATTGAGTTTAGCTCAATTTGACTCATGTAGGTGAAATTGGGCTAGGTTGATCAATTGATTAAATTGGGTCAAATCAAGGCTTGAGTCAAGTTCAAATGAGTATTTAGGATATTTTGGTTCAATTGGTTTGATTTTATTAGATTTGAATTTCAACATTCAAATGGGCTAAGTTGACCAAATTGGTCAGATTGGCCAAATTGACTTTGGTTAGGTGTTAGTTTAGATTCAATTGATTATTTGAAGATGATTGCATGCTTTGATTTCAATTAATTTGGATTTATGAATGATTTAAACCAATTGACCATTTAGGTCAATTTGGGCCAAATCAATTGATCAAGTTCAATCAAATTGTTCAACAAAGGTTTGATAAAGTTCAATAAGTCAATTTGGATTGGATTTGAGTCATTTTAGTTTCAATTTGGAATTTGATTTTGATTTGGCTTAGGTCAAATTGATGAAGATCAATTTGAAGTTGGTATGATTCATTGGTTTCAATAAATTTGAATTGGAATGTGATTTGGTTTAATTTGGCTCATGTAGGTTAATTGGGTCAATTTGGCCAAATGATAAAATTGACTTGGCTTGATCCAATTGATTGCAATTGATCAATCAAGGATGATCAATAATTAATATATGAGATTTTATATGGTTTGGTTCAATCCAATTTGGGTTGGATTGAAGTTTGGTTCAAATGGGTCCTTTAGGTCACATTGGGTCAAGTGAACTTAATGGGTCAATTGACTTGATTGGATTGAATTAATGGCAATTAGGTTATCCATGATCAACAATCATCATGGAAAAATTTGAGGGGTTGATCCAATCCAATTTGGGTTGGATTGGAGTTTAGTTTAATTTGGTCAAATTAGATACTTTAGGTCAAGTGGATCAATTGACTAATTAAGTTGGATTAGGTTTGATTTGGATTTAATTGAGTTTGATGATTGATTGATGGCATTGATTGCAATTGATTTGGGTTTAATTGGATTTTATCTTACTTAGACATTTTGGGTTCAAATGAGCTAGCTTCAGTTAATTGGATTGATTTTGGTTAATGGGTTTGATTGCAGCTTTTGGAAGAGTTTGAGATGATAATTAAAATTATTTGAGAAAATCAATTAAGTTTGGTTTGATTGAAGGAGGTTTGGATTAAGTCCATAGAATGGGTTTAGGATTAAGATGGGTTTGATTTTGGCTTGAATCTTGGATATGAATTGGAATTCAATTAGATTTTGGTTTGATTGTAGATTTGGTTTTGCATTGGGGATGGGCATGAGTCATGGGTTGGGCCATAAGATGGATAGGTCACCTAGGTCCTAAGTCATAGCCTAATCCTATGGTAAATGCTCCTATGTTTTTAGGTTTGGGTTAAGTGTTCACTTAGTCACTAGAAGTGTGCTATGACTAAGGAGATCTTAGTGTCTAGAAGACTTTAGATCTAAGATGAGAAGATTGAATCCTCAGTCCAAAAGTGACATCAACAATATTGATGATGTGCTTTATTTTATGATGTAATATTTTTAGACTAGATGTTAAGATTGTTTGTGCATAGACTGGATGTTAGGATGTTAGTAGTTTAATGATTTCTTATGTAGGAGATTTTGCTAAAGAGGCCATTGTAATAATAAATAAATATAAATGTTCTTACTTGGAGGTGTTGCTTATGCCCTTAAGCATAATCCAATTAGGTCAAGTGAGCTTGGTCACCCAAGTGCATGGTGATATGTCCAAATATATGAAATATAATTGCTTGGCTTGTATGTTTGTTTAGCTAATGTCTATTTTGTAGGTGTAGTTAGACTTTATTTTTCATGAATATGTAATCTTTGCAATAAGATTAGGATTAGTGTTATGAGGTTTAGGATGAATAGTGGCTATGAGACAAAGACTTTGGTGGCTCTATGAAGCTTGGAGCAAATAGATTCAAGGAAAAAAAAAAAGAAGAACAAAGGATTGAAGGCCCTCATAACATCTATTTCAATTGTAATATTTAATTATAATTCAAGTTGTATAAGGGTAGAGCTTGGCCACCCAATTTTTTTCTTTTTGGGGTGTATGACAGTACCCGTTCACACCGACCTTTTATTATTTATGAAATTATAAATATTTGATAGTTATGTTTAGATCGTGCAATAAAAAGGGCATGCTTTTTATAAGTTTTTTAAAGTGTGTATGTTTGATGTGTAGCTTAGATGCGGTAGGCTCTTTAGAATAAAATTAAATTTTCTATCATCACTAATTAACTCATAACTAAATTTTAATACAACTCATAATCTCATTTTAAAGCTTAGGCTTTTAATCAAGATAATAAAAGTATTTAACAATACCTTAGTTGAATAATTATATGTTATCAAACCATGCATATCATATTATTTCGCTCTTAAATAGAGAGGATATCCACTCTGACATGCTTGACTTGTGAGAGCAGTCTCTTGTAGTAGAGAACACATCTTCTTGTTAATTTATTCCACAACTTAATTTCATCATGCATTTAGACATAATTATCCTAAGCCTTGGTCCAAAAATAAATGTGTCAAATAATTTGAAACTTATAAATTTTTTAACATTAGTCTAAGTCATGTTTGCATACCAAATATTATCTAGTCTCTTAGAAAGTAAGTTTATGATTCTAACTTCCTTCCTAATTAAATAACAACCTAACCATCTTGCATCTGCATAAGACTGGCCTACATGATTTTAAAGCATAGGAGGTGTTAGTTGGTAGCCACAGTTGTTATAAATCCAGTAGAGTTGGGATGTGTCTATTCTCTCTTGAGGTAAACCATTATGTCCCATTTTTCAAATTAGACTTAGGTTGTGCTTCTAGCTGGTGTTAAAGAATTTTAGAATTAGGTTCTGAGGCTACTTATTTCCTTTGGGCTATGAGTATAAGTCAACACCTCTTAGGCATTTCACAATCTTGTATTGTGGACTATAAGCCCTAGCATTCTAATAAGATTCCAATTTAAATGAAAGTAAATTCTCTTTTTCAAAAATATAAAACCTCACTATAAGCTAGATTGAAGCACTCACTAGGC
Organism: Cymbidium sinense; assembly: GCA_021442155.1. NCBI lineage: Eukaryota > Viridiplantae > Streptophyta > Magnoliopsida > Asparagales > Orchidaceae > Cymbidium > Cymbidium sinense. The sequence continues at coordinate 173,309,703 of CM038218.1, read as the reverse complement.
TTCCCAGTATCATAGGTGCTTCCTACTTATCCTCCTTTGCATATGTGAAGAAGTCTTCCATTCAAGCAATCATGTTTGATCTCTAATAATAACTAGTTCTTTGTTAGCCTAGCCTCAAAATCTTTGGAGATACTCATTGATTACTTTAATCAAAAGTATTCTTATGAAATTCCTATTTCTAGATGTAATTAACTATGGAAGCTTAGTTCCACTGGGAACTAAAAAACTCAGCATAAAATAAACCCTACTTCACTTATCCATATAAAATAGGGGAAAGATCTCTAGTATATACAAAGGCTCATCTGCCTTAGGAGTCCTTATTAGGTGATTGAGTCCAATTTTAGGTGATGTTTCTATCTTTCAAGATAGTACATCATACCCCAATATTGCATCTGATTACTTTAATAAGTACTCTCTAAGATCTACGTTGTCCCTACAAATTCAAATTAAAACACCACAATATAAGATAATGTAGTGAATAGATAAAAAATAAAAATTCTTAAGCATCTTGGAGATGTTAACCATGCCATTTATGTGGTTTATGATTTTTAGGAGAGTGGAATTTAGAAACAAAGTAAGAGTCCATGGCAACCATCTTTTTGAATTGTCATTAAGAAGTACAATAAAAGAAAATATGGTTGATAAATTCAAATTCCCATTCATAATGACATAATGAATAATGCAATGAGTATGGATATTTCCAAGCAAAAGCACATTGACAATTTTAAGGGCTCTATTAAGAGAAACCTAAGTGTAAAGTGAAAATCTAAGATAGTAGTTTTTGTGCCATATATAAATTGAGCAATAAATTCTTGTGTATTGTTTATAATAGTCTCAAAGATGACATGGAGTTACCCTTCCATAACAAAGAATAAACTCTGTTATGAATTTGAATATTTTATAAAATTAATGAAGGTTGCTAGAGAGCTAATTAGATTAGAATCTAGCCTAAAAAATCAAACATTATATTTAGTGATGAATTATCTAGAAATTAAAAAGAAGAAAAAGATTCGATCAATGATTTTTCATAAACATTTTATTTTGTTCTAAGGATCCCAACATAGCTTAATGGAGGAACCATTCTCAATGATCAAAGAGAAATCATCGCTTAATGTGTGAGCTATCCTTTTTAAAGTTTTTCAGAAATAAGGAGCCAGTTTTGATCTTAATGTTTCAAAAGAAATATAGTTAGCTCATAACCATCTAGCAAAGAGATTATTCTCATTATAAATTGAAAATATTAATTTAGCCGTATAAGCAAAAAAATATATATTGTTGATAGATGATTGCCCAAAGTCATCACCAAACTTGAGTCGAATGATAAATTTTTAGATAGCCATTTGTATTTTCATCTTAATAATGATACCATGGAAGAGGAATTTAGAACAAAAAATATGTATGATTTTAATAGATTCATTTGGAAGAAATAAGGCTATAAACCAATAATAAATAACTCCCAAATAGTAAATTTTAGCAACTAAAATCTCCAAGCCAAAAGATTGAGTTTTAGCCTTCCAACATTCTAGTAAAATTCTAATTTTGTCAATAAGAGGTAGGAAATTGGCAAACTTATGTCTATGAGCTAAAATCGAGATGGCTATGTAAGTAAAACTTGGCAAGGAAGCTCTAAATTCCAAAATACTGCTAAGTTCAAGAGAATTTTAAGTATATTTAAGGAAAAAGATCAAGCTTTTGGTTGAATTAACATGAAGATTAGAGGGTTTATAGAATTTATCCAAGATATATTTGAGGCTAAAGAAGTTATTTTTTGAAGCTTTCCTGAACATGGCAACATTGTCAACACACAAAAGATGGATTATAGATAAATCATTATCAAGTGTGATATGAGTGAATTTATAATTGCTAATGTTGTAATTTATAAAATCAAATAATCCATTCATGACAATGAAGAAGAGACTTATGGTGATTGGGTGAGAGTGGGAGGTCTTCCTTGTTTAAGTGTTGGATGGAAAATAGCATGTAAAAGCTCTATTAATACAAATTGAGAAGTTCTTTAAAAATGCATTCCTCAAAGCATGAAACAAAAGGATATGGAAATCTTTATTAAGCATCTATGGATAATGAAGTTGTGATTGATAGTGTCAAAGGCTTTTTTAATATCCAATTTGACATAGAATAAAGATTGAGCAGAAATAAAAAAAAAATTTGAGAATTTTATTTGGTAATACAATATTATTGGAAACACTTTTATTTTGAATTCACTCCTTTTAAGAGTTAAATTTTTTTGTAAAACTTTTAAATTTTATTTTAATTTACCATTACATCAACCAAAACTTTAGATTTACTTAACTTTTTAAATTACTTTAAGCGAACAACCTCTAAAAAATTATTTAAGTGGATATCATTTCCTAAAAAAATTATCTTTAAAATAATAAATTTCATATTAATTAAATATATTTTTAAATAAAATAAGTTTTTTTAAAATAAAAATAAAATTCGAGAATGGAACTTCTTTCATTACCTTGTAAATATATTAAAGTGTTGACTAATAATATTGGATAAATTAATTTTTTTTATCTTTTTAAAAATAGATTAACTTGTTTTCAAAGTTCTAAGAAAGCAACTTTAATAAAATTTATAAATTTCATTAGGTTGTTATATGCTAGATTTGTTATTGAGTTAATTGGAGGATAATATAAGTTGAATATAACATAAGATAAGAGTTTGTGAGAATATTTATTGGACAAAATCTATGTAATGAAAAATATATGTATAATCTTGGAAGGTGAAAATAAATATTCTGAGTTATTGGTGTCGCATGCTAAAAAATTGATGTTGGTAGAACAAGGGAATTTTAACCCTTACCTTAGTACAAAGATCTAACACATGTAGAAATTACGAAAAAGGAGCACCAAAGTTTTTACATGGATAATCTAAGAAAGGAAAATCACTGGGCGTAGCCACTTGAAATGTTTCTACTAGAAGAGTGGTTGTTGAAAATATTCTATTATCTCCAAAATTGGAGTAAGAGAGGGCCTCTCTGAAAACTACATAGAGTTAGTAAGGAGTGCTTAGTTTAAGGTGGTGGTGGAGGTTAGATGATTGCATTATGATGAGGACAATTATGGCTTCATGATAACAATTAGACAATAGTTTGCTACAATATTAGGGCAGCGAATCGATGATGGTGATTGGGTGGATTGGTGATGATGGTTAGGTGGTGATCAAGTAAGGCAATCGTATGGTAGTCCAGTGATGGAGGCTTGATATCTAATAGGCGATGATGGTTGATCAGTGGTTGTTCGATGATGGTGATAGGGTGGTGGTCTGATGATTATGATCAAGCAGTGGAACAGTGATGGTGGTCGATGACAAATTGATGAAGATGGTTAGGCAACAAACTAGTGAAAGTGATTAAGCGGTAGTTCGATGATGGTTGCTACCTAGTCGCCATCATTAAATCATCAATCGATGACCATTATGCATGTGATTGTCACATATGGCATCAACGACACATTCAGCCTCGTTCAACCCATTTTTGGCTTTTTCAGTCGTCAAGATCCTATCTCCTAATTTTGGTACATCTAGAGTTAAACAAAGACTTTAGGATCAATATTTGATAACCTCAAAGAGTTTGAAGTAAAATTATCCATTGATTTTGCTCTAATCAACATGTAAATTTTAGTTAACATCTAGGGAATAACTAGCCTCATAATTTCTCAGGAACTATATTATATGTCACATAACTCTCTAATGACTCAAGAGGTTTTTTTATGATAAAAACTATTCAAACACAAATCTTGATGCATAATGAATTGTATATCTCCTTAAATTAAAATCTTAGTTTATTTAAACCTTGGTTTTCACAAATGCATAGTTAAACTAACCACCTTGATAAAATAAATTTAATGACACAAAAAGTAACTTAGTTTGAGTCCAGATGAGCTTAAATGAAGCACTTAAAACATAAATAGGTACTTTGAGGTATCATTTATGTCCCCAAATGACTTCTAAAATTAAAATGCTTATAATCTAATTGAGTGTCTCAACAAGAAGAATCTATCTGGCCTAAAATATATTGATTTAAACTTCATTAGCCACAAAATATGTAAATTACATTTCAGGATGGAGGGGATCGTTTCAGGAGTTTGATGGTGTGGGTTAAATTTTACCAATATTTTAATACATAAATAAACTTCCATTCTTCATATTAGAGGACCTAAACAAGAGATTGAAGAGAGTCTTGAAGCTTGAAAAATCTTAAAATAACACTAGTTTGTCACTTAACCATTATCGCCAGACTGTTGTTTGACCACCATCATCAAATGGTTGCTTAACTATCATCGTTGGTTTATCACCTGGCTATTATCATCAGATCATCACCTGGTTACCTTCATTCCACCGCCTAACAACTATCACTAGATTGTTACCCAACTATTATCGTTGAAATGGTCACCTTAGTCTATCTAGTCTGCCAACTTCACTATTCCATCACCCAACTATAGTTTTTAAACTACTTTCTAATTACCATTGTCGGTCTGCCGTCCGACCACCTTCATTGACCATTGCACAATCATTATCACAAATCCACCTTTGAATCGCTAATGCTAAAATATCACCTAATTACTAATGTCACTCTACTACAGAACCATCACCTCAGACCAAGCACCTCTTATCATCTATGTGGTATTTTTCACTAAAGTCCCACTTTTATAAGCTTACATTATCTAATTTTAGAGACAAGAAAATATTTGTAGTAAACACTCATTTAGTGAAAACATTTCAGCTAAGTTAAACCCCATAGTTTTCCATTTCAAGTTTTCTATGTAAAACCTCTAATATCTTTTGTGTTCCTTTTCCTTTAGTCCTATGTGTACTAGATCTTCGTATAAATCTAAGACATAAAACTCCCTCACTCCACCTTCATTAATTTTTGAGCATGCAACAATAGGTTTGAAAGAAAACCAAAAACTTAAAATTACATTAAATTGGGATAACATTTTGAAATTTTATTTATATTAAAGTTGACCAATTTATTTAAAGATTTGGAGCTTACATTTCACCAATATAATATTAGCAAAAGACACAAAAATGATTTATGATGCAACAGTAAAGAACACTAACCTAAAATCCTAGATCTGAGGCAAGAGTCACTAGTAGAATTGTACAATGGATCTAAATTTAATTGTATGCTAAAAACTTAACTTAAACTCTCATACAATATTAAGAAAGTCAAACATATTCGCCATATGATCTTCTAAGAAAAGAACTTTGAAGCAAATCCACCTAACCACTTTAAAATCATGATATCATAGTTTATTATAATAAAATGCTTGATTGCCATCGAAATCATCTATTGATAACAAGAAAATCTGTTAATAGTACTAAAGTTTATGAACCTTAATCTGGTGAATGTTTAAATCCTCCTCCTCTTCATCAAACTTCTATGATTTATAGAAGCTTCCAACAAACTCTCATCTTTCATTGATGTAAACAACATCAAACTCTTCATATTCATCAAACACTGCTTGTCTCAATAATGTCATTACTCTTTTCAATTCCCTCAATCTACCTCCCACGATTTCAACTCGAGCCTGCTTTTCTTTTATCAAATTGATCTTGAGTGCATCCACTGAGCATGACTTAAACTTGAGCTTGAATTAAACTTATTTTTGAGCAAATGAGTCAAACTAATGTAAATTATGATTTTAACTCATTTATATCCTATCTAAAGCCTGAAAAGAGGCTGTCTTCAAAACGGACTAGTCAAGCCCAAACTTAAAATGGGGACTATGATATGTCATGAATTTATGTAGGGATTCGATGATTTATTTACATTTTTGAGACCACATGTCTCACCTCCTGCGTCCCCAGCTCCACCGCCACTCGTCTCCGTTGCCGGCTGCCGACGAAGAACATGTCCTCGCCATTGCTCGCCTATTCACCGATCACCACCCATCTTCACCACTGGTGCTCGACTCCACCATCTCACCCCTCCTCCTCCGCTCACCCACTCTGTTTCTCCTCCGTGCCTCTCCTCCTCCTTCCTCCTTCTCCCCTCCTCCTATCTGCCATCCGCCTTGGCTCCTCTTGCTGACCAGTGCTGTGGGTAAAACCCTAAACCTTTCTTCTGTTCCTGCAACCTCCTCCGCTGTCGACTTCCTCTCTCCCTCATCATCTCTGATTTCATCAACGTTTTAATCGCTCCTCGCCATGTTGGGTCTCTCCGCCGTGCCGTCGAGCTTTTCCGGCTAATGCCGACCCGTGGAGTGGCATACTCCGTTTTCTCCTTCAACTCCCTCTTCGCCGCTCTCCTCCGCCGTGGTCGCACCCGCGCCGCGGCACGCCTTTTCCATCTCATGCTTCGTCTCGGCGTCGCGCCTGATGCCGTCACTTTCAACACTCTCATCCGCGGCTTTTGCCTTAATGCAATGCTTCCCGAGGCTTTTCATATCTTCCGTTTAATGCCTCGCCATCACTGCAACCCCGACGTTGTCACCTATAATACTCTTCTAGACGGGCTCATTCGGGCCGGGAAGTTCGGTGCTGCCCGTAACTTGTTCGATGAAATGCAGAAGAAAAGTGCTGAGGTTGTGCCCAATGTCGTTTCATATACGACCATCATACGCGGCTACTGTAGCCGGCTTATGGTAGATGAGGCCGTTGGGTTATTGGGCGAGATGGTGGCTGTTGGCCTGAAGCCGAATAAGATTACTTTTAACACCCTCATGAAGGGTTTTTGTGAAGCCGGGAAATTGGATTTGATGATGAATTTTTTTGATAAAAAAGTGGGTTTTAAGCCTGACATTTGCACCTTCAACACTCTGATAGCTGCACACTGCAATGCTGGTAATGTCCAGGATGCACTCAAGGTGTTTGAACGATTGCCTGACGTTAGTATGAAGGCTGATTCTGCTACTTACAGCACTCTTATTCGGGGACTGTGCTCCACTGGGAAGTTTGAGAGGGCAGAGATGTTGGTTGATGAACTCCATGAGAAGGGGGTCTTTAAGAGAGCTGATTCTTGTCTTCCTTTAATGGCTGCTTATAATCCACTGTTTGAGTATTTGTGCAGGTGTGGGAAGACAGAGAAAGCCGGGAAAGTTCTTCGGGAGCTGCTTGAGAGGAAAGCTACAGTTGATATTGCTGCATTTAAGACAATTATCCTAGGGTACTGCAGGGAAGGTGCATTTGTGAAAGGATACCACCTGCTGGTTTCAATGGTGATGAGGGACCTAAAGCCGGATTATGAATTGTGTATAGAGTTGGTGAAGGGATTCATATCGAAGGGAAAGATTGGTTTTGCATGGGAAACTCTGAAGAGGATGTTGGATAGCGGTCATCTTCCTAGTACGCATTATTTTCATTCAGTACTGGATTGGCTTTTGAAAAACGATGGCTATGCAAGTGAAGCTGCTGATATGGTTTCTTTAATGTTGGAGAGGAAGATCCGTCAGAATATTGATCTTTCAACTGATGTTATTCATAAACTTTTTGGAAATGGTTTGAATGAAAAAGCTTTTGGCATTATTAAGTTGCTTTATGCTAACGGGTATTGCATAAAGATGGAGAAGCTAGTCTTTGCTCTTTGTCAAGAGAGGAAATTCCTGGAAGCGCAGTTTCTTTTGTTATTCAGTTTGGAGAAGAGAGAAAATTTGGCTCCTCAAGTTTTATGCATGGTTGTGAATGGGCTTTGTGAAATCGAGAGAGCTTCAGAAGCTTTTGATTTGTTTTATAATTTTGTTGATGAGCGTGGTTCATCTGGTATCTCTAGCTGCATGAAGCCCTTATTGCTTACTCTTGAGAGAACTGGAATGCTGAAAGAAGCAGAGTTTGTCTCTAAGCAAATTATTAGGGCAAATGTTGGAGAGAAATGGCAAAATTTTTAAATTATGGTTAATGCTAATCTTAATTAGTAATTTAAGCACGAAAAAAAAAACAAAAACAAAATAGGCTCAACGGATGACGGCCGACGCGGGCATCTGTCCGTGCCATCCGCTCAACGGACGGGCCTTTGGTTTTCATCAGACGAGCCAATCGCCCGTTGAATGACGACCGACGCCGGTGGATGCCACGCTTAGATCCGCTCAATCATTACTCGCATTAAAACCGAGCCCCATCGATTCCTGTTTTCCCTAATCTTCCTCTCGCTACTCCGAAAACCGATTCCACCACCGGATTTTCACCTCCCCGCGGCGCCATAATGGGGAGGTCATCACGCCGCCAAGAGTGTGTCACGCCGAGACCATTTCATTTTCGTCGATTTAGGTATTTTTTATCCTAAATGTTAAATTTGTGGTAGATCTCGTTATGTATAACTTTATGTTGTATGATTTACTTATTTAGTTATGTTGTTAGGCTAGATTTATATATTTTGTAAATTTTTATGTGTTTGCTTTGTGTATTTTCTGATTTATAGTTTTTTGCTTCGTTATTGTGATGTTTAGGGCTTTTTTGGTATGAGCTTGCCAAGTTTTGATTATTGTTGTTATCGTTGGTGTTTTTGGTACGAGTCTTGATGTATAATTACCTTTTTTTTATATTGAGATTATAATTGCCAAGATAGAATAAATTAAATAAGATTTTTTTGCTTATTTAGTTGTGTTTTTTTTGAAGGAAGAATGAAAAAAATCAATAGAGTATTTTAACAATAAATTAAATAAGACTTTTTATTCAAATTCAACCAATAAACTTAAATATTTAAGAGAGAAAGTAAATAATAATTTTTAAATTACTTGCATAAAATAAAACCTTTTAAACCAAAGCAATCAATCAAGAATCAAAATAATCCTTTCAAATTACTTTATAAATAAAAAGAGACTAAAGAAGAGTAGAAACTTTAAAACAAATGAAATTTTTCATTCAAAGGTATGCCAATAGAATAATAACTTCAAAGGATTAAAATGAAATTAAAATTTATACTCAAGTCTTGATGTATAATCAAAGATGAAGTTGACTTGATCTTGAACCTTTCAATTTTCTTATTTTCTTGAATGAATCTTGAAAGAGGTTGAAAAGAGTCTTCAATTGATGATTAATGAGAAGTGAGATGATCTCAAACATAAAACCTTCAAAGATCTTGCTATGTCTGAAGATGAACAAGAAAGAATATATGAGATTATAATTACTTTTATATTATTGAGATTATAATTGCCAAGATAGAATAATGAAGGAATATATATTGAGCTTTAAAACATATGATTTTGGGTTCATGTTAGGAATTTTTTTATTGTTTTGAGATTATAATTACTTTTATTATATATGTCAGTTTTGTTGTGAAAAGATATTGATATGCACCAAAAAATAAAGATTTTACCAAATAGTAAGTGAAATGCGAAAGTGTACTATATCCTGAATTGATTTTTTTCTTTGACCGTGAGAGAAAGGATTCTTACTATTTAGAGTTAGTTAAAAATGTGTTCAGAAATTGTCTGCATAGTTTTATATTATGATGGCGAACTGAATATTAGTGACGATTTCATTCCGACCTATATTGGTGGGAAAAATCGCCCAATCCATCTCATCAATTTTATAGTTTAATCATGAGATCAGTTAAAAGAAACCGCGTTAATCTTATGCGCTTTTTATGTCATTCATCGCTACCATATTAGTACAAGTGTGAATCAGACAATAATACGACAACCTATTGTAATTTATGTTGAAGCGAAGCGCGAAAAGAGAGAGGCGACGATCGGGAGTGTTAGAGCTCTCCGTGTTGAATATATCACATCAACTACCAACTAAGCTCGAAAGGCGACGATTTTATACCGAAGTTACTTATTTAGGCAGACAAGTTCTAATTTTATGGTATGAAGGACAGATGGTATGAAACTACGTTTCAATAAAAGATGATGATGAGAGATAGTGATGTAGAGTCTTCTTTAAGCAGATTCGTCTGGTGGGAAATTTATCGCGACTACTCGTGAAGCCAAACCGAGAACTTATTAACAACGAGTATAGCGAAGTGCCAAACAAGTGGTGAATTTGAAAGAGCTTACATTTGATTGGCTTTAATGAGTCAACTTGAATATGAAAATTATATTCTAGATCATTAGAAGGTATGTGTTTATAATAAGTACTGCTTTGTTGTTGACGCTATCATCATAATAATGTTGATTATGTGATATACGCTTCAAATAAAATAAAGTTCACCGACAGTGCAAATAATAAGCTACACTGATGCGACGCTTACTAAAAGTTGGGAGGGAGGCAGACGAGAATTATCGATAAAGCTACCACACATAAATTTCACGCCGCCAAAGATGTAAGCATAAACACAGCTTTATCGTTATTTCATTCAACTTAATTAGCCAACCTGGATTTAAAGTCAGAGATTATAAAGTATTGGAATATAACATAAGAGTGTCCATATGAAAGCTTGGGATATGCGCGTAAGGCATCAAGATTATTTTTTGGGAGGAGAATCTTACCATCGTTGCAAGATTTGTGTGTTGTATGCTCAACGGGAGATCGTTATCGAGTGTAATCACGAGTCAAATAATCCAACGACATTCTGATCATTCAACCTTCAATTATCACAAATACCGTCGCTCAATTTATGTCTTGATGTATTTTCCTCCTGGTAAGTCAGGGAACTACACAAGCTTGAAATTGATGCTAACAACGGTTTATTTCTACTTCCTTCGCACTAGTAGAATCAGAGAGTATTGAGTCATGATGTTGGTTTCTACGGACTCCAAGACTTAATTCTATTAATATGTACTAGAGGTGATTTGTGCATCATTTCTGATAGGCATGCGGGTTTGGTATGAGGTTGTAGGGAAATATTACCGTGGGCTGCATATCGATTTTGCCTCAGGCATTTAAGGGAGAATTTTATAAAGGAAGTTAGACAACTTGGAGTGGGAGACGCTGATTTCATATGTCAGAAAATATATGTCGCAATTAATACTGATGATATCCACATTTTTAAAAGGTATATGATTGATATCAAGAATATCAAGGAGGCGCATGATCGCAGATAGATGTATATTATCTCTAACTCACAATGATATGGTGACACACCATGATCACAAATACGGCTGAATGCTTCAACGATGTACTTGCTAACGCGTTTGCTAATTCGTGCACTGCCTCTATAATATATTATAACATAATGCGTATGTTAATGAAACGCGACTCGCCATATCACTACAACGCGACGACTCCATGTTTTCTCCGCGCAACGGCGGATAATGAATATGAAACAAGGAGATTTCCAGCCGACAAATAAACAAATGTGAGTACCAAGTGTGATTGCTGCACGCGGGCTTAACTGACTCCTTACAATATACTATAACATAATCGTTGCGTTAATGAAATGCCTTGACCAAGAATATCATCACCAACCCAAGACGACTCCATGTTTTCTCTGGTTTGGCAACTTTGCGGATAATGAATATGAAGCAAGGAGATTTCCGGATAAAATAAGCGAATGTACCAAGTGTTTGATACACATAAGAACCTAAAGTTGTGTTGTATGAAAATCATATTTGTAGGTGTACATGCGACAACCAGACTTATCATATTCGTCCTCACATCATTTTACGCAAATGATGGCCAATGCTCATTACATATGTTCTTACTACTATCAAAAACCTATCATGGAGCATTCTATGTCATCCTTGATCGTAATGAGTGGCCAAAACACATCTCAGCTAAGAACTTCTCAAAGTATTATCTACCAAATATCAAGAGGAATTCCGATCGATCATGTTCAAATAGATTCAGAAATACTATGAATGAGAATACTACAAGTACGATTTGAAGTGTATGCAAAAAATATCATATATGAACAACGCTCATTCGATCGTGGGATATAATCGTGTTCACTTACCTTCGCCATTTGGCTTGTTAACTGACGTTAGTTGTAATGAGTTGTGTTTATTAGTATAGTAATTTTTATTTCCCCTAGATTGTGTCATTGTATTAATTCTGAAATATGTTAATAAAAAAAATTATTTTCTGGTTAGGCATTGATGCACTATCATGTGAATCATATAATATGGTTGGTTTTTTAATCTTTTTGTTTGAAAGTTTGAAAATAAATTAGGTTCTTTTGCATTACTTAGATAACTTTGCATTGGATTGGTGGATATATAAGCTGTTTTGTATAGGAAAGCTTAATTACCATGAAAATAATATAAGTTTGTTTTCAGTAATTTGAATTATCATTTTGCAGAATAGATAATGTCTTTAAAGAGGGGATAAATTTTAGAAATGAGTATCGGAAAGGTGAAAGGTAAGTGAGCACGATAAATTTTAGAAATGAGTATCACTTTGCATTGGATTGCAGAATAGATCGTGTCTTTATAAACTAACAACAACCACCTGAAAATCCAAATAGCGAAAGGTAACATGACATATCCCACGAGAAGCCATGGTACGTTGTTCGTATGTCCAATATTTTTGCATACACGATAAATTCTGTTACTTATTGTAGTATTCTCATTCATAATATTTCAATCTATCAAACGGTCGATCGACTTCCTCTGATATTTGGTGGATGGAAGTTTCTAGCGTGATGTGATATGGTCACTATCATCATCGTGACATGGAAATGCTCGGTAGGTTTTTGCTAGTAGTCCAAAGTGTAGAGTCCCAGATTTTACCAGGAGGAAAGTCCCATCAAGATATAAAAGATGACCAACCAAGTAATCAAGGCTCGAATGACCAGAATAATTGTTAGAATCTATTTGACTTTGTCGATTGCACTCGGTAGACTGATCCTGACATAACTCAATACAATACACATGAATCTCTCCAACGATCGGTAAGATTCCTCTCAACTGCCAAAAATAATCTTCAGTGTCTTACGCCGCATATCTCAGGCTTTCATATGACACTCTTATGTTAAATTTGGACTTAAAATCTATATTTTAAATCTACACGCGACGGCCGAATTTAAATAACCGATAATGGATACATATACGCGATATGAATGAATGACTAATGTATGGTAAAGCTATATTACCAATTCTCCATGCACTCCCAATCTCTTACGAACTTGCATGTACGTCACATGCAAGCGTGTATGTTTGCATGTTAGCAATACTTGAAATTGTTTGAAGCGTATCACATAATCAACATTATGATGATAATAAAGAATAGAATGCTTATCATGAAAGCTCATACCTTCTAGCTCATCCTAATACAATTTTCTATTCAAAGATTATCCGGCTCATCAAATGTAAGCTCTTCATCCCATTCTCTTTTTGAAGCACGCATGTACTCATTATTAGATAATGCTTCCTTTTGGCTCTACGAGGCTTCGATAAGCTCGATGGGATCAATGTCTCTTAAAAGGTTGTTCTCAGTATCACTATCACCTCTTCATCGCCATTACTTGTGCGCGGTATACCCATCACTACCATCACCTTCAACGCCACCCATAAATCGAACCCATTTAAATAAGTAGCTGTTAGTATAGATCAGACGCTTCCACTGAAAGCTTGAGAAGGCGGTGTGATGTATGATCGATGGAGCTCGATACTCCTCGATCAACTCTTTCCTCGACTCCTCAACTTCAACATAAATTAGATGCACGACGCGCTGACAAATTCACATATCACCATCACTAATATGAGTAGCGATGAATCCATGAAAAGCCTCATCAGTTAACACGTGACTTCTTGGTTAAACTTCAATGACCTCATAATTTGCTTTTGTAATCTCATCAAAGTGGATCTGATTGGGACGATTTTTTCCCTGTAGTTGAATGAAATCGTCACTAACATTCGCCACGCCATAATATAACTATACGCATGTTTATGAACTCATTTTTAACTGACAAAAACTCTAAACAGTAAGAATCCTTTCTCTCACTTGGTCAAAGAAAAAAAAAATCAATTCAGGATATAGTATACTTTCGCATTTCACTTGGAACTATTCTACAAGCTCAAAATCTTTATTTTTCAAATCTCATATCAATATCTTTTCACAACTAAACTGACATATACAATAAAAGTAATTATAATCTCAAAATAATTAAAAAATTTCTAACATAAACTCAAAATTATATGTTTTAATGCTCAATATCTATTCTTTCATTGTTCTATCTTGACAATTATAATCTCAATAACATAAAGGTAATTATAATCTCAATATCTATTCCTTCATTATTCTATCTTGGCCAAGACATAGTGAAGATCTTTGAAGGTTTTATGTGAGATCATCTCCTAACTTCTCATTCTCATCAATCATCAATTGGATTCTTCAACCTCTTTCAAGATTCATTCAAGAAAACAAGAAAATTAAAAGGTCAAGATCAACTTTCATCTTTGATTATACATCAAGACTTGAGTATAAACTTTAATTCCATTTTAATCCTTTGAAGATATTATTTTATTAACTTATCTTTGAATGAAAAATTTCATTTGTTTTAAAGTTTCTATTCTTCTTTAGTCTGTTTTTATTTATAAGTAATTTGAAAGGATTATTTTGATTCACTATTTTTGATTTAATGATCGCATTGGTTTAAAAGATTTTATTTTATGTAAATGATTTAAAAATTATTATTTACTTTCTCTCTTAAATATTTAAGTTTATTGGTTGAATTTGAATAAAAAGCCTTATTTAATTTATTGTTAAAATACTCTTTTGATCTCTTTCATTCTTCCTTCAAAAAATACAACTAAATAAGCAAAAAAGTTTTATTTAATTTATTTTATCTTGGCAATTATAATCTCAATATAAAAAAAAAAAGTAATTATACATCAAGACTCATACTAAAAACATAAATAACAATAACAACAATCAAAACTCGGCAAGCTCATACCAAAAAAGTCATAAACATCATAATAACGAAGCAAAAAACTAAGAATCATAAAATACACAAAGCAAACACATAAAAATTTACAAAATAACAACACAACTAAATAAGCAAATCATACAACATAAAGACATACATAATGAGATTTATCACAAATTTAGCATTTAAGGTAGAAAATACTTAAATCAGCGGACAAACGATAAAATGAGCAGTCTCCGGCGGTGCCGCACTCCTTGGTCGGCGGCACGCTTGGGAGGTGAAAATCCGGCGGTGGATTCGGTTTTCGGAGCAGCCGAGAGGAAGATTAGGGAAAAACAGATCTGAATCACGATGGGGGCTCTCGGTTTTGTTAAATAAAGTCAGTCATGAACTAAAAGCTCATCCTTAATTTGGACGAAAAATCGAAGGCCCAGTCATATGTTGAACGATGTCACATCAGCGCCAACGGACGATTGGGCCTATTTTGTTAAAGTTTTTTTCTTGTCTAAATTACTAATTAAGATTAACATTAAGCTAATTTAAAAATTTTGCCAGAGAGAAACCAATTGTCAGATGAGTTCTGGTGCACCTTGTCGATCCATTGTTACAAAATGCTGTTTTGGATGACATCCTTGCACTTTTGGTAGAAGGATTGGACGATATCATGCTGTGTCAAGCCAAAGAAAACTGAAGAGGGTAATAGATTGTTTGAACATTCCCCCGAATTGGAACATGCTCATAAGTAAGATTGTGCAGGGTGCCAATTAGTTTGATTGTTACAGGTCTTAAAATTTATTGCTAAGGTCATGAATTCAAATCCCACTTATACTATAATAAAGTTTCACCTTACAGATTTGGGTGGGGAAAAAACAAAAAAGATTGTGCAGAACAGGGAGAAAATTATACCTAATCAACTATTCGTTAAATGTAAAGATATGTTGGTAGGAAAAAAAGTTATGTTTGTAGGATATGAATCATGAAAAAATGGTTTCTACTTGTCGTAACCGATGGGATTGTGCAGAACAGGGAGAAAATTATGTTTTTTGCTCGTGAGGGCAACTGGAAGTGTACTGCAATTTTTCTAAACATGCAAACCACTCCAGAATAAAGGAACAAGCAAATGGTGTGGTGCCTAATGGCATCATCAGAAATTGAAGGTAGCGACTTTGATGCCTTTTGCTTGCCATAGCTTTCTAAAAGTAATAACACTTAAATTTTATTCATTTGTAATCTGTAATTTGATTTCTGGATGAACATTGTGTTGATGCCTAAGCCCATGCTTTACTTTAAGCAGGCAGCCGACTTGAAGCTTCTACCGTCAGCACTTTTCAAAATTTTTGTTTATCCTCTTAAATGTAATCTAGAGTTTGACAAAGATGAAATGTGTGCTAATGGATATAATGGTGGAAGAAGTCTGTGGAATGGGAAGTGGGATGACAAAATAGGGTCTATCTTTCTTTTTTTTATTCTTTTGTACATTTAATCTCTCTTCTTTTTTTTAAATGAGATGGAACCTCAGTTTCTTTGTTATTCATCAGACTTGTGGGCTTGCTGAGCAATTTACTGATGATGTATCACCAACAATAGTTCATACCGATTTCATCTCATTTTCATTTTCATTAAAGTGTTGTGTTAATTTCAGTCCGAATCTGTTTTTCTAACTATTTGGATGTTTTGCAGGTCAAGGAATCAGCAAATTGTCGTGATTTGGATGGTGGCTGTGGTTATATATGATAATCTTTGTCTCATTGTGGGTGATTCATTGAATTGAAGACTGTACTTCGGAAAAAAAAGTGGGACTTGCAACAGAAATGGTGATGATATCTTCACTCTGGAAATTACGTGTCTATTTGGGATGGTTGTAACTATTTAAAAAAATAGTGATGAAAGTACTACAAAAATATTTGTTATTTAAAAAGTGCAGTGGGGCTTACAATTTTTTTATTTTTGAAAAATCAAATCAGTTTCTATGCCATCATAGATAGGTTAGAAAATACGTTTTCTCATTCTGATTTTTCAAAATAGCGATGTGCCTCAAATAAATGGTAGCACCACACCGTGTGACTCCACACTAAATTCACCCTAAATCTTTGGTTGCTTTGAAGGCTGGTGGTTACTCCTAAATCCAAAGAAATAAATTAAAATTAAAATATTCAAGTTATTAGCGCTTCCGGCCTCCTTATTGTGAGTCGCTATTCTGCCTCCTTCCTGCATTCTCGGAATGGAACTAATTTTAATGAATGTTAGTTCCTGGTTTTTTGATTCAAAGTGATTTAACCTGCTTGCTGAAAAGGGCTGGAATGCTGATATTCTAAAATTAAAATTTTCTCAAAAGCATTAAGCTCTCAAATCAATCTCTTCAAATCACTAAGAAGAAGTTTAATGAAACTCATTTTTATGATAGGTTACAAGCAATCATGCTTTTGACAAAATGAACAGGGAAGGCTGGATGTGATGATAATCACAACTCAATAATCTGAAGGTGCAGAGAGTAACTATTTTTCGGCATCCAAGAATTCTATTATGTCTTGGCTTGTACATTTTATGAAGCCAAAATTTAAATGAACCTACCTTTATACAAAACTACAGAAGTAAATCTAAGATCATCATACAAGAAATGAGAAATCTGCTCAAATCTAGAGAATATAGCTTAATATTTTGAGAATTAGATCCAAAATAAAAATGCCTTGCAAGATAATAACACTTGAAATCAATTTTAGTAGAAAAGGGATCTATTCTGTGTAGTCAAATGGATCTGTTCGGGCGATGCAAATAAGTATCAGTAAAATGCATGAGAAAGAATTGAGTATTTGGCTATCTTTAAAGCCTCAACTTCGATCTAGATGAAATTCAGGGAAGATTGCTTAGAATAAAGCCTTTTCTTACAATTGGGCTTCTTGTTGCAGATGTAAGAAGAGCAAAAAGCCGAAAATGGTACTTTTTTGCAAAGTTTCATCTCAATTTTTAAAGTTTTTTTGGATGACTTATATTTGGATTCTTTTATATTGTTTGATTTTGCATGGAGTTCGAGGTGAAGTTATATGTAGAGTTATGATTGATATGATTACTTTTAAAAATTGAGGGATTTATATACATACCACACAATTCTTATGTATTTACATATCTACACTCAAACTTTAATTTTTATATATATAACATCCCAACTTTTAATATCACATCAGAAATATCATCATCACTCATTTTTTTTTAAAATGAAATATATCTTTTTAAGCATAGGAAAGTGTTAAATAAGTAAAAATTTAATTTTAGGTGTTAGATATGGTAATACACCAAACAAGCATCCAATGGGATAAAAGAACACTTCATCAATTAAAATAAAATATACAAATATAAGAGAATAATAAAGACCCCAAAATTTAAAATATTTTAAATGCATCTTATAGTTTTATTTTCACTAAGGGATGTGTATGGCTGGTCTTGATATACTTTGGAATGAAGAAAATATTTAAAATAAATAATTGTAACATCTTCAATAATAATCACCAACCCCCATGTTCTCCTCCTTTACCCCTCTTTTTTCAGTCCAAAAGTGTTATCCCAAGAGTCATGTTGTGCATATAAATATGAATTAAAAATAATTCAGATTTTTTATTGATGAATAAAATATTTTAGTGGATAAGTGCTTTTCTTTATTTAGTTCTTGCATGGTTTAAAGTATTTACCTATATTTGATAAGTGAGATATATAATTATCAATTTATTTTCTTTATATTGCTTGCCGCTCCATTATAATACCTACTCTAAAATCCTAAACCTCTATCTTCATTTTACAACATTTCTCCAAGACTAATAAACCAACAATCAAAATCTTACATCCATCCAATTCAAAAAAGTTAATGTTTCATTTTACTGCTCATTATCTAAGCTAGCCAATAATATTTCGTTTCGATTTATAAACGAGCCGAAAATTGAACAATCGTTTGTTCAATCGTGTTCGGCTCGATTTAACTCGAAATAAAAAATTATATATATCTACAAACACATAACTATATCACAATCGTAGCATGACTTAAGAATAAGCTTGAAAAGATTGGTCGAGATTTAAATCCTTCATATTACAGATTTTATGGAGTATTAAATTTCGGGCCATTTCGAGCTGATACGAGTCATTTAGAACAATTCGAGTTGAATACAAACAATGAAATTTCAAGACACGAGCCAAACATGAACAATTATTTAGCTCCCTCAAACTCGGCTCATTTGCACCCCTATATCCAATCCCCTCGAAGCGCTCAGCCAAACCAAGGAGAGATGAGACCTAATTTTACTTCTCTATATGTCGCATTTCCTTAAACTTTACTAAATCTCACCATATTCACAATTTAACATCCTAAGATATCCATCTAACATAAAATTTATTCTTTTGCATCACCTAAAATCTTTTTCTAAAAGTGAGTTTTTAATTTAATTCAATTTTTTTTGTAAGTTAGTGGGATTTTCTTATGATGAACTTGCCTGCGAAGCTTGTGAGTTACTTCAAAAAAATTTATTTTAATAAATTATTTTTATGTTAGATTAATTTCATATTAAAAATATTATATTTAGTATATTCCTTATAAGTATATGATGATAGCATAAAAATTCAAGTAGCCTCTAAATAAAGCTTAGTCTAGCCAATATCTCTTATATAAGATAAGATAATATGATCATAGTCTTTAAATGCTATTTTGATTAAAAAAACTTGATAAGCAAGTGCTATAATTTAGTAAAATAAAAATTTACATTGCTTATTTTATTTTAATGTTAACTATTTATAATAAAGACTAATAGCTTGTTTGTGCATTTTAAAACAAGTTACTATCTTGAAGACTTGAAGATTATTAGTTTGAGTATAATTTTGCTTGCATTCAAAACTACATGCATAATAGTTATAGAGGTACAAAGCTTAGTTTTTTTTTAAGCTAGAAATAATTTTATTAAAAAGACTGAAATAATCTAAAGAGAACTTAGGATGTAAGGGGTCTTATCCCCTTCATCACATAAAAGTTATTTTTATTTTGGGATTCCCTTTATTAATGATACAAATGCTAAAGAAATCTTTGAATAAAATAAACATCTCATATAAGAATTAAAAGAATAAATGCAAGCTTTAATGAATTAATTATAAATAGTAAAAACCTTTCCCCACCACTTGTAATAAAACAAAATGTGCCCTAATAAAATGAATCCAACTTTAACAAAGAGAAGACTAATTAATAGGCGACATCTTAATATTAAAACTAGAGATGAAAGAGGCCATCATAAGAATCCTAATGACTTTAATTTAATTATCTCTTCAAAAGAATTAAAGTTGAAGCTCCTACCCATGATGGCACCCTTGACCCAAATAAGTTCTTAACCTAGTTAGTTCAATGGATGACTTCTTTGAGTGGAATACAATAAATGATTACTAGATAGTTACATTTGCAAAAATAATAATAATTGAATATGTCAAGATTTATTATATAGATTTTTTTAGCTTAAGAGTAAAAGTTATGAAGAAGGACTCTCACTTATATTAAGATGAAATAAACATCAAGAGTCAAGCACTATCCTAGACATCAAAATAAGAACTTATATAGATAATTTTTAACCTTAAGGTAAGTAAACTTTCATGTAATTTAATATTTAAGTATTTTTATAAATCAAATTATTAGAATCTATTATGCTGATAATATTTGGTAACTAACTAATAAATTTATTAGATTTGGATATTCATTTGATGATAAACAATCATAAAAGAGGGATATATGCATTATGATTGTGTAATATTAGAGATTTTATTTTATTTTATCTTAGATATGGTAATATGTTGTTTTTAAAAATCAATTTCACTAGATTTTTAAAAGAATAATAGGGAACACTTTTGATGATTACAATAGTCATTCTTATTAAATGATCAAATTAAAATATTATTAATATGAAAATATCATTGTGAAATCTAACCCAAATATTAATTTATCAATTACAAAAAATTTTTAATTAACATTTATTAGTTAAAATTCTTATAACGAGCAATATAATTTATTTTTTTTATATTCCTAATTTTCATTCTCCAAAATAAAGTTTTAATTAGTTTATTTTTTTTTTAGTAAAAATCAATCTATTTGGGATGATATTCTTTCTCATTGTTATTAACGATTTTTTACTTATTTGAACACATACTCTTATATGAACCATGTTCATAGAAACACTAATTATTGATTAAGTGCTTAGCTAGTCAAGCAAAGGTAGAATAATTTAAATTTAGGGAAAGATTGATCTTGGCTTAGATAAATTTAAAAGTTATAAAACTACTCCATAAAAAAAACTAAGCTCCCCAAGTAGACAAACAATCTATGCTTAATAAGGTAACTTTGATATTTAATTCAAAGTTTGAGTTTAGTTATACAAGAAAAAAATATTTCTAATGAACTAAGTAAAAAATCTATCTTTTGAATTATCTTTTATTACTTAAGTTTAAGATACTTGGAATCTTATTTAACATTAAAAATTATTTTAATATTTAATTAAAGTTGGTCAACTTTAAGCTCTTATATTCTAAAGACTCTTTAGAAGAGTTAAACATCAAACCAACCCTTTTGCAATAAATCTACATTAAGAGAGTGCGGTAAATTCTAAAGATAAGTCTAGATGATTAATCTTAAAAAAAAGCTTTAATAAAAGGAAAGGCCTATTCTAAGTGGTTACTTATCTAAAGACATAAAAGGGGACAAATAATACTTGAAATGGCTAAACAAAAACTATATTGCATTAAATTATTTGGCACTTATATACTTGAATATTAATTACTGAGAATAATCATTTAGCTGATAATCACTTATAAGCATAATACTTTAAAGATGAACAAAGAAACAACATTTGAAAGTAAAGATATTTTATAATATTTTTTATTGATGTACAAGTTTTCTTTACAAGTAACAACACACACACACACACACATAAAATAAAGCTAAACACTCTTTGGTCAACTTTAATAGTCCATAGTACTTCCATAATCTCTAATAGAGGTGACTTGAAAGGACTCTTCATAAGTTACTAATAAGAATAAATTATTTATATTCTTAAACCTTGAGCCAACTGTGTTTTTCCAAGCAATAGTTGATGCCAACTCAAACTAGAAGATTAAATATCAAAGTACTCTTTAGATTAGTTTAAATTTTTTTAATTATTTTGGATGTGACATTTATAACTATTGGAATAGAAGAAGTCAATGGAATGATAGCAGAAGTTGAATAAGTAGTCACTTCAATCTCTAAGTTAGTATAATCCTTAAAGATAATACTAAGATTAACTTTATTTGGCCTTTTATTATCATTTAGTATCTTCTTGGAGGCTTCCTTCTCATTCAAAAATTTGAAGACCTAGGTAATTAAAAACATCATAAACCAATTTTATTTAAGATAAATATTCATAAAATATGATAAGCAATCAAAGATTAAAAATTAAAAGAAATACAGGCATTTTGTGACTTATTAGAGAAAGTGATGGTGGTGGATGACCTTTTGGTGAGATTAAGGGAAAAAGGTTTAAATCTTTAGTTTAATATCTACTAAAGGAGTCTTTGGTGGGATGATGAAATGATTAAGATGCTATAATAGTGGGAAAAAGTCAAGACTAGTCTAGATTGAGCTAATTTGAGTTTCTTTAGAGTTCTTTTTAAAATTTGATTTTAAGGTGGGATAAATTGTTGAAAATGATTATGAATGGTTATCTTATAATTTTAACTACTATTCTTGAGTGGTTTTTTTAGATTTGATAAAGTTTATATAGATGTCGAGGGGCAGAGAGCAAAACTAGGTTTTTATTTTGCATAGCTTGGCTGAGAACTTTAGGTAGAATTTTGTAGTGATTTGAGATTTAGAATGGGTGATGACTAATCTTAGAGAATTCTTAGAATGAAAAGAGGTGTAAGAGAGCTAAGATCAAGATATTAATAAAATAAAAAGTTTAATATAAAATTAAATATGTGTAATTACTTTATTTCACCAAAGAATACAAACATGAGCCACAACATTAAGTAAGACAAGAACAACACTTCACTAAAAATTTTTATATTCCACTAAAATTACAAAGCATTTAAGCCCATATTTATAAGCATTATAAACTCGTACTAAAATTTTTGGAGAAAAATAGAGAAAAAAAAGGAACAAAATGAAAATAGGAGTTAGTGATGGAGGCGAGCGTTCTTTCTTTTGATGACATTGAGGGAACATAGGTATTGGAGGTGAGGGAAGAAGATATGTTGGATAACTAGCGCTCCCACCAAGGATTGCCAAGGTTTGGCCACCAAGCTTTCAAACCACAAGAATAACCCAATAATTTGTAATTGCCAAAAGATCTCCTTCATTCTAATAAGAGGAGCTATTTTTAGCATTACAAGCATCTTTCAAAAGAAAAGAATTTAAAATATGGAGGGAAAGGTCGGTGGCCACATTAATGTGAAGCATTAAATTATCTCATTATTTTATGTCATCCACCCATTTCACATGTTATTATTTTATGTGGATTCAACCACCTCACATGTCATACTTTGAATTTTTAAATGCAAAATTTCAAACATGGAGTTTCTAGAAAAAAATTAAAAATTACATAAATAAAAAAAGATGAAATCATAAAATGGGCCTTAGAAGGTTGATGGGCTAAGCCTTCTTCTTTCTTGAATTTTCTTGGGTTTTAGCTTGAGATCTTGTAAATAGACCTTGAGCTCTAATTTTTAGATCATCATGATGTTCTACATCAACTCCCAGTTCAATTAAACTTGCTCAGAGTTGAAATCTAAGAAGTCTTCTAAATTGTGGGGCT
This sequence comes from Cymbidium sinense, assembly GCA_021442155.1. Taxonomy (NCBI): domain Eukaryota; kingdom Viridiplantae; phylum Streptophyta; class Magnoliopsida; order Asparagales; family Orchidaceae; genus Cymbidium; species Cymbidium sinense. The sequence goes on along the minus strand of CM038218.1, from coordinate 173,286,189 downwards.
AAAGTCTCCAAATCAAGACGGGTCAACCATGTGTCTTCTTGGTGGGTTATTCTTCCAACGAACTAGAAAATGATATTTAGGATTAATGGGTGCTTCCTCGGTGACAATATATAGTCAACTTTAAAGGAAGACTTCTACAAGTATGTGTTATATCTCTTGAAAGAGTTAGACCGAACAAGTGGAGGTTTTAATTCCTTCATATGAAAGAATATCTTCAATATTAATAACTAGATGAATGATATCAACAGTAAATCAAGGTGATAAGCATTAGTTCCAATTTTCTTGAGAATTTTAAATGGGCCACAAGCTCGTGCATGTAATTTCTTATATCTAGTGGTTTGATAATGCTCAGGTCGAATGTGAATCAATACATAATCACCTTCTTTATATTCTTTTATTGAACGATTATGATTTACCTTATAAGCATAGTTTTCATTACTTATAGTAATTTGCTTTCTTATATCTTCATGGAGGCTTTGAAAATCTTTAGAAAATGAGAATGCATCGAAAATACATGAGATGGTAGGTTTTCTACTTCTATTGGTCATCATGAGTTTTGACCATAGACTATCTCAAATGGTGTTTTTTTTTTTAGTTCTAAATATAGTACTATTATAGGTAAATTCTAAGGTTGGTAAATGTAAATCCCAATTTTCTAAACTATTACCTATCAAACATCTAAGCAAATTTCCTAAGGTACGATTAACTACTTCAGCTTTGTTCCATCGGGTGAAAGGTAAGAAAATTTTAATTTGGTACCTAATAATTTCCATAATGTTTTTTTCAAAAATATGATAAACTTAACATCTCGTCAAATAATAGTTAAAGGGAGACCATGGAGTCGCACTATTTCCTTAAAAAATAATTTGGCTATATAAGAAGTATCATTTATTTTGAACAAGGTAAGAAATGAGTCATTTTGAGAACCTATCCACTACAAAAAATACTATCATGTCCTCGAGTGCCCTAGGTAATCCTAGAATAAAATCCATTGATAGGTCTTCCCAAGGCCTATAAGGAGTAAGGCGTGTATTGTCTGACCTTTGTTTGATAGTTGCTTTACAAGTAAATATTGAGCCACTAATTTTTGAACATCTCATTTTAATGAAGGCCAAAATTTATTTTCTAATAAACATATGGTCTTATCCTTTTCCAAAATGACCTACACCCCAACATGTAGCTCAGTGATAAGGAATTCTCTAAGAGAAGATTGAGGAATGCATAATTATTTTCCTTTATATAAATATCCATTTATTATCAAGAATATCCCTTATAAAGTTATTGGTTTACCTAGGTGTTTAAGATAAATTAGGTGAAAGTCAGGGCGCACAATATAATCATCTTTAATTCTATCAAATCTTGGGATTCACAATTCTAAAGAAGAAATCATTAGGTTTACCCTGGATAAAGCATCGAAGTTTATTCTCACCGGCTTATGCTTTAGAACAAAATAGTCTTGTAAAAAATTCAACCCATTTTGCATGCCTATGACTTAATTTTGTTGAGTATTAATGAATTTTAAGGCATGATGATCAGAAATAAGTATAAATTCTCTATGTAAGAGATAGTGTCGCCAATGCCTTAAGGATTGAATTACATCATAAAACTCTCTATCATAAGTGAAATATCGTTGTTTGGCTTCATTTAACTTTTCACTAAAGAGTGTTATAGGATGATTCTCTTAACTTAAAATTCAACCTATCCTAATTCTTGAAGCATCACATGTTACTTAAAAGGCCTTAGAAAAATCAAGAAGCCTAAGGATTGGTGCAGAAGTGATAAGAACTTTAATTTGCTCTAAGGCCTTTTATGCATTAGGAGTCTAACAAAATTTATCTAATTTTAGTATATGAGTTATCAGAGCAACAATGGACTTTAGGTGATAGTCAATCTAAGATTGCTTTCACTTTAGAAAGATCAAGTTTAAGTCCAGTAGTGGATATAATAAAGCCTAAAAAGATTGCCTCAACTTGCAAAAAGAAATATTTTTTTTAAATTAATGTATAATTTATCTTGTCTAAGAAGTTTAAAGACTTTTTGTAGGTGTTGTAGATATTCATTTTTACTTGGACTAAAAATCAAAATATCATCAAAATATACCACCAAAAATTTACCTATATATGGTTTAAGAATAGTATTCATTAATCTCATAAATGTGCTAGGAGCATTTGAAAGTCCAAAGGGCATGACAAGCCATTCATAAAGTCCATCGTGGGTCTTAAAGCCATTTTCCACTCATCTTGATCTAATAATTTGATGATATCCACTTTTAGATCAATCTTTAAAAAAATTTCTCGAGATTAAATCTAACATATCATCTAATCGGGAATAGAAATCTATATTTGATAGTAATTTTATTTATTGCTCACTATCAACACACACATTCACCATGTTCCATCTTTCTTGGAGTTAATAATCGGGATTGTCGGGGTTAAGACTCTCTTGAATAAAACTATTTTTTAATAATTCTTCAACTTGTCTTTTAATCTCAACATGCTCAGTAGGGTTCATCCTATAATGTAGAAGATTAGAAAGTAGAACCGAGTAAGAACTCAATAGCATGTTGAATGTCTCTTAGAGGAGGTAGCTTATCAGGAAGTGCATCGGGTGCAATATCTTTAGAATCAGAAAGAAGAAAAGAGACCACAACAAGTATGTGAGTCGCATTAGAGTATGGTATGATTTCTTTTACATGTAATATGTGAAGAAGAAATGGATCAGAAAATTTTTTAAAGCTCCAAAACCTATTATTTCTATCTTTGGGGTCAAAGGAGGAAAAGTAGATGTTTTAAAGTAAGAATTGAAATGATATTAGTTAATAATAGAATTTTCTATGATAATTAATTGAAGTTTGATTTTTCTTCAATAGGCTTAAGTTGCAAGTCGTTATTTTGTGGTGTTATGGAGGGTATTTTTTCTACTAACTTTATTGGTAGGAATTTAAATAGTCTTATTATTATGTTTAAAAATATAAGTATTTTCCTACCATAATGAATAACATTCATATCATATAGCCAAGGTCGCCCTAAGAGAATATGAGCAATGTCCATAGGAGAACATCACACCAAATTTGATCTTCATAGCTTCCAATTTTAATAGAACTAAACACCGATTGGTGATGGGAAGAGATGTATGATTTACCCTAACATGAAATGTTCGTGGTGAGGTTCTAGGTTGGTTCGAAGGTGTGTGTCAAATGACATTCATGGTACCTCCATCTATAACTAACCTACATCTCTTTTCATTACACAAAACATACATGCTAAAATGTTCTTTCTCCTCCAATCCTCATTTTATTAAGAAGACATCTCATCACATTAACATGAGGGTCATAATTCCAATTTCTTCATCGGGGTGTCATCATAAACTTCTTCTAGATTATCATCTATTGGATTTTCAACTTCTTCTAAAAATAAGATTTGAGATTTACATTGATTTTGCATATGACCTTTTATGACATTTAAAATAATATTACTTCCCTAATGGGGAGCTCCCTTCAATTGAAGTTTTAGGCAAAGTGGGATTTGGATGGGTAACAATAGATCTATGGGATGAAATGGAAGACTTGACTTTAATTTAGAGAGAGGTAGATTTCTTTTGTTGTTCAACCAATAATGCATAATGAAATGCTTCCTCTAAAGATTGTGGATCAAATAATTCAACTTCATTTCTAATGTCCCCTAAGTCCAATAACAAATTTATTAATTGCCAATCATTATCACAACGTTCTAGAAACTAAATCTTCAAAAGTATTCAAGTATTTAGTTACAAGATAATTATCTTGTCTCAAAGTTAATAATTGACTATGCAGCTTCTTATCATGATGCCTAGGATAGTACTTTGCTTTTAACATTTCTTTCATTTCTATCCAAGTGATGTTTGTCCTTCCTAATCTTTGTTCTTTAGCTAAAGTATTTGTCTAATAAATTTTAGCATGCCCTATCAATTTCATTTTAGCAAAAGTAACCCTTGGTAATCATCCATTTTATACTAATCAAAGAAGTCATCCATTTGAACTAATAGAAATTTATTTGGGTCAATGTATACCATCATAAGTTGGGCTTCTACTTTAACTCTTGAGATGGATCATTAGAGTCTTCTATAGTCTAAAATAATTTTCTCCCTTCCACCATTTCTAACAATTGATGGTCTTCTAAGTGGTTGATTTTTTCTATGGTTTGATATGAATCTTCTTCATCTATCCCTATTGTACACGAGGTATTAGAGAAGTTGGTACTCTATTATTTTGTAGATATAAAAGAGTTTTGCATGTTAAGTTCTTGCATTTGATTCATACTTTCTTCAAATATTTGTTGAGTTTTTAATTCATTGTCTTGGATCCTAAGATCTAAGGCATCAACTAATCTAATCAAATTTTCAACTTGATCTTGAGAGATAGATTTTGGTGCCATGAGATTTTTTTTAAAGGAAAAAAAAGATATATGAAAAGGGACCAATGAAAAAATGAAAAAAAATAAGTATAATATAATTGTGCAATCAAAGTAAAATTTTAGGCTAAGAGAACATCTAGGTGAGGAAGGGGGTACAAGACCACTTAAATCCCAAGCTCTCCTTAGATAGTTTAGATCTTTTTGATAAAGTTCTATTTAGATTCCAAAATGGTTTTATATTATTATATATTATATATTTTTTAATGCAATGAAAAAAATGCTCAAATTTATCTTTTTTTTCTTAAGAAAGTTATCATAAGTTAATCAAAGAAACTTCTAAAACCATAAATAATAACAAAGATAATAAAGCAAGTAATTAGATTTTGATTTGCATTGTTGTTTTTAGGAAGCATTACCTCACTAAGGTCTCTCTTTTTTTTTCTTTTTTAGGGGTGCAAGTTCACATAATTGAAAATGACTAAAATATATAATAAGCTTACTAATTAAAATTTTATATCACCATAAACTTACAAGAAATATATATATTTTCCTACTAATATATATTTAAACTATCATAAAATTAATTAATCTCAAAGAAAAACTCAAGTTTGAAGACAAGTCCAACACTTGAGATGCTCCCTTTGTTGAAGCAAACTTTTGACCAAATTTTTCTTCCGTGTCTCTCGACCAAATTTGATGGAGGTGGGCATTTCTTTTGATGAGATTGAGAGAACGGGGTATTGGAGGTGAAGAAGATATGTTGGATAACTAGCACTCCCACCAAGGATTGCCAAGGTTTTGGCCACCAAGCTCTCAAACCAAAAGAATAACTCAATTTATAATTTCTAAAAGATCTCCTTCATTCTAGTAAGAGGGCTATTTATAGCCATTACAAGCATCTTTCAAAAGAAAAGAATTCAAAACATGGAGGAAAAGGGTGGCCACATTAATGTGAAGCATTAAATTGCCTCATTATTTTATGCCATCCACCCATTTCACATGCTATTATTTTATGTGGATTCAACCACACATGTCATGCTTTAATTTTAAATAAAATTTCAAACATGGAGTTTCTAGAAGAAAATTAAAAATTACATAAATAAAAGATGAAATCATAAAATGGGCCTTAGATTAACTAAGCCTTCTTCTTTCTTGAATTTTCTTGGGCTTTAGCTTTAGATCTTGTAAATGGACCTTGAGCTCTAATTTTAGATCCTCATGATGTTCTACAATGGTCATGAAGAAAAGTTTCAACTACTCACTTTCAATGTCTTTATCATATTAAAGTTGATCATATAAACTTCTAGATCTAAAAAAAAGTAAAAGTAAAAAATATAAATTAAGTTTAAAATAGTCTAAATCTTGTGTTTTTATTGGGCTTTTGTCTATACTCTTGTAGTTAAGCCTATTCTTTAGTCTCTTCCTTGTGTTTTAGCATAGGTTCTTATATTTGGACTTTTAATATGATTTTTTTATTCATATGATCTTTATTTTTCTTACCAATCAATATGATTTTCTATAAATATCAATTGAAGCTTGGTTCTTCTATTAATAGTGGGTTTTGGTTGAAGATTAATGATGACTTGTGAGGCATTAAAGAAGGATTCTTTTTGTAAGCTTAACAAGTAGAAGTTTGATGTTTTTGTTATTATATTTTAAAATATAAGAAATTTTTCTTCAATGATGGATCATACTTGAATCAATAACCAAGGTCGCCATAATAGTATGTGAGTAGGGTTCATGGGGAAGATAACACATCATATATGATCTCCAATCTTTATAGGAACTAAACACCAACTAATGATAGAAAGAAAGGTATGGTTGATTCAACTATTATAAAATGGTTCTAGTTGATGGTTAGTTTTTAAGTTTTTTTAGTAAACAAATGGGTTGAGATAACACTCATTGTACTTCCCCAATTTATCACTAATTTACATATTTTCTTATTGCACATATCATACATATTAAAAAAAATTTATTTTTTCTATAATCCTCAGTCCCAATTTTGGATATAGTCAAAGATATAATCACATTGATTAGAGGGTAATTAGTAAATTCTAGATTCATATCAGAAAGGAGTATCATCATAAAATTCTTCTACATTGTCATCCATGAGAACTTAGTTTCTTCACAAAAAAAAAGTATTTGGTTATACATTGATTTTGCATATGGCACTTCATGTGATATTTTTAATAAATTATTTCGTAGTATTCTTAGCATTCCTATTAGTAAGAGTTTTGGAAAAAAATATAAGTGGGGTGGATCAAGTAGTGGAGCTATGAGCTAAAGTGAAGGAGTTTTGCCCTTTCAATTTTGAAAGAGAAGCATATTTATTTAGATTTCTACCAACAAAGTATAATGAAAACTTCTTTTAGGGTTTGAGGATTAAATAATTAACTTTATTTTTAGTGTTCATCTTAAGTTCAAAGACAAATTTATTATCTAGTTGTTAATCTTTATTAACACAATCAGTTCTAATAATTGAATCTTCAAAAATATTTAAATATTTAATTACAAGGAGATACCTTACTTTAAATTCAATAATTATTCATATAATTTTAGGATAGTATTTGATTCTTAACATCTACATGATTTTGACCCAAGTGAGAGTGGTCCATCTTTGGCCAAGGTATTAGTCAAATAAATCTTGACATGCCCAATCAATTCCATTTTGAGAAATCTAACTCTCCAGTAATTAACTATCTTATACTAGTAAAAAAGCATCTATTAGGACTAACAAATTTAAGAATTAATTGGGGTTGTGGGTGTCATCATAAGTGAGAGCTAGAACTTTAACTCTTATAAAGGGATCATTAAAATTATCAATACTCCAAAGAGGGTGGTCTTTAACCTCCATGCTTAAAATTAGGCTGTCTTCTATGATATTGTTCTTTTATGTACTTTAAGTAGGATTTATCATCTCTGAATGATATAGTATGATTTTAAGTAGAAAGAGGGGTAATATTTCTAAGTTTTTGTAGATGGTTAATGATAACTTGCATTTGAGCTTTCAGTTCTTATATATATGCTTTAATTAATTTAAATTGCTCTTTATTCTTAATGTCATTTTTTTTAATCTTGAGATTTAATGAATCAACCATCCAAATCAAGTTTTTAATCTAGTCTTGAGAAGTTAATTTTGGTGCCATGATATAATTTTTTTAATGGAGAAAGAGATAAGAGAAAAAAATGGTTATAGATGAGCAAGAGAAAGTCAAAATATATATGCAAAAATAAAGTGAATTTTAAGATAAAAAAAAACTTCTAAGTGAGAAGGGGCATAAAGACTTCTTATGTCCCATGCTCTTCTTAGGCAAATAAAATTTTATGATAAAATTTATTTTATCTTTAAATCCACTAAGTCTTATACACATTTATTATTATGCTTGAATTACTAAATGAAGATAAAAAATATGCTTAAATTTACAAGCCTCAAGCCCTTAAGATTGAAAATATTTTTAAGTCTTAGCAAAGAATCAATTAACTTTTCCATAAATAGTTAACATAAAGAAGTAAAGCAAGTTATTTAAAAGTTTGATTGCATCAATGAAATTATTATTTTTAAGTGGAGCACTCTCTTACTAAGATTTTCAGTCAATATAAAGTCTTATGATAGGTTCACATAAGGGATATTAGCTATAGATTATATGGTGGAGCTCAATAATATGATTTTATTCTTGCACATTAGATTTGCAAGAAATATATCAAATATTCAAGCTTCAAATATGAAATAAATATACTACAAAAGGACTTACTAACCTCAAAATTAGTGGACTGACTCATAAGCATATGGATGCAATTTTACCATAAAAAATTTCACTAATTGAAAAAAGTTTTAACTAAAAACTATATATTTTTTTCTTAAAATTTTATTTTAATACAAAATATTATAGTGGTGAGTAGCCTTTGGTGAAATTAAATATTAGAAAAAAAAAATTTCTTTAATTTAATATCCAATCTAGATTTAGAGTCTTTTGTGGGATGGTGAGATGATTATAATGGTATAACAGTGGGCACACCAAGACTAGTGTAAATTAGGCTAGTTTTGGCTAATTTAAAAGATCTCTTTAGAAAATAAATTTAAGGTGGATAAGTATCTTAAAATGATTATGGGCGATTAGCTTATAATATGTGCTAATGTTTTAAAGTAGATGATTAGAATTAGTGCAATTTCTATAGATTCCTAAGGATAATGAATAAGGCTAGGCCTTAACCTTTCCTATTTTAGCTTAAAATTTTACGTGAAATTTTGGAGGGGATGTGAGGTTTGGGATAGATAATTGATAGATAATGACTGATTTAGGAGGATGCTTAAGATGCGGAAGAAGGTGTAAAAGAGTTAAGAACAAGATACTAAAAATGTTAAAAAAAAAGTAAATATAAAACAAAAAAAAAACATAATGATGTTATCTCAGAAAAAAGGGGTAAACTTGAGCCACCAAGTTTCAAGCAAAGAAAAGAGCAATACTTAACTCGAAAATTTCATTCCAACACTAAAGTTATAAAGCATTTTAGTCCATATTGATAGGAACTACAAGCTTTAGAACTAAAATTTTTGAAGGAAAAATGGAGAAAAAAGGGACAAAGAAAATAGATTGGTGGCTACTTATAAAGGAGTTTTAACTACTCATTTTTAATGCCTCCTTCCTATCAAGATCGATCATATGTGTTTCAATATGAGATTAAAAAATACTAAAAAAATTAAAATTACAATTACCTTCAAAATATTTTAAATCTTAGCCATTTTATTGGGTTGTTATTTGTGGTCTTATAGTAGGGTACGTTCTTTGGTCTCTTACTTGGGTTCTAGCCTTGGTTATTATATTTGGACTTTTAATATGATTTTCTTTATCTACATTATATTTATTTCATTTATCTACATGATGTGCTACATTAGAAAGTACTATTTATAATAAGTTTTTGGTTTGATTTTCGACTTGTTCCAACGAATCACTGGAATATTTATTGGCTCATTTTAGTGGTCACTATTTTAACAATAACCTCAAGATCACTAACCAACTTACTCACCTCACCGAGCTTAATATTAAACTTTTTAAATGGAGGTAATTAGAAAAAAGAATTTTTTTATCTCCAATTATCACTAACTTTTTTCTTTTGGAATTTATTGAGAATATTACCAATAAGAGATTTATTATGATGATTATCAACAATCCATCTTGATTTGAAAAGAAGAAGGTTGTAGAGTATAATAGATGAAAAAGATGGGTAAATGATCCAACCTTCAAATGACTAGCATCAAGCCCTTATTTATAAATTTACTATGGTGGTGGCATGTACAAAAAATAAAATTAATGTTATTAATGATTTCATATCACATTAATAGAAATTCTATAAAGATATAAAATAATTAGGGAACTAGATGTACACTTAAATATCACCTAAATTGGATTAAGATTATGTTGGCTTAGCTTAGAGGATCACTTTCAAGGCTAGCTAGTTGAGTTAGAGTGATATATATTAAATCTAGTAAGATCTGGTTGAACTTATCTTTGAGCTCAAGCTGATTAAGACAACCCATTCTAACATACATGGCCTAGGGTCAACTAGAAGCATTTATGTATTACATTCAAGAAAATCACTCATGATCACAAAGGCGATTCATCCAAGCACTAAATTGAATCATCAATAGTAGATAGATTTAAGTGAAGTTAGCAAGTGACATCATATGAATTAGATCTCTACTAAGTAATCAGTAGATACTATCTATGCATTTTTTTACACACCTTACATATTTTACAACAAGCACTGTTTAAGCTTTTGTTATCTATTTTCTTACTTATGTAACTCAAATATGACCTTTCATATAACATTATGTCTTGATCATGATTATAAATAAAGGATAAGACGGTAAGTCAAACAAATCAAATCACTTTTGGTCCATGTCTTATACTTTTTATAATCTAGTAAAAATCTCAAAAGCATCTTCCTCTAGATTTTTTTACTCTAAAGTCTTTCTATTTCTTAGCCATTATTTGCTAAGATTTTGGTGTTACAAACAAATGAATATCCAAAATAAGGGCCCTTGTCTATTAAGAATAAAAATTAAGAGTCAACTAATCATACATGTAACCAACTATTTTTTTTTTTTGGTAATTATGTTATCATTGTGATATATAACTTATGGATAATATAAGAATTTACAAAAATGTTTTGCTTATTTGTTCTTAATTGTGAAATCAAGATGCATGTAATTTAATATTTTCAAGTGCACATCATGTATTATAAAACTAAATTAAATTATATCATTATAAAAAAAAATTTATTCCTTAGTTTATTAGAATTGAATGAGAATTTGACACTTAATAGGACACAATAGAGGAGAAGGATTCATGTAGCTGACCACACTTAGTGGGATAATGTCTTCTTCTTGTTGTTGTATTATAAAAATATTATTAAAAATATTCAAATATGAACCAAATTTGTTATTCTTTAATTCTTTATAAGCCTCAACTAGTGGGATAATGGTATAAAATTAATTAAGAGGTTTCAATAAAAATTAAACAACTAAATTTAGTTTTTTTAGTAATAGAAGCTTGAAAATGAAAAAAAAAAATTATAAGTGTTTCATAATTATTAAGAATAAAAATACATATAAAGAAATAAGATCGACCAGAGGAGAATGGCTAGCTTTATCATACCCTTATTTATTACTTTTTTTCCTTCTTATTATGAAATCATTTAATTATGTGAAATACTAGAAATTGTAGTACATACTAGGCAATAAATATGTTTATCATGTATGTAAGATGTAATAAAAAAAGAATATTATCTTCAAATAATTGAATATATTATGTTATAAGGAGAAACCTTGATGCATTAAATGAAGAAATATTTGATAAATAAACACATTCAATGCCAAACATTGAAGTGCATCTAAAATTGCTTAAAGTAAGAGAAAAAATTTTACATTTATTCAAATAAATACTTTAAACATCATTAATATATTATATATAAGAAAAATAAACACTATTTTAGTTCAAGAGTTTAGAGTTAAATGACAATCATATGGTATTACCTATCTCCAAAATGGGAGATCTAGCATCTTACAGAAAAATGAAAATATGTTTTTTGAGAGAGATTTTGTTTAACTATCTTGCGATGGGACAAATTTATTAATTAAGTTATACCCTATAGCTATAAAAGATGTAATATTGGTGATTGTTGATCTCATTTTTAGAGTGAGCTCTCAACCCCTCCATCTTAGACATAGGGCTCCTCTAATTTTAAGAGTTCCTTAATCACATCTAGTGATTAGGACACCCAACCCAGAGACTGAGATTAAGAATAGGGGTTCCAAATCATATAGCTTGAACCACATTCCTCACCTTCCTTTCTTCAAGTCAAACTCTAAAATCAATTTTACTTGATTTTCTCCAACCTCAAATCAATGCCACATGATTGAAATCCATGTTTGAAATCCATGATTGAAACCCATGATTGAAATTTCAAATTCCAAATTTTTCTTAAGTCCTTAATTCTCTCTTAAGGACTTAGCCTAAATCATGATCTAACCAATTCAAACTCATGAAATTTTCTCATAACTCATTTATATTCTTATTTATATTCATATATATAAATGACATATAAATATAAATCAATCAAATAAAATTCAAATCCACAACTCCAAAATTTCCTAAGTCCTTTAAATTTCTTCTTAAAGACTTAGCCTAGATCATGAGTAAATCACTTCAAATCCTTGAAATTTTCTCATAATCCATTTATATTCTCATTTATATTCACATATATAAATGAAATATAAATTCAAACAATCAAAACCACTTTCAAAAATGAAACCCAAATCCATTCGAAATCCAACCTAAGCCTTTCAAGTCAAAATCTTGAACTTAGCCAAATCAACTTCAAATCAAGCCAAACTCTTAATTTTTATTCATGATTCAATCAATCCTATAATCATGAATCCAAATATAAATACAAACTTCAATCACTAAATCAAAACCCAAATCGAAAATCAAACCCAAATCCATTCATGTTCTGCCTTTGAATATAAAATTGTCAAATGAAGCAAAACTCATTTGACTTCAAACCACTTGCAAATGGATTTATATTTCAATCAAAAGTCCATATATACAAGTTCAATCAAACTTAAATCAAGCTTTGACCAAGCCATTTGACCCACTTAGGCTCACTTGACCCAAAGTGACCTAAAGTACCCTTATGAGCCAAATTCTAATCCTAACCAAATTGGATTGAATCAAACTCACCTATGCCTCTCATCATGATCAACAATCATCATGGGATGATCAATCAACCAAATTGGGTCAAACTAAGTCAAACCTAAGGGTTGACCAAGTCAACACTTAGCTAAAATGAAACCCAACATAGCTAAAATCCACCATAGGCCAAATTGAATGAAATCCTTGATCTAAGTTCATTCATGAACTATGTTTGAACTTGACCAAGTCAACATTTGAGCCTAACCTAGCCCAATTGGGCACTTGACCAAGTTGACCCAACTTGACCAAAAAAGTCAAAATGTGTCAAAACTTGATCTAAGCCAAATTGATTGAAACTAATGGGTCAAGTTCATTCCAAATCACTTGTTGAACTTGACTAAAGCCTCAATTGGCCAACTAGACCTAACCTAGCCCAATTGACCTTGAACCCAACTTGACCTAAAGGGTCATGTTGAGCCAAATTCAAACTTAACCAAAATTGATTGGAAACAAAGATACCAATCTACTTCATATGATTAACCAAACCTAAACCTACCCATGACCTAGCTCAAATAGGTCAAATGGGTCAAATTGGTCAACTTGACCCATTTGACCTAAATGAAGTCATATGAGCCAAACTCAAAACCAAACCAAATTGAATCAAACCAAAGCCACCAAAACATTTCAAATGGTCATATAAACTTAACCCAACCCTTGGTTTGACCCAATTTGACCAATTGGTCAACTTGACCCAAGTTGACCCATTTTGACCTAAATGGGTCAACATGAGCCAAACCATATTTAATGAATTCCAAATTCAATAAAACTTGGCCAAACCCATTTTCTCAACATACCCAACATATCCAAATTCAAAAATCAGCCAAATCACCATTCTACCCCTAGGCCACAGAACAAATTTTGGTCAAATCCATGGGAAATTGGTCAAGCCTTCTTCATATCTACTTGATACCTTCCTAATAGGTCAAGTAGACCCTATGGAGAGTGGTGCACCAAACCCGATGGGTTTGGGTCAACCCAAATGGCCCCAAGGCCAAAATCGACCACATGGCTCAAATTGGCCATGTGCGAAACCTCCCTCCACTCAATTTGAAGTACATGGGAGGTTACCAACCCACTCCTTAGCTCAGACTGACCATGTGCCAACTCCTAACAGCTCAAATAGACCTTTCCATATTGATAATTGGATCAAAATGGCAAGCATGGATTCAGTAGTCTGATTGCCATAGGGGGAGATATACTCCCCCTAATTCACTTCAATTCACACATGCTCACTATCGATTGAGTGTTAGAGAGTGTTAGGAGTCCATCAGAGAGTGTTCCTAAGCCTCCTAGGAGGGATTTGAATCCTGCATTTCCCATCCTGAAAATAAAGTCCAAATTAAATTTCCAATATACTCAAACTCACCAAATTCACACACTCCATCGGAGGTCAAGTCAAGATTTCCCAACCTCTTTCCCAAGCTCCAAAGGCGGGGAGATCCACTTCAATCAAAACCAAGCTCACAAGGAGGAGGGTTGGTCCATAAAAATTACTCAACCTCAGCTAATTCTCACCACTGTCTCACTGCACAAAGCTCCTCCAAGGGAATCGAGCGTCGGTGAACACCTCCGGTGAAGTATGGCATTTTTCGATAACTAGACTTAAGGGGTCTTGATCTTTTGTGAAAGAAATTGTAATGGCATGAAGATTCAACTGTTGGATGTGATATACATTGCTTGATGATGGTGTGTGTTTTAGTCATCCCAAGCTCAATCGAAGCTCGATCTTCCTCTAGATCATGGATCCCCACATTCATGGAGCTTGTGGGTGGATCTCTAGTCGTCCATCCGCATGTTTTGGATGGACGATCGAGATCAAATGCACATTTTAAATTCCATTTATCATTTTAAAACTGCGGGGTTATTCATGGTTGTTCGATCTTTGATCGAACAATGGATGTAAAGATGAATCCCGTAGCTGCCATGCGCACGGTGATGGGATGTTTAAGTGATGGCTCAACGTGCGACGCATGGAAAGTGCACTGATCGCTGCCTCTGCATGTCATGCTGAGGATTAAGAGATTTAATTAGGTTTTAATTCATTCTAATTAATCCTCTAAGCTTCAAAAATCATATCTCCCTAAAGAAAAATTAGAAAAATATGAAGTAATTTCCACTGAAAGATAATTCAATCTAGAATATTCTAAAATTGGTTTTAATGGATTTTGAATTGTATCTTTCTCTAATTTTGGGTTTTAATGGAAATCTTAATTTGCTAATTGCTCCTTAAGTAATCCTTTGATTAATCTCAAACTTTTTGGTTATATTTTAAGGGATGACTTCTGCCTCCCCTAATTTTCTTGGGATTTATTGGTGGCTTAATTGGGAGAATTGCTAATTCATTTCCTAATTACCCCTTTCATGTAATTAAAGATAATTAAGGGCTTGATTAGTGTTTTAATCCTTTATTGAAGTTGATTAAGGTTTAATCCAATGAATAGGAGGCTTAGGGAATAATTTTGGGGTATTTCCCCTAAGCTATTCCCTAAACCCCTTTTCTTTCCTTAATCCTCTTTTAATTAAGGGTTAATTCATTAATTACCCTCTTAATTAATTTCTTAAAATTTCTAAAACTTTCCATAACTTAATTAATCTACTTTGGGTAGATGCTTAGGTGTTCAAGAGCCTAAGTTTAAGGAAATCAAAACTCAACTCATGTGTGAGGGGTGTTTTGAGATTACTTAAGCTAAACCCCTTTGCTTAATTAACCATTAATCATGAGCCAAATTACATTAGACCTATTTCTTCCTAGGTGCATTGCAAATTTTAATTCCTTGTGAGTTTTTATGTCATTCATTGGCTCATAATTATTTGGTTAACTATGCTAAGGTGGTGTAGATAAGGGTTAATTAACATGCTTAATTCATACCTTAACCTAATCAAAATATAAAATGAATCTAATCATCTAAAAATTAAACAAAAATATCAAACACATGTGGGAATGGGTTAGGAATAGCAAACTAAATTCACATTTTTAAAATTAAATCAAATTCTAAATCAAACAAAAATCACATTGAATAAACATTGATTTACTTTAAGCTTCCTTATTTCATAAGATTGTCTTTAGGATGTAATTAAAGTGAATGTGTTTACATGCTTTCATTGCTTTAGTTCTTTCCCAACATGCTAAATATGTGTTTCATATGGTTTTATGCATCCCTATTTTTTAAAATCAAATTTAAAATGAAGATATTCCTTTATATCAAACTTGCATGATTTGGCTTAAGTTAGAAATATGATTGGCTATTATCACTACTAAACCCAAATTATTTTCAAAATATATGAATCAATTATTAAAACTGGAAGTGTGTTACTTATGCTTTACTTATAATCTTGCATGTGATGAAAATATAAAGATATGTATAGTAGTCTTTCCTTCTCTTTATATTTAACATAGTTTTGAATAAGGATTTGGTAAAGTGTATAGCTCATTTGAAAAGAGCACACCACTTGTTTGAATCCATTCTTATTCATTGCTATGTTATCAAATCAGGAAGGACATCCACACTTACATATATAAACTAAATAAACAAACCAAACAAATAGAAAATGAACTATGCATCTTTCTTTTTTCCATTTACTTCTTTTGTACATATGCTTGTATTTATGGAAAATGGTATATTTGTCTGGACAATCTCGGGGTTGCAAGGCTTTAAGTAGCCCCAAGTAGGTCTTGTACCTTAGACCCCTGGTGCTAACAATGGTTTTGTACTCACTTATGCCTTTTATACATTCATGTGTGCATGTGAAAATTAGATAAGAAACCTTTTTCTACTTAATGAAAATCATGCATCATAAACTTTCAAATTCTCTTAAAGGAATTGCTTAGAATGCATCATAAAGTGTGTTAAAAATTCCCATTTGGTATGTATAGATATGCATAGGATCAATTCATATGCATGTTATACATGTTGGGAAAGAAATGAAGTAATGTGTGTTTTGTGAATTTAGTTCATTTTATTTAATCATAAAATGCCTTTCTTTTTGAATAGGTTTGTTTAGAGTTTATCTAAACTTAGGATTAAGTGAAACACTTAATTAAAACATTCACTAAACAAAAGTAAACTTGAATTCACTTTAAAAATTACTTAGCTTAGGGAAGGTAAGTGAAGTTCACTTCTCTTTCCCTCTCCTTATAACTTAGTAATTAATTGTAGGATTCACTTGAAACTAATCAAAATACAAAATAAAATCAACCCAAAATAATTAAATCACTTAAATAAAACTCTCCTCTAAGTTGAACATGCTTCACACTTAGAAAACTCTAACTAAAAGCTATTTTTAAACATACCACATAAACAACTAAAGCACACATATTAGGCTAAGTCACCACTTCTAGCTTTAGGTTAGGGCGGTGCATGATTTGATACTTATTTTTGTTTTATGATATATGTTTTAGACTGGATGTTAGGGTGTATGCTCATAGAATGAGTGGTAGGGCGCTCTTAGTCTAACCATTATTTTGTAGGAGATTGTGCTTAAGGGCATATCATAAATAAAATATAAATACTTTTGCATGTGCTTTTACCCTAAGCATAATCCATAGGCGTGGACTTAGTCATCCATGTGTGTGATAAGTCCAATATACATGCTTGGGATTTATGTGGTTTGTTTAGCTAATCTCTATTTTGCGTGTTGTTAGTTGATTTTTTTTTGTTTCATGTAATTTTGCAATTAGGATTTTGGAATGATTGTTATGGGGATTAGGATGAGCATTGGTCATAAGATCTCATCTTATGCACCATGTGAAGCCTTTAGCATCCAACTTCCAACCATCAAAAGAAGGAACCAAAGAAGAAGAAGAAGAAGAATGAAGAAGAAAGAAAATTTGAAGACCCTCATAACAATGAATTCCTTGCTAATTATATTTAATTCATTTGTAATCCAAGTTGTATAAGGGTAGAGCATGGCTACCCAATTTATTTTTCAGGTTTGTGCGGTGGTGCCTGACCACAACGGCCTCTTATTCTTTTGTGATTAGCTTTATAAATTAATTAATGATTTATTTAGCTTGTGCATTAAGTGGCATGCTTTTCTTAGTTTATTCCCTACTTTATGTATGGCCTGGATGATGATTAGGCTCTTAGGGAAAAATAAATATTTTCCCAAACTTAACAACTCAAAATTAAAATAAAAAATTTATAACCTCACTTAAAGCTTGGGCTTAAAATCAAGATAAAAGAATTAGTAATCCCTTTAGCTAGATGAGTACTTATTTTGTAACATCATGCATAAATGTATATTATTTTTACTCTTGATTGGAGGGCTTCCACCATTGAAACTTGGCTTGACCTTTGAGCCATGGTGGAAAACACACCTCCTCCCTTCTAATTTTGGCCAATAATCTCATTTCTCATGCATTAGGCATATGAATCCTATTAGCTCGAGTCAAAATGATTGTCCAAAAATGGAAATAAAATGAAAGTTGAATTGCATTAGATTTAGGTCATTTGAAGCATACTTACATGATCTAGTCTCTTTAGTGAGTTTAAGGACTTAGTCTCTTTAAATAAATAATAGCTATCTTGCATAAAGCATATGAATTTCTACATGAATTTAAAATCATAGGAGTTAGTTGGCCACCCAGTGGTTGTAAGTCCAAGTTGGGTGGTTTGTCCTCTCTTGTGGAGGCAAACCAAATACCCATTTTGCCTTAGATTTAGGTGCTTTTGACTCGCCAAAGCTCCCTAGATTTAGGTTTGAGGTCACTTCTTTGTGGGCCATAAGCATAAATCCTCACCTCTTAGGCATTTTATAATCTTGTGTTATGGAATCATAAGCTAAAATTCTAATGAAAATTCAACTCAAACAAACTAATTCAATTTCAAAATATAAAGCCCAACCATAGGTAGTTTGAGATGCTTTCTAGGCATATCCTAAGCATCCCCTACTTATCTTCATTTGGATTGACTCCCTCTCTTTGATCCCATTTGATCTTTCAAAATAAACCAATTGATTGATAGTCCTACCTGAAATCTTTGGAGATCATTTATCTTAATCGAGTTTTCCGAGGAATCTCCATTCCTTAGATGTAATTAACTATGGGGCTTGCCCCTAGGAACTTAATGAACCCAGTTTAAAATAAACCCTGATTTACTTTTCCATGTAAAGTAGGGGAAGAATCTCTGGTACACTTTGAAGACCCAACGTCCTTAGGAGTCCTTATTGAGGTGATTAGGTCTATTAAAGGGTAGTGACTTCTATCTCCCGAGATAGGACACTATTCCTTGATGATGTATCCGATCACTTGAATAAGTACATCTGCGAATCTATATGGCATCCCAAAAAGATGAATTTTTATATTCTTGCCTGTTCACCCACAGATGGAAGGCGACAATATAGAAATTTTTCACCGTAGATTTTTCTAGCGACTCCGTTGGGGATGATTCCTCTCTCTATCTTTGGTAAATGATCATTATCTCTAAGTATCGATAGTGAGTTTGTACTTTTGCATAAATCCTAGACTATCTTTCTCTCCATTGACACTTAGCTTATTTCATTCTTTAGTTAAGCTAGACAACATCTTTAGGTTTTAGGACCTCACCTCGTGTTGGTCTTAAAACTACCATTGGGTTCTCCAATGGGTAAAATAAAATTCTAATATCAAAAACTTCCTCCTTACCATTTTTATGGTAAGGAAGGGTTCATCTCAAAAATCAAAAGAAAATAATTCCTTCATAGAAGTCTCATTTTTCAAAAAGCACTTTTTCAAAATGCACTTAATAAAATATTTTTAAAATTTTCCTAAATCATCTTCATCTAGCAATCTTTATGATTGTCATGTGTGAAGATCATCTTTACAAAAGTAAAATTCCAACAATTATATTTTCAAAAGCACAAAATTTGAAGATGGGCCTTTCCTTTTAGTACATCCAAATGTGTTGAATGGATATTACTTCTTCAAGAAAAAAATAATAATTTTGAACTTCCACCTAACACATTCCACATAGGTTAGGTTGAGATTTTTAAATTTTTTTAAAAAGTGCATATGAAACCTTTCCATTCAATATACCCACACTTATTGAATGGAAGTTTCATTTCTAAATAAAACTAAATTTTTCAAAAAGCACATATGAACCTTCCATTCAATATACCCACACTTATTGAATGGAAGTTTCATTTCCAAATAAAACTAATTTTTTCAAAAACGTGCATATGAAATCTTTCCATTCAATATACCCACACTTATTGAATGGAAGTTTCATTTCCAAATAAAACTAAATTTTTCAAAAAGCACATATGAAACCTTTCCATTCAATATACCCACACTTATTGAATGGAAGTTTCATTTCCAAATAAAACTAAATTTTTTGAAAAGCACATATGAACCTTTCCATTCAATATACCCACACCTATTGAATGAAAATTTCATTTCCAAATAAAACTAAATTTTTCAAAAGCATATATGAAACCTCTTCATTCAACATACCCAAATTTATTGAATGGAAGTCTTCATTTTCAATCAAAATAAACAATCAAACTTTCAAAAGCACATATGAAGCCTCTTCATTCAATATACCCAAATTTTTTGAATGGAAGTTTTTCATTTTCAATCAAAAATAAACTTTCAAAAAGCACACATGAAACCTCTTCATCCAACATACCCAAATTTTTTGAATGGAGGCTTTCCTTTTTCAAAATCAAAATAAATAATCAAGTTTTCAAACACATTTGGAACTTCACTCAGCATACTCAAATTTGCTAAAGTGAAGTCTCCAAATTCAAAATAAAAATTTTCAAAACACATTTTGAAATTTCATTTAGCATACTCAAATTTGCTAAATGGAATTTCCATTTCATGAATTTTCAAAACACATTGGAACTTCATCTTTAGCATACCCCATTTGCTAAAATGAAGTTTCCACTTTTCAAAACAAAAATTTGAAACACATTTTGGGAATTTCATTTTAGCATACCCAAATTTGCTAAAATGAAATCTCCATCTAAAACACATTGTAATTTCACTTTAGCATACCACATTTTCTAAAGTGAAGCTTCCATTCTCCAACATCCAAAACAAATGAAACACATTAGAATTTCCTTAGCATACTCAAATTTGCTAAGGATCCTATTTTTTGAAATAAAAAATAAATCAAAACAAAAAAGAAAATGCAATAGGATTTTCTTAGTATACCCAAATTTGCTAAGGATCCTATTTCCAAAAATCCAACAAAACACACTTGGGTTCTTCACTTAGCATGCCTAAATTTGCTAAGTGGGAATTCTAATTTTTAAAATCAAATAATAATTCATAAAAAGAAATAATTATTTTCAAACACCTCACTTAGCATTCCCAAATTTGTTAAGTAAAATTCCAAATCAAAAAGACAAAAATAGTTGACCCTTACTTTAACATACTCAAATTTGTTAAAGGAAAGGGTCCTCAAATCAAAATCTAAATTCAAACAAAAATGAACCTATGGAAGCATCATTCTAAAAATATTTGAATCCACTTTTCAACATACCCAAATTTGTTGAAATTGGATTCATATTCAAAATTCCTCTTTTCAATCAAAATTTTAAATCTTCTCAAATCCATTTGAACCCCACTTAACACTTTCAAGATGTTGGATATGGGTTCAAATTGTCAATTCAAATTCAAAAATCAATGAAAATAGAAATCTGATCTAAGCTCATTTCCTATATTGCAGATTCTCAGCATTAGTATAGCTACAGTTCAATTTTTTAGTCTTTGCAGTTTATCTAAAATGGCAGGCTCGTAGAAGTTTATATTCACTTTCCCTCAGGGCATGGATTTGTCCTTGGACCAGGCCAACTTCCCCTGATTGGATCTACCATATCCATTTGTGGATTTGAGGAGCAAGGATCACATGTGAGGACACTCCCCTCATTAGTGATTGCTGGCGTGAGCCGATCATCCAAATTGATTGACATCTCCTCCGAAGAGGAAAGCGGTGGCTTCCCACGGTATAGTACTAGCTGATTTTAGTGCACCTTGATTTCTTGTGTTGCCTGTGAGGGGTTAGCACCCTCTCATCGGTACCCTCTGGTAAGGCTCCTCTGATCTTAGGGATTGCCTCCCCTACTTTTGAGTATGGGTCTAGCTCTCACTCCTCTCATCCTACCAGAATATAATGAAGGAACAAAAATTGCATGATCAAGCAGTATCATAACAAGGGCAGGGAGAGATGGGCGCCTCGTTAGGTTGTTGAGAAGTTTCTGTTTGACTTCACCCGTTATGAAACCCGTTTCATCCTCTCTCTAGGTCAAACAGAGAGGATTCTATGAGGAATCTATGAGGATTAGTACATCACCTTCACTAGTGGTCTATGAGTTACTCGAGCGAGGAGGTCATATGTCGCCTCCAATTAGTTTTTTTGCGCTGGTTGAAAGCTTATGGGCGTTAGAGTGCTCAATTTGATCCTATCATCCCCGGTGTTGGGAAACATATTCATCGGAGAGGGCGAGAGGCCCATATATCATATTACTAGTAGGGAAGCGAAGGTTTTGTCTTGGCCAAGACTTCTACACTCGTAGATTTTCCAGCTTGGCGCGCTACCCACATCGACCATACAGATAGTATTCTTCTTACTGGGACCAGTCATCATAGGAAGATAGCTCTTGTTCATAGAGAGTCAGTGGTGTCTCCACCACACCACTCTACCCCGTCGCCATCATCACGTTCTAGCATCTTGGTCAAAGCCATGAAGGCCTCATTGAGAAGAGGACTCCTTGGTGATTCACTGGCTGAGGCCTATTCCATCCACCCTCGTGCAGGTGTGTACCTGACCTCTTACCCCAGTAATGGTGAGGAAGGAATGGCAACCTCGAAGCATCGTGGTCATTTCTTCACCACCACCGCCATAGCCTATGATGGATATTATAATCATTGCAGAGGAAGGTGACAGTTCAGTGCCTATGATGATAGATCCTCCCAAGAGCTTCACTCCCTTCAGAGATAGTGGTAGCCAGGAGCATAGCGAGTACATCCCTCATAGGATTGATTCTCCAGTAGCTTTCGAGGTCCGGTGCCTCTCAGTGCACGACAGTGATCACACCGGTCAACCAAAATCATTTGTTCCCATTTAGATTGATCATTCTCTTGAAGAGATAGTAGCAAATTATCTTGTAGAGAAGAAGGAGATTCTAGGGTATGATTGGTAAGATGAGGAGAAGGTCATCTTCGATCCCAATGAGGATGATTTGTTGGGAGACTCGGAGTGCAGATAGTTGATACACGGGGTTCCCTTCTCAGAGAGCAATAGGCTATGGAAGGTGATGATGCCAAGCAGGAAGACATAGCCCATTCGCATCAACACCTCCTAGCACAATTAAAATAGAAAGATGAAAAGATAGATAGGATGGCGAGGACTTATTGAGTAGTTTTGACTTTAGAAATAAGCAAGCTTCATCCTACATTGATGTCGAGAGTTAGTGCATGTCTTGGACCCAGCCAAGACCTTACCTCCCGTTGAGAAAAGTAGAACTAGCATGTATAGGAAGGTAGTGGAAAGTACCTCCATATAATAAAAAGACATAAAATCCATGGTTAAGCAGCAAGTGAAGGAAGTGTTGGCTTAAGCCCTGGGAGGATCATCAGGTCCAAAGAGTAGACCCTACCTAGAGGAATTTGATCTAATCTAATATCCCAAGGGTTTTGTGCCACCTTCCTTCAAAAGCTTTGATGGCAGTGAAAACTCGAGGCAGTACATTACACATTTTAGAGCCAGTTGCTACAACATCGGTGGCAGTGATGCTTTGCACTTCAGACTCTTTATCAGTAGCCTAGTGGGTATAGCATTCGACTAGTACGTTGAACTTCCCAATAGTCAGTGAAGACATTTGTTGAACTAGAGCAACTCTTCATCAAGAGGTTTGCTGGAGCTCAATAAAGAGTCATTGTGGGTGATCTCGTTGTAGCACAACAGCATCCAGGTGAATCCCTTGTTGATTACATTCTCTAAGTAACATGCCATTGAAATTCTTCTTAAAAATATTCATGGCTCGGTCGCCTTCATGCTTAAGGGTTTCACCACCAAAACCTTTGAGAAATTAATTAACAAGGTGGCTAGTCTACAAGGAGAGGCCAAACAGTTACCTTTTCAAGATCAATTGCCTAAGCAGAAGCCACAGAAGGTGTATGAAAAGAAGCCAGGGATAGTGTTTATGGTAGATAAGGGGAAGCAGCCAGCTAGAGATCAATCAGATAGACCATGACCTCAGCAGCCTCCACCTCCTTTACCATCACCAAGGTAGCCATACCGGCCTCCACCACAATAGCCTCTATGGCCTACACAGCTGCCTCCTCAGCCATACCATCAATAGTAGCGACACATGTACCCGCCATTAGGTAGCTATGGTCTACCTACTCTTTTAGATAAGCTTAACAAGCCTTATTCATTTAAGAGGGAGGTAATCAAGAAGATCTTTAAGAACCTCTTAAAGAAGCCTGATTTTCAACTACCCGAACCTAGGAGACCAGAGGAAGTAGGCAAAAGTTATGATCCAAACTTTTGCCCCTACCACCAAATGCTAGGTTATGTTTTGGAAGATTTCTTCACATTTAAGGACTAGCTTGAACATAGCTTCAAGACCGATGCTATAGTCATCTCGAAAGAATACCTTGTAGAACAACCTTTCAGTTTTATTAGGGTAATCCTTGGGGATACTTGTGATCTCTCCAAAACCAAAGAAGGCTAGGATATTTCTTTATCCAAAACCTCTAAGAAGATCATCCAAAAGATCAAGAAGCTTTCCTTACAGGTGCCTGAGTCAGCTCAAACCTCTAACATCAAGGAAGGTTTGCAAGTTGCCAATGTCAACTCAGGAAAGTTGGGAGCTTAGGTGAAGAGATGTGTTTGGGATATCCCAGGAGCAATACCGATCGAGTCTAGCCTCCAGCCTACAGTTGTAGCTTCCACACTAGTGACTTCTTCCACTTCAGCTAGCTCTTCTTCTTCCACTAGTAGATCTCTTGTATCAACAGATAAGGGCACCAAATCCCTTACCCCACTTACTTTACTTGACTTCTACTATGTACTGCCTTCAAAATCTAAGAAATTAATGAAGAAAGCTAATTTTAAGTATTGGAAAATCAAATGAAAACTTTTCTTAAGCTCTTAAAAAAAATTTATAGTTCACAAAATTAGTAAAATATGGATGATGAAATGAGGATAAAAATGATAACATTATCCATAGAAGTATAATTTTTTGGAAAAGTTAGTTGAAGTTTAGCACCTTTCTTTGCAATTGGATTTTGGTTGCATATTAGAGTTTATTTTATAAATGTTATAGTGTGTGCCTTCTTTATAAGTTATGTAGGAGTCCAATACTTTATTAAAAATATTCTCTTTTTTAAAATAAAAAATTTATTTTTTTTATAATTATGAATCTTTATAATAGTCATCTATTAGTAATAAAAAAGAGATATATAGTTAACCTAATTGACATGAAAAAGTTCTAGTGGGTTGGGATAATGTTCATTTACTTCTCATATATATATATATATATATATATATATATATATATATATATATATATATATATATATATATATATATATATATATAAATATATATATATATATATATATATATATATATATATATATATATATATATATATATATATATATATATATATATATATATATATATATATATATATATATATCATTACACACAATGGATATGCCAAAAATATATTAAGGTAAAGGTTATTTACAAACTAGAAAATTTCATTAGATGGTGAGATGCCATAATAAACTTTTTTTAAAGTCATCATCTTTAAGGTCCTTGATTTTCTTTAAGAACAACATTTAGAGTTTGCATTAGTTTTGCATGTGATCTTTTATGTCACACTTAAAATAAACTATTTCTCAAATGTTTTTAGAACTTCTTATAGTAAAATTTTTTGTTTTTATGAGTTGGGTTAGTAGGTGGAGTAAGTTTAATAGCATACTTGTGCAATGAAGTGGAAGATGCTTGGGTCCTAATCTAGAGAAGAAGAAAAAAATAGGCTTTACCAATAAAGTATAATAAAAACTTTCTTATAATATTTGAGAGTAAAATAATTCTATCTCATTCATGATGTTCATACTAAGTCCATTAATAAATTTAGAAATTATTGGCCAAATAATCATTAGAATAATAGAAATAGGTAAATATTTACAACATAAATTTGAATAAAAAGTTCTAATAGATAAAATTAAAATAAGCCAAACATATAAAATTTAACTACATTTAGCCCCTAGAAACTGAGTTCAAAACATGCTAAAAAAACTCATTACATAAGTTTTGTACATGAAAAGAAAAATAAGAAAAAAAATCTAGATAATTGCCTTTGCACACTCATTTTTCTTAGCCACCACTTCTTTTATCCTCTCTAAATTCTTGACAAAGTCCTTCAAAAAATAGTCCTAAATCCAAAAAAATTGTCCACATAAAACTAAGTTTTTAATTTAAAATCATCAATTCCTCTTAAAATTGGCTCCAAATCAAGATATTTTTAGTGAATTTGCAAAATCTATTATGGAAATGCCTAGCTTGATGTTGTGGTATTAATGTTTGGCATTATGACATTAACAAATAAAAAATTAGGCATTATAACACCAAGTGGCATGATGATGCAATTCTTTGACATTATGAAGCATGTGAAGGTGTCATAGTGTCCACTATACTAATTTTGAGATTGTAAGTGTCTAGAGAGTGGAATCAATATTGGTGTTATGGATCCAAAATTATGGTTGCTAGTCTAAGTACTCTTATAGTGTCTGACCGATTGCCAATTTCATTCCTTACCATTTTTTACTCTAGAAAATTCTCCAAGATGTCAAGTCGGGCATAAAATATCAATGCACTTAATGATCAATAATTGAAGACTAGTATGATGAAGTTCATAAAAATGTTAAAAATGATATAAAACTTACAAGTATCAAGTAAAAATTCATTTTATAAATAACCCTAAATTTAAATCTTCTCTCATTACCAATAATAATTAAAAAAAAGGCAAAGTATGTGTAGTATGGATTAAAATAGAATACCAACATGATTTAGCTATATTTTATGTTGCCAAAATTAAACACACAAAGATATTTCACAATTTATAAAGAATCAGACAACTCACTAACATAAAGCTCTTTCTTAATATCTTGACTCATTCTTATCACAAATGTTTACAAAAGTATAAGATAATTAAGTGACAAACAATCAAACTATAACAAATAAAATAAAGTGACAAATAGTTTTAGGAGAACATTTCAAATTTAAAAGATTGCTTCATCAAGTGACTTTTTGACATGTTGCATTTTTCCAGTAACATTTACATGAAATCACTTGGGTAAAAATAATTTTGATTCCATAATTATTATTTAAAGGGAAAAGATGAAGGAATATAATTGACTCAAATGGGTTATGTGATAATATAAATCTTATACTTAATGATTGTTAAATAAAATTTTTATTTTGATAGGCATTCAAATAAGTTTTAAAATTAAAATAGCTTTAAATTAAAATAGTTGCCTACATTGAGTCACAAAATGGTTATCTAATTAATTCTAGTATTGAAAGCAATTGCTTGTATTCATAATACTTTGAAACACATAAATAAGAAAAGGAGTGAATCATTGTCTAAAGAGATGTGGAACAAGGTGCCAATACAAAAAAAAAAGATCCAAGCAAGGAGAGCTGAAGCACAACATGGAGGTTAAATAACTAAAAGAAAGCTAAAGACATGTACTTAGGACTTTGTTATAATTTTATTTATGTGATCATCTGTCTTTTGTGTTAAATAAATAATGTAGTTATAATTCTAAAAACACAAAGTCTAATTTTACAAGTCATTAAGTTGATCTCAACCAAGGAGTACTCTATAAGATTTAGAGTTGATTCTTTAAGAAATTGGATCCTCAAACCCTACTAAAAATTGACATTTGCTCTATAATTTTTCTAAACAAATTCTTTAATAGAAATAGGGGTTTAGGGTTGTTTAATCCATCATAAAATTATTTTTATAAAGTCTTAATTATAACTAAAGCTGTCAAGTAGAGAAAGTTTTTTTTTTTTTGGAAACCTAATTGATTCCATTTCACTTTAAACTATCATAATTTTAAAAAAAAAATTATGGAAATTCTAGAATTCAAGTTGAAGGCTTTTCTTAATCTTCAATCATTTTTAGGCATTTTCTTTTGGAAAGTGCTAAAGAATTAAATCTAGATCTAAAATCAATCTATTTAGATTAGAGTTGACATAGTTAGGTAAATACCCTATTTCACCCATCAAATCCCCTTAGATTAAGGTCACTAGCTCTAGAATTATATTAAAAGTCTCTTCTAATATTTCAAAAAGATTTCACTAAAATTTGGGGCCCATATCATAAATTCATATACTATTGACTTATTCAACATTAATTACCTACTACAACATAATATAATACAATAACATCATCAATTTGGTGAAGCAAAATAAAATATATATAAATCATTTTGAGAAATCTTAACAGTAATAAAAATTAGTTCTAAAACATAAATAAGGTTTTAAATCATCAAAATGATGCAATCTAGATACATCAATAAACTACATCACTACTAATTGTAATATTTTGAGACATCAAAATATACTATTTGGATCATTATCAACCTAAAAACTACGGTGGGCTCCAAAATTCACCACACCTCTGACAATTGAATTAAGAGAGTTTGATTTAAGTGTATGTAATTTCAAGGAAGATGGAATAGTAGATCACTACCTAGAGATTTCATCCCATTTGGTGGACTTTAGATGGTTCTAGGTGTATGTAACCCATAGTTAATTACCCTCTCACAAGTGAGAGAGAACTTTTGATTAAGGCTTGTCAGATTTAATGAAGGCATAGTATAGAGATATATGGTAAATTTAGATTTATGAAATTCATCATTTCAACTTAAACCATGGAAGGATGATGTGCACATAGATCCCATGGTTGATAGTGGTGGTCCCTATACTTAGTAGCGACCCAACCCAAAAAAAGGATCCTTATCGAAATAATATTACACGTTGTCCAAGAAATCTTGTAGACTTGGGGTGGTGTTTATCAAGGAGACAATCTTAAGTCTACCACCGATGATTGTTTACCCTATCAAGTTCTATGATTCACAACTCAAAGGGCGAGCCATCAGCATACAAAGCACATCGATCATAATATAATGGCTTACTCCAAACCAGACAGAGGACTTGGTCATAAATCATCATCCTAAATTCTCAGCCAGAGACATGGACCACATCATTACTAGTAAGAGATTGATTGAGAGTGAACATAGTAGAACATTTGATTTGACATTGGCTCCTTTGTGAGCTAGAATTTTCTAAATTTGTCACCTTCGATAAATAATTACGGGAGGTGGATAGATTGAATTTTACGTTAAGCTTTTAATAATTGAATTTCATTTAAGCAGTTTTTAGATTGATACAAATTTGAGTTAATTTGATTTGAAATTAGAATCATATTTTGATGGAAGTATCCCCCTCTGAAATCACCATTCAACACGCCCATTATCAGGTAGATTGATCAATCAATATATTGAGAACTTTAGATCTTGTCAACTCTGTAGCTCCTAAGAGGATTAAATCTACTATGAATCGTAATCAACTTCTCAGATATTTCACTAATTTGAACTCATTATAATAGATTTTTTTAAGTTTTGTTAACCCGAGTCCTAAGACTAAACTGGGAAACAACCGCAAGATCCTCATTAATTTGAATTTAAGCATTTAGACAAATTGCCCATCTGTGTATTTAAGAATTACCTTAATTAACTCCTTTTGTTCGCTTATGCCAAATGTTGCGAATTTAGTGGCATAGAAAGCATTTTGATTTAGATTGTAATTTAAAACATTACTTGCACTTAGTTTACTTGTTGAATTTTTCAATATTCCTAACTTGAGTATGTTCAATTTAAATCACTTTTAATAATTTATATCAATTTTAGTGTTTATTGCTTTAGCCCTGCTCATGCTTATTTGCCAGCATTATGATCATCTCCATATTCATATAAGAGTTATTAAACTCAATTTAGATTCATCCTTAACTCGACATCAAGCTCCATATTTATTTGAAAATTAGACTTTAAATTTATTGTAGATCTATTATGAGTTTAGTATTAGTCTCCCAAAATTTTAAATAAAGCTTATTTAATTTTGAGGAATTTACAAGAATGTGAACTCACTTTATCAAGGAATTTATATTTGTTGTTCTGCTTCAGTTGAAGCCATAGAAGGTTATACTTGCAGAGAAAAGTATTATCTTATATAATTTTTACTTGTGATAATTACCCATATAATCATGTCGTCATATTTAATTTATACAAAGATGGGTCCCACGTTACTTCTTTCCATTTCTATAGATAGGGCTAATGGAGGGCCTTCCAATTCATATAGTTTGCTTAGGGTGCTTTGGATTTTGAAAGGGGAGAAAGATCTGATTACATTTCAAGTAAGTGTTTCATTCTTCCAAAGTTCCTTTAAGTATTTCCTTTGATTTAGTGTTTGTCATTTTTTTCTAATTTGAATTTAGCTTTAAGTTTGATTGCTTAACTTTCTTAAGATGGTTCTTTTTATTCTCCCATATTTTTTAAGTCAAAAGATTTGATAAAATTTTGCGATCATCCCTCACATAGGGCAGTGAATGTTTTGGCTTTCTTGGTATGCTCAATGAGAATGTAGTAGTGTCTTATAACAATTTCCATCTCGACGCCAATAACTTGATTGAGGCCTTTAAACCTAAAAAAGAAGACAAATGTAAGACAATATATATATATATATATATATATATATATATATATTAATCTTTTTTTTCTAAGTCGAATTCATTCAAAATTTTGGCGATTTTAGAGAGAAATATCTAACGATGCTTTACTCGAAATAATGAGCATGAGAGCGTTCTGATCATAAATATTTTCATCTCGTGGTCTCTAATGAGCATGACAAAGGTTCAAATGCAAAGAAACACAAGCATATACAACATCACACATTGATCACATGTTCTAACTCATTTTTCCTGTGGTGTGTAATGTTGAAAGAGATGGGGTTGATATGCCAAAACTAAGAGAGGAACTAATGACGAATCCTCTGCGATAGAAAGAAAAGGGAGAAGAATGGTAATGCCATAAACCGAGAGGAGTAATGCATGAAAGGAAACAATGGAAATGTGGAAAGGGCGATATAAAAAAATGAGTGATTAAGCCTAATGACAAGACCTCTGAAGAGATGAAAAGGAAATATAGAGCAGAGAAGAATAATGATGGTGTTGATCAGAAAGGGAAAAAATGGATTTTCATGGTGGAAAGAGGGAGAAAAAGGAATTTCAGATTGGTGAGGGTGAGGTAAAGAGGAGAAATTGAGAAGGTGAAGAAGTGAGGAAGAAGATGAATTTTTAATTTTTACTTTTGAGAGGGAAAGGGAGAAAATGAAGAAGAGAAGAAGAAGGAGGAAGAGGAAGAATAAGAAGGAAGAACTTGCCTTGTTGTTTTCGATTTTGATAGATGAGGGAAGAAAAAGAAACAATTTTGATTTCAGAGAAAGAAGGAAGAAGAGGAAGAAGAAAATGATTTGGAGAGAGGAGGAAACCGCTGAAGAGTGCATCAACAAAGGTATGAAGCTTCTGATTCTCCTCTGCAAGATGAAGGATTCTCGATTTTGATGCCAAGAGGGTCAAAGAGGGAAGTCAACAACAGAGTGAAACCGGAATGAAGGTCGGGTCAGTTAAGTGATTTACTGATTAGATTTTAGGTTTTAAAATTGATTTTAAATTAATTAATCGACTGAAGGATTATGACACGATTAAATAATCAATGTATATATTAATTTAAGGTTATTTTGATGTTGAACAATATTGCTTCAATTGGAGCCGTTTGGTTCAAGTGTCAATCAATTTCACCAAAATGTCCCTCAATTCATTCAATTTTCATGCAGACTTATTTGAATTGAGTGTGAACAGTCTTACTTGATAGATTTTGATATTTCAAAGCTAATGACTCGATCAATTTCATGAACAGAGATCATTTGTCTTACGTGTCATGGAGGAAATTCAAATAAACTTGATAGATTTTGATGTTTCAAAGCTAAATGGCTTCAACAGCTTTGCTGAAGATATCTTTCTTTTATGTCATTGAAGATTTGAATTTCCTCCAATCCTAGCTTCATGCTTGGTTGGATTTGTTAGAGTAATTGGTTTATTTATTTCGATGAAGGACTCCGCTAGAGAATTGGTTTATCCGTGCTTGGTCGGATTTGAAATTCTTTCTGTCTTAGCTTTAAGCTTGACGGACTTGATGAAGGACTGACCTGATTTGTCCATATCGACTTGTCGTGAAGTATGTGCCATGAATCATACCGCTCAGATTTGAAGGGTACATATAGATGACCCATTCTGCTTATATAGGTCAATGTTGAGTTATTAGTCAAGCAATGTGCTTTTAACCGAATAATCATGAAATTCTTTAGTTGGCCATCGCTTTGTATGAACTATGAAATTACTTCCATCATGTGCTTTATGCTTAATGACTTGATGAGGAGATTGGCTTTGATCTGTGCTTTGAGCTTGATCAGATCATTTGAGAATAGATTGTGATATCACCCTATGGATAATATATAGATTGATTTGAGGCAGCCCTACATTGAGAGTTCCTCAGATTGTCTTGATCTATCAATCAAGTAGAAAGATCTCTTGGATCTGGTTGCTTGTAATCACTAAGTTGATCTAGTTTTGAGATTGAACATCTATCATCATTGAATCATGAGCAGGGCTCTTTCACTATTTTTCTTACTTGTTGAGTGAGGAGAGCATCGAAACTCACCATATTGAGCTTTGAGTTCGACCTTTAGAACTCTTGACTTGACTTTGATGGGTGGTGATTTAGTTTGGACCAATGAACAGGGCTTTTCACTACCTTTTCGCAACTTGTTGAGTGAGGAGAGCGAAACTCACCATTTGTGGGCCTGTTGAGTTCAACCTTTAGAACCCATCCATGTCCTAGACTTCAGGATGTATAGGTTAATATTTTTCCAACTTAGTTGATTGAAGCCTCTAAGATTGGGAGTTCTTTTAACTTGATCTCCAACATTTGACGAATCTGGGAGAAAATTTTTCTTTATATTTATGGCTGTCTTTTCCTGAGTAGTAATAGATTATTTTTATTCCTGTAAGAACTTGCAACTTAACAGTGATTATTATGGATATATTCAGGGATTTCGATGTAAAGTTCAATGTCAACTCAATCAATATATTGAGATCTCGCCTTATAACATGCCAACTCAAATAAACTTAACATAAACTAAAAATGTCTCCTCTTGGTGGAATTCTAAAGCACATTTAGAAGAGCTTTCAAGATGAAATTAAGCAAATACATTAATATTTGAATTGATATGCTCTTAAGAGGGTTTTAACATGTAACATTGGTTTCCTCTATATATGTAAATCTAAAAATGCCCCATGTGTAATAGGAGAATTTTCATATTTTTTCATCTGAGAGTATATTTATTGGGATCTCATGACGCATGTCGACTAAATAGATATACTAAAAAATGCTCCTATCTTATAGGGGGATTTCTATTGTACCTCGAGAATGTATTTGTCATGTGTAATATTTTTCAGGTAACGATCATTAATTGGCGGCATTGGTCTTTCACCTTTTAAGTCAATGAGTTGGTATGCCCCTCCTTGGTACACTTTCTCAATGACAAAAGGGCCCTCCCAATTAAGCTCAAATTTTCCACCAAATTTTTGATCGGGGATAATTGGCCTTCTTAGCACCAGGACCAATTCACCTTTTTGTAATGTTTGAGGCTGCACCGTATGATCAAAAGCCCTGGACATCTTTGCTCGATAGTCTTCTAGATTTTGATGAGCTTGCAATCTAATTTCATCAAGCACGTTGAGTTCCTCCATCCTCAGATGAGCATTTTGATCTTCAGTTAGATTGTATTGGATGGCTACTCAAAGTGAAGGCAACTCAACTTCAAGCAGAAGAACTATTTCAGTTCCAAATACCAATGAATAAGGATGGCTTTAGTTGATGTCTTGTAGGTAGTTCGATACGCCCATAGTGCCTCTATTAGTTTGGCATGCCATTCTCTTTTATTTTTAGTGAGTATCTTTTTGAGCAGTTTGACCAACATCTTATTGAAGGCCTCCGCCAAACCATTTGCTCTTGAATTATATATTAAAGAGTATCACCAATCAATTTTGTGTCGATCAATGAATCTATAAATCTTTGTACTTTTGAAAGCTGTGTCATTATCAAAAATTATTCGGCGTAAAACTCTAAATCTATAGATCACATTTTACGTGAAGAAGTTGATCACTCAGTCAGCAGTAACTTCTTTAAATGAAGCAGCTCCAACCTACTTAGAGAAATAATCAGTTGATGCTAGGATGAAGTAGTGTCCAGCTGACGATGGCAAATCAATTAATCCAATTACATATGTACCCAGCATTCGAATGGCCAAGATGCTATTGTTGGGTGTAGTGGATTTGGAGGTTGATGGATTATATTTCCATGTACTTGACATTCATGACACTTCTTAGCATGATTGATACAATCTCTCCATAGATAATAATAGCCCATCCTTTTGATCTTTAGCCATCTTGGGACTGATGATGTGCACCACAAGTCCTTCATGAACTTCAACCATCACTTTGCTAGCTTCATCAGATGACATCATAGCCACATTTGTTCAAAGGATCAACGATATAAAGTGTTGATGAAGGAAGCGCAACATTCTCTTCTTGATTTAAGCTGCTAGTGATTTATTACTTGGTAATTTGCCTTCTTTAAAGTAGTCGATGAAGGGTTGCCTCTAATCATGTGGCTTTTCTATAATAAAAGTTTCACACTACTTTTTTGAGGTAACATCATTCTTAACTCTTCTTGGTATAATTCCTTGTTAATTTTGGGGAGTATGAGGAGCAACTTGAGTCACATCCTGCTATGTCGAATTTGATAACCCATCTATCTACGGGGATTGATACTTTATTAGCTCTAGAACTCATCAAGTAAATATGTCGATCATGACATAATCACCATTCATACTTGGCATCTCATTAGCTAATTTTGCTAAGCAATCAGCTTTACTATTCTTGGATCGAGAGAGTCGAGTTAGTATGATATTTGGTATTTGCTTCATGAGCTCAAGAACTCATTTGTGATAGAAAGGTAACTCAAGCTTGTTGATTTTATAGAGGCTTAGTACTTGATTTATAATAAGCTGAGAATCACCAAAAATATGCAAGTTTTGAATGCCTATAAAAATAGCTTCTTCAAGACCTGCCACTAATGCTTCATATTCAGCTTCATTATTAATTATTGGCTCGGTCAATCCATATGATCGTCTCATTATCCCTCCTTCTAGTGTTATGAAAATGATGCTGATTCCTGCTCTTGCCCTTGAGAAATTTAGAGGTTTGACTTGTTTGATTGATGAGGCTCCATCAAAGCACATTTTCCAAATTTATAATTTTTTTCTTTCATGAATGAGCATAATTTTCTCATCAGGCAAATCATCATTTAGAGAAGAGTCCACAGGGATGGGATGTGTAGCAAGAAAATCTGCTAAGACTTGTCCCTTCACTACTTTCTGCGGAATGTATGTGATATCGAATTGTAAAAGTAATACTGCCCATCTTGCCAAGCAACCTATCGATGTTGGTCTTATCATCAAGTACTTCAACAAATTGACCCTTGAGATGAGAGTAATCTTGTGAAATAACATATAATGACGGTGCTTTTGGACTACAAAGATCAGTGCCAAACAGCGCTTCTCTATCGGAGAGTATCTCATTTCTGCTTCTATTAATCTTCGACTGATATAATAAAGAGCATTTTCTCTGCTTTCTTCATTATGTTGAGCCAATAATGCTCCAAGAAATTCTTCTAATGCAGCTGTGTATAGAATGAGGGGCTTCCCAGGAGCAAGTGTTGCAAGGATTTATGGATTTAACAGGTAGCTTTTAATGCTATTGAAGGCTTTTTGGCACTCCTTGTCTCATTTGAATGGAGCATCCTTCTTCATCAACTTTGTAAATGGTTAACAGTGTCCTGATAAGTTTGATATAAATTGATGAATGAATGCAAGCTATCTTTGTAAAGAATAAAGCTGACGCAAACTCTTTGGAGGAGGCATCTCCACAATTACCTTGATTTTAGATCGATTTCAATTCCTCTGATGCATGATAAGAAATTTTTTGGAGGATACAATGCACATTTTAGAGGATTCATCTTGAGATCATATTTTGATTCTCTCCAATATAATTCTCAAGTCTTCAAAGTGATTTTCACTTTAAGTTTTCACCACCAAATGGTCAACATAACATTCCACCTTGGTGAATCAACTCATCAAAAATATGTGTCATGGCTCTTGGTATGTAGCTCCAAAGATTTTTCAAACCAAGGCATGACTGTAGCAATAGATACCAATATGTTCTAACGATGTATATTTTTTTCATCTCATGTCATCTTGATTTGATTATATCGATGATCCATCCATGAATGAGAACATATTGTAGTTAGAAGTATTGTCCACTAGTAGTCGATATTGGAAGCAAAGTCATCTTTTGGCACGCCTTATTTAGGTCCAAGTCAATGTGAGATGGATTTGGCCATTCTTTTTCCTAACTGGGATAATATTGGCTATCCAATCTGCATACTTTTCCTCTCAGATGAAGCTTACTTCAATCAGCTTCTTAGTTTCTATAATTACTTGTTCTTCAATCTCCAATTTCATTCATCTAGGAGCTTGCTTAACAGGCGTCACATCTAGTTTAATAGCTAGTTTATGAATTGCTACATCAAGGGATAAGCCTGGCATTTCGTAATATGTCCACAAAGAAATTGAATTCACAAAGTAGCATTTTATTTTCAACTTTCTCAACAAAGGGTGGCACTAAAAAAGTTGGATGGGGATCATCCTCGCCTTTAGGTTGAATTTCTTTGAGTTCATCCATAGTAGCTATTTGTCCACCATCTTTGAGTTCTTCTGCAGGGCTTCTACTTCTTCATCATTTGTAAGAAGAATTTCATGGAGATCATCTTCTTCATCACTATTTTTGATATCGCCTTCTATTATATTATGTGCTTTATTTTGATGAGATTTGTGGATGAACCCAAGACCTTTCATGATAAACTTATCACTTCTTCATGATGCTTGAGGACTTCTTTGGCTCCACATCCTATTAAAGTTTTGAGTTCTATGTTTAGTAGTTCCAATATGAATTCCAAGCTTATGCATCATTCTTCGCAATTTCTGTGGATAGTATATTGGTATTCTTGTTGGCACTATCTCATCAAAATTTTCATGTTGAGCAAGCTGCTCAAAATTGTGAGGCTGAGACTCTTCAAATTTGTAAAATAGAGTTCTTGTTCTGCCACTCTCACTCAATGGTGACACATAGAATGTTATCAATTCTTCAATGTTATGAACCTCTAGTGGAGTGATTTCTTTGAAGCACTGCTAAAGGATGGGTATAATTTTGAGTGAGTTATCTGACTCTACCAAGTGAATTATCCTTCTTGATGCAATCATTTGATCTCTATTTCCATAAGCAGATTCTAAATCATAGTCTGAATCAGAATCACTTATTTCATAATTTATCTTTCTTGAAAGCTAATACATTCCCTTAGGTTTGACAAGAATATCTTCTTATTTTTGTGTGTCACTTCCCAAATGAGAACCTGATTTTCTTGATTTATGTGTAGAATCAAGTGCTTTAGTGGAGAGTCGGCATTGCCTTCTTTTCTTCCTTTGCTTTCCGCTTCTTTCACCTTGTGAAATTATTTTTAGTTCATGAAGTGGATGCTCAAGAGGCTCTATGCTTAGCTCTTGTGGATGAAATATTTTGTATCTTCATAGATCTTTGCTTCATGGATGGAGAATGGTTGTTGCCGTGAATTCTAACTCTTCTCCATCTTTATGTACTTCATACATTGATGCATAGTTGATGGGACCATGTCATACTCATGCAACCCAAGAGAGCTCTAAATGATGTATCAACGCCGACACATGAAACTTGGCCTCGTATATAAATCAAACTTAAGCGAGAATAAAAGAACCCAGTTTTCCCTTTTCATTGAAACCATGAACCATCAACTTATCTCTCCCAAGATGTTGGATATCAAGTGATAATCCTCTTAATACCTTTAGACTCATAAGATTGATTGAAGAACGGATCAATCAATATTCGATCGAGATGTCATCACTCGCATAACATATAGATGGTTATGATCCACTGTTCCTAACATATGATCTTCTTTAGAAAATGTGATTATTGGGAGATCTTGAGTTTGCAAAGATTTAGTCATGCATTTTTTAGCAAAGTAACCTTCATAACTCTCCAAATTTTTGAGAGCCTGTATCAAAGTTTCTCTGAGGTCTTTTGACATCAAGAGAGCCTCTACATACAGTGTGGGATCTTTCTCAGATGTGATAGAATATTATAATCTATTTTTTCATTTGATTTAGGCTTTATTCTAGGATTTTTAGGAATGATATCCTCATTAACTTCGATTTGTTTGCCTGTCTTTATTTGCATTTTCCTTCTTTGATGAGGGTGGTAAGACTTTACCACTTCTCAACTGAACTTGAATCACATTATCTTACTCAGATTTCTCTGAAGAGGTAGTTTCTTCAAATTCCCTTCTTATTCTAGAGGATTGGCCAAAAGGGCTATACTCATTTTTCAACTTCGTACGTTTCATGCGTGATGATATTGATGAGTCTGATTCTTCTCCGTCGGGAAAATATAGATCTTCATCTAACATTATCTCTTGTTGAGTCATTAAAATTCATATGTTAACCTCGCTCTTCTTATTTTTCCTCGATAGAATTTTGATGGGTTGGTCGAAGGTTTGACTACC
Source organism: Cymbidium sinense (assembly GCA_021442155.1). Taxonomy (NCBI): domain Eukaryota; kingdom Viridiplantae; phylum Streptophyta; class Magnoliopsida; order Asparagales; family Orchidaceae; genus Cymbidium; species Cymbidium sinense. Next base: position 173,247,700 of record CM038218.1, on the reverse strand, counting down.
TTGTCATTTTGGAGTAACGATGTCAAGAACATTTGACATCATAGATGATTGATGTCTCTATGACAAGATTCACCATTATCTTCTTCATCCGATTCATCAATGCAAGTTTAGGCATAAAGTCTAAAGCCTAAATGGTTGTCTTGTCTAAATAGTTATAATAATCTTTGAGTTGTAGTTCTCTTCTTGATCTTCTTTTTCTTAGCCAGCTTCTTTGATTTTTGAGGCTCTGCATTTAGTAGACTGCTCATCATGCTATGATGAAGTAGCCTTATCAAAATGTCATTGAGAAGCCCAAATACTTGGTTTAGGCATCTCTTAAGTCCAATATAGGTTCAAGTGGTGATTTCCACTTAACACTATAGACATCCTTTAGCTGCTTCAGCATTTTCACGGTCTTGTTGGAGACTACTACTTTTCATTCTTCAGTCTGAACTGATTTCTCCTTTTTTTTCTTTAATAGCTGATACGGAAGAGGATGTAATCATCCTTGTAGACTCTCTTTTAGGGTTAGCTAGAACATTGTTGAATAGTGTTAATTTACCTCATTGATACTTCCTTTCTAGCCAATCTTTGAAGACATAACAATCTTTGATAGGATGACTGATCATTCGATGATAGGGATGATAATTTGGATTGTTGACTTGATCAGCTTCTTTAGGCCTTTTAATTTGGTAATAGACAACTTTAATTTGCCAAAATAATTTAGCCACACTGTCCCTTCTAAAGGAATAATCTTTGTTCATCATTTCTTTAAGATATGGCCGCATTCGCTCATAATCTCTTATTGCTTATTTTGGATGCTCCCCATCACTTGGAAAAGTTTGAGGTTTGTCATTGCCTCTTAATACCAATTTTAGCTGTGGATTAGAATAGACTGGCTTCTTTCCCTTATCATCATTATATATCAGTTATTTTTCTTTATCCATATTATATATCACTTGCTTTTCACTATTTGAACCATAGGAAGTGACATGAGTTTCATTTCTTCTTAATTCTGAAGTTTTGTTTCTCTTTGCCTTATCTATATAGATTTCAGACTTAGCTTGATTTAGCTTTTCAAATTTAGCCACCCTATCAAGCAAGTCTTGGAACATCGCAATCGATGTCATACATAAAAATGGTGTCATCTTATTTTCCATATTATCCATTAGCAATTGGATCGCATGTTCTCTATTGCTCACACTTCATACTTAGTTCCAACCACTTATGAATTTTGTACCGATTCATCTTTTCTCCTTTTGAAGGCAAGATCATGATTGTTATTTTCTCGTTTGGAACCTCTTCATGAATATTATCCCTAATTCAGAAGGTTTTAATAATCATTTGACACCATACCCTCAAAAGCAAGAGGTTGTAGTATGAACTAACTAAAATGCTGCATCATTTATTACCACAACTAGCCTTGAATTGGGCTAGATTGCTTTGGGTTACCAAGCCCACTGTATTAAATTTTCACCAGTAACCTTTGTATGGTACTTGATCATATTCAGGGTAACGATTACTCATTTTCTCTTAGGCTATGACCTTTATCTTTCATTGATTATTATTTCAGCTCTACACCCAAGTGTGTTAGCCAAATTTTAATTATCAATAAGAGTTAATTAACTTCATTCATCGATATGTACCGTAGAAATCGGTGGTAGGTTGTATTATTAGTCATTGATTAAGACAAACAGTGATGCATTTTATGTGATATTCTTCTGTAACATCTCCATCATGATATTCATTTGTACCATCATATCATTCATCTCCAGTGAAATCTCCTTGACTTTGGCTTCCATTTGACGAATTTCTCTTTGCTCACTTATAATTGCATTGACAAATCTCTTCTATGGTAATTTGATCATATTCACCGGTAAGGGTGACTTTACTCACGCCTTTTTTAGCCTACTCTGAGGCTATGACTCCTTTATCTTTTCATTGATTATTATTTCTAGTTGAGCAACTGTTACCACTCCAAGTGTGCTAGCCAAATTTTAAATTATCGACTGAAGAGTTAGTTGGTTAACTTCATTCTCGCTTCTTGTGTAGCATGTACCGTAGAGCGAGGTATAAAGTTGTATTATTATATTGATTAGCACAAGATGTATTTGATGTGATATTCTTCTAACATCTCCATCATGATATTCATTTGTACCATCATATCATTCATCTTGGTACCAAGTCGTATCTCACTTTGACTTCCATTTGACGTTGCATTTCTCTTTGCTCTCTAGCGCCGCAATCAAGTACTGCTCTTCTTCTTTCTCTCTTCTTTATTATTCTTTGTTTGTTCATCTTCGGGAGCTTGATCGTCTTCTCCTTGTGCATTTACAGGGATGTTGATAGTGAATGACGATGTCGATTATAAAGTGTACCAGTGATCATTTTCGTTCAACCATATAAATAGCTTCAACACCCATGATCTTTTTTCATTTTGATCTTCTTCTTCTTCTTCAGAGATTGAAGATCCATCTTCTTTGTTTCGCGGAAGACTCTTCTTCATAAATGTTGAATTCAAGTTCAGTTCCAATTCATGTTGTGATGCTGAGCAGAGAGTTCATCTATATCTCTGACCATATAGATGACTTCTACTTCCATAATGTCTTCTTCATTATTTTCTTCTCGTACATGAATTTGTGATCGACATTTCCAGTGGATCTCTAGTTCAATGTGCAGAACAAACACTTCTTCTATTAAAGGACTGCGATCAAAGTCAACTTCTCGGGGTGAATTGATCGATGATGACATCCCCAGAGGATTCTCCGGTGAAACATCATGTCTTTCATCGTGATATCCTTCTTTGGTATCCACTTCTAATGAGTTATTTTTAAGATAGATTTTTGAGTATATGTATCAGATGTCACACCTCTTCCATTCTTCAAAGTTTCATTATGGGGCCTTGGCCTCCATATCTGCTTATCCTTTCATCGGACCTTTCGGCAGCGGATTCTTGGACATGCGATCCAAGTGTCACGCTCTGATGCTCATCGTGTGAAGCATACTCGGCTTGATGATTAGTTACTAGAAGAGATGGGAACCTCCTTGGTGGAGCTTCAGTATTTTCAATCACTACAAGCCTCTAAAATTTTCTTTTCATCAAGCCTTTGTCCAAGGCTACTTTGAGAACTTTGTGTATTCTGGCAGACAGTGTTTCAGGCTATCTCCTCTATGGTGGTGGAGCTTGACATTATTGATTCCAGAAGGACTGCTTTACTTCACCAGTAAAGCTATTCCTCTTTACCCACTTTAGTTGTCAAAGTTATTATGGGTAGGAATACTCGCTCACGGTAGTATTGCTTATTCACAGTCATTCAGATCTGAGCCCACCAACATTCTTCTTCTTCTCTTCCTTTTGGTTAATTCACTTCCTAACATGGAAGCTTCATGATCATGCTTTCTAGGTACAAAAGGTTCAATCGATGGAGCAGTTGTACCACAAGGCATTAAAGACAGTTTGCCCATTGATGGTTCTTTTCATCACGGGGGCTTTAGATTGACCTAGCCTTTTAAAAACTAAAGTTCTCTATTGAGAGAACTCCTTAACAAGTTGGCTAAATGGTTACAGCATAATGTAGAGCTTCAAGAACTTGAACCTTCTAGATGGCCTCGGACAGTGTACCATGGGTACTTGAGTTGCACTATGATAGGGAAGTTCAAGCTACCAAATTAAATTATAGCTCCAACATCTCTTATGTTGATGACGTATTAGTAGATGTTGCACCACTAGTTGAATAATGAAAGGAGTGCTTTGTAGATCCATTCAAAAAAAAGTGAAAGATGGGGATTAGTAATTAGCAATTATTATTTCACCCTATACTTTCAAGATGCAGAGATATTATAGAACAAAATAATAGTGTAATAAAGATATATTATGCATAATAATTCATTCGACAAAGAGCCTCATACGTTAGTAATTTGAATTTATTACACATTTAAATCACCATTTTTTTTGAATTTTTAAATATTTTGTTGCTACTATAGCATATTTATGACTAACCAAAGATGGAAAGAGAATCTTGTCCTCAGCAGAGTCACCAGAAATCTATGGGCTCCAAAATTCACCACGACCTCTACAATATTGAAGAAAAGTTTGAATGTCGTGTAATTTTCTAGATGGAATAGTAGATAAGACACTACCAAGAGATTTCTTCCCCATTTGGTGAGGACTTTAGATCTGGTTCTAGGTTTCCCATCACAAACCCCTATAATTAATTACTCCTCTCAATAAGTGAGAGAGAACTTTCAAATAAGGCTAGTCATTAGATCGCTTAATGCGTAGCATATAGTAGCAGTATATGGAGTTTTAGAATTTAGATTTATGAAATTCATCATTTCATCTTAAATTGGATGATTGGGAGAAGGATGACGTGCCTGATCTAGATCCCATGGTTTCATCATCCCTAGCTATCATGATCCCTAGTCTACTTAGTCAGAGGAGGTAGTTGACCCAACCTAGTCGAAGGATCCTTATCGAACACATGGGTTACCGCCAAGAAATTCATAGACTGGGTGGTGTTTGTTTAAGGAGACAATCTTAAGTCTATCTTACTTTTGTTTGCCCTATCAAGTATACCCTATGATTCACAACTCAAAGGAGCCATTGGGAGCATAAGCCACGTGATCATAATATAATGGAGCCTTACCAAAACTACCCGACGAGAGGACTCATAACTATCATCATCGGGAGCCTATCGCAAGCCACAATCGAGGACACGCCACATCTACTGAAGAGATTGATTGAGAGTGAACATAGTAGAACACTTGATTTGACATTGGCTTCTTTGTGAGCTAGAGTTTTCTTAATTTGTCACCTCGACAAACAATTGCGGAAGGTAGATATATTGAGTTTTGCTTTAAGCTTTTAATGATTGAATTTCATTTAAGGCTTTTAGATACTCAATTTGAGTTAATTTGATTTAAAAGAATCACATTTGATGGAAGTATCCCTCCGCTGAAATCACCATTCAACACGCCATCATCTGATAGTTAATTGATTAATCAATATATTTGAAACTTAGATCTTGTCAACTCTATTTAGCTCCTAATAAAGAATTGAATCTACTTTTCACATTGACGTAAATTTTCGATATTTTCAATTAATTTGAACTCATTATAATAGATTTTAGTTTTGTTAACCACATCTAAGACTAAAATGAAAAATAACACGCGACATTCTACACTTGAATTTAATTGACATAATGTGGGGCCATGGTGTATTTAGAATTGCCTTAATGCATACGTTTCTCTTGCACCAAGTATTATGAATCTGGTGGCATAAAAGGCGTTTTGATTTAGATTATAATTTAAAACATTACTTGCACTTAGTTTACTTATTGAATTTTTCAATTCTCCCAACTTGATTATGTTCAATTTAAATCACTTTTAAGTTATACTAATTTTGTTGTTTTGCTTTAGTCATACTTATTTGATTATGATCATCTCATATTCATATAAGGTTAAAACAATTTAGATTCATCCTTGACATCAAGCTCCATGTTTATTTGAAAATTAGCTTTAAATTTATTGTAAATCTATTATGAGTTTTATTAGTCTCCAAATTTAAATAAAGCTTTAATTTTGAGGAATTTACAGAATACTCACTTTTGAATTTACATTTATTGTTCTGCTTCAGTTTAAGCCATAGAAGGTTATACTTGTGGGAAAAAGTATTGTCTCATACAATTTTTACTTGTGATAATTACCCATCTAATTATGCCATCATATTTAATTTAAACAAAATGGGTCCCGCATTGCTTCTTTTCATTTGTATAGATAGGGATAATGGAGGGTCTTACATTTCATATAGTTTGCTCAGAGTGCTTTCGAGTTTGAAAGGGGAGAAAAATCTGATTACATTTTAAGTAAGTGTTTCATTCTTCAAAGTTCCTTAAGTATTTCTTTGATTTAGTGTTTGTCATTTTTTAATTTGAATTTAGTTTTATTCATTCTTAAATTAGTTCTTTTTATTCTCCTTTTTTTTAAATCAAAGATTTGATGAAATTTTGGCTCACGTCATCCCTCGTGGGGATGGAATGTTTTGTCTTAATGAAGCAGTATGGTGTTTGCCAAGCAATTTCTCATATGCATTAATGTGATGGCCTTTAAACCAAGATAAACAAGATAATATATATATTCATTTCCTAAGTCAAATTTATTCAAAATTTGACAACATTTATTGAAGCAACATTGACATGATGGCTTTTCGGTATACAATGCATAAGCGATGCTCGACACTTTGATTTTTCATCCGTTCTAAAATAACGATGAGACCTTCAAAAAATGCATATACATGCATCCACATTGATCTATGTTCTCGTTTTTCTCAGTTGCATGTTCGTGAAGAGCGGTTGGATATCGAAAAGAGAGAGAACCCCTTTTGATGTTCCTCTTTAGTTGATAAGGAAGATCGAAAAAAAGATAGAAATGGGTAATGTTGGAAACTAGGAGAACATCTAATGGTGTTCCTCTCGGTTAATGGAATTGAAGCATGGAAAGACGTCTTTGGAAGAAAATCTAATGATTGTTCCTCTCAGATTAGCAAAGAAATGTAGGAAAGAAATCTGAAGCAGAAGAAACACTAATGAGTGATCTTCTCATTGAAAAGGGAAAATGAAATGGGTATTTTGGTTGGTGAAATGAAAATGAAAAAAATTTCAATTGGTGAGGGTGATAAAGTGGAAAGAAATTAAAGGTAAAGAAGAAGAAGATGAATTTTAGCTTTGAGAGGAAAAGGAGAAAATGAAGAAAAAAAGGAAGAATAAGAAGGAAACTATTTTCAGTTTGGAGAGGAAAGAAAAGAATGGATTTTTCAGTTTGAGGAGAAGACGGGGATGGAAGAAGGGAAAAGAAAAAGGAGGAATCAGTTGGAGGAGGAGGAACAGTTGAAGTGCAGTCGAACCGTGTGAAGCCATTCCCTCAGCTCTAGTGATCGAAGAGACGAAGAGATTCAGAGGTTTTACGTGAAAGGTCAGATAGAAAACTGGAGTCCATGTGTGAGAGGAAAATCAAAAATGAGGATCGGTCGAGTTAAGTGGTATTTAGGGCTAGGATTAGATTTAGATTTTCTGAAATTGATTTTTAAATTATTTAATCGACTTCGATGTGGACGTTACGTCGACACAATTAAATAATCGATGCATATATTAATTTAATTTATTAGTTAACGCAATGGATCGTTTATGATGATTTGGTTGGTCGGTCAATTAGTCAATTTCAAAATACGTGTTGTCGCTTTCGACCACTTGATTTTCACGCAGACTTGTTCGAATGCGACATTTACTAATAGATTTCAATATTTTTGAAATAGCAATAAATTTTTTTGTGAGCCGTTTGGCTGCGTACTCTTGATATGTGTAGCGTTGGACGATCGATCGGTTGATGATGATCAAGTTGTATGATATCATATTCGACCATTTTGATGTTACATGTGATGGAAAGTCCGTTTGTCGTCGGAGGTCATTTAGGCGATTTTGGCGATGTTGGTGTATTTCGCTTTGATTTATTGTCACCGATCATTGACATTTTATGAACTTGTTGGTGGCGCGTATAATCATTTGATAGTTTTGATGTTTTGAAGCTAACGATCAATTTCATGAGCAGTCGTTGACATCGTCATATTCCGGCTCGATATGCGTGGCACATTAATAGCTCGACGCTTGCGGTTTATATGATTATGCAATATTTATATATTCAATTTACTTACGTGATGATGAAGTCTTCGTCGATGGTTGTTTCAACCATTTTTGGTGACATCCAGTGCATTTTAAGCCCTTATTTGCGCACTATCACTTCCGAAGTTCATCAAATTCGACTTGTAGGCTTGACTCGACTTATGATATATATATGGAGGTCAACAACTACTCACACACACACACCCAAAAACTAATAGAAAAAACTTTTTAAATAAAAAAATTAACATAACATGCAAACATCTTCAAAAAATATTGATCATCTAATTGAAGAATATCACAAAGTGGAATATCCCTAAACTCAATCTAATATAGTCTTCAATCTAAAGAAAATGATCAATTAAAACTTTGAAAAGTTCTTGAAAATAATTGTTGTTTTCATCATTTTCATCATCATCATCATCATCATCATCATCACTATTGAATTCATGTCCAAGGATTGAATTATAAGTGATACAATATCTAGTGGTACAATGTTGGAACTCTACAATTGAATTAAATATATTCTCTTTCTACACTATTCAATCAAATAATAATGGCCAAGGTGCTAACTAAAGTAGTAAAATAAATAAAAATTTAGAAAATTTTGAGTTGCCTAAGACTATCTATTTTAAATTATTAGTTGGCTTAATTCTTCTTAGTCTTCATTTTATTAAGTAAAATATTATTTTTCTAGTGGTTCTCAAAAATCACACCAACCACATAATTTTTAGCTTTAGGATAGATCAAGCATGGTTCCACATCCTTTAAATACCCCATTGAAGTAAAAGATCAATCAATTATAATGAGATTATAATTGATTTATATTACTAATTTTAAACTTCTTATAAACTAATAGGGGTCATTAAATTAACACTAGCTCCAAGATTATATAATGCTTTATCAAAATACACATTTCTAATAGTGTATGGATTAGCAAACTACTAACATCCTTAAGTTTTGCTACCTAGGATTAAATGTATTAATTTCTACTAAGTAGTAGAAATAAGTTAACAAAAATGTTATTTTAAAAAATGAAAATTAATTAGTTTTAATGGTAAAAATTAAATTATTTGCTATAAGAACTCCTGATGATAAATACTAACCAAGGAAAGTATGTTTTGCAATAGAGAAATGTAGGAATTTGGATTTCATTTAGATATTTATACTTGGGTAATATTATAATATGATTAATTGATAAGAATAAAAATTATTATAATTAAATCTAAAACCATTCTTTAATATTCTTTTATAAATCCTCAAAAAAACTAATTTACTGAAAACTCTTTCACCATCTTTGAGATAGATTCAGTATCATAAATCATAATAAAATAAGGATATCCAATAATATATGATCATAATATGGATATCTCAATTTTATAATTGGTTATAATATTTAAACCAAAATGAATTTTTTTATAGCTCTCTCCATTATAAATAAATATCTAGAAATTATGAAAATAGATACAAAATACAAAAAAAGACTAAAATAAACTTTATTATCTGACACTAAAACATATATCTAACATTCAACAATCAACATAAAAAAAATAAAAAAATAAAAAAATAAAACAACATTCAACATTCAACCATATTTACCCTAATAGGTGTACAAGTTACACATTTTCTTATATGAGATTGTTCAATTAACATGTATTTTTATATAAATCTAAAAATTTTATGGCACTTATGATTGAATTTTAAACTTTGTAGTTCTACATTGATAATTGAATTATGCAAGTAAAATCATGTGAAGAATTATCTTGAGTTAGGGATGTAAATGAGTCAAGTCGAGCTCGAGCTATAGCTAACTCAAGCTCAACTCGTTGGCCAAAAATGAAGTTCAAACTCAAGTTTGAGCTTGAGGCGAGCCCATGGCATGAGCTCGAGCTCAGCTCATCCATATAATAAGTGGCTCATGATTTTGACTCATAAGCTTGATGAAATAAAAAGAATTATCCGCCGGTGAGAGGAGTCCAGAGATAAGTAATCGAAACAAGGTCTCAATCAACTGGTTGAGAAAGAATGTTTAGAATGATTGTTTTGTTAATTTTCTTTTTAAAAAAAAAATTAAAGATTTAGCCCAATTTCATGTTCAAAATAAGGACAAAATCCTTAAAGACAAATAAGCTGAAACATATCTGGAAAAAACGTTAGAAGAAATAAAAAATGATAAAAGGGATTGAGACAACCCGCACCGGACTCAGAGAAGAAGATCATCTATTATAGATGAGATAGTACGCGAGGAAACCAGCTGCTGCATAACTAAAGTATCCACAGGCATCCAATGAGCAGGGAGGAATGGCACGCCATCGGTAACCAAGCTATGCCCTCCAATGGAACCGAGAGGAAGTAGGAATAATGAGCCAGATCATTGAAGCAAAAAAGAACACAGGAAGATAAAACCATCGAGTAATCCATGGTTGCAGAGAAGGTTATCCAGTATGTGTGCCGACAATGTGCAGCTAAGAAGGAAGTATTGCACCATTTTCCCATTCTTCCACTAGGGATGAGACATGTGCTGACTAAGCAGGTTTGAAGGACCACCGACTGAGCTTAAATGCTACCAATGTTCTAATTTTTGTAACCAAAACGGGGAGAGTAGAGGCATCATTTTAATGAATCCTGCAATTTCTTTCTCGCCAAATTGTGTAAACTGTAACCGCTGTAATAAGAAAATAAAGTCTCTTTAAAGTCTTGTGATCAAGGCTTGAAGAGGCAATGAGGACCTGTTGTAATGCGGCTGGCATGAGGAAAAACTTCCCATTTGGCAGCAAGTTTCTATTTAACCACATGGAGGTCAGACATTCGAAGAAAAGATAAAAGTGAGATTCAATAGAGTTATGACAGAAGCAATAACCGAGAATGATACTTAAACCTCTAGAGAAGAGTATATCCGAAGTTTTGAGACCTCTAATAAATGTCATCCAGCAAAATACTGCTTGATTTACAGCAAAACATTCAAACCAAATCTCTTTGGGCCAGTCTTGGAGAAGAGTCAAAATAGTTTGCCTGATAGTTTTATTTCTAAGTATTTTGCTTCTATACCGCAATACCAGTCATTTTCAAAGCTCAAGGGGGGTGCTTGTAATATCTTCATAGCATTGTGAATGGCTGACCTTAAGTGTCTCAGAAGAACCCACCTACCATTATAGATAATAGAATTCAAGGAAGAGAAGGGAGACATACTAAAAATTTCCAATGCAGTTTGAACCCAAAATCTTATAGAGGGAGTTTCCCGAGCACCACGGGTCAAAAAATAGGAAAAGAGAAGACCCGTTGCCAATGTGGAAGCCAATGTTCTCCCTGGCAAAATTTTAATTCTTTCCAGAGTGGGGAAGACCAAAAGGAGAGCTTATTCCAGAATGAGCCATATTTGTTTGAAAATCAATCAGCAAGTGACGAGGTTCTATTGATCAGTCTCCAAAGAGTTTTGATTTGGCAGAGAAGGTTTAGGAGTAAGCAGAGAGGAGTCCAATACCACCCTTATCTCTAGGCAAAGTAGTTTTAGCCCAGGAAATGAGGTGCATTTTATTAGCTTCTCCACAATGATAAAAAAAAATTGGCAGAGAAGGAAGAGATTCTTTTCAGAATACGCTTGGGAATAGCTATCGATCTAAACCAATATGAGAGGTAGTTGTTTGTAGAGGATATGAGTAATTGAAATCTTCTTCCATAAGATAGAAACTTGGACTTCCAGGCAGCCAACTAGGCAAAAAGCTTGTCAAATAGAGAGTAAAATGAATGGATTTAAGTGAGCCTATAATCAGAGGAGGCCCAAGTATTTGGTGAGAAAAGAGCCTTGTTTCACTTTCAGAATTCTGGAAAAATGCTCATTGTTACCCTCAATCTTAGAAAAATAAATAAGCAATTTTTCTTCATTAACTCCCAGCCCATATAAGAGGCAAGGTTGTCCACGTTTTGTTTGAAAAGAGTCAGTTGGAGATTAACTTTTCCCACAACTAAAAGGTCATCAACAAAGTAAAGATGTGAAATATGGCAAGACCCAATTAAATAAGGTGTGTATCTTCTAAGGTTCATTGCTTGGTTTTGCAAACAAGAGAAAGTGTCCATTGCAAGGGTAAATAATAAAGGGGATAGAGGACAACCTTGTCTTAGCCCTCTTGATCCTTCTTTTGGAATGAGTTCTCAACCTCCTCATCATAGATCTAGGACTCTTATAGACACTAAGAGTTCCTTAATCTTAAGAGACTTCTAGTGATTAGGTGAACATTTGACCTAAGCTTAGAGACTTAGAAGGGACATAGGTATATAGGTTATGGGACTTAGGAAGACTTTCCTATCCTATAGCCTAAACCCAATCCGTGCTTTCCTTCTCAAATCAAACACTAAATTCAAAGTCAAATTCGCAATCAGATTTCCAAAATTTATAATCAACCCCATGATCTAATCAAATTCCCAAAATCCTTCCTAAGCCTTATGATTGAATTTCATGGCCTTAACCTTAGCCAAATTCAATTCAATTTCAATTCAGTTGATTTTTTTCAAAGATCAATTCAATCCCTAAATCATTTATCAAATTCAAATCCAAATTTGACTTCAAATGATTGAAACCCAAAATCAAATCTAAGTTACAAATCTCATCCTAAGCCATATGATCCACTTTCATAAGTTTAGCCAAAACTCCCTTCAAATAAAATCAAACTCAATTGATTTTCTTATAAATCAATTATTCCATCAATTATCTTTTTAAATATAAATGAAATACACATCCAAATGATCAAAACTAAATCAAACTAAATCAAGTCAAACCAATACCCTTCCTGAGCCATATGGGCCTACCTCTATGAGCTTAACCAAATCTTAATCCAGATAAACCCAAACTCAATTGATTTTCTAATAAATCAATTATATATCCAATCATCTCCACAAATATAAATGAAACCCACATTCAAATGATAGAAATCAATTCAAACCAAAGCAAATTCCCTTCTAAGCCCTTTGACCTACCTTCATGAGCTTAGCCAAATTTGCCTCCAAACCAGTTCAAACTCAAGTGATTTTCTTATAAGTCAATCATATATTAAATTATCTTCCCAAATATAAATGAAATTTAAACTCAAATAGCCAAAACCCAATCCAAAATCAAATCAAAACCCAATTTAAACCCTTTAAGCCAATTCCTTGGACTTGGCCAAAACCAACCTAAATCAAACAAAAATCAATGGATTTTCTCTTGAATCAATCATTCCTTCAATCATCTATCCAAATATAAATGAAACTTGCAATCATCTAGCCAAATTAAAATCAACCCAAGTCAAACCCAACATTAGCTCTTTTGACTTGAAAATTCCATTTGAATTAAACCCATCATAGCCCAAATTGATTACAGTTGGATTTATATTTCAATCCTAAACTTATATAAGTTCAACTAAACCTTAATCAAACCAAAACCAAGCTAATTAACCCATTTAGGTCCAGTTGACTCAAAGTGGCCTAAAGGACTGATATGAACCAAGTTCTAATCCAACACAAATTAGATTGAATCAAGCATATCCAAATCTCATACCATGATCATTGATCACCCAAGGATGATAAATTGCCTTAATTGGGTCAAACTAAATTAACTTGGTCATTTGACCAAGTCTCGTCCATATGAAACCCAAATTAGGCAAAACTCACCATACACCAAATAAATTGAAACCATTGATTCACACCAAGTCATAATCAATTATTGACATAACTTGACCCTCAAGCTAAGCCAACTATTTGACTCAAGTTGACCCCAAATTGGTAAAGGCTAAAATGGGTCAAAATGATCATTGCCAATGGCTGACAAGTTCATTCCAAAGTGATTATTGAACTTGAGCCATAATTGAGCTAATTTTATCCGATTGGTCAACCTAACTTAACTTAGCCCAAATTGACCTAAAGGGTCAAATTGGTCAAAAAAATCAAATTAATTCAAACAAACTGCAATCACTTTCAATTAACCAATTAAACTTGAACCAACACCCAGTCAATTTGGCCAATTTGGTCAAATTGGTCCAAACCATTTGATTTCAAATTAGCAAAATCAAAATCAAGCTAAATTGATTGAAACCACTTGAACCAAAATACTTCAAATCATTTGAACCTAACGAAGTCTTAGTTTGACCCAATTGGTCAGCCTAATAACATGACCCAAATTAAGCCAAATCCTTTGAAACTAAGCCATGACAACCGGACGACCAAATTCGACCCAAACCCATCTAGGTGGGTTCAAAATTAGCAGAACCCATTGGAGCCAAACCCAGGCAAATCTCCCTTAGATATGCCTCCCTACATGGGATTTTGCCAAAATTGGCTAGGTCCACTCCTCCTTTTTCCTTCACAGCCACCAAGCACCCACTTTGGGGTCAAACCTAGCTACTTAGCCCACTTTAAGTGGGCTAGGCTTGCCATGGACCAAAGGGAGGTGAGTTAACTCACCTCCCTCACAAAGCGAAAATCCAATGGATCAAGGAAGATGCAACCAGCCATATGGTATCTTGAGCCACCTCTTAAGCCTTCTTCCACTCAAACTGAGCCACGTGAACTTGATGGGGATAACTCACACTCGATGGCTGGTGGCGAAAATGAGACAATCTGGTTTTTCCACCTCGAGTAATTGAGGGATATACCCCCTCATTCACATGGGAAAAGCTTACGATTGACTCATTAGAGCTTGGGTGATTTCGAACTCCCTAGCAAACTCTCGAGCACTCCCAAGGCCTCCCCACTTTGGATTTCTCCTTCCCGAGCGAAACCAAAATAGGGCACTCATTCTTCGATCCCAACTCCCCCATTCCTCAACCGAAATCAAATTGTTCATTCCTACACCATTTGCACACCTCGTCGAGGCTACCCAAAGCTTCCCCAGAGTTCTAAACCCACCGGAGCAAGGAGTTCAATCAGAGCTGAGCGTCCAAAGCACCATTCTTGGCCTCCTGGGTAAACCACTTGGAATCAATCCAATTGCCGCTCAACAAGGCCTCGTCTCTACTATAGGAAGCTACCTCAAGCGTACGAGTCATCGGTCTTAGCTCCGGTGAGGTAATTTCATGAAAATCGAGCTTTAGGAAAACTAGTGTGGGTCTTTTGTGAAGGAAATATGCATGTGAGCTGATCTTAGCCATTGGATCTTCCTAGATCCCTCGCGTGATGGTGTGGGTTCCATTTGGATCCCATCCGAGCCTGGGTGAGCTAAGATCGAACGATCAATGGCGGGACCTCGCTTTCATTGCTTATAGATAGAACATGTGTCGTCCGTTTTGCATGATCGAAATGGATGGCCGTGATTAAATTATGTTAGATCCGTCCAATTCAAGCCGTTATTAACCACGGGATTGATATGTGCCATCCGATTTGAGATCAGACGGAGGAGATCAAAAGCACATCTCGCCGCCAACTGACTCAGCCACAGATGTGACAAATTAAATAGTCAATCCCGCGACGTCACCTAGAAAGCATGCTGCGTCAATGCGCTACATGGCACCAATGGGATTAGGCTTAATTATGGCTAATTAATCCATTTTTAAGGCTAAAACTTCATAAATTCATAACAAATTGTAGAAAATCCAAAAAATGCGAATAAAGGCTCATTTTAAAGATATTTAAGAAAGGAATCATTAAAATTATTCTTAATTGATTTTGAATAGTAATAAAACCTAATTAGGGTTTAATTAAAAACTTAATTAGCATAATTACTCCCTAATTAATCAACTAATTAACTTCAAATTTTTTGAGATTATTTAGGGGGATAACCTCTATCTCTCCTATTTTTCTTGGAATTTATTGGTTGATTAATTAGAAAAAATTGATTGTTTAAGCCAAAATTACCTTCTTAACTTAATTAAGTGTTAATTAATCATATGAATATTAATTAATTAATTGATTGGGTTTTTTAATCACTACATAACAATAAGGAGCTTATGGAATTGGGTTGGGACCTCTTTATAGCATTGTGAATGGCTGACCTTAAGTGTCTCGGGAAGAACCCACCTACCATTATAGATAATAGAATTCAAGGAAGAGAAGGGAGACATACTAAAAAATTCAATGCGGTTTGAACCCAAAAATCTTAAGTTTCCAGCACCAAAAAAAAATAGGAAAAGAGAAGACCCGCCAATGTGGAAGCCAATGTTCTCCTGCGAGCCTAAAATTTCAATTCTTTCCAGGGGGGAAGACCAAAAGGAGAGCTTATTCGAATGAGCCATATTTGTTTGAAAATCAAGTAGGTTCTATTGATCTCCAAAGAGTTTTGATTTGGCAGAAGGTTGAGGGAGAGAGAGTCCAATACCACCCTTATCTCTAGGCAAGTAGTTTTACCGTGAAATGAGGTGCATTTTATTAGCTTCTCACAATGATAAAATTGGCGAGAAGGAAGAGATTCTTTCGCACGCTTGGGAATAAATCGATCAAAACCAATATGAGAGGTATTTGTTTGTTGAGGATATGAGTAATTGAAATCTTCTTCCATAAGATAGAAACTTGGACCTGACCAACTAGGCAAAAAGCTTGTCAAATAGAGAGTAAAATGAATGGATTTAAGTGAGCCTATAATCAGAGGAGGCCCAAGTATTTGGTGAGAAAAGAGCCTTGTTTCACTTTCAGAATTCTGGAAAAATGTTCATTGTTACCCTCAATCTTAGAAAAATAAATAAGCAATTTTTCTTCATTAACTCCCAGCCCATATAAGAGGCAAGGTTGTCCACGTTTTGTTTAAAAAGTATCCGTAGTTGGAGCTTAACTTTTCCCACAACTAAAAGGTCATCAACAAAGTAAAGATGTGAAATATGGCAAGACTCAATTAAATAAGGTGTGTATCTTCTAGGTTCATTGCTTGGTTTTGCAAACAAGAGAAAGTGTCCATTGCAAGGGTAAATAATAAAGGGGATAGAGGACAACCTTGTCTTAGCCCTCTTGACCTTTCTTTTGGAGTGAGTTCTCAACCTCCTCATCATAGATCTAGGACTCTTATAGACACTAAGAGTTCCTTAATCTTAAGAGACTTCTAGTGATTAGGTGAACATTTGACCTAAGCCTAGAGACTTAGAAGGGTTAGTCATAGGAGTAGGTTATGCCTTAGGGACTTAGGGAGACTTTCCTATCCTGTAGCCTAAACCCAATCCATGCTTTCCTTCTCAAATCAAACCCTAAATTCAAAGTCAAATTCACAATCAGATTTCCAAAATTTATAATCAACCCCATGATCTAATCAAATTCCCAAAATCCTTCCTAAGCTTTATGATTGAATTTCATGGCCTTAACCTTAGCCAAATTCAATTCAATTTCAGTTGATTTTTTCAAAGATCAATTCAATCCCTAAATCATTTATCAAATTCAAATCCAAATTTAACTTCAAATGATTGAAATCCAAAATCAAATCTAAGTTACAAATCTCATCCTAAGCCATATGATCCACTTTCATAAGTTTAGCCAAAACTCCCTTCAAATAAAATCAAACTCAATTGATTTTCTTATAAATCAATTATTCCATCAATTATCTTCCTAAATATAAATGAAATCCACATCCAAATGATCAAAACTAAATCAAACTAAATCAAGTCAAACCAATACCCTTCCTGAGCCATATGGATCTACCTCTATGAGCTTAACCAAATCTTAATCCAGATAAACCCAAACTCAATTGATTTTCTAATAAATCAATTATATATCCAATCATCTCCACAAATATAAATGAAACCCACATTCAAATGATAGAAATCAATTCAAACCAAAGAAAATTCCCTTCTAAGCCCTTTGACCTACCTTCATGAGCTTAGCCAAATTTGCCTCCAAACCATTTCAAAATCAAGTGATTTTCTTATAAGTCAATCATATATTCAATTATCTTCCCAAATATAAATGAAATTTAAACTCAAATAGCCAAAACCCAATCCAAAATCAAATCAAAACCCAATTTAAACCCTTTAAGCCAATTCCTTGGACATGGCCAAAACAAACCTAAATCAAGCCAAAATCAATGGATTTTTTCTTGAATCAATCATTCCTTCAATCATCTATCCAAATATAAATGAAACTTACAATCATCTAGCCAAATTAAAATCAACCCAAGTCAAACCCAACATTAGCTCTTTTGACTTGAAAATTCCATTTGAATTAAACCCATCATAGCCCAAATTGATTACAGTTGGATTTATATTTCAATCCTAAACTTATATAAGTTCAACTAAACCTTAATCAAACCAAAACCAAGCTAATTAACCCATTTAGGTCCAGTTGACTCAAAGTGGCCTAAAGGACCGATATGAACCAAGTTCTAATCCAACCCAAATTAGATTGAATCAAGCATATCCAAATCTCATACCATGATCATTGATCACCCAAGGATGATAAATTGCCTTAAATTGGGTCAAACTAAATTAACTTGGTCATTTGACCAAGTCAACCCTTAGTCCATATGAAACCCAAATTAGGCAAAACTCACCATACACCAAATAAATTGAAACCATTGATTCACACCAACTCATAATCAATTATTGAACATAACTTGACCCTCAATTGAGTCAAACTAAGCCCAACTGACTATTTGACTCAAATTGAAAGGCTAAATGGATTCAAAAATTGATTATCAAGTTCATTCCAAAGTGATATTGAACTAATTGAGCTCAATTTGTCCGATTGGTCAACCTAACCCAACTTAGCCCAAATTGACCTAAAGGGTCAAATTGGTCAAAATCCAAATTAATTCAAATCAAAGCCTACAATCATTTTCAATTAACCAATTAAACTTGAACCAACACCCAACCCAAGTCAATTTGGCCAATTTGGTCAAATTGGTCAACTTGACCCATTTGATTTCAAATTAGCCAAAATCAAATCTAAGCTAAATTGATTGAAACCACTTGAACCAAAATACTTCAAATCATCATTTGAACCTAACCGAAGCCTTAGTTTGACCCAATTTGACCAATTGGTCAACCTAACCCAACATGACCCAAATTAAGCCAAATTTTTGAAACCAAGCCATGACAACTTCGGACCTGACCAAACTCGACCCAAACCCATCCTAGGTCAGCTCAAAATTAGCCCAAACCCAATTGGAGCCAAACCCAAGGCAAATCTCCCTTAGATATGCCTCCCCACATGGGATTTTGCCAAAATTGGCTAGGTCCACTCCTCCTTTTTCCTTCGCAACCACCAAGCACCCACTTTAGGGTCAAACCTAGCTACTTAGCCCACTCTAAGTGGGCTAGGCTTGCCATGGACCAAAGGGAGGTGAATTAACTCACCTCCCTCACAAAGCAAAAATCCAATGGATCAAGGAAGATGCAACCAGCCATATGGTATCTTGAGCCACCTCTTAAGCCTTCTTCCACTCAAACTGAGCCACGTGAACTTGATGGGGATAACTCCGGCACTCTGACGGTTGCTGGCCGGCTGAAAAATGAGAGACAATCTCATTTTTCCACCTCAGCCAATTGAGGGATATACCCCCTCAATTCACATGGGAAAGCACACGATTCAACTCGCTAGAGCTACCTAAGGTAATTTCGAACTCCCTAGCAAACTCTCGAGCACTCCCAAGGCCTCCCCACTTTGGATTTCTCCTTCCCGAGCGAAACCAAAATAGGGCACTCATTCTTCGATCCCAACTCCCCCATTCCTCAATCGAAATCAAATTGTTCGTTTCTACACCATCTGCACACCTCGTCGAGGCTACCCAAAGCTTCCCCAGAGTTCTAAACCCACCGGAGCAAGGAGTTCAATCAGAGCTGAGCATCCAAAGCACCATTCTTGGCCTCCCGAGTAAACCACTTGGAATCAATCCAATTGCCGCTCAACAAGGCCTCGTCTACTAAGCTACCTCAAGCTGCAGTCATCTGGCCTTAGCTCCGGTGAGGTAATTTCATGAAAATTGAGCTTTAGGAAAACTGGTGTGGGTCTTTTGTGAAGGAAATATGCATGTGAGCTGATCTTAGCAATTGGATCTTCCTAGATCCCTTTCGTGATGGTGTGGGTTCCATTTGGATCCCATCCAAGCCTGAGTGAGCTCAGATCTAACGATCAATGGCAGACAGCCTCCGCTTTCATTGCTCGCAAGCTGATAGAACATGTGTCGTCCGTTTTGCATGATCAAAATGGATGGCTGTGACTAAATTATGTTAGATCCGTCCAATTCAAGCCGTTATTAACCATGGGATTGATATGTGCCATCTGATCTGAGATCAAACGGAGGAGATCAAAAGCACATCTCGTCGCCAACTGACTCAGCCACAGATGTGACAAATTAAATAGTCAATCCCGTGACGTCATCTAGACATGTCGCCACGCTACGGCATCATGGGATTAGGCTTAATTATGGCTAATTAATCCATTTTTAAGGCTAAAACTTCATAAATTCATAACAAATTGTAGAAAATCCAAAAAATGCGAATAAAGGCTCATTTTAAAGATACTTAAGAAAGGAATCATTAAAATTATTCAGAATTGATTTTGAATAGTAATAAAAACCTAATTAGGGTTTAATTAAAAAATTAATTAGCATAATTACTCCCTAATTAATTAACTAATTAACTTCAAATTTTTTGAGATTGTTTAGGGGGATAACCTCTACCTCTCCTATTTTTCTTGGAATTTATTGGTTGATTAATTAGAAAAATTAATTATTTAAGCCATAATTACCTTCTTAACTTAATTAAGTGTTAATTAAGCATATGAATATTAATTAATTAATTGATTGGGTTCCTTAATCACTACGTAATAATAAGGGGCTTATGGAATTGGGTTGGGACCTCTTTCCCAATCTCTCTTCCCTAAACCCCTCTCATTTTATTTAAAAAATGATAATTAAAGAGTAATTAACTAATTAATTATATAATTAGTTAAATTAAGGTTTAAATCACATCAAATCTTATTTAATTGAATGAGGGGACTCATGGAACTAGGTTGGGACCTCTTTCCCAATCTTTTTCCCTTAAGTCCATTTCATTTGAAGGATAATTAATCAAATTTGGTAAATTAAGTAAAGAAGAATTGATTAATTAATGACTTGATTAATCAAATTAAAAATATAATCATCTTTGATTTTGATTAACTAACTTCATGGGTAGATCTTTAGGTGCTCAATATCTTAAAGATATTTAATGAAATTATGATTTACCCATATGTATGGAAAACCATAAAAGTAATTAATTAAGTTCCTTAAATCTAATTAACCAATAATTGTAAGCTAATTGTATTAGACCCTTTTATTTCCTAGGACCATTGCTAATTTACTTTTCAATTCATTTGCATATCACATTAGCTCATAATTATTTCAATAATTACTTTAAGGTAACATAAGTAAGGGTTAATTAATTGATTTAATTCATACTTTAATTTAATTAATCCATAAAATCAACCTAATTACCTCTCATTAAATCAAATTAACTTACAAACATGGGATGGGATTAGGGTTAGCAAACTTCTTCTCACATTCCTTAAATCAAATCAAACATAAAATTAAAAATGACATTAAAAAATATTTGGTTTGCTTTAAATGATTTTATTTGATATGATTGTCCTTAGGAATTAATTTGACTGAATGAAATCACATATATATGTTTATTTATTCCTCTCCAATCATATTAAATATTGTATGTCATTTGATTCATGCATTCATCTTTTGCAAAATTAATTAAATCAAAATAGTTTTTTTTATGTCAAGCTTGCATGTGTTGATTTAATCTAATATATGTGTGGCTACTATCACCATTAAATCCAAATGTATTTTTCAAAGCTTATAAATGAATAATTACATGCTATAAATGCTAATTATAAAACATAGGAAATGTATGTGATTAGTGTATGAAGTGAAGCTTCCTTCCTTTCATTCATGTATTGATTTATGTAAGTATGAATATTAATGGGTATATAGTTTGGACATCCCAAGAATACGAGACTTTAGCTATCCCCAAGGAGGTCATTTGATTACCTCACTTCCATGGTTTAACAATGGCACATACTCCATTTAATTTCACTCTTATGCATTTCAATACTAGACTTTGGACAAAGCTTTAATTCATATACATAAATGATTCAATTAAGTTAAATATCATTTTTTGCATGATTTTCATTCTCCTAATTATGAATACATGTGTATGTACTTAAGAAAAGTGGTTTAGAGTCTAGACATCCCGGGAATATGAGGCTTTAGCTAGCCCCTAGGAGGTCATTTGATTATATCACTTTCCTAGTTTAACAAAGGCACGTACTTGCTTATGTATTTTATACATGCATGTGTGTATTTAATTAGAGAATGGTAATCCTTCCTTTTTATTAAAAATACAAGCATTTGCAATTGTTCAACTGATTGAATTAACTGATCATGTGATTTGGAGCTCTATTTCTTATGTTCATGTATGCAAATTTACATATGGTTGAATGTAATGTCATATAATATGGACATCCTAAGAATACGAGGCTTTAGCTAGCCCCAAGGAGGTCATTTGATTACCTCACTTCCCGATTAACAATGACACATACCTATTTAATTTCATCCCTATGTATTTTTGTATAAGAATTTAGATAGAGCTTCAAATTAATATGATGAAATAATTCAATCAAAGGGAAAAATATAAAACTTTAAATGTACATACTCACATTCATCATTCAAGTGTGCTAAAATATATTGTGTGTGTAAGTATACTTAGGACTTAATCACATGCATGTTACATATGATGGAAAGGAATGATTGAACATATGTCATGTGATAGTAATTCAATCAAATTAATCTTAAGATGTCTTTCATATTGAATGGAATTATTTAAGGTGAACATAAACTTAAGATTAATTTAAAATGTGGAATAAGTCATTCACTAAAGAGAACTAAATCAAATTAACATGCTTTACAAAGTGACTTAAGGTAGGGATCAAAGAGAGTAATCCTATCTTTATAACACTTAGTTACTAAGTGTAAGTTAAACAAAAGAAAAAAAGAAAATATTCTAAAATCAATTAAATCACTTAAAGTGAAATCAACCTCTTATGATTAAACATCCTTTCATATTTAGAAAATCATAACAATGCTTGGTTAAGGAATACCACACAAGCCTTAAGACACACACAATAAAATTAAGTCATCATTTTAACTTTATATTAGGATGGTGCATGGTGTGATGTATATTTTGTTTTATGATGTATTATTTTAGACTAGATATTAGGGTGTATGTTTCATAGACTGGATGTTAGGTTAATATTATCCTAATCATATTTTCTATAAGAGATTGTGCTTAAGGGGTGCTTAAAATAAATATAAATGCTCTCTTATGCAGGTTGCTCAAACCCCTTAAGCATAGTCCAAATTAGGATAGGTTGGCTTGATTACCTATGTGCAGGGTGCTAAGTCCAAATTATAAATATAACTGCTTAGGAATGTATGTGTTTTTAGCTAACACTTATTTTGCAGGTGTAGTTAGATTTACTTTTTCATATTTATAATTTAATTTTGCATTATGAATTAGGATTAGTGTTATGGGAGGATAAGGATAAACTAGAAGGCTTAGTCCTTGGGTGTCATGTGATACCTTGAAGCCTACCAAATCAAAGGAGAAAAGACATGAAGAAATAAAAAAGATATGAAGACTTAAGGGTTTGAAGACCCCCATAGCATTTATCATTTGTAAATTGTAATTATTCTTTCATATTCTGGGTTGTATGAGGGTAGAGCTCGGCTACCCATTTTTTCTTTTTAGGTTATACGGTAGTACCCAATCGCGTCGACCTCTTATTCTTTTGCATTATATTTATAAAAATTGATTGATGTTATGTTTAGATTATGCAATAGAAATGACATGCCTTTTATAGTTTCTTAAATGATTAATGTCTTAATGTGTGGCATGGATCCGATTAGGCTCTTAGAGAAAAAATAAATATTTTATCCAACTACAATTCATAACTAAAATTTTAAATAATTCATAACCTCACATAAAGCCTAAGCATTAAATCAAGATAATTAAAAGATTTAGCAACCCCTTAGCTGAATGTTGTATGTTTCACATCATACATATCATATTATATCACTTTGCAAAATGAGGGCCTCCATGCTCACACATATAGGAACCGCTTGACTTGTGAGAGCAACCCTTACTGACAGAGTTTTACCCTCTTCTCTCTTGATTTTGCCCATAACTTACTTCATCATGCATTTAGGCATACAAAAATCCCAAAGCCTTTGTCAAAATGAAGTGTCCAAAATCAAAAATTGAAAATATTTGCATTAGACTAAGTCATACTCATACCACTCATGCTCTAGTCTCTTAGGGAGTGCGTTTAAGGACTATAGTCTCTTTTTAATAAATAACAGCTCAACCATCTTGCAAAATCATAAGACTAGACCACATGGATTTAAATTGTATGAGGAGTTAGCTGGCTGCCACTATAGGCGGTTATAAGTCCAGCATGAGTGATTTATTAGCTCTTGTGGAGGTAAACCATATGTTCATCTTCTCTTATATTTAAGTCGTGCTTTAACTCTTGCTAAAGCTCCCTAGATTTAAGATCTGAGGTTGTTTCCTTTGGATTACAAGCATAAATCCTCAACTTTTATGCATTTTCACAACCTTGTGTTGGTGGGTTATAAGCCCTAGTAATCTAATAGAAATTTAAACTCAAACAAATAATTCTTTTCAATTTAAAGCATATAAAGCCCAATTATAAGATAGATTGGAATGCTCGTTAGATTTTTCTAGTATCATAAGCACTATCTACTTATCTCCTTTGGCTTCCAAAAATAAGTCTCTCTATTTGATCTATCTCGATTGATTTTCCAAAATAACTAATTTGTTGATAGTCTATCTTTGAAATCTTTGGATAATAATTGTTTACTTTAATCGAGAGTATTCCTAAAGAATTCACCTTTCTTATGATGTAATTAGCTATGGGGGCTTGCCCCCATAGGGAACTGTAGAACTTGATTTAATATAAATCCTGCTTTATTCATCCATGTAAAGCAGGAGAAAAATCTCTGGTACATTTGAAGACTCATCATGCCTTATGAGTCTTTATTAGGTGATTAGGTCCATTGAAGGGTGATGTCTCTATCTTTCGAGATAGTATGCCATACCTTAATGTTGTACTCGATCACTTCAATAAGTACCCTCTCAGATTTACGTGGTGTCCCCCATACATCTGCATAAGCCCATTTATAAAATTGAAGAAGCTTTTGATTTCACCATTAAGCACAATAGAGAAAGGGATATATGAAATACTTAATCCACCCAATTAATTTTTGAGGGAAGCCCTTTTATTGGAGCCGAAGAAGGATGGATTGTTGATTAATAGTATCAAAGCTTTCCTTAGATCAAT
This sequence comes from Cymbidium sinense, assembly GCA_021442155.1. NCBI lineage: Eukaryota > Viridiplantae > Streptophyta > Magnoliopsida > Asparagales > Orchidaceae > Cymbidium > Cymbidium sinense. The sequence goes on along the minus strand of CM038218.1, from coordinate 173,222,759 downwards.
TTTGGCTAGGAAAACTCTTGTTAATTTGTAGATGTAAAGTCATAGCATAGTTCATGTGCTAAGATAATATTATTAGCAATGACTCTCTTCTGAATAAAAATGGATTGAGGCAAGTGAATAATGGATGGAAGAACCTTTTAAGTCTATTTACCAAGACTTTTGCTATAACATTGTAAAAAGTATTGCAATCTTTCGAATTAAAATGATGAGACTATGTTTAAACATACTAGGAAGCCTTTGTGTTTTGAAAAAAAATATTGAGAGACTAAGAGAAATTATTTGCTTATGTTATCCCAACATTGAGTGAAGAATTTGGAATTTCACCCATCATCTGAGTGACTTATTTTCATTAATATCTTGAAGAGCATAAAAAATTTCTTGATCACTAACATCCCTTGACAAGTCAACAGATTGTTTAGAAGAGAGTGAGAGCTTCCAAAAGGGACATCATGAATGTTCAATATATTAGGGCTTCCTTTATTGAATAGGGATTAATAAAAATGACAAATTTCCTCTGCCATAATATCAGTGTTGTTAGTATGCAATTTTCTAATAATATTGGAGTTCTTCCTTTCTTTGATAAATGAATATAGAAACTTCATATCATCATTTGAGTTAGTAAGCCATTGGGCTTTAGCTCTTTGCTTAACCCAAGAACTTCCCTCTTTGCTAACTCATGGTACATGTTTATATCCTTAGCATTATAGAATATGAAAGAATTATCAAGATATCTCTCTTGCTGAAGGAGAGCATTTTTCTTGTTCTTGTTTAAGAAAATGAATCTGATGGTTTAGAGAGGTTGGATCACAAACCTACTTCTTAAGAGTTTCTCTAGTGATCTTCAGTTTCTTAGAGAAAACATATAGAGGGACTCATAGCATAAAAGTGCTCCAATCTATAAACTACCTCATTGAAATTAGAGAATGAGGTCCAATAATTTTTGAACATGAATCTATGCACTATAAAGGTTTGGTGGAGAAGGAACGTGATTAGTGGAGACTGGTCTAAGGAGAGAGAAGTGGGACTTTGCTGAAAAAAGAAGGATAACATTCCATTCACTTCATGTTTCACAATACCCTATCAATTCTAGATTGGATATGATTGTTAATCCATTAATCATACCAAGTGCAAAAGAATTTTGTGTTAGGGAGGTCAATGAGCCCATAGTCATGAACACAATCTCTAAAATCTAGGGTTCATTGATAGGCAATGGATTGCTACCACATTTTGCATTGTTGTATAGAACACAATTGAAATCTCTTATAGTGATCCATAGAAGTTCCATAGAAGAAGAAATATCTTTTAAGGAACTCCAAAGGCCAAGTTTATCATGAGCATAAATATAAGTGATAAAAAAGAAGTTTATGTTGCCCATAACTATTTCACCATGGATGAGTTGAGGAGTACTGATTAGATGCCTAAAAGAGATAGAACTTGCATTCCACTTAAGTCATATACGTCTACGTAGGATGCAATCAAAATTATTTACATTGTCCTCATTTGGGAAAAGTTTGAGTTTGTGAAAAAGTAAGTGGTCACCCAAGGACTAATTATTGAGCTTAGTTTCCAATAGATAGAAAATGTCAATAATGTAGTCCCTAATTAATCTCGAGCAATCATTTGTTGTGTCGCAAACTAAAAGACCGCAAACATTATAACATCCAACTATTGGGACTCACAAGAAGAGGTGTGAGGAGTAGAGTACTTTTTTTGGGAGTTGGCTTTGAGGATTGTATTGGCTTGGAGAGAATGTGATTTGGTACTTTCAGATTCAGTAAGAGAGTTCTCAATGTTATTACAAATGTTATCATGAGTCTTTAGGGATTGTTGTCAAGTAGGGGATGCAGCTACAGAGTGGGTGATGATATTATAGGAGGAGGAGGAGTTTGGTGGAGGTTCTATGTGGTTGTGGTTGTATGGGTAGAATATTCAGAGGGATCATCTTGGCAGGTAGAGAATGGTCTAGTAATTGGTTAAGATCTATAATGGTAGGATGGTGGGGAGGAGGGGGAGGTGGTATCTTTGTAGCAAGAAGATCTATCATGTTTTGAGAGGGTAAGAGATCAGAGTGTAGGGAATTTGGTTGAGATGAAGGGGGGATGTAGGGATTTGGAGCAGAGGACGTGGAGGCCTACTTTTGTTGTGGTCGCTTTGTTGGGAGGGCTTAGTGGGATGATGGGGCAAGAAAAGTCTTCATGGGAAAAAAAAAGGAACACCTAAAGAAAGCTTTAGGTTTCCAATCATATATGATCTGTTGTTTGAATTTCAACCCTTTTAAATTTACAGTAATGGAATCAGGGAGAGGGGAAGAGAGATTGACTTGGACACAAACTCTTGCAAAAGTAACTCTTGATTTGAATCAATAGGCTATCAATAGCAGGAGGAATGCCGATCATGCTAGCAACCTTGGAGAATCCAAATTCATTTTAGTAAAAGCAAGATTTCTGAAAAATTTTCCTTAGAGGGAATAAAAATCCAATTCTACTTATGAAAAATAAAGGGTCAGTCAATTAGAAGGCAAGGGACATTATCCCACACCATATCATAATCTTTTTAATAAGAGAATTTGAAGAGAAAAAATCACTTTCAAGAATAAGGAGTTCCAAACCACCCTTAAGTTTCTATTTCTTATTTATAGTAGATAATAGAGATCTGTAAAAAGGTCGTTTGGGACTACATGATCGACTAAGAAAAGTTTCCACTCCTTTCGTCTATCTCAGAGTTCTTCTTTCAAGAAATTGATTTCATCAATTGCAGGGAACGAAATTACGAGCAAAGGACTTACTCTTCTTGGAATGTGAAAAAAGTAAGTATTCACTTGCAAATCTAAGGCATTGAGGAATACTTAGGCTCAGGGAGAGAACTAAGAATCCATGGCACAACCCCAAGGATAGAAGAGGAGGGGATGAAATAAGAAAGAGGGGGAAAGTGAGGAAGAAATACCAAAAGGAATCCATTATAGAAACAAAGGGGTGGGAGCACAAAGAGAGAGGAGGAAAAGGGGGAAAAAAGGAAGTCCTTCGGCCCGAGGCTAAAGGTCAAGGAAAAAACCTAATTGGGGAGAGAGTTCAACAGGGGGGAAAAAAAGTACCTATTTTGTGGAGAGTGAGGATCATGGCCATCAAAAAAAAGTACTAAGAGCATAACCCTAGGTTGCACTTCCCTAACCTAAGAGCTTTGATTGTTTTATTTATAAGGAGAACCACAACTTTATTTATAAGAAGTACCTATAGCATTTTTTATAGGGAACATGTACTTTTTTTCCTTTTTAATATATATATATATATATACATATTTATCGAGCCAGCTAGACGAGTGATAAGTTGAGTCAAGTTAAGCTTGAGTTTGATCTTGCGTAGTATATAAGCTAAAAACTTAACCTTAAGCTTGAACTTGTGGCTCGATAAGTTTGACTCGTAAACTCATTTTCAAACTAAGTTCGAGCCTACTTGCAAACTGGTTGGACTCACTTACACCGCTATATGGAGAAAATTTGAGATGAGCATCATGATATGGAGTTTAATTGGTGCTTGGTGCTTAAATTAGTGTTTAAGTGGTAGAAGATAAAGAAGCCAATGCTTAGGTACCAACCCCTATAACCTAAGCATCAGACTTGAACCTAGCAAGAGATCATGATAAAGAGCTTGGTGCATAGGAGCCCAAATTCCAGTACCTATGTGTTAGACTCAAATTGCCAAAACACATATAGATGAAGAGCTTCGCGCATCCTTAGGCGCCTACTCAAATTTTCCCTAAATTCACAAGGATTTCTTATCTTTTTGGAAAGATATCATGCAACCTTATATAGAAACTATTTTGGACAAATTTAAGGACTTATCCATCCATTCTTCACCTCTTTTTCCCAAGATTTTGGAGGGTCATAAGGAGAAAATTTAGCAAAGATTTCAAGAAAAGAAGACAAGGAGAAGAAGAAGACATTCTTGGAGTTTCTCCCTTAAGTTTTTCTTTTTTTATCTCCCCTTTTATTGTATCAACATTCATGTTCAAGTTGTTTAATGTGTCCTTTTATTTTAGCATGAACTAAACTCTCCTAATAGGGGTGGAATATAGCCATGTTATTTTTATATTATTCTGATTTTGATAAGGTTTGAAGTTTAATTTTTTTTTTATTGTGACATATAATGTTTTAAGCTTTCATGCTTAGTAATTGATTGGGAATCTATCAATATTTTAGGTGGTCTATTTGAAAACGAGAGGTGGAGAAAGGACTCACCAGAGAATAAATATCATGGTAATGGGTTGTAGGTTAGATATAATTGAAATGAGGTTATGAAGTTCATATTTAGATCTAAAGAGCCTTAATGATTTTTTTTTTTTTTTTGTATTTAATCTATCATTGAGTGGTAAGTAAGTTGTGCGAAGAAAAAAAAAGGACCTCAACTTTCAAAAAATAAAAAGGTAGTGGCCACCTTGATCGGATGTCGGAAAATCTACTTTTATTTAAAGAAAATCATAACCACACAAATAACTTCAATGAACCCTAATCACAAGGTTTATTAATAATGAGATCACTTACAAAAAAAATTTTGCCTTGATTAATTAGTTAACTTTTTGGTATATTTAGGTATATATTTTAGTTTTATTTTATACCCCAATTTTATTATCTAAATAATATTTAATTAACCCAATTTCAATAATTTACTTGCAATCTTAAAGTGATAGATACTCTACTCACTTTGTATTAGTTGAAGTGATCTTGTTCTCTTACATGTACATATTATCACAAACCATCATGCTCATAAAAAAAAGTATAAAACAAGGAAGATAAAGAAAAACTCATTATAAACGTTTTGAACATGAAGAAAAATAAAAGAAGGAAAATGAAAATTTTGAGATGATTCTCTTTACTTTTAAATTTCTTTATGTATTTTTTTTTTGCACTTTAAAATCTAGTCAAAAGTACTCGCAAAAAATCCCTCAAAACCTAAAAAAATCATTCACACATAAGTCCCTAAAGTTTGAAATTCAAAATTTGTCGTAGCAATGCTAAGTCTAATATTGTGATGCCATTATTTTGGCACTATAGCATTAGTGAATTAGAGAGTTAAGTGTCAATATGCCAATATTTGGCACCATAACACTAACAAAATAACAAGTTTGGCACTATTACACCATTATTTGGCATGTAGCATATTGGATGGAAATATGGCACAAAATGAAAATGTTGCACATATGCTATTTTAAGGTTGTAAGTTGTTTAAAAAGTCACACAGTGGCACCATAATCATGAAAGCTAGTTTAAATGCCCTTTTATGTGTCAAATCAATTGCAAATTTTGTTTCTTACCCTTTAACACTACAAAATATGCTCTAAGGCATTAATTTGGGCTAAAAATATCAATGCACCTAGATAATAATAAAAAGAAAAGATTATTGCATAGAGATTTTTATAAAAATGCCAAAAGTCATAATGATATAGCCTTCAAATGTCAAGTAAATAATTATATAACATTAAGGTTTTAAATATTAATTTAATTGCTAGTATGTCAATTATTTTATTTGAAGTTAGTTAACTTCAAGCAAAAAAGTTGATTCTCAACTATAAAATCAAAATTTTTAGTATCTTCACATGCCTTCTTCCTTTGTGTAAATTAAAAACAAAAGAATATCAAGGTTTTCAAAGGAACAAGATTCATTGTGTTCTTCAATCTCATTTTTTAAAAGTGATTTAGTTGAGTTTACTTTGAGACAAATTTCCTTAAATTCACTCAATGAATTTACTAAGAGATATTAGTTCCTCATGTCACTTGCTAAATTTTCTTAGAAGGCAACTTCACTAACTTTGCTTTTTGAATTCAATTTGATTTTTTTCTCTTTGAATTATTATTAATAAAATGTAACATTTCTATAGAGATATTATATAATGGAAATTATTAAATTCAATTTTAATGAAATATCATAATTATATGTGTGTGTGTGTATATATATATATATATATATAACTTTTCTTTCATGGATATAAAAATCTTTAAACCTTCTCCACTTCACATTATTAGAACTTTCAAAGTCATTAGATTCTATGTCTATTTTATTCTTTGATGATGTAAGATCTTTCTCAAGTTAAGCATCAATTATCAAGTATTGCACTATTGCTTCAATTATTTTTAGAATTATATTCCTACATGAAACATTTATCTTCATATCTCATTGAGGCTTGAATTCTGAACTTTCAAATAAATCAAGATAAGTTTGTAATCCTTTCTTATGTTGATTTCTCTAGTCAATAAGATCTCCTTCCTTCGATGTTCTCACTACTCTTTTAACTACAAAAATTATATCTAATAGGCAATGAAGCTTAATTTTATGTCATAATATAAAAGGAGTTTGCCTAGTTATCTAAGATGATACAATTTTTGGATCCTATAATGCAAACGGTAGAGTTATGACCCATTTATCTTTTACTATTTAATTTCTTTTTTTATAGAAGATTCTAGTTTAACTTCTTTACAGCTTCTACATACCCATTAGTTTTAAGATGATGCATTAAAGTGAAATCAATTCAAATTCCTTAAACTCTTGCAAAAGTATTTAATTGTATTACCTTACAATTATTGCTCATTATTAGTGAATATCTCCATTATTAGACTACAGTACTATATTATATTGGTTCAAACAAAGTTCTAAGAGCAACTTCTATTATAAAATTTGCTTAGACTTTTCAATCTATTTTGTAAATAATCAAATAATACTATGATATTGTCTTTGACCACTTGTTAGAGAATTCTCTAAATAGTGAATGCTTGTAAGTTAGATATTAGTTATAACATGTGGGAAGGTTGATGTTACATATAAACTATGATGCACAAATATAATGACATAGACATGACATGACACAGACACGTGACAGTCCAATTATTAAAAATATGTGACACAGACACATGTTAGATATTGTATTATAATAATAATTAAAAATAGTATATATAAATTTAATAAGTAAGATATTAAAAACAACAAAAAGATAGGTCAAATTAACTACTTAAGTAGTATATATATATATATATATATATATATATATATATATATATATATATATATATATATATATATATATATATAATTTTAATTATTTATAATAAATATATCTTATTATTTCTTCTTTATCACCTAAATATCATTTTCTAAATTCTTAAAATCCTCTTACGCTTAAAATATAATAAATTATATTTTAAATTATTTTAATATAGTATTAAGTCAATCATTTAAGACAATGGTGTCCCTTTGAATTTTTTTTAATATTTTTTAATCAGAAATGTCTCTGTCATATCTGACACGTGTTGAAAGTGTGTCGACCCCGTGTTTATATTTTACAAATGTCGGACACTGCATCCCCCCTTTCTTAGAAGTGTGGATGCATCATAGCATTTAAGTAAAATTCTAAGATAAAACATATCTCTTAGAAAATTCCTTTTCCAACTTTTAGAGTTAATAAAAAATATCCTTGTTTTTAAATTTCATTAAATAAAATTTCTCAACTCAAATGACTTCCATATTCTCTTAGATAAACTTCTTTCAGAATTCCCTCATTTTGTTTTTCTTTGCCACCCCCAAGGTTGGTTGAAATAATTAACTTGCTAAATAATTCTTCATTAACAAGCACATGTTAGACAACTTTAATTTTAAATCTCCTTATCTAGCAATCTGTGGTAAGATTTTTAACAAATTTTAAGATTTGATGAAAAAAAATCAACCAAATTAAAGCAAATCTAGTATCAACTTACATTATATATGCTTTCCAATGCTAGGATGAAATAAATTTAGAGTTGGTCTTGCATTATTAATCTCATTTTTTTAAATCTATTTGCTTGGCATGTTTTTTTTCTCTCTCTAAGAATTTGCTCAATTTTAAAACATCTAAAGTTTTAAAATTTTGTTTTAACTTTAAGGAAATATTTTTTACATTTTTCTTCTCTGAACTCATGCTATCCATTCACTTAATTTTAATGTTTTAAGATTGTGAGAAAGTAATCAAATGTTTCACTCTTATTATAAGAGAAAAATACAAACTTTTAATCAATGCTTATCTTTCATCTTAGTTTTTCCTAATCTAAAAGTAAATTTTCACAGCATGTGTTAGCATACTTTTTTTTGGACTTTTTAAGACCATTTTGAATTCAACTCCTAGGTCACCATATGTCTTGTCAACATAAAATGGTCCAATGTAAGTCATCTTTGATCATAATTTCCATATCAATGTAAGGAAATGTTAAGTTAGTTTGGAGATTTACTAACTCTTATGCTTTGATAATAATCTTACTATATATAAACTTTAGAAATTATATACAAGCTATTTGGTTTGCTGAAAAAGAAATTCAGAGCAAAAAAATATATGTAATTTAAAAGAAATATAGTGCCTTTAAAATATTTAGAGTTATTTGATTGAGTAAAGAATAAATATAAAAGATAATTTTTTTGTATTTGATTTTAAGTAAAATAAATTCAATGTAAAGCTTAATAGTAGCCAAAAATGATGATAGCTAAATACAAAAGAATTGAAAGCGACAAGTGAAGGCGACAAGCTATAGTTGTTGATGTTGGTATTGACAGCATCAATAGTAACAGTGAGTTGCCAGTGGTAGCAGTAGGTAACCAATGACAAGGGTGGACGGTGGCTAATAGCAGTGACAGTTGGCCATGGCAAGTTGTGATAATGGATAGCCACTACGATAAAATGTAATTTTTTTGGAAATCAACTGAATTAGATTTTAAAATACAACAAAATGAATTATTAGTCAGTTTTAAATCCCTCAAAAATTTATTTTTCATTAAATCAAATGTCAATATTTTCAAAACTCTTGCATTAGAAACCCAAAGTTTGTCAAAACAAAAAACCCTTTAATTCAACTAACCACTTTAAAAGTTTTCTAAAATGATCATATTTTAAGAATATTATCTTCGATGAATAATAATTATGACTTGAGTAGAATGTACTTGAAAATATCAGTAATTCCATCAAGCTGTAGTCACAAATGCCTATATTAGTTTATTCATGATTATATATCATAGTTCACTTACTTAAAGAATTTAACTCACATAACAAATTAGGTTTTTTTACCATATACTTTAATCAATAATGAACTCATAGCTTCACCTTCCAATCTAAGATACAAAAGTCCTCTCTTTACTTTGGATATTGGAAGCATGGGGGTGAAGAAAGAAGTGTTTTCAACTATTAGTCATATTACAATAGTTAATTTATATACATGTTTGAAACTTATTAAATTTTTTAGAAATAAAGAACATTTATTCTTAACTTTTGAAAAAAAAATGACTTAACGCAATTATTCTCTTAAAAAATCATTAGAACTATTTAGCAAGTTTTAGATGGGCTATTTTTAAAATACCTTTCCCCTAACTTGAATTCATCTTTATTCATTCTAAGGTTCACAAAAAATCTAAATAAATTTCATTATCTAGTGCCACAAGTGCACTTGATTAACAAGCTCATTGAATTTGTTAATGTTACAAAGGCAAGATGTGAAGTCAGGTTAATGGGTTGAGGTGTTGACCTCAAACCTAACTCAACCCAAACCCTCCTAACTTGAACCTGATTTATCTAACAAATTTATTTTATAAATTTTACAATTTTTTTTGGTTGGCACAACCTAATTAATATGACCCATTTAATCTAAGTAACTCAAACCAAACACTCTAAACCTAAACTCAAATAGTAATTGGGTCAATTTTAAGTTGATTTGGGTTATTTGAATCAACCTTAATCTAATCTAAATAATAGCTAGATTTATAATATATAATTAAAATTGAACTAAAAAATAATTGTTCAACCCAAACATGAATTTTTAAGTCAAATTTGGGTATAGTTGTTAGGTTGGGTATTTATTAGTACCTTTATTATATGGTCATCTTTATGTACAAACAATGTTGATTAGAAGTCTTATCATTCACAAATAAATAATTAACATAAATTCTTCTCCCTCTATTATTTAAAAAGATAAACCATCATTCTTTAATAAGTTGATGTGAATTCTTCATGCTAAATGACATAACATTGTCGTAATATAAATCATTACAATTAATAGAAATAGTCTAATAATTGGTTAGATACATTTCTACTTCATGATAGTTGGTGAATACATCAAGAAAACTCATGGATAAAAATACGTTGTTTTAAAAATTAGACCAAATGAATTGATTTGACTGAATCAATAATGAATTAAACCCCCTACATGGTTCCCCCTTATGCAAAACTATTTTTATATAGAAAAAGATTAAACTAATCAAAATTAATGATTAAATTAATAAATTATAATTGATTTTGAAGAAACACACAACTCCTATTTTATCCAATTTAATGTCTTTTAATTTTAATTAGATGGATAGAAATATTAATTTTAACTAAATGAAACTACTAAATTTTATCACAAGTTCAATTCAAACCTTTAATAGATTGGTGTGAAATATTTATATATAGACATTAGATGGATGTTCGTGATAATTGCAACATTATTACATTATTTAAGTAAGTCATAATAAATATTAATATTTATTATATCATCTAGTTCAACCACCAGATCAACCTTTGAACCTTAAATTATTCCTTTTCATCATTCTATGTTTGGTCTGATTTTTGATACCTTGGTAAAATGAAATATTTAATTTACCAATGCATCAATTTCGAGAAATTGATAGTATCTATTGTAGGCTAATTTAAATTTGTAAAATTAATACACATTATCCATTTTTCCTTTAACTTATAAACTATAATAACATTTGTTTAATCTATAATAGATATTATATTCTTTGATTAATCAAATTTCCAGACTCCATAGAAAATAGGATTTACTAAAGTCAAATCAACTTGTCAAAATTTTTGTTTGATAAACTTGGCATCCTTTTTTTGTCAGTGAGTTAATTTTCATCAAATCAACTTATCTTAGATCAAGCTCACCTTTAAAATTCGAATTATATATCTTCTTTATTAATACTATCCTGAATAGCATGCTCAATATCTTTAAGTACCATGATCTTAATTAAGGCAATTTTTCATGAATAGAGCTGACTTGCCCCTTTTGGAAACTTGATGACAACGTGAGAGGACAAGAGAAAACCAAATTTTTTTTATAAGTTATCAAGATATTAACTATAACAAAATTGACCATGGTTATAAATTGTCATTATCCTTCTCCTTAAGTGATTGATAGCATAATCATTCTTTTTGTCTCTTTATATTCACTAAAAAAGCCAAAAGGGGGCATTAAATGCAAAAAAATGTAGATTCAACTTTTCAAAAATACTTTTAAAAATCATATTAATAAAAATTTTACTCATTAAAATACTATCAATAAGATAGTTTGTGATTAGAGCACTTACAACTACAACACTATTATATGAATTTCTTCTCATTGGCCTAGCCACCATAGCGAAGGTGATATGTATGATTGTAATGTATACATGGAGCTCTTAATATTATGGTTGAGTTCACCATTGCCAACTAAAGTTGTTCGAGGCTTATTTTCCTAAACGATTTTTCTAGAATCATTCCAACAAAGAAATTTCTTATGCTAAGATTAGTTTGGTCTTCTATTCTTTCACTATTACCTAACCATTTCTCCTTTGTTCATTAAAATAAATTCCTTTATTTTCTCACCATTTATTAATTCCTTAAGCAAGTTTTAGAGGTGTAGGCAATCCTTAATATCTTGAATATGGTCCTTATGAATAAAATAATATTTATAGGAATTACAAGCATGAGCATTGAGCCCTTATTTTTGTAAGTTATTTAAAGTAATATTTATCTCAATGGCTTTAATTATTTCAGTCATGGATACCCTCAATGGAATGAAAGTAAGTTACTAATAAGTAAAGAGTGACCTCTATCTTTTTTTTAGCATCAAAATTTCAAACAACATATTCTTACCTATCAAAAAATTAATCCAAATGTTATGGTCGTTAGTTGTAATGTTATTGTTATTAATGTTGAAAGTGTGGCTTCTTGATTTGCTTCAAGTTTCTTAAGAGAATTCAATGATCCTAGAGAAACTGTCAAAATTTTCTTATCAAGCTAAAATCTTATGGCCTATTAAAAGTTGACACAATTGACTATTTGTTAAATTTCTCTACATTAATATGATAATTGATGAGTTCAACGAATTTTACCAAAGTCCTTGATTTCTATAAATTGAGTGCATATTTGAAAGGTCCCTTTCTTAGACCTAGAGTGAGCAAAATCCAAACAATAGCTAGATCCAATTTCCTTATTTCTAGCATCTCCTACTAAAATTCTATAAAGAAATTCTTTAAAGATTTAACTTGTTGTTACCTTATGTTTAACAACACCTATGAGTTCTTTAGAGGTTTCTAGGCATGAACAAATGAGAAACAAATTTTCTCCTAACTTAACAAAAACAAGTAATAATTTTGAGAAAAAATATAAGATAATCACTTAAGTGATGACTCCTAATATGTAGTGAAAAGAACTACCCCTAAGTGCATCATTAATGTTTAGTGAAGAGGGGTTAGCCTAAAGTAATTAACATGGTTGCAGATTTTTTATATAAATGAATTTTAATTTTTTTTTCTTTGGAGATTATGCCTTAGTAATCTCCATTGGAAGTGCTTTCATCAATTAGGGCTTAAAATTCTCACTTTGTTGTGAAGAAAAGGAGTACTGATGTTGGTGGATAGCTTTTGATGACATTAATGGATAGAAAATGCTATGGATCTTTAGAATAATGTTTAAAGATAAGATCTGAAGTTTTTGGTAACATGTCGAGGGGTTTAGTATGATTTTCTATTGAAAACTTCAAGACTAGATTGGATTGAGCTAATTTATCATAATTTGAAGCATCTCTTTTAAAAAATGAGTTTTAGGTGAGTAAATGATTAAAGATAATTATAAATGATTAATTTAATAATGTGAACAAATGATCTGGAGTAGATAATTAGGTTTGGTTGAGTTTATAAGGGTGTTAATGGGTAGGGAATGAGTTAGGTCTTAGTCTTGTCTAGTTTGGCTAAGAGCTTTTGATGGGGAATTGGAGTAGATTTGAGGTTTAGGTTGGGTGATCATTGGTCTTGGAGAAAGCTAAGGATGTGAAAAAATATTTAAGTGAATTAAAAATAAAATATTAAGAAAGTACTAGAAAATATATAATATAACAAAGGATAACTATCTAATCTCAGAAAAAGGCACACTAGAGTTACTAGATACTAAGTTAGGGAAAAAAGCAATACTTTGCTCAAAATAATTCATTCAATAACTAAAATTACAAAAGATTTCATCCCATATTTGTAAGCATTACATGACTTTAGGGCTAACACTTTTGGATGGAAAAAGTAGAGAAGAAAAAGATAAAGGGAAAGCAGGGGTTGATGGCTATTTATGAAGAAAGTATTTCAAGCAATCATTTTTTATGTCTTCTTCATATTAAGGCCAACCATATAAGCTTCTACATATAAATTTGAAATATAAAAAATATTAAAATTAAAAATAAGTTTAATATATTATAGAATATGGACCCTTTGTTGAGCTTTAACTTGGGCTCTTATAGTTGGGCCGATTCTTTGTTCTCTTCCTTGAGCTTTAGCATTAGCTCTTGTAATCCGCATTTAATTTGATTGTCTTCATGATGTGATAGATCAAGTACATTCTTCATTTTTCTCAAGGATATAAGTCTCACTAATCATGAGAGTTGAATTTAGTTCCCTTAAGCTTGGAGAACAAATAAATAAATTGAAGATATTAGAATTTCAACTCTAAGAGTGGTTTTAAAAGCATGCTTTAATAGTTTTTAAATCATTTTGGTGGGTCTATTGCCCATTTTATTCAACAATTTGTTGGTTTCAAAGTCTTGGTTCTCATACTTACTAATTTCTCTTTTTCTTAGTCTAAAGCATCCATTTTATCATGTTGATTTTATCACACTCACTACACTTTAGAAAATTTTAGATCAAAATTTATTCATGAGTAACAAAAAAAATTACTAGGAAAATGGCTAAGAAAGAAAATTTTTAGAGAGAAAAAAAACTATAGTAAAAATTGATAAAACTTAACTAGATTGTTAAAAATCTTAAGAAAAAGTGATTCAATGTGTTAGGTTCATACTTTGACCTTCTCTATTTATTATCTTAAGTGAGAGCAAGACATTATAAAAAAAAAAACCTAAATTTGAGTTTCACATATAAAAAAAAAAACATATTAAGGAGGCAAGTAGCCAAATAAATGTATAAATAGTACTTATTGTTTGCTTAGTATAGGTAGATTCCATAAGAAGTAACTTGGTAATTGAATTTAATACTTGAACATAATGTCTTAATGAGTTTGGGGTGAGTTGCTTCAATAAAATGCTTGAATGCATGGGTGACTAAACCTAATCACCCCTAAGGCTAAATACACTAAATAAGGCATTTTGATGAACTTGAATTTGAAGACAAATTCACTTAGAATTTGGTGACTTCAACAAATTGATGTTTTTGACTCGATTGACTAACCTTAAATGTGATTCACTAAGCTAGGCCAATTTGAGTTGAATCCAAGCTAAGTAATATTTAAATGTACAACTTATATCTTAATGGCTCTTTGTAAGTTATGTATGTTAGCTAAATGCATAAAAATTATAAAATTTGGCTTATAAATTATTATGATATTTTTATTTAATGTCTCTTAATAAGAAAATTAAAGAAATATGCTTGCAATTTGTTATCTTCTTCAGACCAAATATTCTTAAAATTAAAAAAGATGCTTGACATTATATATAAACAAGATTTCAATCAAGAAGATACTTTTCTAATCTCTTGCAATTAAAATTAATGAATAATGCTTATGTGATAATATTTCATGGCAAAACATTCATCTTCATCTTTCACTAATAGAGGTAGATTCCATAAGAAGTAACTTGGCAATTGACTTTATTATTTAAGTATAATGTCTTAATGAGTTTTGGGTGAGTTGCTCCAATAAAACACTTAAATGCATCAAGGACTAAACCTAATCAATGCTTAGACTAAATACACTAGAATAAGGCATCTTGATCAACTTGAACTTGAAGACAAAGTCACTAATAATTTGGTGACTTCAATAGGTTGATGTTTTCGACTCAATTGCCTAACTTTAATTGTGATTCACTAAGCTAGGTCAATTTGACTTGAATCCAAATTAATTAATATTTAAATGAACAACTTATATCTTAACAAATTTTTATTAGTTATGCAATATTATCTAAATGCATAAAAATTATATAAATTTAGATTATATATTATTATGAGAATTTGATTTTATATGTTTTAAAATTTTAAAAATATATCTACAACTTACTCTTTTTTTTTAATTAACCCAAAAATTACTAAATACTTTAAAATTTAAAAAGATGCTTGAGCATTATATAAACAAGATTTCAAATTTAGATTAAATTTTTAAATGATTTTAATTACTCCAATTCTCAATTTGGTGATTATGAGAATAATTTAATCAAATAAACTTCAAGAGCACAATTTATGAACTCACAATCATACACATTAACAATATGTTTGGGCACTTTATAGTGATGCAAATTTGATAAAAAAAAATTGTGGTATAAATGAGTATCTTAAGTACCATATTGAATATACTCTTATTTCTATCCTATAATCTATAATGTTAAATTATTGTTATAGCATTCTATTGTAGTAACCATCCTAGAATCTAAGTCATTTTAAGCACAATAAAATCATGCTAGAATCACAAATCAACCTTATTCAAATTATGTTTTAAGCATGCTTTAATCTATCTTCAAATCAAATTACATTATTTGAAAAAATTTTAAACATTCAAATATAAATCATTTTTCTCGCATATGATCAGAATTTATTTGAACCTTATTTGAATCATAATCAAACTTTAATTACAAGGCTTCAAAAAAAATAATCCACAATTAAAAAAACAGGTATTTTAATCCAAAAGAAACTTTCATATATATATTTTGAGTCAATCTTAAGCTGAAATCCTTACCAATGATAATGTTAAGCCATTAATTAAAATGCATATAATTTTCTTAAGATGAACAATAAATTATACATCAATGCAGGCAAGATAATTGGCATCTCTAGAAACAACTACAATAGTCAAATACTCTGCTTGTTTTTTTAGCTCAAAGATAGAGAGGAGATTAAATTCTACCCAAATGAAATATGGCTAAACTCTGTTATTAAAAGCTAGTTTTGAAATCATCTATAAATTGCAATATTTATCCCCTTATACCTACCTCCCAAAATCCATGAGCCATCCAACACAAATAAAATAAAATACTTGCACCAAATATCAATCCAGTCTCATTCCAATCTCTTTAAGACATCAATGGAATCTCACAAACAGAGAGATGGAGTAAGGGCTTCTGGGTTCAATATGACTAACTGAGCAGTATGAATTGCTTCCCATCAATGATATAGTAGCAGGAAAAAAACATAAGAACCTTCATTAGTATGGCCAATAACGCGTTGGCCGCCTGAACCTTGGAGCTTTTCTGCATGGAAATTAAGAAAAATCATGAATAGGGGATATTATAGTAATGTCACCTTGCCATTGCCATTCATTTCAAAAGCATCAATAACTAGTAAGATCAGCCAATAAAGAGCTCATTTGATAAGAAAGCATTATTCAGAAGTAAATATTTGTATGCATGCTATACAAGTTCATGTGTTTACATATCCAACGCTTAAACTTTCATATTTATACATATATGCTTTTTATACATGAAAAGATATATTTCAGATAATGATAATTTTATATGATATGAAAAATTCAAATATTAGATATATAAATATTACATTTGTGTGGTATGTATGTAAATCAAGAGTTGCTTCAAGTGACAATTAACTAATAAATAATGCATTTAATATAAATATAATAAAAAAAAACTGTCTGGAAAAAGATTCAGCTTACTGAAACTCAGAGAACAGCTAATTAAAAGAGCTTGCGTCAACAAAAAGTGATACTTACCTTCAGGATAGCACATAAGGACCTATAGAAAACTACTTCAGCTTAATTGAATTTCTTACATGTAGTATCTAAATATTAAATTTGGTAAATTCTGCTCGTAAAGCATTACTGATGATGAATTGTAGATAAATTTTCTAGCCACCACCATGCACATGCTTACTCTTTTTTAGTCTAACTAGAAGAAACTAGATCACATAAGAAATGATCACGGGGTGGTCCATCTTAACCACTAAAATATTAGTTTAACAAATTTTTGCAAGCCTAATTAATTTTATTTTAACAAATACAACCCTATGATAATCATTCATCTTATATAAATCATTGAATACATCAATTTGAACTAACCAATCTTAAGAACTTAATGAAGTCATGAGTGCCATCATTGGTGGGAGTTCAACTTCGATTCTCCTAGAGGGGTTAAAGTCATCAGCATTCCTATGATCATGGTCTTTTTACCTGACTTTTCAAGGATGAATTGTCTACTGTGAGGTTGGTCTTCTCCTTGATCTAAGAAAAAAATTTATTTTAAAACTGCATTATGATTTTGGGCAGGGGTCTAATAGAATTTCTACTATTTTGCAGATTACTCAAAATAGATTGCATTTAATCTTTTAGTTATTGCATCTGAGTTTTATTCTCCTTAATTAATTCTATAGCCATAGTGTTCCTAAGATCTCAAGAATCAACTGTTCTAATCAAAATTTCAATCTGGCCTTAAGAAAATGATTTAAGCGTCATTATATAATATTAAAATAAGAAGAGAAATGGTGAGAGTGGAGCTATAGATAAGATGAAGTAAAACTTTAAAAACTTCAAACTAGAGAGGGGGTACAGAGACCACTTACATCCTAAACTCTCCTCGAACAATTTAAGCCTTTTGATATTTTTTTTTTCAAACACCACAAATTTTAAACATATATGTTTTCATGAATGCAAATTAAATGCAACAAAATATGCCTAGATCAATAAACTTCAAACACTGAAGATCCCAGATTGTTTCGAGTCTTGCCAAATAAACTAGTTTTATCATAATTAACTAACAAAGAAGTAAACAATCTTAAATAAATTTCTGCGTATCAAGATAAAATTTTATTTTCTTAAAGTAGATCACTCCCTTACCAAGTATCATGATTTGATGGTTTTACATGGTTGTCAAGTATAAGACAAAACTAAGTCTTAGAATCTATTTTGGACAGCTACAACTATATGAAAAAATAATGGAAGAGGTGTTGCAAAAGAAGTTATTGTTTGAAGAAACTGCAATGGATACATTTTTTTTCACAGAAGTCAAACTGTAATTTTAACTGTCACCGTAGGTAACCAAGTCAGGTTGGAAAACGCAGCTTTCCGATTGCAGATTCATGAAAAAGCAAACAAAATGGAATCCTTAAACAGCACTGCAATGCGGTGCAGACCGCACCACACCGCACCGCCGCCTCAAATAGGGCCTTAGTTTTAACTAGTTTGGCCAAGGGCTCTAGGTGGGCTTTTAAGATGGCTATGTGCTTTGGGTTAGGTGATGACTAACCTTATAAAGGTTAGCATGTCACACCCTGCATGACCCCTTACGCGGCCACCAAATGTAACAAGAGGATGACTCGACGGGACAGATTCCAATCGACACGCTCCAACCTGCTCATGGAACAGTGAAATTTGCATCTAATCAAATTATCACAAATATTTGCAATTCATATACTACTTAACTAATATCACAATTCGAAAGCGTGAAATCTTTAAGTTTGTAAATAAATCTGAAAGCAGACATTTAATTTATGCGTGCCAAAAAAAAACCTTTAGCCTCTGATTCAATAAAGTAGTTCTATACATTTCGTCTTTTCACGAAATTTTTGATGGTAGCGTCATAAATTTAAAAGCTGAGAAGAATCTTAAAATAAGCTTCGGTCTGAGCCGGTAAAATGATCGTGCATGTACATGTAAATTTACAAAAGCGAACTTGTCTTTGCGATAATGTAACAATATCTTGAAACGATATCTTTGTAGGTCTTTGTAGAAATGTAATATAAGCGATCAATATCTTTGTAGGTAATATCTTTGTAGGTACATCTTGTATCGATGTCGAGGATCGATAATTTTCATTAAATCATTTTAGGTTCGGTTATATCAAATCATTTTCTAGAAATGTATAATATTGCATAGGTTTTGACTTCATATAAAAGGTCGTCACGGCGTCGACTAAAGGCGAAGGTAAAGGCGGGCGAACCGTCTTACTTACTGCTAACGACACCAATTGGGCGACTAGCGGCTCCAACCTCAAAATGCGAGTCGGGGATACTAAGATCCCTAATCACGGCTCTCGTCGAGAACTTTCTTTATCTGTAGCGGATTCGTAACATGCTTATCCATCGCAATTTTCACGACATTTCGTTTATCATTCTTGCATTTAACATGTTTTCAATATTTCTATATGTGATGAAATCAATCTTTGGCCAGGCAATCATTGTAAATCATTAATCATCAGTCAGTAATAAACATTTATATTTGCATTCAATATGGCGAAATATCTACATGTCATTCATCTTATTTATCTGGTCGTAGAAACGTAAATACAGAATAGGCGAATTTAAATTAGCTTATATGTCTCACTCGATTAATGCAGGTGTCGTGATGTGCTCGATTCCTCCCGAGTACTATAATGAAATAACTCTTCTAAATACTTAATACATGCAACTCATAAATGAAACTCATAATTAACACCCATCTTATTGATATCTCTCATAACTGCGATCTCTGCTGATATTAATTACGCTTCAATCAAACTAAAATTAACAAACCTTGTCGATCCCAAATCTCATTCAATAATTCTACAACTCACCACAAGACCGATTTGACTTCAATCCGCATTTCACGCATTTCAACACCAAGGAAGGCGGTTGGCTGAAAGAAAAAGGGATAGGGAAAGAAAATTAACAACTTACAAAATTACCCAGTTTCCCGTCGGCGAGCAATCTGAGCCGGCCGTCGGTTCTGAATTTCGTCGGCGACTGGGATTTCCCGTCCGTCGGTTCAGGATTTCCCAACTCGGCGGGACTTAGTCGCGGCGCTTCAGCGACGCAATAGATCTGGCGCTTCCAGCGATGCGAAAGTCTGGCGCTTCCGAGTCGTCGCGGTCGGCGGCAACGCTTCCGAGCGGCTTGCGAGGCGGCACTCCTGTCAGCCGTTGTCGGTCTGCGCGAGCGGCAATTATGTCAGCGTGGCGAAGCGATGAAGCGGTGGTTCACGAGGTGGCGGAGCGACTCGTCGTTATGTCCGCGGGGAGCAATCCGTGCCGTCAAGGAAGGGAAAGGAGGAAGCGAACTTCGACGGTCTTGCGAGGCGGTAGGTGGATGAAAATGAAATAAATGAGCGGGTATTACCTTTGATCGATCAATCATACAGCGTCGAGCTTTAATCCGGCATGCGTGCTAGATCTTCTGATAACGGGTTAATTAGCTAAAACAATAATTAGGAATAAATTAAGAATAAACTAATTAGGTATTACAATTTCTCCCTCTTAAACAAAAATTTCGTCCTCGAAATTTCTTCTGAATCATTCAAACAGGAAGGGAAACTTCTGCCTCATCTCTTGTTCAACCTCCCAAGTAGCTTCTTTGATTAGTTTGTGCTTCCATTTAATTTTAACATAGAAAATTTGTCTATTTCGTAATCTCTTCACATCAAATTCCAAAATCTTTTTTGGCTCCAATGCATAAATCATCGGTTGTATTTCAAACTTTGTATATGGAATCTTACGCTTTCATCGTGATCCATTTTCTCGACATTGAAATGTGAAAGTTGTGAATGTCGATTCAATGGGTAAAGGCAAGTATGTAAGCCATATTGCGATCCTTTCAATGATTTCAAAGGTCTATGTACTGGGGCTCAATTTACCTCCGTGACCAAATCTACTAATTCCTTTCATAGGTTTGACTTTCAAAATACAAATTCTCCAACTTGAAATTCTGACTTGGTGCTTTAAGTGTAATACTTGGCGGCGATCTGGCGACTTTCAATCTATCTCGATTAATCGATTTTCTCTACGTAGCTTGATCAACCAACTCTGGACTTCTTTCTTTCCCCGACAATGGAGTTACACTTTCGACCATACAATGCTTCATGCAGAGCCATCGAATCTTAGATTGGTATTATTGTAAGCAAACTTCGATCATAGGAATATGATCTTCCCTACCTCAAAATCTAAAACACATAGTCTCGACAAATCTTAGGACTTGAATTGTTCTTTCGATTGTCCATCGGTCGAGGATGAAAAGTACTTAAGTGTAGCTGTGTGCCCAAGCCTCTCACGAATTCCTTTCCATGTCGGAAGTAAATCTACCATCTCTCTGTCGAGATCACGGTACACCATGAAGTCTTACAATTTCTTTAACATATAATCTGGACAATTTATCAAGATACATGCGTTTCATAGGTAAGAAATGGAGGTGACAATCTATCCCCAACAACCCAATATCTTATCACGACCTTGCAGATCCCAGGAAATCCCATAACAAAATCCATTCTAATTTCTTCCCACTTCCACTCGGTATAGGTAATGGCGTAACAATCCAGGGTCTTTGATGCTCGACTTTAACAATCGACAACTTGACGTTTAGAGACATATTATTTATGTCTTTCTTCATAAAATCTTTGCTTTTAAATCTTTATACATTTTTGAACTACACGGATGAATTATCCCTGATGAGTATCGCGTAAAATTTCATGTCTCAAGCATCCGTATCCATAATGTGAATTCTTAGAATAATACCCTGCATCCCAGTAAAATTCCCTACTAATTGTCTGGATTTGTTCATGAATTTCGATATCCACGATCAGGTTTAAATGCGCGCTTTGATTATCAAATAAAGTTGATTCTTTGTCGATTAAGATAAATGTCGATATCATTGAATCTTCTAACGTAGAGCTCTAATTCTTTGATCAACTTTTGAGTAATAATCCAAGGCATTTCCCATGGATTCGACTTAATGCATAGAAACTTTGCACGGACAATCTTGAATATTTAAATCATAATCTTTAATAAACTCAAGTATCTTCTTAGATTTAATTCTTTTGTGTAAAATATACTTAAGACTTTGATGATCGTAAAATTTGCATTTCATATAAGTAATGTCTCCAAATTTTAAGAGCAAAAACCACGCTTCTAGATCATGCGGGATAATTTCTTTGAGGTTTTAATTGTCTCGGCATAAGCAATTACTTTTACGTTACGCATTAAAACACAACCCAAACCTTTAAAGATGCATTAAATATTTGGAATCCCTCGGTCCACGATGGAATATAAAAGCTGAGGCGGTGGTCAAATCTTTCAATTCTTGAAAACTCGCTCACATTCGGTTGTCATTTGAAATTTGATATCATTTCTAATAAATGAGATAGAGGCATTAGATATGAGAAAATCTCTTGACAAACTTCCGTAATAACCCGTAAGCGAAAACTGAACTTACACGTTCTTTAGTACGGTTTCAAAATTGCTTTTGAGGATCAGAAACTCCTTGCGATAATGTGACTGAAATGCGGCTCGTCCAAAATTCACATTTTGAAAATTTGGCATATAATTGATTTTGTCTTAACAATTCTAAAACAATCGCCGGATGATTTGCGTATTCTTGCTTTAGAATAAATCGAATATCATCAATAAAGATGATAACAAAGTCCGGCGAAAAACGATTCATTAAGTCCATAAAGCTGCGGGCATTAGTTAAACCAAATGACATAACAGAATTCTAATATGTCCATACGGTTCCAAATTTGTTTAAAATATCGATATCTTTAACTCTCGATGATATCCGGATCTCGTCAATTCGGAAAATATGGCTCCCTCCCGATCAAATAAATCATCAACCGGTAGTGGATACTTGTTCTTGATTGTTCTTTATTTAATTCCCTGTAATCAACACCGTCGCATAGACCCATCCTTTTCTTAACAAATAATGCGGGTGCACTCCGGTGAGTTGATGGGCGAATAAATCCTGTCTCGTCTGCAATTGGCACTTCTGCAATTCTTTGAGCCATCCAGAGATTTATGTATAGAAGTTGTACCAGGTTGTACATCAATCCCAAACTCTACTTCTCGTGTTGGTGGCAACCCTGGTAATTCCTCCGGAAACACATCAGGAAATTTTGAAACAACTGGAATGTTTTTCAGTTCAAACACCTCCTTATTCAACACATATAATTTGGCTTCTTAAATATTTTCTCTTTTGCATCAAGAAGAAGCGGCGTTCTTATCACAAGAAAAATAAAATGATTTTTCAGCATGCAAAATTTCACTCTCCTCTTCCAAAGATTCAATTGTTGCAAAATATTTGATCAATCCATACAGTATAACGTCAAAATGTCGATTGGTAAGATAATTAGTTACGTAGGAAAGTGTTTATCTTGAATGTTAATGTCAACAATTTCCATTTGTATTATATCACCATAGGCATTACCACATTCAATCTGGTGTAAAATAAATAGTATCAGTGTAAAGCGGTGGAAAAGGAATCGAAATGAGCATGCAAGATCAACGAACCAAATGATCGAAATTTTAAGCATACGATACCACTTCATTTGATTCCTTTGCTTCTTGTGGAGTGATAAAAACTCGGCTTTCTGAGGGTTGGTTTTGTTCAAATTTCTCCTTTTGAATTAAAGGTTTCCCAAAATGTGTTACATGGCTTCCTTTAAAATTTTCTTTGTTGACCCTGCCCCTGATAATTGTATGATTTTATATCCTTCTTCTTCTCAAATGGGCAATCGGTTGCACGATGTCCAACCTGACCACATTTGTAACATCTCCCTGATCCAGCCATACATTGACCAAAATGTCTTTTCCCACATTTGTCACAAATAGGTTTCCAATTGAATTTGTTTTAAATCATTAATTTCTTCAAATCGGCCTTTAAAGCTTTTCTTGTTTGCACAGAATCCCTGTTCTTGAAAAATTCAACTCATTTTTCTTCTACTTTCAACTAACTGCGAGAACTCGATCTCAAATTTAATCACCTTAATTGATCTCGGTATAATCTATGTTTCTCTTCGTATTGATATAATGTGGGCATATCTAGAAAGAGAAGTGAATTCTTCATATTGCATTATAGTTTTGGCCTGCGTTAGATTGAAAAATTTGTCTTGTAAAGCAGTGGGCGATGGAATAAACCAATCTTTGAATACTTTGACAAATTCATCCCATTTGATCCAGTAATAGGTATCGGTCAAATCTTTCCCTGTTGAACGCCACCACCTTTCGCCTCCCCTTCTAGTACGTCTTCTTTCGTTTTGGGGCAAATCATCCCATCCGAATTTTTCCAATTTTAAGCGACCAATCTTCCATATTATAGGATCCTTGAATCTTTGGTGGTTTGAGCGTTTGAAAGATCCCAAATATTGATCCACGAACCATACTTCGATTGCCCGTTCGATTTTTCATAGATGTTAGCTTATCAACAACTTGGGAAATCAACGAACTACCTGCAATTCATCGGATCTACCTTTCACTTTCAGGTTGTATTTCACTTGTTAGAATTATCTTGTGAGGCGGTTCGAGTGCGTTTAGTCAGGGTCTACCTTTTACGGCATTTCTTGAGCAAATTAATCTGTAATTATAAAAAGTATTTTTATGATACATATTTATTAAATATCATACATGACATATGGATTCCTAACCCAAAATTAACGTCCTATAGCTCTGTATTGATCAATTCAACACTTATCCCTAAATCCAAATCCTTCCATTCTTATTATCGTCATCAATCTTTTTGCTCATTATCAACCTTATTTCGATACCACTTCTTCAGGATGACTCTTATCTGGGTCGGTATGAAGTGTAACGAGAGGATGACTTCGATTGGACCGATTATTCCCCAGCACTTGTCTTCTTGCAACGAGCAAGTGAAATTTGCATCTAATCAAATCATCACAAATATTTCTGATTTATCTTCTTAATTAATTATCCGATCGCGTAAATCTTTAAGTTTGTAAATAAATCTGAGCTAAAGGCATTTAATTTATGCGTCAAAAAAAAAAGCCTTTAAAACTATACAATTAAAAATAGGTAGTTTACATTTCATCTTTTCGAAATTTTCACGGTAGCGTAATTTAAAAAGTGAGACAAGAATCTTAAAATAAGCTGATCTGAGAGTGAAATAATCGTGCACATGTAAATTTGGCGGTAAAGCGTCTTTGTGATGTGTAACAAATGT
Source organism: Cymbidium sinense (assembly GCA_021442155.1). Taxonomy (NCBI): domain Eukaryota; kingdom Viridiplantae; phylum Streptophyta; class Magnoliopsida; order Asparagales; family Orchidaceae; genus Cymbidium; species Cymbidium sinense. The sequence continues at coordinate 173,197,611 of CM038218.1, read as the reverse complement.
CTTGACGATATCTTTGTAGGTCTTTGTAGAAATGTAACAATATAAGTCGATATCTTTGTAGGTAATATCGTAGGTGACATCTTGTATCGATGTCGAGGATCGATTAATTCATCATTTCGGTTCTATATCAAATCATTTTCTAAATGTCGTTTATAATTGCGTAGGTTTTGACTTCATATAAAAAAGGTCGTCGCCACCGGCCTAAAAGGTAAAGCGGTAGAAACCGTCTTCTACCTGCGACGACTAGTAATGACTGGCAACGACTCAAAATGCGGTCGGGGATACTAAGATCCCACAATCGCTCTCGTCGACTTTCTTCTGTCTGCGCATTCACGTAACATAGCCTTCGCGATTTTCACGACATTTCCGTTTATCACATTCGCGTTTAACGTGTTTTCAAACATTTCTATATGCGATAAATCAATCTTTGAACCACATGTCGTTGTAAATCGATTAATCTACGTCAGTAATAAACATTTATATTTGTTCATATATGTAAATATCTACATATCGTTCATACTTATTTATCTCGTAAAGCGATTAAAATAAGAATAAGCGAATTTAAATTAGCAATTATGTCTCACTCGGTTTACAGGTCGATTAATCGTGATGTGCTCCTCGATTCTTGACAACTTATAATGAAATAACTCTTAAATACTTCATACATGACTCGTAAATGAAACTCATAATTAACACTCTTACTGATATCTCTCGTAAGCTTGCGGGTCTGACTCTAACGCCAATATTAATTACCGCAATCAACAAACTAAAATTAACAAACCGTCAATCCAAATCCGTTCAATAATTCTACTCACTGCTGATTTTGAACTTCCCAATCACGTTTCATTTCACACCGAGGAAGGCAGAAAGAAAAGGGATAGAAAGAAAATTAGAACTTACAAAATTATCAAGTTTCCCGATCGGCCGGGGAAATCACAACGATCGGTTCATCTGTCGGCGACTGATTTCCGTCGGTTCGGGATTTCCCAACGGCGGGACTTACAGTGCGGCTTCGTGACAGCCGTCGGTCGAGGTCGCGAGGCGACGCGGCTTCCCAACTCGAGCGCCATCGGAGGCGCACTCCTTGTCAGCCGGCTGTCGATCTGCAGGCGGCAATTAGTGCGCGGCGATGAAAGAGCGGCGGTTCTGGTGAAGCCGACGGAACGGCTCGTCGCGTTGTGTCCGCAGAGCAATCCGTCAGCCGTCGGGGAAGGGAAAGGAGGAAGCGAACTTCGGCCTAGGCGGGGTAGTGGCAATGAAAGGAAATGAAATAAATGAGCGGGTATTACCTTTGATCGATCCCAACCATACAGCGTCGAGAGCTTTAATCCGACGCATGCTTAGCACAGATCTTCTGATGTGGGTTAATTAGCTAAAACAATAATTAGGAATAAATTAAGAATAAAATAATTAGGTATTACATGCTAAGGATATGATAAAAGCTTAGAATTAGTGTTTATAAGAGTAGCTAGTAAATATAACAAAATAAAGATAAATTCTTTATCTCACCAAAGAAAAGACATACACTTGAAGCCACTAAGTATCAATCCAAAAGAAAAGCAATTTTCCACTCTAAAAATTTCACTCAACAACTACAATTACAAAAAATTTCAACCCATATTTATAAAAATTACAATACTATAGGGCTAAGCCTTATAGAGAAAAAAAATGAAGGAAAAATAGGAGTTGGTGTCTATTTATTAAAGAGAATCTTAAACCACTCTTTTTATTACTTCATGTCTAGCTAGCCATGCAAATCCATAGGTGAGAAATAAAAATGCAAAAATATTTTTAAAAAATTGCATTCAAAATATATTAGATATAGACACTTTGTTGAACCCTTATTTGGGATCTTGTAATAGAGCCTATTTGTTGGTCCTTTTCTTAAGCTTTAAGCTTGGCTCTTGTAATTGGACTTCTAGTATGATTATTTTTTTTATCCAAATGGCCTTGATTTTCTTGATCAACATAATATGTTTCATCACAAACTCATCTAATATATAAGCTCAACATGAACAAAGACTACACATTATTTGAATTGATAAAAGATTTGATTATATATGCCTAAGAACTACCTTATTTTCCCATCCTGAAGCTAAGGCTAGGCTCAGCTGCATCTCAATTTAACATCCAACCAAAATACCCACTCTCATCCATTGGAATAAATGTAAGAGATTAGTATAAGAGCACGATAAGATCGCATTCTCAAATTCTAGCCCCCATCCCACTCCCCCAATAGATTCTCAAATATAAGAATCGGTTGTCATTTATAAAGAAGCTCCAATCACTCTTTTTAATACTTTCTTCATGTATAGCCAGCCATGCAATTCCCTGGGTGAGAAATAAAATTGCAAAAATAATAAAATACAAATTATAATCAAAATATTCTAGATTATAAGCTCTTTATTCAACCCTTGGGCTTTCATAATAGAGCCTATTTGTTCATCTTTTTCTTGGGCTTTAAGCTTAGCTCTCGTAGTTAAACTTTTAGTATGATTTTCTTGATCCAAACGATCTTGATTTTATTGATCTACACAATGTGTTTACATCATAAGCTCATCTAATATATAAGCTCGACATGAACAAAGGATGCACAATGTTTGAATTGATAAATGATTTGATATTATATGCCTAAGAACTACCTTCTATTCGCATCCCGAAGCTAAGGCTAGGCTCACATCCATCTCAATTTAATATCTAACCAAAATACCCACTCTCGTTTCATTGGCCATTGGAATAAATGTAAGAGATTAGTATGAAAGCAAGGTAAACAAGACTTAGGCAACAAAAAGGGAGAAGGCTAGCTGGGTCAAGATGTTCACAAAGAGTGAAGGGAGTGGGGGTTTGTACGAGTCTGAGACAAGGAGAGGGCAGAGGCGTGCACATACATAGGAAGAGGTAGGCGTGAATGCGGATGCGTAGCATGCGTGCATGAGGTGAGCGACTACTGCACACTGGTGAGTATTGCATGTGTTTAAAGACGGTGAAGAGCAGGAATTTGAGCAGTGCAGATCAGGGAAGCAGAAGAGGAGTCGGCACATTCAACAATAAGGGAAAAGGGGGTGAAGTGTGTGGTGTGGCAAGGAGATCGACTGTGAGCGATTCAGGGAAGGATGTGTGATTATGTGATAGAGAGGAGAGCGGCAGGAGTTGGGTGAGCAATGTGCAACAGCGAATCGAACAAGAAGACAGCAGTAGGAAAGCGAGGCAAGGGCCTGAGGTAGAAACAAGAGGAAAGAGGAGAGCAGCTTCAACTGGAGCATGTGAGAACTAGAGGAAAGACAGTAATGTGTGGAGAGTGAGAGAAAAGGGTGACAGGTCAACGACTCTGTGCGTGTGAGATAGTGAAGAGATGAAAGATGTAGTGGTTGGTTAGGGGTTCCTTGAAATGGAGTTGGTTAGGGGTTCTGCGGGAAATGTGGGTGTGTGTGCATTTAATTTTTTTATTTTTTTTACTTTCTATTTAATAGGTGAACATCTTCTTACATTTGTCATCAATTAATTTCATAAATATTATGTAAGAGCCTTAGTTAGACAAAATACAAATATAATTTAAATGATTGAATTTAAATTAAATAACAATAAAGTGTTAAAGATAAGGATATATATATGTATGTATTTGTGTGGGTGCGCGTGCGTGTTCAACACACTTCTTATCATGTCTAAGTATAAATAAAGGGTAGGTTGGATTTATAATGGGGTAACTCTTAAGCTTGTCAACAAATATCTAAAATACTTGAATTCAATGCAAGCAACAAGCTACCAAATTAAAAAATCTAAAAGATATGATTTAAATATTTAACCCATAAGCTAAAATTAGACCTACCACTTACTGAAGTCAATTATTGATGATTGTTTGAGAACTCTTTTCATTTCCATTTTAATTAAATCATTGACTAGGTGGGGAAGCCTCCTTAAAATAATGGAGTGGGTAGCAACAATTTCAAATAAAAGTGAGAAGTTGTCTCACTTGCATGAAGTCATCTAGGCTTACAAGTAATTTTAGTTCAACTTCAAAACTAAAGGAGGGGATATTAGAATAGAGGTGTTGATGTTTGTTAGCCAAGTGCATGTGTAAGATGAAAGATGGATGTTAATTGTAGACTAGACTAGGGAAGAGTGAGTGGGTGTAGGCCAAAAGCTTCTTTATAAACATGGGGAGATGATTAGGCTCAGGTTAAGAGGACAGAGACCATTACAATGAGATGGGAGATTCATATAGCTCATATATGTTAGTTTGCAAACCAAACCTAATAATCAAGCTCACAAACCCAAAAAAAAAAAAACACAAATTTGTGGACAAAGTAAAGAATAAATTTTCATTCAATTCATCCACAATTTACAATATAAGGATCAAGTTTGAAATTCAAAATAGATGAACAAAACATAACTAGTGTAACTCCCAAATTTGAATTTTATAATGACCAGTCACCTAATTAAACTTTGTATGATTTGAAATCTTCATATTTTGAATTATTGAAAATTGAATGCTTGAATTGTAATAATTTATTTTGAATTTGAAAATTCTTCTTGAATGCTTATGAAACTGCCACTTTGATGAATAGTGGAAATGATCTTATAACTTGTCAATTAGAATTTGATTATTATCATAATTGCTCATATAAATAATGCTTTGAAAGATATATAGACTTCATAAGTTGAATTTGAAATTTTGTAAGTCCTTGCAAGAGGTCGGCCACAATGAAAAGATCATAACTTTAATACAAGCAAATTCCTTGAACTAAACTATTTCTAACTACTAATTAATTTTTAAATACCAAATTCCAACTACCTTAACTAACTCTTAAAAAATGTAATATTTTTTTTAAATGAAATTAAATCAAGACGAGCATGTATATATTTTTATTTTTTTGTCAGCATCATAAAGAGAGAAATCAAACATGAAATAATAATTCACAAAATACCTAGTTGTTGATGTGAGAATAAGATACCGTTTGGAGCAACAGTGTAGTACGGTGCATTACCGCACCACACCGCAGGTGCTGTTTGGAAAACTGCAATCTAATTATGTTTTGAAGAATCTACAATAAAAAAAGCTATGTTTTCCAGTCTAACCTAGTAGGATGCGGTGGCTACCAAAAAGTGTGGTGTGACTTTTTTTTAAAAAAAAACTGTAATACCACGACAACTTCTAGAGCAGGTTCACCATAATATTTTCATATTACTACAACTGTCCTAAATAGATCCTAAATCTAATTTACATGTTACAAGTCATGTTATACAAAGAAGAACTACTTCAAGCTTCATGGGAAAACCCATATTCTCAATTGGAATGAATAATTTTTAAAACCAACCTTAGAAATGGTGTAGGCTCTTCCACACTAAATCAAACTCTCTCATTAACTCCTATATATGGAGCTACTAATCATACTACTTAAAAGTCCAATTAAATTTAATATTATAGCTCATGCCCTAGTAATAGAAAAACCATTACTATAGACAGCTCATCTATAACTATTGTTGGCAAAAAATGATAAATCTAATCCCATTTTTCCAACTTAAAAAAAAAAGATTTATATACCCCAAAGCTATCCCCAATCTCATGACAATTCATGAAATCACCAACGACATGAATTATAAAATGAAACTTTTTGTGATAAGGTCATGGGAAGTATGATTTGTTTAAGAAAGTGTGTACTCATAAGTAAACTTGTTTTCCCCATTTTGCTTATCAAAACCTTCCACCTACTAATCAACCAAGATTTGGCTTCAACATCTCCACCAAGGCTGTCTTTCAAATTATCATCTTGAAAATATGTTCTCTTTATGTTTCAAAAAAATGTTATATTAGCAAATTTTATGTCATACTTAAGAAATTTCTAAATATTAACATGCATCATATCCATCGAGTAATACTAGATCCAATAGACTTCGCTTCACAGAAATAAGGGGGCCTTCTTGAACTCTCAACATCTCTGGTATTAAATAATGTCCTTTATTGATGATTGTTTAGAACTACTTGATTCTATCTCATGAAAAATATATATATATGAACTATGTAGCATACTTTCCATCATTAAGAAAATGATATGTACCAACTTGAAAATCCTATTAAAAGAGTTATATTTGACATGCTAAAGAAATTTTTAACCAAAATCTCTCCTCAAAAAGAGGGCCATGAATTCTCCTGCATTAATATAACCCAGCAAAATGGAGTAGCAAAATAAAAAATAGACATCTAATTGTTGATCAAAGATTATTGTCTCAAAATAACGTTCCTAAATACCATTTGAGGAGAAGCATTACTAATAATGATAACGTTAATAAATATGATATCATTTAGAGTTAAATGGTAAAAAAGTTCTATGGAGGTTCTCTCTATATTACACGAGAATTTTAACAAAACTGAGAATATTCCCCTTCATGCTTTTGGATGTTCCCGCTGCACTCGATCATTCTCACGTTAGAGAAAAATTTGAACAAAGAGCCCTAAAGTGCATGTTTGTTGGTTAAACATTAATCCTCACCAAATACTAGCATTTTTTTATTTTTATGGATGGCAGTTTCGATGAAAAAGAACACTACTTTTCAGGCACTTTTTGTTCAAGGTGAGAGAGAACCTTACAAAGGATGAAAAATAACCCTTCTATCTTAATTACATTTCCATTATCAATACTCAACCTTACATTATATATCAATTCCTAAAACTACCTCAGAAAATATCTATGAATCTACTAGATTTAATCTTAAAAGAACCAAAAAAAATTCAGAAATTACCTCAAAAAACACCCCTAGTTGAGAAAAGATGGCTAGAACAAATGCCACAAGTGTAATCCATATCTATTAAAAGAAATATAATTTCAAGACCTAAATAAATCCAAGAGTCCAAAATAACTATTGAATCCGCTTCCTCATATAGATAATTTTGTTCATGTTGATATATATATATTGACTTAAATATGTGATTACAATAAGAAAAACAAAAAACAAAAATAAAATAATAATAATAATAATAATAATAAATATATATGTGATTACAATAAGAAAAAAGGCTAGAAGATGCACCCTTAAATATTTTGATATATATATTGACTTAAATATATTGATACATATATTGACTTGCTACCCTAATCACATATGTGAATGCCATTATTGTAATATGAAATAACAGCTTAAAAAGAATCCTTGAGAGAAGTCAAGCAAAGTCGTTCGAGATCAAGGAATCTGGAAGGCCAAAATATTTCTTGGGGATCAAAGTGCATTTTTCAAATAAGTTATATTTATTTCTTAATAAACGTGGCTTAAACATCTGAAAAGGAACTAGTACTCAAAACAACAAGAAGTTGAGTTGCCTATGGAACAAAATAATATGTCAGATGTCGAGCAAAATGATTCATTTTAGACTAAGAAAAGTACCAAATACTTGTTGAAAGATTATCCCACATAATGTCAAATATTATCTATTTTGTTCTAGTAAGTCAATTCATGTAAAATTCAAATGAGAAACACTTACAAGTAATTCATAAGATCTTTCACTAACTAAAAACCATAATATGAAGAGGAATCATATTTAGAAAATATAAATAATTTAATTTAGAAGTCTAAATGGATGTCGATTGTACTAGATCAACAAAGGATGGAAGGTCAATGACCGATTGTTGTCGCTTTCTTGGAGGCAATCTAGTTACAAGGAGTTAGAAAGTAGCAGATAGTGATGGTTAGTACAAATGCTAAAGCTTCAAAGCTATAGCTCAAGACATCTATGAAATCCTACGAAGTAAAATTATATTAAGGATTTCAACATCAAGTATGAAGGATCAATGATATTGTATTTTCAAAATAAATCAACAATCAATATATCTCACAACTTTGCAAAGCATGCTTAAAAAGGATACATTGAGATTGGCAGATGCTTTATCAAAGAAAAACTATATTGAAATTTAATTAGCACTCCTTATATTCCTTCAAATAGTCAGCTTGCAATTGTCACTACCAAAGGACTGCCAACTTCAAGATTTTAAGAAATTACTTACAAGCTAGAAGTGAGAAATATTTATTCTTCATATTGAAAGGGAGAGTGAGAACTGACAAACATACAAGGATTCATGGCGGCAATCCAAGGAATCCACAATGACAATCCAAAGGATGTTGGTTTTCATATGTTGAATTCCCAGTGTGTTAAAATCTAGCATATAAATAATTTCCTTAGAAAATCAAAAATATATATTAGTTTGTGATTAGTTATTTCCTTTGTTGTATTAAATTAAGAGTAATGTTTTTCCTTATGATTTTCTCCTTGTATAAATAATGATAGAAGGGTGGCAAGGTACACAAAGAAAAAAAAAGAATGGATTTATCTATTTTCCAGATTTTGTTTCATTTCATGCTTGAAATCAATTGCGGTAACCTGTGAATGGACATTGAACTTGCATCATTCTTATAATTTCCTTAGTATAACTTTCACATATCGGTGTTTAAGATTCAACTTAATAAGCTCATTTAGTCATGGACTTAAAAAGTAAAGGAGCAGCATATATGTAACAACATCTACAATTTCTAAGTTCTTTAACTTAAAATGTTGCATTCTAACATTACTTGAAGAAAGTATTAATCAACTCATGGACAAATTTAACTTAGGAAAGACTATTTGGACATATGGAAGACGATTATTGGTACAAAATTTTCTGTAAGAACCATAACATTTAGACCTTTTTTTGTTGCATAAATAACGAAATGCACATAGTAGAAAAAAAATCCAAATAAATAATTTATAAAAATTAAAAAAAATGAAAAAAAAAACTTTTACCCATATCCATATGGAGCATAATATGGTGAAGGCGTGAAAGGTCTTCTTGATCGAAAAGCCATGTAAGGGTTGTGCTGCCTACCACGGTATTGCTTCATTCCGGGAATATTTGTCCTCTTAGCTGACACCTGTCATTTTTTTAATTAAAACACATGCATACTAGGTTAACCAAATTGAAATTTTATCTAACCTTTAATTGACGACCATGCAATTCGGACTCGTTCAAGAGAATAGCATTTTGAACAGCCTCTACTTCAACAAATTCAACATAAGCAAACCCCTTCGGCTGACCAAACTTGTCTGTTAAAATTGTTACTCGATTAACGGTCCCACAAGACTGGAAATGCTGCTGCAGCTCTTCAGGAGTGCATGCATAATCAACCTGGTAAAAGATCATTGTATTTACTAAATACTGCCTGGGCTAATAATATAATGACTACACTAACACAATGTAAAATAGTGATCCATCCTGAAAAAAAAAATGTTATTCCATGCGTAGAATGAATTATAACTGCATCTTTCTGAAATTCACCATCTCTGAGTAGAAAAGAAAGTTTAATTTACTGCTTCAATCACTATTATAATGCTTAAAGCTCCTAAAAAATGACTGCACGATCAATCACATAAAGATGACATTGCTGAAATACCTTAAGTATTCTCAAGAGCCACACTCTGTTTCTATTCCAATAAAAAGCAGTAGGATAAAAAACCACTCCAGCAATCTAAAGGGGCAGAGAAAGTCAGCCCGGTATCCATTATCTCCAATACCGACAAGGATAAATAAAACCCTCCAGGTTTGTACATTACAATATCAAATTGGTGGATAATCGCAGGAAAATTTATAATATAAGCCAGAATGGATCAACCAGTTAACAGTGAATCTTCTGCAAAGGTGGTCCGGAGAACCTGATGGCATATGATCAAGAAATGGATGACAATATTACTGACAATTTTTTAGTCTATCAGTTAAAGCAATTATGTAATTATTCTCAGCATATTTTTATATAGAAAGAGACCCTAAGACTTTTCGTGAAGGCATGAAAAGTTAATAGGTGTTTTTTTTTCACTGATGCCTCCCTCAAAATTACCACCCTCTATAACTCCCTCACCCCGCCACAACACTCCCGCCCTCCTCTCTCCCTCCCCTCCCTCTCTCTCTCTCATGCCCATGCACACACAATTTTTCTCTTTACCACCGCAGCCTAACTAGACCTCCTCTTGTTCCTTCTCATTCCTCTCCCTCCGTATCTCACTCTCTTTTTCCTCAATCATTCATTTTGTTGATTTACTTCCCCAAGCTAATTCTCCATTGATTCTTAATTTATCTGTTATAACCATTGCAATCAAATTGGAAATTGAGAATTTTTTATTCTTATATTAAGAGGAAAACTAATAGCTTCACCTGGTATGAGCATCTATGACTCAAACTTAAGATCAGACTCAGGATGGGGCTCTAACTTAAGCTCATCAAGGTTTCTTGAAATATGAAGCAAGGCCTAATATAGATTCTAGTACTATAAGATCCTCTAGAATTAAGTACTCAATACCACAAATTGAAGCATGGTTTTTGACATCCTTGAAGGTTCAAATATTCGTTTAGCTTAAACTAGTGTTATGTGAATAGGGTGAGAATATCACAAAAAAGTGCAAAGCTCTCAAGTTTCAAAAAACTAAATTGTGGATTATGACTCCTAAGTGGAGGATTCCAGAGAACTCTCATTCTTGCAAGCCCAATATAAGCTCCATCAAGAATCTAAGATAATAAGAATCTACTAAGTGTCCGATAACTACTCATAGCTAAGCCCATCAATAAATTTACACATAACACTACAAAAATTTTCATGTCAATCAACATATTTATATCAAAATCATAACGTGTTAAACCAATTGTAATATTTAAAACTGGTGAGATAAGTTTGTATGATTTTGGCAATTTGATTTTGACAATTTGATTCTTGTCTATCAAATCTTTTTAATGTTATTTTAAAGACTAAAAAGATGCCAGATGAGTGGAGAGAGTTTGTTGGTTCGTATATTTAAGAACAAAAGTGATGCACAAGAGTGTGCAAATATAGAGGAATTAAGTTAATGTGTCATACATTAAAATTATGGGAGAGAGTAACTAAGCATAGGTTACGATGTGATACAAAAGTTTCTCACAATCAATTTGGTTTCATGTCGGGTAGATCTACTATGGATGATATACATTTGTTAAGAGGTTTGATGGAGAAGTATAGAGAAAGCAAGGAGGATCTACATATGATATTTATGGATTTAGAGAAAGCTTATGATAAAATTTTAAGAGATGTTCTTTGGAGAGTTCTAGAAAAGAAAGGAGTTAATATTGATTATATTCAAGTCATTAAGGATATGTATACTAGAACTGTTACTTGTATCCAAACACAAGGAGGATTGACAAAATATTTTTCTATTTCAGTTGGATTACATCGAAGATCAGCTTTAAGCCCTTATCTTTTTGTTTTAGTTATGGATATTCTTACTAAGAATTTACAGGAAGATGTACCTTGGTGTATGCTTTTTGCTGATGATATTCTTCTTGTTGATAAGACTAGAGAGAAAGTCCAAGAGAAACTTGAATTATGGAGGTCAACCTTTGAGTCTAAAGGTTTTCATTTAAGTAGATCTAAAATTGAATATATAGAGTGTAATTTTAGTTGTAGAAGTTTTAGTGGTAGTGTGACATTGGGTGAACAAGTCATTAAAAGAGTGAGCGATTTAGATATTTAGGCTCTATTGTTCAAAATGATGGTGAAATAGATGGAGATGTTATTAGTAGAATTCATGATGGTTGGTGGAGGAATGCATTTGGCCTATTGTGAGATAGAAAGTACCACTTAAACTTAAGGAAAATTTTATAAGATGGTAAGACGCAATGATTGATGGTGAATGTTAGAAAAAAGAACATAAGATTAAGTTAAGTGTTGCAAATGAGGATTCAGGGATGAGTGGCTTTACTCTTAGAGATAAAATGTGAAAGTATGAAAAAAAGTTAGAGATTGGCAGATAAGATTAGAGAGAGTTAGATGGTTTAATACATACCGTCCAATGAAAGAGAGTAGATTAGATGAATAAGATAGACTTAAGATGTACAAAAATGACCATAATATACTTGAATTAAATGAGATTTTGACACATAATATGACACAATAGAGACGAAGGATTCATATAGCCGACCTCACCTAGTGGGATAAAGGCTTCTTGTTGTTGTTGTTGTTGTGTTGATTCTTGTCCTTAATAGTAAGAAGGCAATTATTTTCTTGTAAGTTGGCATTTCAAATCAGACCAATAATGTAATAGATAAGAAGACTTTATTTTTGGTTGAAATTATAAAGCAAAATTGTTCGACTTAGGCATAGCTATTGTGATTTCAAGCAAATGACATAGAAGAAACTATCAAAGTATGTTTCAATGTCACTAAACTAATATAACAATGCACGAGAGACTTCTAATCCATCAAATATAAAAGCATGATAGGCTCCATTATAACATGCTTGATACTATGGTAAATTGAATCATAAATTGAATCCAAGATGAAAATTCAATCACTAGTAAAATGCAACATGCAATGAATTCAACAATTTTTGCCTTCAACAAAATAATACTAAAAAACAAAAAATCAATTCTTGATACATTTATTAAATTCACCCAATCATTGATTATAAAAAGTGTACTACGATATTGTTCTTGAAAGAATATCATGAGTTTGGTTTTAAATAAGTCCTAAAAATGGCATGTTTTAGCAAATCAAAGAAAAAGAGCTGGACTAGAATAAAAAGATGTTTCAATACAAATTTAGTGTGTTAATGCAGACATGACATCATTAGTTAAAAACATGGAGGTAGACTTTAAAATTTTGCACTCATAAATCATGAGTAAAATTAAATCAGCCAGAATTATGAGTGAACTTCATAGACCTTGAGCTTAAGAATTAAATGGAGACAAAGTATGCCCTTGATGTATGAGCTAAGGTCATGAATGATCTCCTCATTAGTTTAATATGAAACCTAGTTTCCATGCAAAGTTCTTAACTTTAATTGAAAAACAAACTTGGCAATGCTTTTTAGTTGAAGCATGTAGAAGAGCTAGAATTTTGTCGCCATGACACCAGAATTTCAAAAGTTATTTTCCTCCCTTTAAGGGGCTGTCCAGAAGCCAAAAAAGTGGGTGACATCCTTTGACTCCTTTTAGGGTGTATTTAAAAAGAAACACAATATATGATGGCTATAGAAAGCTATAAATTATATTTGAAAGGGATTATGGATGAATTGGATGAATTTTGGCAGAGATTTTAAAAGATGCTAGTTAAAACCAAGGACGGTAGCCAAACAGGGAGAGACTTCACATTTTGATAAATTTTATGGATGAGTAGATGAAGAAGATTAGGTTAAGGTGGGATTCAAAGCACATTAGCTATTTTTAGAAGGTAAATATAGTATATTTTGAAAGAGATTAAGTGGAACTTTTATGTGGGTATGATTTAGGGCCAAAGGTAAAATATGAAAATGGTTAAATCAAAGAAAGAAATATACATGTTATAACTTATTTTTCAAAGGTTAGACAAGGAGGGTGGAGGTGTAGCTAGTAGCTAGGGGCTAGGGGCTAGCAATTTGGAAAGGGAAGGTCCAAATAAGACTAATTGTAAAGGTTTTATTGATTTTTTTCTAAAGGAAAGATGTTGAAGTGATAGGGCGATGTCAGAACAAGATTGCAATGATCGAAGTCTTGCTCTAATACAATGTGATGGAGATGGTAGTGGAATGATTTGTGTTATAAAATTTTCAAAAAAATTAGGGAAAAAGGCCTATGTGGGAGATAGAAAGGGAGTACACCTAATGAGTGTGAAATCTCACTTCGATAAAAAAAGGGGAATTGATTTGACCATGTTCAACTAAATGACCATCAGTTGGTTTAGTTAATTAACACAAGACTGGACTTTCCTCATGTATGATGAGAGCGAGCGAGACAAAGGAACAAGAGAAAGGAGACGAGGAGGAGAGACCATTACTAACAAATAGGCGGGAGACAATTAAGCGAGTTATGTTCCATTCTCCAAACAAGAATGTAAGTAGAAGACAAAAAGAGATCAAGGGAATTGAAAGTGAATTCACCATATTATCTAGATATGCACCTCAACTGATCTCACCTACAGAAGAAAAATGCTATCGATTTATGTCTGGGTTGAAAGATTTGATTAGACAATCGTTAGTGTATTTGGGGATTGATAATTATTTAGTATTGATTGAGAAAACTAAAAGAGTGAAGATTGATTTTCAAATCACTTAAAAGCATAAGGAGATGCATAAGAGGAAGAGTGCAAATGACGGTGATAATTTGGTTCAATCAAATGAATCCAATAGGAAAAAACTTAAATTCAATTCTAGTGATTTTAGTAGTGGCACGGTTCGTACCATAGAATCTATGCCAAATGTGAGAAATAACATAAGGGTGAATGCTTATCGGCTAACATGTTATTGTTGTAGTCAGCCTGGTCATATAGCTAGATATTATCACAATTGGCCAAAGGACTTCAAGAAAATAAAAGCTAAGTGGAACTCCTTCACAAAAGATTGGTAGACCAAGAATGATAGTTATGAAAGCTTCAACTCCAACTTAGAGTCAACCAAGAGTCTATGCCCTCTCACATCGACAGCCTAAAGAACTTATTGCAGAAAAAATGATACTGAAAATGCTTAATGTAGTATCATAGTTATCTTATATTTTGTTCATAATAGCTGATATATATATATATATATATATATATATATATATATATATATATATATACTCTTGTGTGAAAACCAGATGGTAGAGTAAAGTTTTCTGAAACGTTGAGTCAAGACACAAGATTTAAAGATAATAATAAAACTCACTTTACAAAATCTCAAAAGAGGAAAACCAGGATACAAAAGCTCCACATGTATGTCGTGAGAAAGATCTTAAGGGATTACGAAGAGAAAGGACAACGATTGGTAATACAACGCGTTTGACAAAGTTGAGCAAAAGATCGATTTGCCATCCAGAAGAGACGAAAGAATTTAAGTGACGAGACGAAGTGAATTTACCAAGTTGGATTAAGCATTGTTGAGAATGTACGGCGAAGTTGAACAATGTCACGATTGCATAAGGGACGATAATGTGAGATGAAAAGTCGAAATAGCAACAGGCGAGATCAGGGTTGAAGGGCAAAGAATGGTTGAATTTGAGATGAATGTGCTGGGATCTTGAGCTCTCCTCTCTGCCTCCTTCCTCCTTCATCCTCCCCTCATATGAGAATGTTACAGGAGAGTCATCTTATAAATACATGAAAATCCGAACCACTCTTCATCTGATGGACTCAAGAGATTCCCTCGATCATATGATGAATTTTGTGTATTTGAATACTCAAATGAGTCGAATTATAAGATCTTTGGCTTGTAAGAATTTCTGAAAGACGCCGATAATTATAAACACTCCATATGTGAGCTTTTTAGGAATTTAGCGATGTCTCAAAATTTATATATATGATATTTATATATATATCAATACTTATTATATTTGGTTATTTAGATCTTATGATTTATGATATTATATAAAATCTTATTGATCAATAATAGTATGACAAATGATTTATGCCAAAAAAAAAAATTACTGAGTTATAATTTGTTAACTTCGGGGACGAAATTTTTTAAAGTGGGAAAGATTGTGAAATCTCACTCCAGTTAAAAAAAAATGAGAGAGAGAGAATTGAACTGATTGATATTGGTTCAACTAAACCGCAATTAGTCAATTCGATTTATTAATACGAGACGGGGAAAGCTCCCATGTATTATGAGAGAGAGCGAGAGAGAAAGAGGAAATGAGAGAAGGGAGACTACAAGGGCAAGACCACTATTTAAAATTGCATGATAAGAGGCGCGCCTTGAGGTGTACCTCTATGCAATTCGGACAAAAAAATGCAATGAGGTTTGAGCATCAAATAAAAAAATTGAGGCATACGCCCTAGTTTAGATGAGGCACGCTTTGCCTCTTGTAGAAAGAGTCGTGCATCTCTTCTAAAGTATTTTTTTACAAATTAATATAACTTAAAACTCTAAAATCGCTCACACACCTTTTTGTTCAGCCCTATCCCGACTCTCACCTGCTCAATTCTCATCATCACACCTGCTACCATCGCTATACCACCGTGCCTCCTACTCGCTAATGCCGACATCGCTATAGAAGATAGTTGCCACTCTTGTCGCCACCTCCCGTTGCTCTTGTTGCCACCTCCTAATATTTATAATTTACATAATTTTCTTTTGCTAAATGTGCAATTTGTTACTTCTTATATATTAAAGATGTTCAATTACCTATTAGGATGTTAGTTTGTTGATTCTCACCGTAATTTTTTTTATACGCAATTGTATGAAGGTGGGGATTACGACTCAAAGCGCCATGAAGCTTACACCTCATTTCATGGACGAAAAATGCCTCAATACCTAATTGCACAATTTTAAACAATGGGCGAGACCAAATAGCCTTATGTGAATAAAGAGCGTGGAGACAAAGTCGGTGGGATCGAGCGAGTTCATGTAGCCTTGTTCGAGGCTTGGGACCAAACAGGAACAAGAGTAAGAGACTAAAAAGAATCGAGAGGGCTGAAATCCAAATCGGTGCTTTCTAGCGAGCATGCTCAAGTGGGACAATGAACATCGAGCGTAGTGTGAGGCATAGGCAAGTCGACAAACATCAAGAAGTTTTTACATGCCAAACTAGTGTTGCCGACTACAACTGCAAAACCATTCTTTCTTCTCTAAAGTTGAGTTAAGGCAAACCCTTATCTTTAATATTAATTTTAATTATATAACTGATAAAAAATATATATGTTATTATGATCAATCAATATAAATTTCTTTTAAAAGTTGTTAAATAAATTAAATGTTAGGAATTAAGAAAAATAATAAAGTTATATATAATAGAATTTAAGAATTTCATTTATGAAACTTGATAGTCAAAATTTACATAGAATGATTAATATTATTTTAATAATAAATAAGATAGATTTATTTAAGTAAAATAAGTAAAAAATATAATTTGCATTGATAGTTGTTGTCGCTTTCTTTTAAAATTGCTTGCTTGTAGTAACATTGATAGTTAATTTGCATTGAGTGTTATCGCAATGTTTACCTGATTTATCTAATTTTTTAAGAATTGGTCATATTAAAATGAATATTCTCAAATCTTTTTAATGTTTAATGTCCATTTAAGATTTATATGTTATAGATAAACATTTCATGATATGAAAAATATGAATATCATAAATTATATAGAATGTTTGTATGTACATATTAAATATGATGGAGTTTCACCACCTTATGATACTAGCTGAGAATATTAAGATATTCGCGTATGTATATGAAAAAGGTTACAGAAATAAATATTGATATTTAAATGCCTTAAATAATACAATTTTAGACAATGATTCCTATGATGGATGTAAACAATATAGATGAGATACTATACTGTACGATAAAATGCACTAAACGTTTTTATAAATCATAATTGAGCATCAATTGTAACTTGTTCTTATTATGATTTATTATGTTTAATTAACATACATATTATTTCTTTCTCATTACATTACTGTAGTCTAGAGATATGAGTATTTACTAACTATTGGTAACTAAATTTAAATATAAACAAAATCAAATTCAATATTAATCTAATTGCACTAAATTAGAAAACTATCATAAATGTATTGGCAGCCTCTCATTAAACATTCCAACTATCCTCTATATAATGTAAATACATAAAAGATTAGAAAAGTTTATAATGCTTTCATCTTTATCTCTTGAAAGTTCATAAATACATCTAAAGGTTCCCTAAGCCTTTGGAAGGTTTTAAAACTTTATGGGATTTGAAAAATTCCTAGAAAGCTCTAAACCATAATTAGCTAAAATTTGAGTGTAAGAGTATAGTTTCCCCTTTAAAATTAAAGGGGCCCTTGTAGTCCATTTGCTTTTGCAAATGTCATTAATCATATCGTTATGATAAGACAAATAAGACCATCAGTTGAATAAAGATATTGACTATGACTATATCAAAAACACAATCATCATTCTTCTCAATTAATGATCCATTATTTATGGAAATCTTCGCTTAATTTCCTTAATAGAACATATCCATATAATGCCCAATTATCAGACGAGACTAGATATTATGGTTGATTGTAAATTGATCAAACATAAATGAGATTGAAAATAATGTTCAATCCTACATAAAAAAATCGATATAAAATCCCTCTATGTTATTCTTTGAAATATTAAAAAAACTAAATGCATACTTTGAATCCATCAAATATATTCCAATATAATGTTTGCTCTCTTGAGTGAGAGTTTATTTGAGACAGCTGCAGCTATTTGAAAAAAGATGGTGGAGGTGCTGCAAAAGAACCTGATGTTTAGAAAGCTATGGTGGGAACCTACAAATTTTTTAGTTCAAATTGCAACTTTCTGCCACCATCGCAGGGAGCCAGTAAGATAAAAAAAATGCAGCTTTTTCACCATAGATTCTTCAAAAAGCTAACAGAATGCTATTTTCCCAAACGAAATCGCGCACCGCACCACACTGCCACCCCAAACGACCCCTAAATGATGGACCTCCTTCAACACTCACCTTATGATCCACTCTGAACTCACTATGTCGTCTTTTTTATCATATCCATGCATGTTTACTTCAATTCATTAGGGATATGCATTCGGTCGGTTCGGTCGAATTTTGTGAAATCAAATAAACCAAATCAAATAACTCAAAATAATCAAACCATCCAAATAATGTGTAAAACCGAACCAATCAAACCGAACTATAATTCAATTTATTTAGTTTGATTTTCGGTTAAACCGAATAACATATAAATGAAATAAAAAATTTTACTTTTTTTAAAAGCTAATTAATTAAAGCTAATTAATTAAAGCACGATTTAATAAATATTATACATTAAAAATTTCTTAGACAAATAGAAATATATCAATTTATATAAATAGCAAAGCATTTACAACTAAAATTATATACTTCTATTTGATTTCTAAACTATATTGATTTATTGGTTAACCAATCTTTTTTTCTTAAATCGGCCAAAGACTGAAAATCAAATAGCTTACTTTTTATAACCAAAAACCGAATAATAAGTTCACAAAGCGAACCAAACCGACCAAATAATATCGGTTTGGTTCGATTTTTCGATTTGGACCAACTAATGTACACCCCTATAATTCACAAAATATATGGACTCCATTGTGCTCATGCCATTAGGTAGATTAGCAAGAAGTGATTGTTGATCATCTCATTCATTATCTCCCTTTCTAACTCACTCACATATTCTACATGGTTAGTTTGGTTGAGTGGTGGATGTGTCAAAAGTGTCACGATGGATAATAGATCAATTTTAAAATGGCCATTATTTTGGCCAACTAACTATAGATGTCTTCCAACAATATTTATACACTTCATTGTCAACTTATCTAATGCATGAGTTTGTGGCATCATGAAGAGAGAATAAATTCTTAAAGGTTGCAATAATGTTATTATAACAAAAAAATTATAGGATTAATGAAGTAGAAGGCTATTGGAAATGATAAGATGATGAAATTGAGCTTTATTTAAAAAGGATTTCTATGAAAAAATTAAAATAAAAAAACTAAGGCCTCCTCAAAAAGAAATCAAAGAGGTAGAGAAATAAATTACCATGCAATAAAGCCAATCAAACTCCTTTTCTCTTGTTTGAGTTTGAGAAGAAGTGGTTCTGCATTGGTATAAAATCAAAGGAGGTTGAATTAACCAAAGTTTTTGACAATAAAATTATAAGAAATATAGTTTTAAATCATTTGATTACGATAAGGGAAAAAAATTTATTTGAAATACTTAGAAGTGGCCGCAAAAAGTTTTGTGATTTGATTTAGAAAATAATAATTTAGCTATGGCGAGAAAATCAAGGGGTAAGAATTTTGAGTGTTTCAAATATAAAAATAGCATTCTAAAAGCGTCTAAGCCAAACTCAAATCTATGAAAATCCAGATGTGATTTCAATTTAATTGCACCAAAATTAAAAATTATCCTAAATAACCTAACAAGCTCTCAATCAAACATTCAAAATATCCTCTTTATGAGGTGTGGATGATCAAGGGATTAAGAGAGTTTTTTAATGCTTATTTTGATTGGTAAACATTTTAATCACCTGGAAGTTCCTAGTACATGTCATGAATCTTATAAATGGTTCTAAAATAGCCTCTAAAAGATTATAAAACCCACTCAAATTTGAGGATGTTGATCCTCATGGATCAACTATCCACTCAAATGATTGAAGAGTTGGCCTACAACAAGGATGAATATTATTATAGATAGATTCATATGTAACTGCATCATCTATGCTACATCATATTATCATTCAACTTGAGTAATTTAAAACCAAAAAATAAGTGCAGGGGAAAATCATGAATCATTTATTATTGAAAATTCAATGGATTTAAGCTAATTTTGAATGACAAATCATACCAACCTTTTAACGCAAAGTCTACAATCCAACCTAATCACATGGTTCAACAAGAAAAAGTAGTGATTCAAACTACAAGGCATGTTACATATGAAAAAGATCAAGCTTTTATTCAACTATTGACTTCTCCAAATTGCATCAAGTCATTAGAGGGAGTTTAGCGTTTCTACAAAATTTTGGGTTGTGTTGTTGTCAACTTTCTTTTCTCATCACTTCACAATTTTTCTTCTATGTTTTCTCAGCCATTTCCATTATCTCTCTGTGATCTCCTTATCTGACTATGAAGCTTCAACTCGCCATTATTATACCGCCATGCATTCCCCACATAAAACATAATAGGATGGGAGATAGCAAAACCTCAGTGGTAACTAAATACTTGGAAGGGTGGAGAGTGATCAAGTTGGGAGAACGCGAGTACTAAGACTTCTAAGGAAGATTTGGAATCTATTCTCCTTTGGTGTTGTCGAAACACAACATTTTCCTCATGGGCAAGAGAGATCCAACATGCCCTCTTGATATATAAGATGCCCACGAGTACATTGCAAACCTCTAATTTAAAAAACTCTTTCTGACTATTATTAACACCACATGAATAGATAAGAACAAAAATATAATAAATAGAAAGTAGAGGATGAATGCCTTTTATGTCATAAGTACCTTAATATAATGCCATAAAAAACCACTACCATTTTATAATAGAGAGAGAGAGAGAGAGAGAGAAGTTTAAGCCTACCAACATCCATAGACACTACACTCTATAAGAAAAGACTTGAGTAGGGATGCAAATGAATCGAGCTGAGCCGAGTAAGAAAAGCTTGTTTACCAAAAACCAGTTCAAGCTTGGCTCAATTCAAGCTTCTGTGATAGCATTCAAGCTTGATTGATTTAAATTCCTTTTTTTTGAGCTCGACTTGAGCTTGATTCATTTAATGATTATCGAGCTTTTAAAAGAGCAGCTCAATTAGCCTTATTGAGCTGAGCTTGTGAAGCCTCAAGCAAGTAGCTCAATTCGAGTCATCATATGCCCCATAACAAGCTTTATTATAGACAATTTGTTAGTTATCCAAACAAGTCTTATCAAGCTTATAAATGAGCCAACCCATTGTGCAACTCATTAACTCATCAAATAAGCCTAATCAAATTTATAAACAAAAACTTTATTAAGCCATAAAATATACCTTATTATTTTATTTTAAAGATTATTAATTAATGATTTAATTCATTAAATATTAATAAGTTTAATATGAAGCCTTAAATTGAGCCTCTATCGGGATTTAAATCAACTTTAATCGAGCTTTAAATTGAATCTTATTTAAGCATCTTATTTGCAACTAAAAAAAAGGGAGCAATCACTTACCATGATCATGAGAAGCCCCACATCATTCAAATCACATGAAGAGAAGGTGAGGATGCGCATGGTTAGAGCTTTTCCCCTCTATAAAAGAGGGGATTTGGGATTACTGTAGGGCAGTTGAGAACATATAAGAAAGGGAGAGAAATCAAGCCGAGTGAGAGGGAGGAAGAGAACCACGACGAGAGAAATCAAGAGGAGTCATACCTTGGCTTCGAATCAGAGTTATCACGTGCACAAGAGAAAGAGACCAAGAGATTGAGAGAGAGATGCCCTACCTCCTGCCATTGCGCGAGGAAGTTGAAGTCGAGAGCCCTAGCCAATCTGATCAAGGCTTCCTTGGGTGAAAGCCAAGCCCTAGTAGTCGAACCCCCTTGCTCACGTGAATAGCCTCAAATCGAGACTTATAAAAGAAATCCAAGGACTCATTTGAAATTTTAAGATTTCTATTAGGTATTATGACTTTTATCTAAAAAACAATATTGTAGAAATTTTTATTTACGGGGCCAAAAAATTAGAAGACTTGTGTTTATCGATCTTCGATCTGATCGGTATAAAATTTGAAGACCTCAACAATCAATCTCGGATCCAGTACGAAACGATCACCTTCCTCGATCAATCTTGGGTCCGAAGCAAAGAAGAAGAGCTCATCATACTAAATTTCAAAATATCACAACACTGCTAAATCTTTATGTTGCCAAAATTTTATTAAAATTATTAAACTTAAATTTGTAGTCAAAATTAAGGTCCAAATTTAAAAATTATCGAATTTTGAATTATTAAATGAAAATAACTTGTAATGCCCCGCAACTTGATTTAAAATCACTCTTAATTGTTTGACCTCCTCCCTCTCATATTAAAATAATATAAGTTACAAAGAGAATTATAGCATAGGGACTTCACGTTATTTGATTTCTAGATGAGTTTCGACATATGGATGAATTAATTAATATCCCATTCATATGTTAACTTTATAAAATCCACAAAAAAATATAAAGATTTAATCATTGAGAGGAGAATATTCATAATTATGGGCAATTATCAATCGTTCATTTGATTAGACACAAAATATTTAAGCTCTAAATACATCAAAATCGATTCTTATAAAATTAGAGTTTATATCTAACATAAAAAAAGAGATTGAATCAATGATTTTATCTCAAATATAAAATGAGATTTAAATCAATGATTCGTCTCAAATATAAACCAAAATTTGAATCAAAGATTCACCCAAAACAAAGAATGAGATTGAATCAAGTATCCATCTCAAACATAAAAATGAGATTGAATTGAAGATTTATCTCAAATAATAAATAAATTGAATCAAATATTTATTTGAAATTTAAATGGAAATAAATCAAAGATTTATCTCAAAATATAAAATTGAGATTAAATAATTTTAAACATTTGTTTTCTAATAGATGTAAGTTCAACCTGAGTTTGCAAGGCAAACATTACGATATTCCAATGAATGTAAGCCCTATTCATGTCTGCAAGGCAAACATAATAATCAGCATTCTAATGGATATAAGCCCAATGTGTGTCTACACAGCAAACCAATGTGTTTTTACAAGGTAGACTTCATTCATATTTCAATACAGCATTCCATTAGATATAAGTTTAGTCTATTTTCATAAAAAATGAATTCTACATTTAAATATTGACATTCTAGTGAATGTAAGCTCAATTTACGTCTGCAATATAGATTTTAATCACATATTAACATGCCTTGCCAATGAATATAAACTTTATTTAATAGTGACCCTATCTAACCCATAAATTTCTCGAATCATTTGTCTAAAGGGTTAAATTATAAAATTGAATTATTGGGCAAACTTATAATTTAAGTTTAGCTTAAATAATTCAATAAATAATTACACAACAAAACCTGCACAATAATCATAGTTTGCTCGAGATTCCTAGAATGAGGCAACTCATGGTTGCTAATTAGGTTCTCTAGATATTACGACTAATAGTCGTCTAATGTTGGTAGGCTAGAATAATGATAATCCCAAGATGATGAAATCATTGGATCTTGATCAAGACTACCCTCCTTTCTCTCAAACAATCATCCATACCACATCACAAAATACTGATTTATACCAGATATTATTGCTTATTTCCAATCTTAATCAAGAGTGCTCTCTTACTATGATAAGAATGGATGCTTGCATCCACAAGAAGTAGAACTAGATCTAAATAAACTCTAACATAAGTTTAGGAAAAATCTTATTAAATAAAAATCAATCTGCCTCATGAAGAACAGACTTCCTAACATCTCAAAGATGATGGAGGTTTCAAAGCATTTTTCTTGAGCGATCACATCTTAACGAGCTTATTCATGAGCTTTAAATGACAATATTATTAACATAAATGAATAAAGCAAGATATTGTTCAAGCTCATTCATTTAACAATCGAGTATTTACAAGGCTATTCAAGCTTGTTTGTTTATTTATCAAACGATTATGTATGAGCTCTTATCGAGTCAATCCATAAGTAACTTGTTAAATGCTCAGTTCAATTACAGCCTTATTAAAGAGCATCATATGCTTTTGATTTTATTATCGTATGTTCTTTATCTCCGTTTCTCAACAAAAGCAGTTCATTGGCAAAATCAAATTAATGCCAACGTTATCACCAAAGAAGTTTAACATGGGTGTCATTCCATTACCTCTCCTCATCCTTCATCATTGAATCTCTTTTAGATGAGATGCCCAACAATGGAGGTTGATGACTAGGAAGAAGGTTTGATAAAGGAACAACGCTTCATTTTTGCTTCCCTA
Organism: Cymbidium sinense; assembly: GCA_021442155.1. Taxonomy (NCBI): domain Eukaryota; kingdom Viridiplantae; phylum Streptophyta; class Magnoliopsida; order Asparagales; family Orchidaceae; genus Cymbidium; species Cymbidium sinense. The sequence goes on along the minus strand of CM038218.1, from coordinate 173,173,182 downwards.
ATTACACAATTTGAATGATCATATTTATCACATTAAATTCAAAATTATTACTTGATTATATATATATATATATATATATATATATATATATATATATATATATATATATATATATATGCTTCGGTATAGTTTAGTCAAATCAAGTTGATTATAATTCAAATAAATTGCATAAATTTGAATACTAAACAATAATTACATGAATTTAAGGGTGCTTCTAAATGGATTAATTCTACTTAATTGCACAAATTGAATGCATCAACTTGAAAACAAAGTTTATGATTTATTTTATCTAAGTTCCAAAATTTTGGCATTTTAAGTGAAAAACATATATATAAATAAATATCATATTAGTAATTAATGAGATATTTTGAACTATCATTATGATGGGTGCATTTAAATATCTGATTTAATTTTTAGCCTTCTATAAAAATCCAAGACAAGAAGTGATTCTCTAGCAACTTGATATCCTCACATTATTTGTATCTTACACCAAAGACAGATCTTATGATGCCAAATTAATCTGATTCTAACCTTTTAATGTAATGTGTAAGTCAAAAATAAGAGGCTAAAATAAATAATTTTTTTCCTTAAGGATCCTAATGATCTATTAATCAAAACAAACCACCTCAATTGACTTTTCTTATTAAGGATAAGTTATCTTAGTTTTGGAATCCCCCTTATCGTACACTTTAATCTTTATGTTTGATTTTGATTTCTCCTAATCAAAGAAGCAATGAAGTATTATCTTCTGCTACGGTTATTGCAAACAAACATGTTGTGCTGCTGAGTTATTGAAAACTCATTGCTATTATTTAAATAATATCTTAGAACAAGATCCCATAAACATAATAAGTGGAAGAAGAGAATTCATTTATCATAGACATGACACTAAAAGAGAAAGGTATTTGCATTAGAATTATTCTAGCTTTAATTCAAAATGATTTTTGTATTTTAGTGAGTCTTTTCATATATTAGATGTTACAAGAGAAAATGTATAAACAATTGTCTTACTTTAATTAATGTTAGAAATTGAAATGTGAATTTTTTGTCTAATCATCCATTCACGCCTTGCTAATTCCAAGTCGTGGCAATTAAAACAAGCTGCATCAATTATAAATAATTATAGAATGTCAAGCCTGCAAAGGGAGTTGAATATAAATTGGCAAATCCTCTCTTTTACTCTCCCCTTTGGTAAAAAAATTCTTCAATTAAAGCATGCGTGAAAAAAAAAGCACATGCGTGCATCCTTGCATGCATGCAAGAAGTAAAGACATTTTCCCTTCATTTGAGTTTTCAAAACAATCACCTAATCCTCTGTAAACTAAAAATAACTTCTACAAGCTTGCTTATTTTGTCAGAAAACATGATCATACATAAATTTTCACCAAGAAGGCAATGAGAAAGAATATATTTTAAAAACTCACGTTACCAACATAGATTGATCGAGAGTCGACTTCCTCTTTCTCAGCTTGTGTAGCAGCAGCACTTGATGAATCTTCTGGTATGAGTCAAATCTTATTAAACTTAATAATAACTAAGATTTGAAGTACTTAAAAAATACAATATAATGAGAATAAGAAATTGTATGTGAAGAAAAAAGGTAGCCATAACCAGAAGAAGTTTACAAGTAAATGTATGAAATCATCAGAGAGAGCAATTCTAACAGATGTTCTGCTTAATGATTCAATCAATGCATGTGCAATAATTAACCAGTAATTCAATATTAGAAGGCAGACTAAATATGTTTAGCTAGTCAGTAGAAAAAACATATTTTAAGCACATCGTCGTACAGGTTATCAAACACTTTGATATTTATTTATGCATGTACGCACGCATATGCATACAGAATACAGTCTTTGGATATGGACAATTCAAAATCAGCAGGAAACTATTTAGTTAAATAAAAGACATCACAAAACAAAAACAAAACAAAAAAAAAAACCACAAACAGCAGCAAATTAAATAAGCCATCAAGCCGGCATACTAAGCAAATATCTATTTACAAAAATTCCCAGGAAATGGCCAGGTATCCATGAGGAGAGATAAAACTGATCATGGCTGTAGTTCTTATGAGCAAATTTATGACAACTGTACAATTGTCATATATCGCCATTGTGCTAATTATGGCAAAATATCAAGTATTCCTACATCAAAGAATTACTGAGAAGCACCACAGAAGTAATATTATATGATAAAGTTAATATCATGGAAATTTAAAGGATGAATTTTGTGAAGCTGTAATCATGAAGTTATGCTATATGGATCAATAAGCTCAACAGTAAAAAAATAAAATAAAATTTTAAAAATAAAAACAAATGATTGCTAAGTTGAGTTTGGCAAAAAGATGTTAAGATGAATTTATGGTAAAACTAAGAATGATAATGGAGAAAAATGATGTGCACTTGAAGATGTTCTGTTTCTTGGCATTCTTCTCTTAAGACTTGTAATAGCTTGTTTTCTTTCTGACAACAACCCCTTGTTGAGAGAGTATTGCACTAGGATTGTAGAGAACAAACTGTAGAGAGGACAGGGCAGATAGAAGAAACTGTGAGGGACCTCAGAGTGTGTGTGGTGGGCATAAGAGAAAATGCGCCTTAGGAATACCATATGTAGGAAAAAAACAGAAAGGGTTCGGGAATTGGTAATTTTCGGAGGGGAGAGAAGGGACGGGTATAAGAGGAAATTGAGAAGAAAAGTGGGAAATTACTAAAGAGGATATTAATCCATATATAATTCATTTACAAGCAATAAAACCCTTATCACCAAAAATACAATTAGGGTTGAAATAATGAATTACATTAAAATCTTGAAAAGACCTAAAAACTTCTATCATCTGATTTAAATAAAAAATATTATTGAAATTTAAACATATTAAAAAAAGTCTTAAAAGTAACATAAAATATTAGAATAATTTAAAAAATAATCTAGAAAAATTTTGATGCATGTCCTGTACAGCATTAGATGGACTACGAAATGACTATTTTAGATAAATTATTAGAGTAATATCTACTGAAGATGAACCAGTAAACAATAGGCTTAGATTCTTTAAACATCCACATTAGATAATAAAATATGCAGTAATAAGACTAAGAAAGAAAATTAGCGTGGAAGGATTCAAAAAGAAAGGATTGAGACTAGGATAAAGTTATGCAATAAAATTTGCACAAAATAAATTTAATACCTACAAAAAAACACAATATAAATAACTAGAAACTGAAGATTTAAAAAATTGATCCCTAACAGTTTAGATAAGAAACTTGATATCGACTACTGATTTTGAATTTTAATATGAAAGATTAGAAGATAAAAAATGATATAAAACATTAACCTAGAATTAGATGGTAGTACTTAAAGAATACTAATAAAAATATTTTAAAGTGTAAGTTATAAAATCATAGGATTTTGGATGTTTATGAGGAAGCTAATATTATATGAGACATAGTAAGTGATAAAAAGCAAATTAAAAAAAATATGCTTAGAAAATCAAAAAGAAAAACTCTTATTAGTAAAAATTTTTAGTAGAGTCAAAATGTGCAAGAAAATATCAAAAATAAGAAGTATTGCTAAGAAAATTATTTTAGATGTAAAGCTTCAATTGGGAAAGATATAGAGAGGTAAAGCAAGATGTGATACGAAAAATTCAATATTTTGCAATTTATATAATAATATAGATAATAAAAAGAGCGAAAAATGCATGTATAAATTTGTCAAATAAAGAGATAGGAAAAGTAAAGATTCAGTTAAAATATAAAACATTTAAGATGAAAATCTAGAAGTATTTTCTTAAAAAAGAATATTCAACATAGATAGACGAGACATTTTGATAAACTTGTCGACAAAATTTATGAATATACGATTGACTTTAACGACCTTAGTATTCTAAATAAAAATAAAATTTTTTTTCTATGTATATTAATTGTGCGAGATGCATTAAAAAAATTAATTGTGATAAAACAGTAGGATTTGATAACATTTCAATCTAAGTGTGTAAATGCTTAAGAGATCAAGAAATTTATTAGCTTACTAAACTTTTTAATATTATTTAAAAGACTAAAATGATATTAGATTAATGGAGAAAGAATTTGTTTGTTCTTATTTTTTAAGAATAAAGGTGATGCACAAATGTGAGCAAATTGTAAAGGTTTTTAATTAATGTTTCATACATTAATATTATGGGAGTAATTGAGTATAGATTACAAAGTGATAAAAATTTCTCAAAACTAATTTAATTTCATGCTAGATAAGTCTACTATGAATGCTATGCATATGTTGAGAGGTTTGTTGGAGAGATAAAGAGACAGTAAGGAAGATCTACATATGATATTTTTTTTATTTAAAGAAAGCATACAATAAAGTTCAAAGGAATGTGATTTGAAGAGTTCCAAAAAAGATAGATGTTAAGATTGCATATCTTCATGCCATTAAGGATATATATGTTGGAGTTGTCACTTGTGTTCAACACAAGGAAGATTGACCAAGTATTTTCCTATTTCAGTTGGATTATATATCAAAGATCGGGCTTTAATCCCAATCTTTTGCCTTAGTTATGAATGTTCTTACTAGACATTTACAGAAGGATGTACCTTGGTGTATACTTTTTGTTCATGATATTCTTATTGTTGATAAGAATAAAGAGGGAGTTCTAGAAAAACTTAAATTATGGAGATCAACCTTAAAGTCTAAAGGCTTTCGTTTGTGAGGATCTAAAATTGAATACATTGAGTGTAATTTTAGCAGTAATAGATCTAGTGATGAGGTTGTGCTAATGGGTGATCAAGTCATTAAAAATAGTGAACGTTTTAAATATTTCAGGTCTATTGTTCAATTGATGGTGAAATAGATGTGGATGTCATTAGTAGAATTCAAGCAGATAATTGAAGTGGAGGAATGCATCAAGTATGTTGTATGATAGAAAGTACCACTTAAATTTCAGGTAAAATTTTATAAATAAATATGGTGCAAAATGTTGGCCAGTAAAAGAGAAGCATAAAATTAAGTGCAGCAAAGATGAGGATGTTGAGGTGAATGAGTAGCTTTACACTTAGAGACAAAATGTGAACCAAATATATACGTAAAAATATTGGAGTAGCTCTGATCGCAGATAAGATTAGAAGAGTCACCTCAAATGGTTGGGTCACTCATTAATAAATAAATATTATTGATGTTAAATTATAATATATTGTTATTAAATATATAATTAAATAGATTCTATTTAATCATATTTTATTTACATAATAGAAGAGCTATCATCGAGCTTAATATTGAGCATTTAACAAATCTCTTGTAGAACAACAAAGAATTTGTTCGTGAACATAAATAAACGAGTTGGACTATGTTCAAATTCAGTTCATTTAACATTCAATTTTTTTAAAAATGTTCACCCTTACTTATTTACTAAATTAAATAAATTTGAACTAGTATCTATCGAGCCAAGTTCAAGTTGTTTATCAAGTGATTTGGTTCATTTACAGCTCTATCATTCACCTGCATATTACTTGCGTCATTGTATCTTTAACCTCGAATATCATGAATATCAAGATTATGATGCGAAAGGAAATCACAAATTTATTCTTCAGAGTTAATGCACTTATATCTTCAATATGAATTATATAAAAAAAGTGTTCTTTTATAAAAGTATGTTAATCAACAAATCTTAATATAATTGTCATCTGTTCTCATTTTGACTCATCTTGAGCATCATCAACTATAATATAATATTTTGCATCATCAATTCATCTCATATAAATTTTTGAATCTTGCTCGAGAAAATAGATAAAATGTTTTTTTGTATTTTAGAAGATTTATATAAAATATTTTAAGGAGCATTTTGTAATTTCTATCCTCAAAATAAGAAGCTTAAAGCTTAATAAATGCAATAAAATTATCCATATTATTTGGTTCTTGACTTTCATCATGACATCTTAAAACACAACCTTGAAATACAAGCCACTTTGTAACATTAATAAAAATTTTAAGCTGAAGTAAAATTTTTGTAATTTGTTGAGAAAATTACTCTTCAAAACCTTTATTAATAAATTGCAATGATTTCATCATATCAAGACAATTTTTTACATCTTATTTGTGTAGTATTTAATTATTTACCTGCATATTTATAAATTGCCATTTATTGTCAGTGTTTATTTTCTTCCAAATGTGAAATTCATCCAATGTAAAAGCATAGACATTCATGTGGCTTTGCAAACAGAAAATATGGAAGACAATAGGAATGATTTATTTTCAAAGAAAATTTAAGCCAATTTAAAAACAAATTATATCATGAGCAAAGAAAGCGACAACCATATTTTTCAGCATATTTGGAGGTATTTAGAGTAGGTTCATATGGTCCTAACATTCAATATGTTCTTCAATTTCATCTTTTTGATGTGGAGCATAATCTCAAATAAAGCTTTGAATACCAAGATCATGCACTAAGGATGATATCAAGTCAAGAAAATTTTGTTGGATGGTGATCAACTTTAAGAACTTCATGATTAGGATGAGAAATATTTAATTGAAAAATATACTCATTGAAAAATGATTTAAATCTAAAAATCTCAAATATTTTATGTAATTTTTGTGAAAAATGAATCAATCTTTTATTTATCCCAAAAAGATCCTGAATACGCAAGAAAATGATCTTCAAGCTAAAGCATACTCTCTCATTTAATATTTATTTAAAAAAAAAAGAAAATATATTTTCATTTATCATAAGTGTCTTCCTCTTCACACGCTAGAGATGGTAATGAATCATTATGACTTTCGTTATCTGCCTAACTACAGAGCAAGCTAGAGACCCGAAGGTGAAACTTTGCTCGCCATTGCATGCCAATAAAGCTTCCAAGATTTTGGGGGAGAGGCAACCAAAATGGATTAGTTAGGTTTAGGTTTAGTTAACATAATATATATTTACATAAAATTTATTTTCTTTAAATTTCTATTGCTAATAAAAAAGAAATTATATATTTAATTTACTAAGATAATTACAATCTTTATAATTAATTTTTTAAACTATTATATGCAAAATAATTAAATATAAAATACAATTAATATTAAATTATTATTAAACATTTATGAGATAGAAAAAATTTTAGTGTGTTATACGACATCAAAGTTTAGTAAAAATATAGAAGTGATAATTGCCTCCCCCAATCTCTTGGTTTCACCACTTATCAGCAATCTTGTGAAATCTAGAATGTGGCAAAAACAATAGATTATGATTTCAGCAATCTCGTGTCCATCTACAGTGCTATAATAGGAAGAAGAAATCCCCAAGATCTTGCCAATACACATAGAAAGAAATAGAGCACTGATTATAGGAACAATATATGTCATAACTCCCAACCTCTAGAACGATACATGCACATGCAACAATGAAATCGCAACATGCCCTCCCAAAATCTGTTTCGTAAACTAGAGTGGTCAATCATAGTATGCAACAGTTGCAAAAAGGAAACCACATGCTCGCACTGAACAAAGAAGAAACAAGAGAACCAATAGCTAAACCAAGGAACCAACACAAAACCCAACCACATCATCATCGTATAGGCATATGTTTCAAAACAAACTAATGTAAAACCAAAACCGTAAAGAAAAAAAATTATTTAATTTAATATCAAAACTCAAAATGACAATGTCTCACGTCAACAATCACATCCTATGTTTCCAACGATAAAACATCAGAATTCCATCATTATACAACACGGAAAATAGAAAGGAAAAATGTAACTGTAACATTACAGGTACCACAACCAACATTACAGGTACCAAAACCATTAAATAATCCAATCAAGCTTATCCGCACATGTGTGCCACTCCAAAAGGATCTCATAGTTCTCATTAGTCTAGAAAATAACAGACCAACCAAAACATGTACTAAGTGTGCTTAAAACATCAACAATAAATAGTTGTACGTATTAAATTCTCATTATTTCAGGCAAGGATTGTGAATTTGCAGAGTGTCCATATTTTGCAATTTCATACTATATTGCATGAGTGTGTCCATGTGAGAACAAAAATGAAATATACAATATAAAACATAACCTCAAAAATGAGAAAATATTATAACAATAAGAGCATAAATTCTTATTATAAACAATTTAGGACCGGTAATAATTTAGAGAAGAAAACAAATCCTCAAAAACCCAAGATGGTATAGAAGATTTCAACTTTGATATGAAAAGAGTAATGACAAGAGATGAAGCATTTGAAGATTTTATTGCACGGAGATTATAAGTGTCACAAAAGGAGCATGATCAATCCAACAAAGACAAAGTGGTATGAATCAAATGTAATTAGACATCAACAGCTATCTTAAAGAAGGCGCAAGTAAGATTCTCAAATAGATGTATCAATAAAGAATGTTGACGAGAAGTACTGTCAGAGCGCAATGGAGAGCATTGACATTTGACACAGTGAAGACTTAAGTCATTCGGACAATCATCACTTTATAATAAAAGAGATCATTGAGGTGTACAGATACATTAGAAATAAGAAAAAAGATCAAGTGCTTTAGCGATCAATGACAATGCGTTCAAGTTGGCCAATAACGAAGAGGCCAATGAGGTGACCAAAGGTGAGTTTGGGTTTTAATGGCTCTAATATCATGTTAGAAGAGAGAGAGAGAGAGAGGATTGAAAAGAATTATAACTTTACTGAATTATCTTAACAAGTATAGATAGATGTTTACAGACAACAACAACAACAACAAGCCTTAATCCCACTAGGTGGGGTCGGCTACATGAATCCTTCATCTCCATTGTGTCTATTAAGTGTCAAATTCTCATTTAATTCAAGTATACTAAGATCATTTTTTATACATCTTAACCAAGTCTTTTTTGGTCTACCTCTCTTTCTTAACATAAGCAAATCTAATTCATCCTCTCCTAATTGGGATGACGGTACGCTTTGTGGCCAAACCATCTAAGGCGACTCTCCCTAATCTTATCTACCACTGGACTACTAACTTTTTCCCAACATACTCATTTTGCATTCTATCTCTAGTAAACCACTCATCCATCACCCAGCATCTCTCATTAAACAACTTAGTCTTCTTCTCTTTTTTGGCCAACATTCTGTGTAAGAAGTCTTGCATCTTATAAAATTTTCCCCAAGTTTAAGAGCTTTTTTTCCCCTCAACCATCAACCAGAATTCTACTAATCCAAAACCTTTCACTAGAGTATTTAATCTCATCATCGCTCACTCTTGACTTGGCACCAGTCACAAATTACACTTTTCTCCATAAACCAGTAAAATTACACTTTCCATCTCTTCCTTTCTTTGATCGCCAAAACCGCATGTACATCTTCTTGTACATGCCGAACATCCATAACTAAAGTAAAGATAAGGGCTTAATATTGATCCCTGTAATCCAACTAAAATAGGAATGATATAGTCAATGTTTGGGACACATGCTGACTCTAGTATACATATCCTTAATGACTTGTATAATTTTAATTTTGATTTTTACTTCCAAACATCTCTTGAGACTTTATCATGCTTTCTCTAAATCAATAAATATCATATGTAGATCCTTCTTACTTTCTCTGCTTCTCCATCAAACCTCTTAACAAATGTATAGCATCCCATTTAGATCTCACGGCCAAATTGATTTGAGAAACTTCTATATCACATCGTAACCTATGCTCTACTCTCTCCCATAATTTTAATGTATGTCACATTAACTTAATTATAATTTTACACTCTTGTGCATCACCTTTATTCTTAAATATAGGAACCAACAAACTCTCTCTTCTCCACTCAGCATCTTTTTTGGTCTTTAAAATAACATTAAAAGATTTGTAAAAGAAATTCCTTGATCTCCTAACCATTTCCACACATGGAATATTATCATCCTCTTGCTTTTCCACATTTCATTTTCTTTAAAGCTTTAATTACTTAATGAAATGAAATTCTCATTTTTGTTTATGGTATTAAGGTTCTAATCGATCAATCGTTTTGGATCCTTCATTGAAAAGTTTATCAAAATCTCATCCTATTTTTTTTTTTTAAGAAAAGACTTTTTATTATTATACCTCTCCATTGTAATGCTTTTCTTCTATCTATCTCTTTGGCTAACATATATCTTTTCAGTTCTATCTATCTGTCATTAATATAAAAAGAAAATTTAAATTTTTCGTATATATTCTTTCTTAGAATCTACACTTTCTTTTCTTTCCTCTACATCTAAACCAAGTTTTATATGATGTTTTTTATTTCTTATCTTTTCTTTGCTCTCCATACCAATTATTCTTATTAAAGTTTTTCCTTTTGATTCTCCGACATCTTTAACTTGCTTAATTTTGATATTTTTTTTTTTGCATAGCGTTAAACTTTATGAACATCCCAAATTCTAATTTAGTGTAGCTTCTTAAAATATTTTTTATTTTGTTCTTTAAGTCATGTCCCAATCACTGGACAATAATTTATTTTTCTCTTACAACCTTTCATCTTAAAATCTAATAATGTTTGAATGCTTAAAATTTCATGGAATGGCCTTATCTGATCTAAGCGATCTATTTTTCTTATGAAAATAATCGATTTGTGTTTTAGATCCATTTTATAAGTAATAATATGTTTCATCTCTTTCTTAAATAAAATATTAATTCTTTCTAAAAATAAGCTGAATAAATCTAAAAATATAGTCTATAACTTTTTTTTCTACTCACTTCAATCAAAAGAAATCTTAAATATTTCTTTCTCTCAAGATATCTTTCTATTAATAATTCATTCCAGAATTTTTTTTTTGACGTACCTACTGAAAACCCGTGAGTATGGTATATATAATCTTTAATAATAATTATCTCACCATTAATCTCTTTATAATCTTATCTTATTATCCTCTTACACTCATTTGGATTTACACAATAAAGTTTAAAACCTAAATTATCAATCTCCTTCTCAACCCATTTAGTTTTACACATAAAATATTTATCTTTCCATAATAATATCATTAATTCCATTAATTTCGTAAGAGCACAATATTCCAAGATTCTGGACTAACTGGTTTGCTTTGTGGCATAGTCCATAATGTAGCAGCATGGCCCAAAACGCGTGATCTTTTTCCCGCGCCGCTCTGCGTCTCTTCCAGGGGCTTTTTGATTTAAAGGATTCATGTCATGATTATCTTGACAAATTTTACGCTGGCTGTCGACTACCTAACGCAACCCTCCACTTTTTAATAATATGTGGTGAAAAGAATAAAAAATTTAATAAAGAAAAATATCCTCAATGATGACAAAATATTGTCATAAAAAGAGTAAATTCTTATTACAAATAACTTATGTCATGTGGTAATTTAGATATGGTAATAATATGTGGTTTGAATTTCAAAGCCACAAAGGAATGTGCTACTATCTTTGAAAATTTATGGCGGCAGCATCATATAAAATTAGTTTGCAAAAATTCATTCCATTATATGAAATCATTTTACAAAATTCAAGCAAGTTTCAAAAATAACATTGAAATAAAGCATGAAATAGATGCATAAATATATTTACAAAATCTCTGCACCTACCCGTTGTTTCTTGACAACAATCTAATAAGTCCAACTATTACATTTTAAAAGTGTTGACAAACCAAAAAAAAAATCAATACACCATAAACGTGGAATTATTCTTGCAAATAAGTTCCTGCAAACACATTCTCAAAGAATAATATTGTCAAGTGCCTTTAGGCTCATGCATAGGAAAAAAGAGGTGTACAACTCAAACAATTGTGGAATGCCTTAAGGCATGTTAAAAAAATAACAACCCAAAGCCTAAGTGACCACACTAGATTTTTTTTTTTTTTAAATTTTCTTTTACTATACTAAACATCATAAACTAAACCCTAAATCTTCAAAGGAATGGACCATGTCACCATCATGTTAGTGAAGAGAAAAACTATATTTTTTTTAATTTAAGTTTACTGTACTAAACTTCATAAACTAAATCATAAATCTTCAAAAGAATAGACCATGTCACCGTCGTGTTAGTGAAGAGGAAGCTGAAGCCAAAGGTGAAGCCAAAGACATAAGCGCTGCTATCGAAACATGCATCATCATTGATGTGTTGAAAAATCCTGGGCTGTTGCTTTGTGATGTAACCACAAACCCTTAACTCCATTTTTATTTCTTCTCTTCTCTTTTTCTCTCTTAGTTTGAAACCTACTTCTTTTTTTCTTCATTTTGTTTGCAGATTTTTTCTTTCTTCTCCTCCCATTTTTTATTCTGTTGTGTTCTAAATACCAGAATTTTTTTTCTATATCACCCACATCCCTTCTCATTTGCTAATGCTGTTGTTGTTCCTTTATTCCTCATATTCTTCTTTGCTACATAAATGTTTGCTTTTAGTTATTTACTACTACTGTACCGTCTAATATTTGATGTCCTTTTTCAAGTTTTTGATTATTTGAAAGTGGTGAGAACTTCTAAAAAAATTTTACGTGAGAAATATGAGGGAAAAATCTAGCATGAAACTATAGTGTTCCAAGTGCAAGTTTCAGAAAGTGTGGAGACATTTATTTAAAATGCAATTATGAAGAGAGAAAAGTTCATGAAGATATTACAAAAAAAAAAAAAAAAAAAATTTAATGTTCTTATAAAAAAGTTGCGCCATGTACCAAACCACCCAAAAAAGTAAAATAAATAAATTTATGCTTATACAAATAAAACAATATGTAAAAGCATTTAGCAAAAAAACAACTTAATGATAGAGTTTATAATAGCTCCTACTATGATAATGACAAAGATTCCTCTCCTAGGCCACAAATCTCCAATAGAGTTGCTAAGAGACCTTTATATCAATATATCAAAAATATGAAAAATCAAAGGAATTAAGGCAATAGCAACCCCTCCAATTACTCCATAAAATGCCAAGGAGGCTTGCAATTGTGCTTGTCGGACATTGGGAGTTCTTTGAGAATGCGATTCCTTTTTTAATGTGGTAACTTCTCTTTCCCATTTTAATATGTGTACTTATGTTATAAGTTCATATAGCTAAGGCCTTTAACATCCTATGTATGAACTTTGAATAGTGAAAGGAGGAATTGAACATTATAAAAAAGAGTATTGAGAATATTAAGAAGATATGGTGATATCTAATACCAAAAATAAGAACTTAATCAATATTTTTATTAGCAGTCCCTTTGGCACTATCTTCGTAAGCCTATTAAAGCATCGTATAAGGCAAAAGATGAAGAACACATTTCTAAATTACTTAATAGAGTTATTGAAGAAATTGCAAAGCATCTTATTGTCCAAGTCTGACAATGTAAGCATATATAAGCCAAAAAAATAAAGTGATGGAAAAGAAAAAGCGTTATTGGATTCTATGTGTCACACATTGTATTGACATAATACTTAAGGAACTTTGAAATTTGCCACAACATAAGAATGTTTTGACTAAAGAAAAGAAGCAAGTTTACTTAACAATCATAGTTGGGTTATGATCATGAAGAGAAAATAAACTCATTATATATGGAGCCACTGGATTTGTCATAGCATAATTAACTTTACAAAGTATCTTAGAAACAAGACAAACCTTGGAAGTTATCTTCACCTATACATAGTGATTAAATTATACATGGGCAACGTGGAAATTTTATTTTAAGTAAGAATTTAGCAAAAATTATGATATCACAACTATAAAGCCCTTTGTTCATATCCTAAGAATGATTGATGATTAGGTAAAGCTAGTGAGATTTTCATTTATAACATTATCGATGAGGCAAAGGAGTTGGCAAAAAATTTAGGTGAGGATTAGAGAAACTACAAGGAAATTGAAAAGATTATAGACAAAAAAAGGATCTTCAATTGCATTAATATTTGTATGCAATCAAATATTATCTAAACCCTCAATATCAATATGATGGAATATGTCCACTAATCTCGAGATTATATTTGTTTTATGCTTTAGTATGGATAAAATGATTGTTGATTCAATAGAGAGAAGAAAGCAAATCTTTAACGTGTATCTTTCAAAAACAAGAAAGAATTCTTTCGATTACACCAAACTAAAAGCATTGTAGTCAAATCTTTCCCTAGTTAGTAAAACCTTAGGATTTTATAGGTATTAGCTTTTGATCATTATTGGTTAAGCTATTTTGCATTTGTATATTATGCTCATCATGTTTTTTTTTTAAATTAATTGAATGATGGATTTAATTTAAAAATGGTACTCTCAGATTACATAGATTTGCAATTAAAGTGCTAGGCCATTCATGCTCCTCATTGGGTTAGAGTATCTATAACCAAGTTCTACGAAGAGAAGAAATTGCTTGATTCTCTTAAAAATTAACTCTTTGATTTACATAATGTATTAAAAGAAATTAAAAATAGACATTTATGTAAGAAAGTTTTGGAAGATGATGAAGATTCTTATGTTATTAATGTTGTGTAATCAAATGAAAGATGGTTAGTGGATGATGAAAATGGAATTTTACCATAACAATTACATGAAGAATATCTCAATGTTGACTTTTTGATAGAAGAAAGAACAAAAATAGCAAAAATCAATAAGAATGTAACAAAAAATAGTATAAATTTTTTTGTTAAATAAATTATAAAAAGCCAATATAATTATACCTTTAAATAATAAAATTTATTGATTAAGAAAGAGGAAAAATGATTGAGATTGAAGATGAATATGATTGAGAGGTAGTTGATACAAATGAGGATGAGAAATGCAAGAAAGTAATCAACTACAATGATGATTCTAATGAAGACAATCTACGTAATGAGTGTGAAGAGATTTTAAATTTGAAGTCCTAAATTATAACAAGTTTATGATAGAGCATGTTTATATGTTTATTTTAGAGTTCTTGTTTATGTTTATTTGTTCATATTTATTTCTTTACCTTAAACCTCTTAATTATTATTGAATGTTTGTATGATTGTTTATGATGTTATGTTATCATTAAAAACTATTACCTTAAATACTTTACCTTTTATATTTTAATTTATTTAATATTTTCTTTCAAGTCTTACACCTCAAAATACCTTGAGATTTATACCTAACCTCAAAAAAGAAAATGCATTAATACTTACTTGCACAATTTTAAAACTTGGGATTAATTTGTGCAAAAGATAAAGAGTTGCGAATGTGTTTGAATAACTAACAAATTTTACAATGTTAAGATCCAAAATTTTGTTAGAAAAATATAGAAAATTCGATGTTTTGATGAGAAAATTTTGAATGATCCATGCAATTGTGTCATAACATGATGACAATATAATTATTCATGCTAGAAGATGAATCTATGCATGCCTTTTTTTTCACAATTATCACCATAGTTCTTCTTTCCATAGGAAGTACAGGCCAACAATATTAGCACTACTAAACTTTTTACTTAAATACAAGACCTAAAATTAAACATAGGTTTAGGGAAAAGTTAGCAACACATTTATGATACTTTTTAGGTTTGCTAATGGGAATAAGGTGACAATCCAATTTTGGAATATGAAGTATATATTTAAGGACAATGTCTTTTGAAAATAACAAATCTAATATTTGGAATAATAGAAAGAGATATATCTGCAATTACAATAGTAAGATTTTTAAAGCATAATTCATATTCATAAAAAATGTACCATCACCAATTATGTTAAGAAAGTACATAAGCCGGCAATCCATGATCATACTTCTCTATAGTAAACCATAAGAGTGTTTAAAGGGATACATTTTCAATAACAAAAGTGGAGTTCACACAATCTAGTGGTGAAAACATTTATTGAGATTTTGTGATTGTTTAAGGACTTTTCACATAAATATAATTGCTACTCGAGTGAACTTAGTTAGTTGAAGTTGGATAATCAAAAATTTATGATTTCATGTTATTGTTGATTTTTAGTCAAAAGATTTTTCGTGCATCTTCCAATAGTTATCACCAATGTATCCTATCTTGTAGCAATGATCGCACCAAAGTCATCTTCTTTTGTTTATCACCCCATGGTTGGATTAGGCTTCACAGGCTGCAATAGTAGAGTTGCTAGAGTATTAAGAATTATTGGGCACCCTCAATATCATTCCCCTATTTTTTTTCTTTAAACATGACAGAAGGTTACATGAATAATGAGAAAAGACTTCACACTTAAGATTCTCCCTTCATATAAATTTGTACTTAAGTCGAGTAGGAACTTGTACACTCACTCATGCTCCACTATCTTCTTAAATTGTTGCCTATCTTAGGAGAATCTTCATCTTATTCCATCAAGGATGCCAAGTTATTGCCAATAATGAGTTAAGGAGTTGAAACATATCATGACAAATTTGTCATCTTGTCAGAGGTTTTGAAGAGTGCTCTTGATCACGAATATGGCCAAAGTTATCAAAATTGAAGTAGGTCTCTTACATTGCATCCCAAATTTTTTTGGTGCTTTTGTAGTACATGAAACTTTTCCAATTTAATATTTCATAGAACTTATTAGCCATGACATTACCATATTATTTTCTAACTTTCACATTCAAAACTTAAGATCTTTTTCATTTGGTATGTGAACTACTATAATAAGATAATCTTTCAAGTATTTCCTGCAAACAAATATCATCACTAATTGAAATCGTTGGATGATTTTTTGCCTATTAAACATGTGGACACAAATGGAAAGGACAAAGGTCTCTAATGAGCAAGTTTCGTTGATTAGGATAAATGGACCAAGATTGGAATACCAACTCAAGTAAGTGCTTTCTTTGTTGTTGCCATGAGGAGGAATGAATAAGTTGAACAAGATAATTGGAAGCAAGAACAAGAGAGAAAATAAGAGGAAGATACATGGAAAAACTAAGGAAATTACTCAAATATCATGTAGAAATATGTGGGAGAATTATTGATTGAATTATTCAAGCACTCTAAAGTACAAGATAAGGTATAAATAGAGGAGATAATCCATGATTTTCCTATAGATAGCAAAAATACTTACCTAAATTCAAGAAACTAGAAAATAAAAATAATAAGACATGATCTAAATATATATATAGAATCTCATGTATAACATAACATTGCAGAGTCTGATTCTAAGAACTCCACAAACTTGTCACGTTTTGGAAGCTGGAAGACACCTTGGAGCACAAATTTTGCCAATAAATTTCCATTAACTAATAAACACCATTCTATAATTGACAGTTCAAAATTAAAGCATCCCATGCCACCAAAAAAATGTCTAGCAAAAACCACTCAATGATGCTCGGAAACTAAACCAAAAAAAATATAAGAAAAGGACAACATGACCTAGATTGGGTACGAAAAGCATAGAAGTAAACAGATCTTTTGATACACGATTTACAATAATCATAAGCCGCAAAGCGGGGAGAGATGGATGGATAGATACCCTGGGCGACACCCATTTCCTTCTCAACCCTAGCGTGCAACTCACGGAGTGCGCTTGCCTCGTCCTCAATATGTCTGAGCCTCTTCTTCATATCATCTAAGCTCTGCGGGAACAAGAACAACAACTTGATTTCAGGCACGGACAGCAAGGTGAAAGAATGGAGGTGAAGAGATGGAAGGATCGACGGAAAACCTCTTCTTTGGAAAAGTGGGGAGCAACGGGCATCTCTTCTTCTCCCTCCATGTCAGCAACATCTGCGATCTCTCCGCCATAGACCTCGTGTTCCTCCTGATGTTTATTCATGGCTTTCTTCTTCTCCTCCTTGGCTTCCTCTCTTTCGATCTCTTAAAAGCGCGGGCCAAGCTCGCTCACTTGGCGTGTAGCCGAAGAGGGAACGGGTTCGGATGGGCTCACAAACAACTCGGCGCTAGATTGGCTCTGGGTATTCGGTCGTACGGCTCGTTGTTTTTGGATAGTATAAGCTCTTCCCTAAAGCAAAAATGAACTAAATATAAATAAATATTTTAAACTCAATTTATAAATAAATTAAATATAAATAATTTTTTATTCGATTATATTCAATTTAGCTGAAAAATAAATAAAATATTATATTATATTATATTATATATATATATATATATATATATATATATATATATATATATATATTTTATTTACACATTTGTATATCGGTTGAGATGGCTTAGTGATTGTAGTTTCTTTCATACAAAAGAATAGCACAGGTTCAAATCCTTTCTTAAGATTTTTGATTATTATTTTGGCTTTTTTTATACGAATATTTGAATAATTCGGAAGCAAACGAAACTAAATTTTAGTTTTTTGAGCGTATTTATAAATAAATTTTTAAGCAAGTCAAATCTACAAAAATTGACTCACTCAAACTTTTGCTCATTTACTGCGCTAAGTCAAGTTGATCCAATCTTATCTTTGATTATAGAACAATTAAAACTGATTTCATTTAATCCAATTTGCATTTTATCTCAAATTTGTTATGAGTCAAAAAAAAACTTTTAAGGTATGATAAGAACTTAAATTCATATGTGTTAGAAAAGAACAAGTTAAAAAAAAAAGTGATTCAACTACTAAATAAATAATTATGAGTATGTGGTGTTTATTTCCGATATGTATAGGAGGGATATCATGTAGATTTGAGGGGTATACTTGAGTTAATCAGATGACGTGAGGAATGGTACATCTCGAAAAGATAAAATATAATGATAATGTAATAAATCAAAGGATGAGTGATCGAAATTTTTACACTGGATGAATAAAGTAGAATTTATATTAAATGGGTTAAGGTTTTACATAAAGGCCCGTAGTTATCTGGGAAGGTGAATTTCTTGGGAATACTACTCGATTAAAGAGCGATTGTTGCCAAAGATTAAAATAAATTGGTTATATTGGAAAATCAAGTTGGATAGATTAAAATGAAAGACTTATTATTGAAGTCAGAAGATGAGTGGGAATCTTTCATATCTTGGAACTTAGCAGTGAGCATTGACTTATCCATAATTGGAACTTTATATATTTGAAATTGAAGAGATTTATTTGTTTGAGTTGAACTTTTATTAAATTATTAAAGCTTATAATGATATAAGATTCTGAAATGTCGAGGTGAGAATGTGGCAGAAGGAAGCAACCTCCGGATCCTAAATCTATTGAACTTTTGTAAGGGCCAAAACATGACCTAAATATAAGCAAAAATGAGTATATGATTCAAGAGAATAAAACCATTTCGTTAACACATAATTGTTTAGAGTGGCTATTAACTTTCAAAACCAAGTAGGCAAGTCGTATTTTGCAATAGTTGGATTGTTATTTAGAAAGAAACTAAAATCTTTAAACTTCCCCGAGATTAGAGCGTAGTGGTATGAAATGAGAAAATGAATCTTCAAAAACTTTTATTTGATTTTGGACTCTTCATTTTGATAAAGGCGGTAGGATTTTTATATATCTAAATGTATGATGAAATGAGGTTATTTAAATTAGAGAAATAAGTGTTTTCCATAAATAATACCCCTCGAGGTCAAGTCTTATCATGCAATGACCTCTCTTTACAAGAATGAAATAATGAATGCATGATATTAGGACATATAACCATTCAGCTAAGGAGTTGCTAAATATTTTAATTATCTTGATTTAATACCTAGGCTTTATGTGAGGTTATGAAATATTTAGAAAAATAAGTTATGAGTAATAGTTGTGGCAGAAAATTTATTTTTCCCTAAGAGCCTAATCGAATCCAGACCACACATTAAACCACTATTCATAAAGAAACCAGAAAGCGATATGTCATTTCTATTACGCAATTTAAACATAACATCAAGAATTTTTATAAATATAATGCAAAAGAATAAAAGGTTGGTGCGGTCGGGTGCCCCCGTACAACCCGAAAAGAGAAAATGTGTAGCCGAGCTCTACCCTTATACAACCCAGTATATGAAAGAATAATTACAATTATAATGAATTGATGCTATATGGGGGTCTTCTTATCTTCATCCTTCATATATCATTCATTTCTTCATTTGGATGTGTTTGCTTCAAAGCATCACAAGGCCTCCCAGGACAAAGCCTTTCTTTGCTCATCACAAACCCCATAACACTAATCTTAATTCTAATGCAAAATACATTAAAATAGAAAAAATAAATCTAACTATATTTGTAAAATAAGTGTTAAACACACATACAACCCAAGTTATATGAATAATTTGGACTTAGAATCACATGGGTAGATACGCCTTAATTTTAGATTATGTTTAGGAGTTAAACAACCAAAATAACATTTATATTTATTTTAAGCACTTAAACATAATCTCTAAAAATGATTACGCTAATCAATTCACGAAATATATCTTAACATCCAGGTCTGACAATAATACATCATAATATCAAACATATATTCACCCAATGCTGACTTAAAATTTAAAAGTGATGACTTAATTCTAAAGTGTGTATTAAAGCTTGTGTGGTTTACCTTAACTAGGCTTTATTATAATTTTCTAAGCATGAAGGGGTTTAATTATAAATGAGGGTTTCACTTTAAGTAATTTAATTGATTTGAAAATTTTACTTAATGCTTTCTTATGTTCCATTTTGTTTATACCTAAAACTAAGTGTTATAAAGAGAATAAAGAGAGGATTACTCTCTTTTATCCATACCTTAAGTCATATATAAAGCAAATTAACTAATCAATTATCTTTAGTGAATGACTTATTACATATAAATTAATCTTATATTTATTAAGAGGCATCTTAAGATTTTTAAAATCACCATATATTCATTCATTTCTTATCGTAACAATTCATTCTAAGCATACTTATACATATAATATATTTTAGCACACTTAGATGATGGATATGAACATGTACTTTTAGGATCTAGATGTTTCATTTGATTGAATTATTTTTATCATATTAATTTAATGTTATATCTAGATTCTTATACAAAAAAACATATTGATGAAATCAAATAGAGTCATTAATGATTATTATCAATGAAATTGGGAGTAATGAAATCAAATTCAGGTGAGACTAAAGCCTCATATTGGCTATATACCCATTCCATTCTAACACATGTAAATTTTCATACATGAACATAAGAAAAGAAAGCTCCAAGTCATATAATTTAATTAATTCAACAACTTAATCATTCATGAATACATGGATTTTTGATAAAATATAATGGGTTCTAATCCCATAATTAAATACACACACATGTATAAGAGATATAAGCTAGTATATATCATTATTAACCAGGGAAGTAAGGTAATCAAATGACTCCTTGCTACTTTTAAGCCTCTTCTGGATGACTAAATATTTGTTTTTTCTCAAATACATATGGATGTATTCATAAATAAAGGAAAGAAAACCATGACAAAAGTTATATTTTTTTTATTTGATTGAATTGTTTATGTATATGGAGTAAAGTTTTTTCCAAACTCTAATATTGAAATACATAAAAATGAAATCAAATGGAGTATGTGCCATTATTAAACTAAGGAAGTGAGGCAATCAAATGACCTCCTTGGGGTTAGCTAAAGCCTCGTATTCCCGGGATGTTTATGCTATATATCCATTAAAATTCTTACTTATATAAATCAATACATGAATGAAAGAAAAGAAACTTCACTTCATACACTTAAGCTATAATCACTTACATCTCCTATGTATTTATAACTAACATTCATAACATATATAATTATTCATTTATAAGTTTTGGAAAATAGATTTAGATTTAATAATGATAATAACCACCCATATATTAATTTAAATCAACACATGCAAGTTTGATATAAAGAAAACAATTTAATTTAATTAATTTTGTAAAAGGATGAATGCATGAGCACAAATGACACACAATATTTAATATAATTAGAAAGAAATAAAGGGACATAAGCACATGATTTCATTCAATCCAACTAATTCCTAAGGGCAATCATAATAAATAAACTCATTTAAAATAAACCAAAATTTCTTAATGTCATGTTTGATTTGATTTAAGAGATGTGAGAAGGGTTTGTTAATCCTAATCTCATTCCCCATATGTGAGTTAATTTGATTTAATGAAAAATAATTAGGTTGGTTTTATGGATTAATTAGATTAATGTGTGAATTAAATCAATTAATTAAACATTTACCTATGTTATCTTAAGATAATTAATTAAATGATTGTGAGTTAATGTAATATGCAAATGAATTGAAAAGTAAATAGCAATGCTCCTATGAAATTAAGGGGACCTAATGCAATTAGCTCATAATCATTAATTAATTAAGCTTAAGATATGCTTATTCTTTTATGATTTTCTCAGTAATTTAACTCTCTTTAGGTTCTTGAACACAAAGCTCAACCCAAGATTTCATTAATTAAGATTCCATATGCTTCAACATTTTCAACTTGAAATTAAGCAATTTGATTAATTGATTAAGCTTTGATTAATTTAATTAATGAAAATGAACTTTAAGGAAGAAAAGATGCCTAATCCATCTCCAGGTTCACTTGCTTTAAGGGGCACTTAACCACTTAATTAATTAATCCATTATTGTTCAAATGATTAATTAAACATTAATTAAATTAAGAGAGAAATTAGGGCTTAACTAATCAATTATTCTAATTTAGCAAACAATAAATCTCAAGAAAATTAAATGAGACAGATATCATCCTCTTAAATAATCTTAGAAATTTTGAGATCAATCATTTGAATGATTAGAGAGTAATTAAGCAAATTAAATTTTTAATTAAACCTAATTAAGTTCTATTTACTATTCAAAACCAATTGAAAATATTTTTTATTAAATTCTCTTCTAAAATACCTTTAAAATGAGCCAATATTTATATTTTTTATATTTTTCTACAATTAGTTATGAATTATGAAAGTTTCAGCCTTACAAATACATTAAATAACCTTAATTAAGCCTAATCTCGTCGGCACCATGGTAGATGCGTTCCGCATCGATTCGGCGGGTTTATTTAAGTTCATCGCATTAGCGTGCTAAGTGAGCCTACGGTATTGATCTCTATCGTGGGTCACCGGATGACAATTCAAATCAAACTCGCGGCATAAGGGGAGAAACTTAGGTGGATATAACACGATTTGATCAGAGTCTTCCGTTCAAATCATGCGAAACCAACAGTGATCGATCCTTTTTAGTGAAGCGGCGAATGATGGCGTCAGGCGCCATGGAGATCGAACTCACAGCTCGAATAAACTTCAAAATCAACTCACACAATCACCGAAGGAATTCAAACACATCCAACAGTCAAGATCAACTCTCATACAAATTTCCTTCGAAAAGCTCCAACCAAAATTTTATATTTCTACAATTTTGAGGAATTTCCTCGTTGAAGCTAAAGATGGGATGGGTGGATCGGCAGGGTGGGAGGTAAGCCGTTATAGTAGAGCGAGACCTGTGAGTAACACACAAGCCAATTTCCACGTTAGGGGTGGATCAGTTCAGAGCTTCGATGGCAATCAAATTCCATTCTCTATTGGCTTGGGAGCTTGGGAAACAACTTAGGTGGCTTCGATGATGTGCGTGGAAGGTGTGTGTAAGAGGAATTAAAGTTTAGTGGCGAAATGAGAGAGCTTGGATTGGGGTTGGAGTGCCCTGTTTCAGTTTCGTACAGGGAGGAGCAATGCCCAGAGAGAGAAGCTTGGGATTGCTCTAGGAATTGCAAGGAGGCTCGGATTGTGCTAGGAAGCTCTCACTAAAAATAATTGATGCATTTCCCATTCGAATTGAGGGAGTATACCCGTCGATTTGTTGAGTTGGATGGATGAGATTGCTTCCCATTTTTTGGCCAGTAGCCATCGGTGCAGTGGTCTCAATTGAGTTCAAGTTTGATTGGAGGAAGGAGTGGGGAGGGTGGCTTGGGAGCTTGATTAAGGAAGATGTCTTGATTTGATCCCTTGTATGGGAGGTGAGTTGGCTCACCTCCTTTTGGTCCATGGCCAGTCTTACTCACTCTAGGTGGGCTAGGAGGCTTAGGAAGCCCTCATTTGGAAGTTTGATGACTGCCAAGGTGAAAGGAAGAGTGAACTTTATCATTTTTGGCAAAATCCCACATGGGGGACAGGATCCATGGAGGATTTGCATTGGACTTGGCTCCAAATGAGTTTGGGCTTATTTTAGGTTGACCCATGATGGGTTTGGGTCGGGTTTGGTCAACCTCCAATGGGTCATGGGTTGGTTTCATGGGTTTTGGCTTCATTTGGTCAAATGGGTTCATGTTGGGTCATATTGGGTTAGGTTGACCAATTGGTCAAATTGGGTCAAAGGTTTTGGGTTACGTCTAAATGATGATTTGAAGAGTTTTAGTTCAAGTGGTTTCAATCAATTTGGCATAGGTTTGATTTTGGCTCACTTGGATTCTTACAGGTCAAATGAGCAATGTTGACAAATTTGACCAAATTGACCAAATTGAATTTGGTTAGGTATTGATTCAAGTTCAATTGGTCAATTGAAATGATTGTTGACTTTGATTTGAATCAATTTGAATTTAATTTGGATTTTGGCCAATTTAACTTATTAGGTCAATTTGATTGATCAAGTTGATCAATTGATGAAATTGACTTTATGGCTTTGTTCAAAATCAATTTGGAATGAACTTGAGTCATTGGTTATAACCAATTTGGATTAAATTATGATTTGACCCATTTTGACCTTTTAGACTAATTTGGGTTAACTTGGGTTAAATGATCAATTGGACTTGGTTTGGCTCGATTAAGGGTTTAGTCATGTTCAATCATTGATTATTGGTTGGTTTGAATCAATGGTTCAATCAATTTGGTGTATGATGGATTTTGGCTAGTTTAGGTTTCATTTAGGCTAAAAGTTGACTTGGTCAAAGGATCAAGTTGACTTGGTTTGACCCAATTTAAGGTGATTAATCATCCTAGGGTGATTGTTGATCATTATATGAGGCTTGGATGGGCTTGGTTCAATCCAGTTTTGGTTGGATTAGGCTCAAAAAGGTCATTTAGGCCACTTTGGGTCAAAGTGGATCTAAATCAATTATTATTTTTGGATTGATTCAAGTTTAGTTAAACTCATATATGATGATTGAAATATAAATCTAACTGCAATCAATTTGAAGTCCAATAAATTTGGCTCATTTGAAGTCTCCAAGCTAAAAGGGCTAACTTGGGCTTGACTTGGGTCAACTTGAGTTTGATTTGATAATTGTATGTTTCATTTATATTTAGATAGATGATTGAAGAAATGATTGATTCAAGAGAAAATTCATTGATTTTGGCTTGATTTAGGTGGATTTTGGTTAAGTCCAAGAAATTGGCTTAAAAGGTTTGAATTGGGTTTTAGTTTGATTTTGAATTTGGTTTTGGCCATTTGGATTTATATTTCATTTATATTTATGAATATAAATAAAGATATAAATTATTCATGAGAAAATCATTTGAGTTTGGAGTGATTTGGAAGCAAATTTAACTAAGCTTAGGGATGTTGGTCAAAAGGGCTAAGAGAGAAATCAATTTAGTTTGATTTATTTTTGATTATTGGAAGGTGGGTTTCATTTATATTTAAGAATATAAATAAAGGAATAATTGATTTATAAAAAAACCAGTTGACTTTGGGTTGATTTGGGTTAAGATTTATTAAAGCTATGGAAGTAGGTCCATGGCTTAGGATCATATGGCTTTGATTTATTTTTTGATTTGATTTTGGTCATTTTGAAGATTTCATTTATATTTGTGAATATAAATGAAAGAATAATTGATTTATAAAGAGAACAATCAATTTGGGGTAACTTAAGTAGATATTTGGCTAAGTTTATGAGAATGTGTCATATGGCCTAAGAAGGAATTTTGGAACTTAGATTTGATTTTGGGATTGAATTATTTGGAATTAGATTTGAATTGAAATTTGATAGTTTGATTGAAAGATTAAATTGATATTTGAGAAAATTAATTGAATTGAGATCAATCAAGGTTAAGGCTAAGTCCATAATATGAAATCAAAAGGCTTAGAAAAGATTTTTGAATTCAATCATAAGATTCTTGGAGAATTTTGAGGTTGAATTTGATCATGAGATTGATTATGAATATTAGAAATTTGGTTTGAATTTGACATGAATTTGAGGTTTGGTTTTCACCTTGTTTAAGTGCCTTTAAGGAACTCTTAGTGTCTAATCCGAGATCTATCAAATAAAGTCACTCAAGTGAGGCCAATAATTTTAATTTGAATATAATACTAAAATAGTATATATGTACATATCAGAAATTACATATAGATATATAAATATATAAAAATTATGTGATATGCATGAAAATTATAAAAAAAAGCACAGAATTTTAGGATTGATTAAAGTAGATTTCAAAGCTGTTAGATATATTTTATGATGGATGAAATACATAAATAATTCGCATCACATTCATCCTAAAATTAATTAAAAATTTTAAAATTCATTCCAATTATTATACCATTGAGGCGCACGCCTAAATTTGATTTACAATCAAACTTCTTGCACTAAATAAAAAAAATTTGCAAACCTTTAACAATAGAGAGATATACGGGATAAGATCTGTACCTAATAGTCGGTTATACTGATGAAGGCTGACAATCATCGGCTATGAGAGCTCAAATTTCGTTGTTGAGGTGTGAAGACGGAGCTAAGGAGAGAAAAAATGTTAAGGAGATATTTTCTAGAACTTTCAATAGATTTTCTTCAGGTTTGTCTTAGTGTCTCACCTTTGGATCATCCGATTGAGGATATACCATCTACGCATAATGTCGTTGGGCGGTCGAGGGAGACTTGCTTCGTGGGAAGAGAATAGGAACTTAGCCCTTAGGGCGGGATGGAGATTCGCTTCGGGAGAAGCCAAGAAGTCGAGAACGCCGAAAGCCGAGAAGTGAGAAGAGAAAGAAGAGAATAGCGATTAGGGTGGGCCTCGCAAGTGGTGGTCGAGGGCATCGGGTGCTCACGAGAATAGAACGAAGAGAATAGGGCTAGTGGTAGTTTTTAGCGATGATTTATTTTTTTTTATGCAAGTCACGGGCTCATGACTCTCGACACGACCCTCAACCTGTCGACGGACCACGAGTCATGGAGCCTGAAATTTGGTTTAATCAGTAATTTGGATTTAAAAAATTCTGAACCGATCCACAAACCAATGATCGAAAATAGATAAATTTAAAAATGAAATCCATATAAAAATATAAAATTGATCCAAATTAGAATATTCGGTTTAGTTTGATTTGGATTTTCGGTTTTAACCAAAGAATGCACAATCCTAGTACCAGGGAATCAAAGAGAAACATATGGTCTAATAGCAAAAGCATTGGACATACCTGCCATCTGGGCTGGTTGGTTGGTCGATATTTCAATATGGTCACCAATATTTTGGAGAAGAAAGGGGGTGGGGGCAGAAAACCAAATGAATCGATCATGAGAGAACTTGCTGATTATATTGAAGATGCATTGCTCCTTGACCTTAGTTTTATTAATTCTCCTTGTACATGGAATAGAGGTAGAGTATTTGAAAGACTAGATTGCATTCTACTGAATTCTAATTGGTTTACTCAATTTCATATTGTCTCTATTAGACACCTTAGTAGAACGGGCTCTATCCATGCTCCCTTACTTCTATCTAGCCAACATACTCCAAAGCCTTCTAAGCATGCATTCTGATTATGAAATATGTGGACTCAGCACAACCTCTTCACTAATTGCCTCTTGGAAACTTGGAATTCAACAACAAATGAACCTTGGATCCGACTATGGACACTGCACAGAAATCTCATTAAGGTTTAAAACTTTGAAACTGGAATGTGTTTGGAGATATACATGAGCAAATTAGAATTCAGGAGAACATAGTTTTATCTCTTGAGAGCAAGTGTGTTGAAAGACTATTCAGTACAGACGGATGAAGAACTTAAGCAATCCCGATCTAACCTGAACCATTTAATTGACATGAAAGAAGACTTTCTTGCCCAAAAAAAGCTATTGTGATCAACTTAAAAGAGGGAGATAGGAACTCTAAATATTACCATGCTTATATTAAGCAAAAGAGGGAATATAAAATTATTACCAAAATAAAAAATAATCACAACTGCTACATACCAAAGTAGACATTATTGCTGATGGGATTAAGCACTTCAAGACACTGTTCTAGGAAAATAATGTAAATCTTAATTTATTCAGTGGGAGTTTACTTAAAACTACTACCTTGGAGGTCAACCAGTTGGATCTTGCTTACTTATCTGAGGAGGCTGAAATCTAGAAGTGCCCTGCTTCCCTTAATGGCACAAAAGCTGCTGAACCTGATGGGTTTACAGCTCATTTCTATCAACATTCTTGGCAATGGATTAAATAAGATATGATAATTGTTATCCAAGCCTTTTTCATGAGAAAGGATATCCATAATTTCTTCAATACCTCCACCATAATACTCATTTCAAAATCTAATAACAACTATAAATGGGAGGACTTCAGACCAACCAACTTATCCTCCATTGTTAGCAAGATTATCAACAAAGTCATTGCAAATAAGCTACAACCTTTTCTTCCTAGTCAAACTAGATTCATCAAGGGGAGAACCATAGCTGAAAACATTCTCTTGGCTCGAACTAATCTAAGACCTTTGTAAGAAGTGTAGAGGGGAGAACCTTCTTATTAAGTTGGACATAAAGACATGAAATAATTTGACTTATAAGGGAAATGGTTTTACTTGAATGTCGATTGGGTTCATTTTGCTCTATTATAAATCATTTCCTTCCATTACTCTCTCTTCAATTGAAGCACATGGGTTCATTACTTCTCCAAAGTTGACCCTCTATCCCCATCTCTTCTTATTCTAACCTTTGATTACCTCTCCAAGAAATGCTGTCATACGAAAATAATATCCAAAGTGTCAACATTTCCCATTTAGCTTTTGCTGATGATATCCTTCTTTTTTGTAATGGCTCCAAGAATTCTTATCAAGCAAATCATGTATATACTAAACTATTTTGAAGCCATCTTTAGTTTGGAGTTCAATAAAGCTAAGTGCCAATTCATAATGGGTAAATTCTATAGAACTGATCAAAATTGGATAAAGGATTACACTGGACTCACTCTATAAAAGGAGGAACAAGTCCAATCACTTTGATGCAGTCATCCAATCTATTCAAACTAAAATCAACACATGGCAGAATACTTTCCTTTCAATTGTCGATTTCTTTGGCATAGCATTTCTTTGCTCTATTCCAAATCATGGTTATGCAAATCTTCAACAAAGATTCTTCAGCAACACTGGAGTAGATAACTCTGTTCATTCTTTGGGTGATGGAAGAAGGTGTGCAAACTTAAAATTGAAGGACGTATGGGTTTTAGAACTATTGCTGATTCTATCAAGATCAACCAACTAAAACTTCGTATTAAAATTTAACAACAAGACTCTCTTTGGGCTTAGTTTATTTTTAGTAAATATTGCAAGCAAACTCATCCCTCCTTGGTTCATTCTTGGATCACTGACTCCTATCATTGGAAAAACTTGTCGAAACATAAGGAGATTGTTGAAAAGTAGATTTTTTGGCACTCGGGCGACGAGGGCATCAATTTTCTTAGAGATCACTGGTTTCTTAATGGTTTGTTATCTAATCTTACTGGGCTCTCTAACCCTGAATATGCTATTATTTCTAATTATTGGGTAGACCATAAATGGGATACACTTAAGCTAAGAAGCATTATACATGAGGATCTTGTAAAGGAAATCAACAACATCTCTATTCTTCCACAAATGGCTGATAAAGTATAAATTCCAATTCAAACAAAAATAAACTCTCTTTCAAATATATGAAGCCTCATTATAGGATAGATAGTATAAATTCCAATATAAAATGATCTTAGTATACTTGAATTAAATGAGAATTTGACACATGGGACCTGATGAAGGATTCATGTAGAGCCCCACTAGTGGGATTAAGGCTTGTTGTTGTTGTTGTTGTTGTTGTATTATAGGATATATTGTAATGATCAGCTAGTATCACAATGAGTTATCCCATCGATATCTTCATTTCGATTTCAAAAATAAGTCTTCCAAGTTGAACTTCCTAACTTGATTTTCATAAATACCCAATTCATTGATAGTCTAACTTTGAAGTCTTTGAAGATATTTATTGAATACTTTAATCGAGAGTTTTCTTAGGAAGTTCACACTCCCTAAGATGTAATTAACTTTAGAAGCCTCCTTCCATAGGAAATTAAATAATCCGACATAAAATAAACCTTACTTTACTTTTCTATGTAAAGTAGAAGAATCTCTACGGTATATGAAGGCAGTATCATGAGTCATTATTAGGTGATTATGTTCAAATTGATGTCTCCATCTTTTAAGATATATCTTAATATATCTTCGATCATTTATAAATACCTCCTAAGATCTGCGTGTTGTCCCAACAACTCCAAATTAAAACACCGCACCACCTAATTATAGCATATAGCTTATAAGGACTAATTTAAAGAACATGACACCTAATATTGTGAGAGACTATTTGGACTTTCAATTTACCAAAAAGAGTTCCTCATGTGATTGGGAAATGATACAACACAAAATGTTCAAGTAAGAACATGGAGCATGTTGAAGGCTATAAATTAGTATATTTACTTAAGATTTGAATTTTATATGTTATAATTTCTATTTTATAAGACTATGTATTTGTGTTTTCATTTTTATGATTTTATGTAAAAAAAAAAATTTTAATTGAAATTGGAATTTTCAAATTATGGAGGAATATTATATAATGTCATATGATGAATGATTAAATACATGCAATTAAGTAATTAGTCAATTTTTTCATGGGTGGTTAGCCGACTAAGAAAAAATTATTTCCCTCCATTTGAAAAAGAGGCCAGCCCCCTCCTTTCCCTCCTTTATTTTATTTTCTTATTTACATCAAAGTTTATATGTACAACTACATTTACTAGTTTGTGTAGGTGGACTTTTGATCCCAAAAGTAGAGACCTAATGGCCAATCATGAAACATACCTATTAAAAAACCATGTCTTATTTGTTTGAACATCTAGTCAACCTACACCTTCTAAAAAACTATAAAAGAATTTTAAATCTAATTTAAAGACATACTCCTATCACTTACAAGTAATCTTACAAATTTTTAATACCCCAAACTCATTTCCTTATTTACAATAAGGTAATATGTACAATTATATTTACTAGTTTGATGAATGAATATATGGTTGATATTTTGAATAAAAATTAAACTTTATTCCCAAGAAGTTGTGACTCGATGACCAACCATGTAATAGGGGATTTGATGATCTCTCGCAACCTATCACTTAAGTGTGTGATAGGGCATTATTTTATCTTATTATGAAAGATTAAATCTACTCAACTTTTACTATCCCACAAATTATTCTTAATTTATTACCCACAAAATCCTAACCTAATCCCATCTAATCGTTGTTGGCCAAGGCTGAGACAAACATGACCTTATCATATTTCTTTGAGCATTTGGTTAATCTAAACTTTTAAAAAAATATGTAAAACTTTAAATCTAATTTAAAGGCATACCCCTACCACTCACAAGTAATTTTATATTTTTTTCATAGCCCTAAACCCATCCATTATCAAAGATCCAATCTAATACCCATGGCCAAACATAATTCATACATGACCTATTCTAATTATAAAACTAAGAAAAAAAAATTTATAGGCCTTCAAAGATTATGAAAACATTTGGATCACATCTAGGCACACCCACATAAAATATTTATGTGCTTTTAAGTAGTAAATTTATCTAGATCCCTCACACCAATAGCCCAAAGATAAATTTAAGAGGGGTCAGATAGAGACATCCACCTTACTTGGCTAACCTTTAAAGTAGAGATTACCTCATATCCACTTCTCCTAAGCATAGTCCATTGTTTGTACACCATTATAACATCTTTTGAAGCCTCAATAGACAAATTATCTCCTATTTAACGGCCAAGTCCTAAGACTCTAACATCATATCACATTATAATGCCAACATTTATTAATATCCATGTAACCACCCAACTTATATAAGCTTTTAATTTTTATTTGCAAGGGTTCACTTCAAATTTAAAAATTCCCCAATTATTTGAGCTTCATTCAAGTTTATAAATAGGAGTATGATAAATCTTTAAACAAAAAAAGGGCCCTATAAAGTGGAGTTAAAAGACTTGATTGAATGACCATAAATATACACATCAAATATAAATAAGATTATAAGATAAATAATAACAAGAAGATTAGAAATTGCCTCATTTTCATCTCTTTTTTTTCATAATTGTCATATTATATTAACTTTAAGGGCCCATCCATTATTGATGAGGTGTTTAACTTTAATGAAACAAAGACATGATTGGTATTTAAATGAAACAAGAAGTAACTTCAAAAAGGACATGATTGGTATTTAACTTTAAAAATATTAAATTTTGATTTATTATTTTTGGAGTTTATCTCACACTATTAAGATGATTAAAATCACATGCAAAGGGTGGATCACCATAGTATATTTCTTTGGCAGAGACCTTTAAGGTAACATAACTTTTTTTGCTTACGGGAATATTTGATAGAAGTTCACATATGATTTTGAATAAGCTAGAGAGAAATTTGACAGGAGAATCAAAAGTTCCTTGCATGTAAGGAAGTAACGAAAATGTTATTAGGGTTTTGAAGTATAACATCAACTACATATATCTCAAGCAAGAGGACACCCACTTGAGTTTTGAAGTATAACATCAACTACATACACATGATGTAATAGTTAGAATGTCATAAAAAAGTATTTGGGTTTTAAAAATGAAAAGTAACAAATGCTATAAATCAAATGCATCTAGCCATATTAATTAGAATGCCTAAAATAAATAGTTTTTAAGATAACACAAATTTAATTAGAACTATAATATCAATAATATCTATCATTGAGATGATATAATAGCTAGGGCTAGAATTGAGCAAAGTATTATAACTATACAAACTTCATTATGAAAGCATCAAAATGATATAACTCAACTAATATGGCCTTAAACAGTCCAGCCTCAACTATATATTGTGTATATACTTAAACATGTAACCATTTTTTTTTTTTCATAATAAATGGAATAAGGACTTGATTGATTGGAGTTTTTTTTTTTTTTGAGGTTTTCTTTTCAAATCAACACTAGAATTATTTTTAAGTGATTCTTATATAGTATAATTCCTCACTCATTGTCATTATTTTCATGATGATAGAGAGTAATGTAGAGGTATTGAAGGAACATTTTTGGGTTTCCACTCATATCTTTCTTTACAAAATTCATACAAGCCTAATATGTCATAGATTAAGCTTGCTAAGCTTTGCTTCTTATAATCATAATCTTGTTATCGGCCCTCCATGCCTCCCTTAAGTTTCTTACCATTAACATGAGACAAATTTATAACAATTTGAAGATCAATTAGAGAAAAGTAAGAAACAATTTTATCTTTCATATATTTTAAATCAATAGATGGAAGTACATTGAGAAACACAAGGTAGAATGCAATTTCTTTTTTTTTTAGAGTAGGCAAATTTATTATGTAAAAACATAATAAATAATTCAAAATAAATTCTTCTATTTTATTATGAACAACAACTTAAAAATTGATTGTGAACTCATCCCATTTTGCATTTTTTTTTAGAATGTTATATAATAACCTTGTTAAGAATAAAATTAAAAAATATTTACAAATCAACTACCTAAAATATAAGCATTTACAATTTAACCACATTCATCATTTTTTTAAACCATGAGACTCATATATTTATGCATGCCATGATCAAATCATTAAAAATTTTATAAAAATAAAAAATAAGTATAGATTTTATTATCAATTTCAATATTTTAATATCAATTTGAAATTTTAATATTAAAAATGACTAATTTATAAATATGTAAGAATATGATGATAATATATCCCCTAAAATTAAATACTATTTTTTTAATATAAAGTGCCAAGCAATTATTAAGCCAATCACCACTAATCCAACATAGTTTTAAGCTAAGGTGCCCCAAAATTAATTCATAAAAATTTCACTCAAAAAGATATCATTTTATCAATGTTAATTTTACTTATTTTTATCAACCATCATCAATTTTTTTACTACATAAAATTGAAGCATAGAGTCAAATTTACCAAATATATTAATTATTTCAAACAACATTTATAGGTGAACAAAGGTAAAAGAAAAGATGAAGGCATGCCATTTATAGGATTCATTAGTATCTATTACTCTATAAGACTTATTATAATTGTGTAGGCATCAATTATCAAGATAAAGGAAGAGACTCTTACAATAAAAATAAAAATACAAAATAAATAAATCTAATTTATAAAAGATAGTAATATTATTCATGAAAATAATACAAATAAGTGAATATAATTTATATGATAATTCACTTCAAGTATTTTAAATAAGATGAGCTGCTAAGGTCTCCCTTTTATATTTCTCCCAACACTCCCATCACAACTCACATCTAACGCATGAAAAATCTCACATGTTTTATTTTGAAATATTTCACATAAAAATATTATCTATTTAAAACGCATAATAATCAAGCAATCGTCACTCCATTAGTATGATTTTTTACATAAAATTAAAATGCCTCCTCGCAATGAACATACCAATTCTAATAATATGAAACATTGTAATTAATGGTTTGATTATTTGCATTATTGACAGTATTTCTGCATGCCAGCATGGGCATAAATGCAGCATTAGTTATGTTACCCTAATGTTGCAACTTAAAAAAAAAATACATTCATAATTGGCCAACGCCGTTTCCTTTGCTCCAGATGCTTGCTATAACTCTCTGTGGATCGGACAACTATAACTTTTGCTAGGTAGGCTTTTGAAGAGGTGAAATGCCGTTAGAATGGCAGGCTCATTAGCCTCCTTAATCCTTATTATTATTATCATGAAAATCATTAACCAATATCGACTTAAAACCGTACAAAAATCTGTTTTTGATGATAGAGTATCCATTGTTGGACCAAGAAGTGCAATCAAGAAAATGTGTAGCCTCTTCGGTCGAACAATGATTCATAATTTTGTACAAATTGCATTTTTCTTTATGATATTCTAGATTTGATCTGTGACAGTTTAACAAGCAGATGAAATGAGGGAATGGAACTGCTATAAGAAAATCATTTCCCTTCATACATTAAAATGCAAGAGGGAAGCAACAAACAGATTATAATTCATACAGGCCACAATCATGTCAGCATTTGAGAGAGGAATACAGAGAGGGAGGAACATAAACGTTACTGCGGTAATGTAATCTAAAAAAAACATCAACATGAAATAACAAGAAACTTGGGTTAAGAGATGCACAAATAGAGCTCCAGATTATGATGAAAACAATAAAATAAAAATGAATTACCGTGTGGATTTAGGGTTCAAATCAAAAAAAATTAAAATTAGAGAAATGATATATTCTGACAACTTTAGCAGATCCAGTATTGGTAACTTAATATTATATATATGCCCATCATTTAATCTAAGAAGAGACATACAGCTGTAAAAAACTCCTGCAAACAAAACTAATTATAAACAATGACAATTCTCTTAAAATTGTGTATGTCAAATATACCTATGAAAATTCAGATCACCACCGAATCCAAAAATGTATGCAAATTAGCAAAATTCATTCATATTGTTAACTGTAATTAGACCTAATTAAAATCCATTAATAAACAATAAAAAACAATAAAAAACAATATTAAATCAAAGTTTGAGAATTAAAGCACCACAACTAAGACAGCAAAACATTTACTGCCACCTAAAGAAAGCAAATCATATATCAACATGATACAGTAGCTTGGTTGGTACTAATTCAAGAAGCAAAGACAACATTGTAATGCCATGAGAAATAGAACTTAAAAAGTATTATGGAACATGCATTTGTATCCATGGAAAAAGAAGAAAACAAATGATTGAAAGCAAGATAAAAAAAGTGGAAGAGCTGCATGAAAGAAGAAAAGGTATGAACAGTTCTTCTGAGAAGTTTTTACAACATCATTCAAGACAGAAGCATTGAATCATACGTGACTAAATTCAAAATCTGAAAAAAGTTGGTAGAAGCCCCTGATACAAAGACTAATATGGCTTAGCGCCACAAGCCAGGCCTCGAAATACCGAATGCCTCACATCAGCTCAATGTTTCTATAGGACACAATAGAACTCACTATTTTTCACGTATTATATATATATATATAATAGAAAAACTTTGATATTTACTAATAAAAAATTCAAATATTTGAATCACATAAAATAACTCTAATATTAACTTTTTTGGTGTGCATACCACACAACTTATATATTTAAATATCTAACACTTAAATATTTACATAGATAACAACTAAATCTTGAATATCACTAACACTAACTTGATACACCTTTTTCATGTATAGGCACATCAATATTAGGTGTTAGATATGTAAATACATAAGGCTTGAGTGGTATGTACATAAATCATTCTAAATTTTTGTTTTAAGTGAATATGCCTATTCATGCAGATATTTTAGCGTAATTGAAACATTATCATGATATAGAAGCAACTGTAGAAGTTTAGGTTTTAGATATGTAAATGCATAAGAAAATTGTGTGGCATTTATGTAAATCCCCTCTTTTGCCCGTAACTCATGCAGAAGTTAAGATAAAATCAAAGTCAATAGCCGATAATACCAAGCACCAAAACAGTATAATATAGTAACATACAACATTTAAGAGAGATTATTAAATTATTGGGAAATTTACATACATACCACAAAATTCTTATGCATTTACATATTTCACACCCAAACTTGAATATTTACAAAACTAGCACTTTCCTATGCAGAAAATGGTGCATTTCACTTGGAAAAAGTAATCAGGGTGGTATTTTTGATGTAATAATAAAGATTTATGTGCTATTTTAAGTAAAAATTAAAATTTGAGTGTAAAATATGTAAATGCATAAGAATTGCGTGGTATGTATGTAAATCCCCCTAAATTATTTGTAGTTGAAATAGACTAAAAAGGCCTCATCATCGTTTAGTAACAGTGCCTCGCACTACACGGAAATTCTTGAAATATAATACAGAAGTGAACTGACAATGGCACTTAAAATATAAAAATATTATTCTATTAATAAAACTCTTCATAATCAAATAAACTTTAAATCGTGACTATCATTATGTCCAAGAACTTAAAAATCAAATATCAGAAATCATGGTTATCAATAGTGACATAATTTTTGCAATAACATAATGTCAGACAAATTTTCTGGGTGCCAAGATGTCCAAAAATACTTTAAAAAAACAAAAAAACACCAAACTACATGTTTGACACTCCTTGACCGCATTACATCATCAGGAGTGAAAGAGCTAACGGATCATGATATTATATAGAATAGATAAAAACAAAACCAGATAATGAAAAAAATGGAAATAAATAAAAAATGACTTGAATAAAAGATGGCATAATGTGCGACGTCTATGTCAGTCATGGTTAGTCGCGAGTCATTTTATTTGTCAATTTAATAAACATTACT
Source organism: Cymbidium sinense (assembly GCA_021442155.1). Lineage (NCBI taxonomy): Eukaryota > Viridiplantae > Streptophyta > Magnoliopsida > Asparagales > Orchidaceae > Cymbidium > Cymbidium sinense. The sequence continues at coordinate 173,135,829 of CM038218.1, read as the reverse complement.
AAATATCATATTTATATATCATGCATTAATTATAGAAGAATTAAATTAATGTGACATACATTAAAATTATGGAGAGAGTAATTGAGCATATAGGTTACGATGTGATATAAAGTTTTTCAAAATCAGTTTGGATTCATGCTAAGTCTACTATGGATGCTATATATTTGTTGAGAGATTTGATGAAGTATAGAGAGTGTAAGGAGAATCTATGTGTGATATTTTGTTAATTTAGAGACAACAAATGATAAAGTGCCAAAAAAATGGCTATGGGGAGTTTAGAAAAGATAGGTGTTACTATTGCATATATTCAAGTCATTAATGATATATACTACAGCCATTACTTGTGTTCAAACACAAAGAAGGATTGACCAAGTGTTTTTCTATTTCAATTGGGTTACATCAAAGATCAACTTTAAGCCCATATTTTTTGGATGTTCTTCCTAGACATTTACAAAAGGATGTACCTTGATGTATGCTTTTTGCTGATGATGTTCTTGTTGACAAAACTAGAGACGGACTTCAAGAAAATTTTGAATTATGGAGATCAACCTTGAGTAAATCTAAAACCAAATACATGAATTGTAATTTTAGTAGTAGTAGATCTGGTAATGGAGTTATAATAATAGATGATCGAGTCATTGAAAAGAGTGATCATTTTAGATATCTCAAATTTATTGTTAAAAGTGATGGTGAAAAAGGAATCTCTTTAGCAGAATTCAAGTTGGACAATTGACGTAGAGGAAAAGTGGAGTAATGCACCAGGCCTATTGTGTGAGAAAAGTATTGCTTAGACTTGAGGGAAAATTTTATAAGATGGTGGTGAGACTTGCAATCCTTTGTGGCATAGAATGTTGTTGGTCAATAAAAAAAAGTATAAAATTAAGTGTTGCAAAGATGAAGATGCTTAGGCGGACGAGTAGCTTTACACCTAAAAACTAAAATGTAAAATAAATATATACATGAAAAGATTAGAATAGCTCCAATGACAGATAAAATTAGATAGAATCGCCTCAAAGCTTTGGTCACATAAAATGTCTGTTGTCTGATGACCTAATTAGAAGAGTAGATGTTTTAGATTTGGCTTATGTTAAGAAAGACATAAGTAAACCTAAAAAAGATTTATTATGAAGTGACCTAATTTTATTAGAATTAAATGAGAATATGACATTTAATAGAAGGTAATGGAGAAAAAGATCATGTACCCGACTACACGTAGTGGGATAAAGGCTTGTTGTTATTGTGGTTGTTATGTATCATAGTTATTAGCCATGTTAGTTTTGATAGAGGTAAAAGGATTATTTATCATTTGAGAAATACAAGACAATTTGCGATATTATAAAGAAATTGTCTGAGAAGTGATGGTTATTATTTTAAATAAAAGGATAAGAGTTGTAATAATAATGTTAGTGAATAATGACACCACATTTCTTTGGCATTCAAATGAAAATCAAATAGCAAAAAATGTAAACTCAATAGATAATATGACTAAGTTAGAAATAATAAAACACATATGACTAACTTGAGTATTTAGGTAAATTCCACAAAGCATCTAGTAGTCAAATCTTAAAAATTGATGTTGAATACTTAAGTGCAAAGGATATTCAACTCCTTAAATATTCATATAACATTGAATTACATTATAAATTAAAAAAACTCCAAAACACTATTCATAGCAATAGTTCTTGTTCTAGAAAACAAAATTACTCTTAAAGTACCAAATAAGTTCTAAAAGAAAATTCACACCACCACTGACAACAAACTTCACTTAAAAAGGCAAAATAACATAAAAACGGCAAACAAATGAGATAGACTTGGTAAAAAAACACTAAGGGGCTGTTTGGTTGGATGCATTTGGAGTGTAAAATAAACTAAATGCAAGGATTTTAACTTTTCAAATGTTTAGTATGATGCAAAGTAAAATTCCAATTTTAAATGCATTGAAAAGATGATTTGTAGTGTATTTGAAATTCACCTAATTAAGGTGTAAAGTGAGAATACCCACCCCACCTGTCATTTGCCACTCTTGATTTGCCACCTTTGGCCGCGCCTGACCATTCTCAGCTAGTCACCTGTCGTCGTTGACATAACCGGCCACCAATGATCGTCGCCACCACCATATATCTTTGCACTCTACTCCTCGCCACAAATACAAAAAAATTATATTACTTATTCTCAAGAAAAAAATAAACTGATGTATTTATAGAGTTTTGAACCAAATATCTTAAAATAATCCAAATAGATTATATTCACTTTACATGACATTCCTTTTGCAGGCAATCAAACAACCCTTAACGGGTTGTTCGACAACTGAATTTGAAATATAATATAAAAAGAATACAATGTAAAGTGAAGGTATTTGGATTACTTTTAAATTGTTTGGTTGAGAATCCTATAAATGAAGGAGTTTATTTTTTCATGTTCGATAAATTCATATAATGCAAAGTAAAATACCCATGGCTTCGACAGCAAGGAGACGTCAGACTGCGGTGAGGATAAACGGTCGATGGTTGATGGCCGACCTCACTTTACACCGAATGATATATTGGAATTCACCCAAATTTGGGTAAATTCCAAACACACCAAATTTGGACTAGAAAATGAATTTAAAATATATTAAATTTTACACAACATCCCAAATTCCTTAAACCAAACGCCAAAAAATCTTAAAAATCCTGCATTCCAAATATTTTACTTTTGCGGCAAACCAGACAACCCCAAAATCAAAAGTAGTCATCTTTTACAACATAGCATCGTTTCTAAAATAAATTCCTCATTTTTCAACCCACGGGGCTTTTATTCTATCTTCATCTTTCATTCATGTCTTTACTCAATCTCTTTCTTTTTTTATCTTCTCCATTCCACCTCCATAGTAAATTCTTATATCTCCAAAATGAAATTCCCCCACAATTATCACTACTGCCTCACTCATCATCAAATGATTAATAATGTCAAACCTAGCACTTGAACAATGGAATCATCCCATTTGACCACAGACCTCATATCCAAAGAAAAAAAATATTTAATTAAATCAAACAAAACATTCTCCTACAAATCCCTAATCTAAATACATACTAATAAGCTATAGTCCCACGATGCAAGATAAATTCCACAAGGAAGAACGGAACCACATTTCAAAATAAATCTCCCTTAAAATTTTAAATTGTTCCATTTAGTATCAACTCATATCAATCAATCAATCTATCCAAACTATTTCTAGATATATAGTATAGATTAATCAATGAATGAGAACCTTGAATCTTATAACCTAACACAAGAAACCCCAATTTTAAAAATGAGTTAAAACATTCTTAAGGGAAGGACAATAAAATTTTAAATTAAAAGCTAGCGTGCCACAAAGTTGGTCCAATTTCCAGTTCTAAATCAATTTCAAGTTCAATAAGGGAACACAAAATCATAGAAGCAATATTCTATTTTTTTAATACTTACGAACTTTAATTAGCCAAGATAAAGTTTCTAAATAATCAATATGCAGAACTCTCTTAAAATAAATTTAATTTAAGACTAACTAGAATCAACGAGAGCCAAATCAACTTCGTATTAATTTCAATTTCAAATAAGAATCAAAATTTTTAGTTTTGAGTAAAACTAAACTAGATATCAACATTTATCTACATAATATCTACACTTTTGATTAATTCATTCCCTACTTAAAAAAACAAAAAAAAACCAAAAGAATTTCACCTTATAATTTTTTAAGTATGCTGTGTTGCATGCTATTACTTGTTTTGATGTTATGTTAAACAAAACTTAAAAACTTTAAGAGAGTTTGGTTGCAAGTATTTTAAGTGATCTACATTTGAAATATAAGAATTTTAAATTTTTAAGTGTTTGGCTAAAAGCAAAATAACTCCAAGATATATCTCTAATTCATTTTTTAATAAATTTGAAATTGGCACGATTCCAACAAATTTCAAATACATCTAAGAGTGTGCAATTGATCTGATTAGACAGATTGGCTTTAAAAATTATTAAACCGATTAGTTTTAAATCCAGAATTTGAAAAAATCGATCTTAATCAATAACATAAGCCAAACCGATCCAAACAAAATTTTTTTGGGTTTTGGTTCGGTTTAGAAAAAACTAAAAAGTTAAAATATAAATTGTTAAAATAATTATTTATCAAAAAATTACATCATTTTATCAAATTATTTCATACAAAATCAAGTAGCCTTTAACAAATGAAGCCAATAAGATGCAAATTTATCATTGAAATTACTTTTTTCAAAAGAAAGTTTCCAAAAAATTGAAAAAAAAGATAAGATTTTTTAATCTATTTTTGATTTAATTAGTTTAATCAGATTAAGATGATACAAAACTAAACCAAAACCAAATATTACCAAATCCAGAACCAAAACCAAAAAAAATTTATAAAATCGATCTGAATTCAAAAATTCAATTCGGATCAATTCAATTAACAAAAAATGCACACCGCTAAATTCATCCCCCACCATATGGTCTCAGTTCTCTCATCAATCTCACATTTTGCAAATCAACACATCAACTTATTGTTCTCAGCATCCTATAGCATTTACCTTATGTGTTCTCCCACTTAGACCCAATGCTTGTGGAATCCTTGTGTCAACCTTGTGCTAGCAAAGCCCCTGGATTAACCCCATGCACTCACTAACTCTCAACATTACTAGTGAAAGGCTTAGTCGCCTCGCAAACTTTTGCCTTACCACCATCCCCTTTGATGATGTTAAAAGACCCAACCTCACAAGGATGACTTACACCCTAAATCCTTTTTAGGAAAACAAATTCATACAAAAAAAATATTTTTTTAGTTGCAATTAGAAATAAAAAAAATAATTTTGTGATTTTATATTACAACCAACCAAAAAAATCATGAGTACTCCAAATAAATTCTATTCACTTTACACTGCATTTAAAATACACATGAATTCTAAATATTTGCAACCAACAATTCCATGATAAAAAAAAAATGATTACAACAACCTTATGAATAATTTGAAATCCAATTGGTTTAAAAAAGTTAAAGTAATGACAACAGAAAAATTATAATGGCAAAGAAAGAGAAATTAAGACTATTGCAAAAGAAAAAACATAATTCCTTATTAAGTACCATAAACAAAAGTTATTCAAGTTGAACATCATCATCACTCCACAACATCTCATAAATCAGTTGACCCTAAAGCCACTTTCAATTTGATAGTAAATAGTTAGCTTCATTGATGCATATATGAAGCAAGGTTTAAAATTTTGAAATTGGACATTAAGGCATTTTTTTGTTGGTGAAAAAAGCATAAGCCTCAAGAGTTTTGAGATGTGTAAGCCTCAAAATCAACAAATTATGCAAAATAAAAAGTTTTTCACTAACATTAAAGTATGAAATAAGAAGTGCCATACAAATATTATAGGTAAAATATCAAAATTAGAAATAGAAAAATCAAAATAAATTTAATAAAATAAATCACACACTCCTACATCAAAGTAAGAATAAAACAAGCAACTAAGATTGAATTGTGAGACAAATCTAGGGTCAAGAGAGCACGAGACAAAGTCATACGAGAGAATTGAAAAAATAAAATCTTGACTTTATATACACCCATAACAACAAAATTGGAGAAATACGCTGGTTAATTATTTCCTTAAGGAATATTCCTAGATATTTTTAGTTCAAGAATATTGTTAACTAATTGGTCATGCAACAACATAATGCTTATCATTGCGATGAGTTATACTTGTTAGTTTAATTCAACTATAATCCATTATATTATATTTGTTGTAATTGCACTGCATTGTATTAACCTTATAGTCTACACAATTTAAGATGTTGGAACACACTCTATTGCATCCGCCTTATTGAACCTTGCTCCTTATCACAAAATTCAATATATGAAATTATAATATGCTATGTTATATTTGTTATCATAGATTTCTTATAGCTATTTTATATAACATGTCAAATGCACTCTATTTTGTCATAGTTATCATGATTGGACTACATGTTGTATCAATATAGAATATAGTAAACAATCAAGCAATAATTGAATAATCTTCAACACTAATTAAACTTTAAATGACCAATAATCAATCCAACTTCAAATATGATTCACATAATCTAAGAACAGCTCAAGTAATCTTCATACTATGATTAAGCCATCATCATCCAATATTAAAAATTAATTATACCATCATCATTCTATTATCAAACTATCTTAAAACTATGATCCACCCATCTTTAAATCATAATCCATCCATCCTCAATTCACAATCGATCAAATAGAGCGAACTATCTTTGAACCTATTTCATATACTTCAACTTCAAAAAGTAATATGTGGCTATCCAATTATCCCTTTTAGGGTAAATATTCCATAGAGAACTTTCATGCATACTTCACCAAGAAAATAATCATTGGGCATATTTTCCCAATTCTCCCTAGTATGAAGTCAAATTTAACAATAATGAAAGGGGGGTTTAGTTAATATCTTTTATTTAATTTAATTGTCAAACTAGCTTACAATTATCAAAGGCAAGAATAAATGGTCGAACAAAAAAAATTAAATTTCAATTATTAGCACTAAACATTGAAAATAATAATTTAATTTACCAACACATTTGATATGCCTCCCAACTTATCCTAACATCACCCTCACCACCACCTTTTTGCTTTTCAATCCAATGCAAACATAGCAACGACACCTTTTCTTCAAGACACTCCACACTGGCCAACACATTTTCTATACACAATAGCCAATTCTTAACTTCAATCAGTACTTTGGTTTAGTGAATCATAATGCTCACAAATTTCAGAACAGCTTTTTAAGTATCTATCTGCTACAATGATCACTTCCAATAGATTAATATGTATGTGCATTACATTTTAATTTATTAATTATATAATAAAATATTTCAAAATTCTAGGAGACAAATTAGATAATTTATATGAAATATAAAATATTATTAAAAACTTAAAATATTGAAAATAAGATGGTTAATGTTATTAATTAAAAACCTATTGTATATTAAAGATTTGAAGGTATGAACATATTAATCTTTTTTTTTAAATGAAGGTAGAATGAAATAGCAAATTTAAAATATACCAGAAAATATTAAATTAGATTTATGTAAGGTTTATGTTTTATATTATCAAAAATTAATTGAAGATGTTATCAATTATATGTAATGAGAATTACATAATAAAATAAAAATGAACTAATTAAGATTATAGTATTTAATTGATGGCAAGATATTATTAAATAATGAGACTAATTATGGACAATGAAAAAATATTTGTAATTTTAATATATTTAATTAACAAGAATATTTTATATGATTATGAGCATTATATTAAAGGAAGTGGAGTTTGAACATAAAGGTAAACGCAAGTTTCTTGAGATTCAAGTGGATATTCATGTCTCTAAATTATAGTAATATTATTTCTACTTAATCAAATGTATCAACTATTATTGATATTCAATTAGTCCACCATTACTGAAAATTCATTTAGGGTTAATCACTTTTGTGGAAATAGTTGATCATGTTGAATTGAGTAATATAGGTTTCTTGTTCATTTTTAAATTGCTTATTGTATATCATAGAAAGTTAACCATATAAAATGATATGTAAAATGTAAATAGGTTCATCTATACAATACTTGCACATCCATGTTTATTGATAAAGTCCACTCTTTCTAGTACTAGCTATAGATACTATTATATACTCAAGTATGTAAATTAGAAAAACTTTAAAAAAGAATATTGATATTAAAGTAAATTAAATGGTACACTTTATATTGTGTCTCTGCTATGAATGTAATTTGTAAATAATATAGATAATATATGATAGTATCCTTCTTGTATAATATATTTTAATAACTTTTTACATGGTCATCTTCTAACAAAAAATGCCAAATGATTTTATACTAATTTATTGAATTTAGCAAACATGCATGCTATCTTCTAAACTCTTTTAAGCTACTATAAATTTAGAAGATTGAAATATCAACTAAATTGTTGATAACTCATTATAGTTTAAGCTAACATTTCCTAGATAAAGTCTTGAAAAAAAAAATGAGTAGAAGAAAAGAACTTGTTTATTGAAGCCGTGGCCAAATACAAGAATGGTATTTATATTAGCAATTACCATAGTTTTAAACTAATTTAAATTTTATACATTAGTCTCTTTTGATTTAATGAATAATAATTTTCATTAATTAGTGCTAATAATTAATATTTGAATTTTTCGTCCAACAATCTATTTTCCATCTTGATAATTTAGATCTCTCAAGCTAGGTTGTGGCATGTCTCGTCTTATGCAATTTTAAACCATAATATGAAAACATGCTAATGAAAACAAACGCCCCAGATTAAAAGAGAAGAATACCACAAGTCCAAATAGACATAAGCATCGATTTATGAAAAGCATTTCATACAATACTTTGATAGGTATTAACTCATTATTTAAAAGGCACATCGTAGGTGTGCCCTAGGCCTTAACCTTTTAACTATAAAATAAAAAGACTAAGGGCCTGTTTGGGGCAACTATAATTGTCTAAAAAAATAATGATAAAACTGTTATAGAAGAAACTATTATCTAAAAATTACGGTGAGTATTATAATTTTTTATTATTTAAAAAAAGTCAGAACACAACTTTCTGACAACCACCGCACTCTGCCAAGTTAAATTGGCGAAAACACCTTTCTCACCACAGCTTCAAAAAAGCAGCCAAAACGCAATTTTCCAAATGCCATTTGCGGTGCGGTTCAAACCACACCGCAAATAGAAAGCTACTCTAAACATAGCCTAAGCAAGAATGCTAGAAGGTATGGGAGAGTGCATTTGAGGAGCGGGTAGAAAACTATCCCAAATGCCATCCATGGGTACATTTTGCACAACGATGGATGACTTGTGCCCAATAAATCTAGCAATGTATTTGAATTTTTTTTAATATTAGAGTTACTTTTAAGATAAAATAATTTAATACTTTAAGTAATTGAATATTTGTTCCCGAAATCTCTATTTCCCCTACTCCTTTATCGCACCCCAAGTTGATAATGTTTTCAAAGATGAGAAGAAATGAAACGAAAAAATGTTCCTGAAACTTAAGGGTGTGTTTGTGGTAGTGATGCATTTTCACACATCGCTCCCCCATTTGGCAACTGTATTTTAGCTACATTTTAACAATGTTTTAAAGAATGTGCAGTGAGAAAAATGCATTTTCCAATCTGACCTGACTATCTACAGTGGCAGCCAGAAAGTTACGATTTGACTTTTATAAAATAAAAATCAAATTGTATGCCACACCACAGCTTCTTTACACAACTGTTTCTTTTGTAACAACTCAACCACTACTTTTTCATACAGCTTCAACTGCCCCAAACACACCATAAGTTTTCAAAGCTTACACTTGCATTTACGTCTACTTGGATGCTTTAGTTGGAAAATAATCATTACGTGAATGAATACTTGCGAACCAAAATTGTTTTATTACTTGTTTGATTTTGGCACTTTGATATTTTTTTTAACTTTATGTCAATTGGACCTTGGAGCTTAGATGTAATAATGGTAGGTAATCATTTGCATTTTAATTTGATGTGATTTGTTTATATAATTCTGAAATTTATTTTATCCTTTTTATCTATTTTTACTAGCACGCATATTTATATATTTACAAAGTCTTAAAAATTTTTTTAAAAAAAACGTGGGGCATATACCCCATGCCTTAGAGATTATGCCCTTACCCATGAGGCCAATGACAAGTAAAATGCCTCACCCAATGCACTGATTCCAACCAATCGACTCAGTACCCAATGTCATCAGAAAATCCACACCAAAAAAATTACTCCAATAATCAGTATAAATCAGGTATAATGAAAATAGTCAAAACATTAAATCAAATAAAATGAAAATATTTGCTTGACTCGTACATTCCTTGTCTCTTTAACCATAAATATATATTGAGTGAGAAAAAGTGCACCTGAATATTCAGTTACCATAGCTAAACAAATGTCACAACATTGAACCCCCTCTAAAACGTAAGAAAAGGTTTATTTCCATGGCCACTTTATCCAACAGGGATAAATGACACTACTCAAAATTATAGTCCCAAAAACTCTAACTGAGCCTTATCATCTCTCTATCATGTAAAGAATTCTGGAAATGTTGCAGGAAACTTACAGAAAATGTTGATCAGTTATAGACAATCACTTCAGAGTTAACATATCCATACTTCAAACACTTTTGTTTCCATCCCACAACATACTGTTTGTTTAACAATCACCTTATCCCTGGAATTCATCCAACCATTATTTCTTGTATTGGTATGTATGAAATTTTTTATCAGTTACATCATTTATCCAGAGCCTCATATCATCCCATATCAAAGGTTGTGACATTTATATTGCCAAGTAATCAATAACTTTGATCAAGTTGAGCTTTAAACAATGAACAGCAATCTATAATAACTTTATAGTACGTGGGGAGATAGTGTTCTGCGGTCAAAGAGTATAAAAAAAATGTCAACTCCCAAATCGAAATGCAACTTTGAGATGCAAAGCAGAAGCAATTAAGAACGCACAAGTTAGGCTTTTGCATTCCATAGAATCCAAACAACAACTTTGAACGACCATGATCAGCTCACGACCAATGGGAAATAATTCTTCTATTTGATTTCATTTTGCCCCACCTAGTGGGATTAAGGCTTGTTGTTGTTGTTGATTTCATTTTTAGCATCCCAGGTGACAACATTGCAATTCACAAGTTCATAGCTATGGATTAAATTGCATGTGTATCAAACATCAGAACAAAAAATCATATGCTGAGCTTCATAATCCAAAATCAGAGTGGGTAATATAGAACAAAAAAGCCTTGAAAACCATTTGAAACTAACAACAAGAACATAGGCAATGTCCAATGCTTTAGCCAAAACTACTGCAAATCCTTTGGGGTTCAATAATAGCAATGAACATATTATCTAAATCAAACTTTTCCTTGGAAACCTGACACTGCCATCAATATCAGAAGATCAGTATTATCAGGTAAGTTGCTCAGAAGCTAAAATCTTTAAACATAAAGTTTTTTGTCCACCTTCATATAGATCTTTGCAGGAAAAAGAGAAAACATGCAATACCAACTTTAGTAGCATTAGCTGTCACTTCAAACTCCTTGATAAAATAATTGCAATGCTAATTCCTATAACTCTTAACATTCTGGAGTACCAGCACCTCAATGCTTTAGAATTGCCAGATATGCACCTCATAGAGAAACTTAAAATGCAAAGCTCATTGTCCATCATGAGGAGATCTTAGTAGGAATAGAAATAATAAGCAATGCGATACATTACCATACTTGTCTCTTGATCTAGTAAACTGAAAAACTTAAGTTTCCTTACAAACATAAAGAACTCTCCAATATATCATTGTTAAAAGATCTCCACAGATTTAAGCTTAAAGTTCTCAAGTCCAAGAAGGTTCTCAGTGGAAACATATTCTACAAGCTTTTCATAGAAAACTAATTCCATTTGCACAGGAATCACATCCAGAAGCTTCAAACATTGTCCAGCCAACACCATCCTTCTGATGCAAAATCTGTGTCAAGACAAACCCATTTCATCATGAAAACCCCATATGCACCAAATTTTCTGCTACTTATAGCATCATGATACCCTCTGAAAGAGACTTGTACAGTTAACTATAGGAGCAATCCGATAAACCCAGGCATATACATAAAATAAAGGGAAACATATACAAAAACAGAGCAACGTAAGTTCTAAGTTTATGCACCTCAATAGTATGAACCAGAGCCACTACCACGTAAATAGCTAGTGCCACTCAAATTTCGACCAGAGTACATAGAGGAGTAAGAGCTACCTCCAACCTAAAACCCAGGAAATAATAGGTAGGTAAATTGATCATAAGGCTGGCATAGAAACAACATGAGAGATCAGAGGATTTACATCAGAACCGCGAGATAAATAACTGCTGCTGTAGCTTGATGATGCGTATAGCCCATCAACATCACTTCCACCTACAGAGTCTAAATAACAACGCAAGCAGTTAAGTAAAGAAGTTATTAAATAAATCATAATGCAAGAATTCTGCAGATGTGAACCACCACCGTAGCCCATTCCATGACGGCCGCCATATAGCCCATGGGAATCACGTCCGGAGATAGAGTTGCGGCTACCGCCATACCCTATATGAGAACGTCCGAGCCTGTAAAGCATACAATATGAGAAAGAGTCCACAAATGTAACATATTACAGCAAAATTGCATGTCCAATCATCCAAGATAGGTAAAAAAATAATGACCTTTCACCATAGCTATCATCATATTGAGCAGAACCGCCACTAGCACTGTAATCTAATCTTGCCCTTGATTGCCTCATGCTTACATCCGCATAACGAGGGTGCGTGTCATCCTTGGACAACATAAAACTTCAAGGTTATAAAACTGTGGAAAAATGAAATATCCGGTAAAATAAATAGGACTCAGTAAAAAAAAAAGTGCAGCCACCAGAGCTGAATATGGTCGCTTGGATCCAGAAATAGAGTCATAATCTCGGCTGCGTCCTTCTCTATAAGATGGAAGAGCTCTTTCAAGCTTTCGTCCATATCCTTCATCAACATACGGTCTCCTTTCAGCTGAACGGGACAAAGTCCGAGGGATGTCTGAGTACCCTCCCCTAGAATAATCATCTTCATAGGATGACCTCCTCTCAGTGGGAATCCTTGACCCATATTCAGTAATGGTTCTACTTCTGTGAGCAAGTTCATCACGCCTAGCATAGTCTCTCTTAGAAATGCTCTTAGGGTAGACCGGAACTGTCCTCATAAATGTAATCACAGCTCTTTTTAGTTCCAACAAAATAGAAAGAGTATAACTATGAAAAAAACAGTAACAACATACTCGATGGTCTCCGACTATAGGACCTTTCTGGTGGAGGTAAGTGTCTTGTTCTCTCTGAAAATGCTGGTACAGCTCGCCTATCTCTTAGTCCTATAGGCCTCTTTGGTCCACGGCCACCAACAGGTACACCACGAACGCCAACTGGTGCCCCGCGTCCGATGCTTCCCCTAGATGCTCGCAATGGTAACCTATGAGTGGTGGCATGACTCCAAGATGCACGACTATCTCGGACAGGAGCACGAGTAATCCTAAAATCCCCTCGAGAAACACGCTTTCCACGACCTCTTTGAAGAGGTCTTGACAATCTAGATCTGACCTTCACCTAAAATAAATGAGATTATAAACAAAAGAAGGTTTTCATACATACATACACAGACATACAAACACACACACACATACACATACACATACACACAGATACAAATACACATACACTCACACACAGATACAAACACACATACACACACAGATACAAACACACATACACACACACATACATACATACAAATAATTGTGCACACAGGAAACGCAGGCATGTTGTTGTACAGAAAACACAGGCAATAAAATGTAAGACAAACCTTGTTATCTCCTTCACCAAGCTCTACATTGTTAATACCTTCAGCACATGCCACAGCAGCCTCATGTGTATCAAAAGTAACAAATCCAAAATCCTTTCTCTTCGCAGCCGGCATGTTCCGAGCAAGCTCAACTTTTTCAATCTTACCAAATTTCTTGACATGCTCCTTGACTCGTTCTTCATCCCATGCAGGAGGAATTCCATCAAGAAAAACAGTTTTTACCTGCAATAAAAAAAGACTCTTAGATAACTTTACAGAAGTTTAAGTTCTATATTAATTTTAATTTCAGAACTGAAAGCATAGAAGATCAAGTAAAGCATCACTAATCCAACATGATACCACATACATAGATAATTTTTACATATTGTGAAAAAAAGGTTAAAGCAACAGCAGAGATCATTTCTCAGAATAACACAAAAGATCCTAAAAGACAACAGAAAAATCAGAAGATTCTAACTGTCCTACTGATGAATACCATAACTGAATAACATTACTCAGCTGAATTACCTGTGACATAATCTCATCATCAGGTTCAATAAATGAATCAGCAAAAGCAACCTTCGCAGATCTATCTACTCCGAGCACAACATCCCTCTTTTGCAAACGCCTATAAGCATCCATAGCATCAGAACGAGAAGAGAATTCCAAGAAAGCAAACCCACGATTCATTCCCTCATTACTGGCATCTTCGACCAGCGTCAAATCTTCAATGTTATCTATCCCAAAATTCTTCAACTTCTCCTTCAACTAGAATATATAGCAAAAAATAAAAATAATGACAACATAACCTGACAGTATACAAACAAAAGAACAAGAACTAAGAATGATTGTTCTGACATGCTCCTTTGTCCAGGTCTTGCAAATATTTCCCAGAAAAAGTGTGTCACTATCTTGACTTTGGGCAACACCACATTGTTTACCATTTATCTGCACCATTGAAGTATCAACATGGTATTTACTGCAAAATGCAATATTTATATTGATAAAAAAACATGTTCATTGGCAGATCACATACAACTGGATTCTTTAGTTCTGTAACAGCACGTTTTGCCTGGTCCACAGTTGCAAAACGCAGAATGCAAAGCCTTTGTTCTTTTTTGTATGAGGATTCATCAGAAGCCTAACTTCAGTGATCTCACCAACTTCATTGAAGACTTTCCGAAGATCATCTTCTGTAGCATCCTTGTCCAAACCACCAACAAAGACTTCAAACTCTTTCCGCTTGCGGTGCTCTTTAACTACTTCATGATGCTCTTCCTCCTCTCCATCAACCTCATGTTCCTCCTCAACATTTTCATGGTCCTCTTCCTCCTCAACATCTTCTCCGCCATCCTCAATCTCCTCAACATCCATGTCACCTTCTTCCTCTTCAGCCACATCACCTTCCTCAATGTCCTCCTCACCTTCATCAACCTCTTGGCCATCATCATCAATGATCCTCTCATCATAGTCAACAGTAGGTTCCTCTTCATATTCTGGCTCATTGTCATCCAATTCTAGGCGCTCACCTTTATCTTCCTCCTCAAAAATATCCTTTGGAACCTCTTCTATATCAAGCAGGAAATTCACACAATTTCAACTTAACATGTCACAAAAGTTCATAGAAAGGATAGTATCAAGCAGTAGTGCCAAGCAACATAATAAATGAAAGACAAACAAAAAACTAAATTAAGAAAATAGAAAATAATGCTGAAGTCATATCTATGTGCTCACTAATGTTGGGAAAGGAAAGGACAAAAAGGAAAGCATAAGCTTGAAATAATTATCCAAGCAAATTATTAAATCAAGAGAGAACATTACATGAACATGCAATGCATCAAGTTTAGTTCTACAGGAAAACATGAATCAATAAAAAACAAGGCACTTTACAAGGTAGATAGTAGTGCTTGATGGACATCCCATGAATCAAGAAATAACTCCAAAGAACTTGATGTATATCAAAAATAATAGCAAGAAGTTTAATTCAAGGCATACCATTGAACCCAAAACAGAGTGGGATACGATAATCCAAAAATAATCAATTGAAGGAAAAGTCTCAAGAGCTATAGAATAGACCCATATTAAAAAAAATGAAACAACATATATTACATTGAAGAGTAAAATGAAACCCAAAACCCAAAATATTTTTAATGCGCTGATCAGGCCACCGTCATAAGAAACCTTTTCCACAGAAGAATTCATAAGCAAGTGTATGCAACCTAAGATTCCTAGATAAGCATGAGAGAAACTTTTATAATGATACATATAAGCAATAATTTTACATGATGAATCATAGCACCCATATATGATAAGTAATAACAAGTAATAAGTAGTCTCTTATCCCTCAAGTTCATTTTTTCATACTACTCACATCTCTGGCATTCCATGGTCTTCCACTGGTTTTCAATATATTCAAGTATCTATAACTGAATTAACTCAACTTAAAAGTTCATGTCATTTGAGCACACCAACAACTAATTAGACTAGTTAGATTAGCATTCTCTCATTCTTTTCAACTATGCTAAAAGGTAAAACAAATGGACAAGTAATGTATTCCTACATTTTCCTGTGTTAGTAAAAACAAGCCAAAAGGAAGATCCAAACCATGTCTAAGAAATTAATAAATAGCAAACAAGCTCAAAATAGGTTAAAGTCATATGTACTCACCATGAATCAACCTGAGTCATAAGACAGTAAATTGTTTCAGAAAAACCTTGATTCATTATAACTTGATCCTTGTTTTTCAATTATCAAGCTAAACTAATAACCATGCGTGCTTGACATGCAACCAATGCTAAGTACACGAACAAAGTACTTGTTTCATAAATTAACTCATGGCATCCTTCAATTAATGCTCTACAGAGGCATTCATTTTAAGAAGCTGACTTCTTAGAATTATTCATTCTACTCCTTCCTGTGTTATGATTATGCTCAAATTTATTTGAATAATCCCAAAATCTAAAATAACCAAAGTTTTAAATAATGCCACCACAAAAGAGTAAGTCCTAATGTCATCTCATCATCTTATTTAAAAAATAACAGTTTATCATATTCTCCAATCATCAACAACATACTAATTGTATGCTGATCTGCATTTTAGTAGCTAGGATTTTTAAAAACAATGTGGAAGTAAAACAAAAATCTACTTGCATTGCCATAACTTGATATTCATCAGCTTACAATGTAAACCAAACAACTATCCTTCAAGACTAGAGATATACAACTACTCACTTTTACAACCTGAATTATCTAAATCTCAGACGTGAAAAAAGCATTCATCTCACGTCAAATATTAGCAAGGAAATACAAGTTCAAATTTACAAATACCAATAATGAATATGCAATAAAAAATCAAATATTTTTACAGCATGCATAATTAGACAAAAGCATGAACAGATAACTCCAAAACGTTGTTTACCAAAATCATCATCGATAAGCAATCTAGAACCAGAAGAAATACCAGACCTTCATTAATGATCTGAGTGACGCTATATGAAATATGCATGTAGGGGTTGATGACAAAGAAAATCAAAAGGCTTTGGCAAGATAAATAAGCATAAATAAAAAAGGCTAGAAAAAAGAGCTCCGTGATTTTGTTTAAAATAATCGATCATTAAAAGGAATGAACCATCAGACCTTGACTAATAATCTGATCGACACTATACGGAATATGCATGTAGCCGTTGACGGCAAAGAAAAAACAATAGATTTTGGTAAGATGATAACAAGAGAAACCCACCTCTAGCAACAGATCCGTTGACCGCCTTCACATCCTCGGCTGGTTTCTTCACCGACTTGACCTCCACAATCTCTTCCACCTGAATCACCTTCTTCAAATCAACATTCTCAGCATTCACGGCATCCTCAGCGCCATCCGCCTGGTTTTGCATCTGCTTCGCGACAGTCTTCGTAGCTTTCGCTGCCGCTTTTCTTCCCGGGCCGGGGGCCTTCTTGACTACACGGGGAGGCATATCTGGATCTAGCGAAAAGAGCACCGATGAAACGACGACGAGCGGGGTTTGGTATAAAACGAACCCTAGCCTGTACCGCAAGAGAAACCCTAGTTCCGTCCTCGAAGCCGAGTTTTCAGCACCGATGAAACGACGACGAGCGGGTTTGGTATAAAACGAACCCTAGCCTGTACCGCAAGAGAAACCCTAGTTCCGTCCTCAGAGCCGAGTTTTCGGGTTGCAATGCTCGTTAACTAAAGGGCTGCTATTAATTTACTTTAATACTCGCAATTTGTTGTCCTTCTCATTAGGGGGCAAAATAGACCGTGTATCTTCTTGTGCGGTCCGGAGAGAACAGTACGCTGCCTCCGATTAACATGCATTTAGATATTTAAATTTTAAAGTTTAATGATTATTTATTTAATATTTTTTTATATTTTAAAAAATATTCCACTTTCAAAACTTAATTAATATGATATCTTTATAATAATATTAAAAATTAAAATGTTGAAATATATAAAATTAATTTTTAAATATTAGATATATAAATATATACAAATTATATGATGTACATCTAAACCCATAAAAGTGTATTGAAAATTATTATTTTTAATCTAAATACATATCACATAATTCTTATTTATTTATATATCTAATAATTAAACTTTATAATATAGATATATAATCCAAAGAATGAGAACTTTGTTTTGTTGAGATTCTTCTTCTTTAGATTACGCTTCTAAAATATGCTCTCTGCCTACTTTTAAAGATTGCAAGAAAATTAGGAATATTTCCTACACCTCATGATCTTACCCTTATTTAAATTTATGCAATAAAAAATTCATCTTAGTGCTTAAAAATATATATATATAATGAGGCTTATACTTCATTAGCATTCTGTGAGGCTTACGCCTCACATGATGTAAGGTTAGCTTCAAGGCTGGACCCACCTCATTTTTCAGAGGGGTGCAGTTTTAGATTTAGGTTTTAAAAAATAAATATAATTTTTAATTATTCAAATAACACATATTAGCTTGAGATGAACATTTCCCAATTGTCTCTTCTCTCATACTTTCCCTACTCATCTCGTATAGCTCTAGCCACTGTCACCACCTTCATTACTTGTGATGTTCTTACTTCTATATTGGATAGTTTGAGTGAGAGAGAAAATTTTGTTACATTAATTTATTTGAATTATTATTTCATTGGTTATTTACTCTAATATTTATATAATATTCTTAGTTCTAGATTTAATATAAAGATATTAATATGTTAATTGATACTTTGTGTAATTTATTATTTATAGCTACATTATGATGATAATATGTAAATAGGTTGGAGTATTAATATATTACTTTTTATTTTGTACATTGATGTGTGTACAACTTCTTTGTTTATTCAATTCGTTAATTCTAAGGTTTAGACCTCAAAATGTCTTGAGACTATGCTTTGTCTCATAGACAAAAAATGCATCAATACTCGATTGAACAATTTTAAATTTTGAATCTTACAAACTGTAAGTCTCACCTTAATTTTGTTAGGGTATGCATTCAAATGTCCCTCTCATCACCTTTTTCAAATTTTATTCATATTAATCTAAATGACCTGAAATTCAATCAAGAGGCTATATATGAATAGAAGTCAAGCTCTTGCAAGCTATACAATCCCTTCAATAATGAAGAATCTTTATGCCCATAAATTAATCTTCAATGTATCTATACCCTTTATGGAATTTTCTCTCAATAGTAATCAATTTCCTATTATCTCAAATTTGCCTTCACGATTAGAGAGATTTTAAAGAAGGGCCCATCCTAAATTATTATTAGAAAGTTTACAAGGAGAATTAAACTTATTATATCCACCCATAATAAATTCCATTTCTTCCAAATCTTAACTCTTATAGCTCACCTAGACAAAATGCCCTCATCATCAAATGTTCCAATTAATCTCTTTCTAGCTCACTTCTTAACTTTATAGATCATATTTTGTTCCTTAGTCCCTGAAAGGGCATAAAAATCTAAAAATTTCTAATGTATGTTCAAAGGAAGTAAGAAAAGCCCACAATCCCCAAATTCATTAGATTTTGTTTGCTCTTCCCAAGCATTACATCATGAAATGTAAGAGGCCTTTAAGTTAGAGGTTGCCTTAGATATTATAAAAATATGGTCTAGCAATTTAAGTTAGACATGTTTTATTTGCTTGAAACTAAGGCTCATTGTGATTTGTGTAATGACCCTTTCATTGTAAAGAAGCTATCCATTTTTTCTTTTGAAAGTAGTTGCAATAATTTTTATATTAAGGATGGGAGTAGAATTTGGATCAAATTCAATGCTTGAAACATTTCATTTCATCACCTCCCAACTTATTCATGGGGTAAACTTTAGCCTTATTACTCTCATACGTAAATAAAACCATTCTAATTATATGACTGACTATAGCCAAAGTTATAACTAATCTGTTTAAGATGTTTTTGTCTTTATTATTCATTTAGCTCAATCAATCTTCATCTTAAAAAGAGATATTGCATATAATGTTATGCTTGCTCATAAGATTATAAAAAAATTTCAAGTTCAAGAATGCTATGAGTATGTTTTGTGCCAAGCTAAATATTAGAAAGGTTTTGATAGTGTTAATAAAAAGGTAAAATGATTTATTATTATTTATTTCTTTCTCATTAAATTTATTTTTATAATATTTTTAAAATAAAATTATGTGACAATCATAAATTTAAATATAATATTTAATGATAAATCTTAAATTTAATTCAAGTTCTATTTAATGAACTAAGTATCAAATTTAACTTGGATTTGATAATTTTGCAAAATTATTTACAAAATTAATTTTTATTTTATAAGTATCCAAAATAAATATTATAAAAAGATTATGTGGAGTCATTTTTTGTATTTTTATTTAATTAAATTGATGCATTTAAACATGCTAAGTTTCTATATAATGAAGAATCCTGCAATTGTAATTTATTGCCAATAATTATGACCATTATTTAGAGTAATAAGCTTATTGATTGTGAATAGTACATGTAGAGATGTTGTAATATAATTATTATTAAATTTGATGTTGAAGTAAAAGTTATTCTATTTTATTTAAAACTTATTATTTATATTTTGGTTCAACATATTTAATTATTTTTAGCATATTGTGATTTTTAAAGTAGATATGAAAGTGTTGGCAACAATGCCTCACATCGTATCATATGGAGAGTGAGCTATATTTGTTTGCCTCTTTCTATTTTATTCTTTTAAAAGATTAGATTATAATAAACATAAAAAGATATGTCTGATAAGTAACATCATGTCTTCAATAATTATAATGTTTTAAAATTTTGCTGACATCATATCCTCCTTAATGCACCTTTACCTTGTAAGCCATGTTTGATAGCCCTTTAATGGTCTATGCTTAGGAGTAAATTTTGATGATGGTGGTTGTGATATTATGCATTCAACATTCTACTCATCAAATTGAGTCAGAATAATCTCCAAATAAATAATTATGACTTTATAGGAAGCCTTTGTTACAACAACTTTCATCACTTTATCATTACTGATATGAGCTTTAATGAATCCATCATTTTATGGGTAATGACAATTTATATTCAGTGTCCATCAATGAGTTGTTTTTCAAACTTTAAAGTACTATATTTCTTAATTATGCATATATTATCTATTATGGGATACAAATTGGTATGTTTCTATCACTAAATATTTTGCACATGCTCTTTAGATACAATTAGTTCTTTATCATACTAAAACTTTAATTGAGCAACTAATTAAAAAAAGTATATAGTTACATATAATTTAACTCATTATAATATTATGGTGATTTAAAATGTGAGGACATAACGTAGATCTTGATGGTTCTTATTAAGATGATCGAACATGACATAAAAAATATACTATCCTAAAAATTAGAAGTATCACATTATGATGGATTCAATCACTTAATAGGGACACCTAGAGTTGGTAGGTCTAAGTATATCAAAGATTTTTTTCTTTACCTTAATAGGTGAAGATATAATTTATTTTATCTAGGTTGCAAGTTCTTTATATAGGCAAACCCTCATAGTTAATTA
This sequence comes from Cymbidium sinense, assembly GCA_021442155.1. Taxonomy (NCBI): domain Eukaryota; kingdom Viridiplantae; phylum Streptophyta; class Magnoliopsida; order Asparagales; family Orchidaceae; genus Cymbidium; species Cymbidium sinense. Next base: position 173,114,343 of record CM038218.1, on the reverse strand, counting down.
CATCTTAAAAAATAAAATTTTCTAATAAAACTTTTAATTAAAGTAGCCAACAATTATCTCTATAGATTTCAAAATTTAAATCAAGAATTATTAAATTTGAAAGTTAAGTGCAATGACTTAAATAAGAATAGTTTTTTTTTAGATTTTAAATGGGAGGAAGTGATTAAATACTAAGAAACCTAATAAGCACTTTAATCTATTATATGGTTGGACTTTATATTTTTAAAATTGAGATTTATTTATATTTTGAGATAATATTTTATTAGAATACTATGGCTTATATTCCAACATCACAAGTCTGTGAAAAAGCTTAAGCTGTGAGGACTCAATCTTATAGCAAAAGAGAAATAAGATGACTCAGACCCTAAACCTAAAGACACTTTTAGCATAAGATAGAAACTCGATCTAGTTTAACGAGAAAAAAATATGACTTATATGTTCTCAATCATTAAAATACAAATCCATACTGACTCTTTTAGACTTATTGTCTATATAAGTTGTTATTTAATACCTTCTACACTTCAAAATTATATGGCTAGTCTTATGAAATGTAAGATAATTAGACTACTATTTATTAGAAAGAAATCTACAAACTTAGACTCACTTCTTAAATCTAAGATCATGACTAGTATAAAATGATTCAAAGTGATACAATATTTTTTAGTTATTTTCTATATTTTAGACATTTGATTTGTTTTAAGGTTTCAATTTATTTAAGATTTATGTATGCATGCATATCTAAATGAGATGTAGTTAGAAAATAATCATTAGCTAAATCAGAAAGAGATGACATACTTCTCCCAAAAAATGTGATCATCCTTATTAGACATATGACCTTTTTGTGTAATAAAAGAAGGACCAAATTCATGGATTTATGAAGGATATGTTCTCATGGTTCCTAGAAGCAAAAGTTTTTAGTTACTTTTAATATATATACCTAGAGTTTTAATTAAGTGAGATTATGAGTTGCATTTATTTTGATTTGATTTAATTAATTTTAATTTGATCAAAAATTAATTTTTAAGAGTCTAACAAAATTCATGTTTGCACAATAGTCATCATTAAAAGAAATTTATGAAAGCATGTAGTTCTAGTGCATATTATAATGTAAACATCACATCAAATATTTAACAAAATAAGCTTCTACAGATTTAAATGGATAGATGAGTTTGCCTTTATACAACTCAATATACAAAAACATAAACTAACAAATGGGGGTCTTCATGGTCTCTTATTAGTGTGGATCTAGTAGGCATCCCTAGGTCTAAGTCTTCTAGTCACTACTTATCTTAGACCACATAATTCTAATTCTAATTACAAATTATATTTAGGAAATAAAAGACTAATTCTTATAAAATAAAAATTAATTGAAATAACAAACATACAATTAGATAATTATTTCATATATTTGGGCTTAGCACTAATAGGAACTATGCTCACTTGTCCTGGTGAGCTATGCTTAGGAGGGGCTTAAGGAAATAGAATAAACAAGCAAACACTATTAGTATTTAACTTTATTATAATGACCCTTTTTGGTTTAGCATAACCCTCTAAAGAAAATAAGATTAGTCTAATAAACAATGTTTTAACATCTAGCCTAAAACAATACATCATAAAATAAAATAAAAATCAATACATCAGAATCAAGCACCATCCTAACTTAAGTCTAGAGTTAGTGACCTTGCAATCTAATGTGTAAGGCTTGTGTAGTGAGTTAATTTTAGGCATTGATTCTTGAGTTTTGATTTAATAATGAAGTTTAATTTATTATCATTAGGTGGTTTCAATCTAAGTGATTAATGACTCAACGATAGATTTTAAGTTGTAATTTTATTTGTACTTGAGTTATGTTAGGAATAGTGAGCCCCACTTAGGATAGAGCCTAGGGGTGTGCATTTAGATGATTTAGATGGTTTGGATGGTGGAATTTTAAAATCAATTGATTTTGAATTTCTCAAAAAAAAAAAACCAAAAAAGAATACAAAATTGAATAAACCAAATAACAATTTAGTTCAATTATTTTGGTTTGATTTTGAATAAATTGAAGTTTACTACATTTAAAAATTATTGGTGAAATTTATATTCATTATACTTTTTTTTTGTATAATGACCAAGCAATAAACAAAATTATGTATATATATATATATATATAAGGTACTTTCATGCACTTAAAGTATTTTAATTTCTTATGATGACTAAAACAATTTATCAATGTAATTAATAAAATTGATTTATTTGATTCCATCCAAAATTTTATTTAATAAACCAATCCAAAAATCAAAAACCAAAGTTTGCATTAATTAAAACCAAAATCCAAATTCCTAAGTTCAAAATTAAACCAAATTGCTTAAAAACTTTGGTTTGAATTAATTTTTTTGGTTAAAATCTAATAATGCACACCCCTAATTGAGCCCACTCTTCTTTACACATTAATCTTAATAGAGTGAGGATCGTACCAAAGAGTGAAAGATCACCATGAGACTCAAATCAAGATGATTTTTTATGAAATATACTTAATTTAATTAATTGAGCTTTATTTTAATTAGCAATTAAGTTGTTGGTTTTAATTAATGTTTAGGTTCAATTTAGGCTTGCATGATTTCAAAACTTTAAGTATTATTTCTTAAGAAAAAAAGAATAAATAATATTACAATAATTTGGTAAATATTCTAAAATATTTCATCTGGCTTAAAACAATAAGAGGGATTTGGATAATTTATAAGCCTATTTTATAATTTATATAATTTAATAAATTTTAAATACTATTTAAATAATTATGTATATATATAATTTTAAATTATATTATATTAAGTTCAAATTTTATGAAAATATTTCTAAGAGTTCCTAGTAATCTCTAAAACTATTCATGAAATTTTTAATTCATTTGGACTAAATTTGAGTTATTTATGAAATTCTTAAGTTATAAGTTAATTAATTAATTAATATTTGTGTAATTAAGCCTAATTAAGATGGTTAATGCATTTAATAATGGTTTAATTTGTTTGGCATTATTCTCATGGTCCTCTTTGTTTATTAAGTGATTTAGATCCTCAAAATATATATTTCATAATTTCTATAATTTTTAAATTATTTATTTAAGTTATTACCCATATTAGTCTTATTGGTTTAATATTAATAGCTCATAAAATGTAAGTCCAAATAATTGGAGAAAATTATAGATCTAAGTAATTATGTGCAAAACCTACCCTAAAAGTTTCAAAACATTTAAACTTATATTTTATTATTAATATTATTAAGTATTGATATGACATTGAAAATTCAAATAATCGAATTACGAATCTTGATGTTAAAAGAAATTTGATCCTAAGTCAAAACTAGTCCAGATCAAGCACTTAAAATATCATTGGAAACTTTGGTATATCAGTTAAATTCTAAATAGTTCTAAATATGGAGTGTTTATGATCAAATAGAGCATCTTGATGAACCAGATCTAATAAGCCCAAGATCTCTTGATTCTGACTTAATTTAAGCATTCAAATACCTAAAATACATCTGATCAAATCATTTTGAGCGTCAATGGAGTGGTTTTGGATTTTATGTGTATTTATAAAAATCATTCCTCTAATATATAAATAGCTCATTTTTTTGAGAGAAGGGAGCAAGAGAAGAGAGATCTACGAGACTTGAAAATCCTCCATAATGTGCCACCACTCGCGTCGTTGACCACCGCCCGTCGGCCGTGTTGGCCACCACCTCGGTCCCCTCGCCGTTATTATCGCAGGTCATCGTCGACCATCGCGGTCCACCACGCCACCGTCGTTGGTCATCATTGTACCACCTATCACCCACCATACCACCGTCTCATTTCGATGACCTATTTGTCGTTTGTCGACCACCGCCGAACCGCTAGATTATTACCATCTCGGCCATCACCACCACGGCGTCGTAGGAGCCGTACTAGTTGTTCACCATCATCAATTGCCATCAATCAGCCTTTAACCACTTCTTGCATAGCGTTGTTGCTGGTCGATTCTATTATTAGGTCTTCTATCTGATTGTAATTCCATTATCGGAAAATTTTGTACTCCGAAATAGATACATAGTGAAAGATTTTTACTAGGCTAGGCCCTATAGTTTTTCCCTCTATTTAGAGATTTTTCCATGTAAAAATCTTGGAGTTTCTTGTTCATTCTTCAAATATATATATGTGTGTTGGATTTTATAACAAAGCTAAGACATAAACTTTTATTCTACCGCAATTAGTTTCTAGAGCGTACGTTTGACATGGAATCAAACCCCACAATCGCCAATCTCGTGAACGCATTATGACAACATGATACTGCAACAACGGGCCTCCCTCAACTCCCATCACTCTCTGAACCAATCCTTGAACCAAGGACATCAAGCTTCTACCTCACTTCCCCCTGATAGGCATGACTCTATTGGTGAAGGCGCAATAAGAATCTCTCTAGAAGATCATGTGCGCCGAATGGAAGAGTCTCAAAATGAGATAATCCAACTTTTATGAGAAACATGATAGCCACTACTATGGCAAACACATATCCCCCAAGATTGATCGTTAGCTAGGGGAGGTCAAAATTCTAATATGGGGCCTTCTCACCATCGTAAAGTTCTTACGCTTCCCCATGATGTTGATCTCCTTCTTAATACTTCTACTCATCCATCACTTTACTCGTTGCTAATCCACCAATTATTGTCGATCAGCGCGTTCTCATCTATTGATTCCTCATCATGTTATTGTGGAATTATAATGCTTAGTCGAGAAAATTCTACTTTAAAGATAAAATCACCCTCCTTCTCATCCATCGAGTCTTCACCTTTGATTGAAGCTATTCTTCAACATCCTATTCCTGTATGGTTCAAGCTTCCGAGTATCGACTCCTATGATGGGACAACTAACCCATATGAACACATCGAATATTATAGGACCATTATGCATATCCAATGGGCTCTTGACACACTGCTTTGTCAGGTCTTTCCAGTTACCCTCAAGGGTCAGGCTCGCACTTAGTTCTACTTCCTTCCAAGGGGATCCATCTATACCTTTGATAAACTCGCCAAGATTTTTGTAGAATAGTTCATTACAAATTAAAGGATCATTAAAGATTCCTCTCATCTCTTAAGCATTCATCAAATTGAGGGTGAAACACTTAAGAAGTACTTCCAGAGGTTCTTCTTAGAGGCTTGCTAAATACCTAAAAGACCCTTAATTATTAAGAGGAGTTTTTCCTTGGAGGGCTCCATCTTGAGCCTTTCTACGCGTCACTAATGCGAGATACCATCCGCTCATATACCGACTTGGTTCATCATGTGGAAATGTAAATTTCTGCTGATGAGGCTATTAATGTCCATTGTAAATAATTGGAACAATCCACAAGAAAATATAAGAGTGCCTTAGGGAACATAGATCGGTAATCCATCAAAAGAAGCAATAAGGCAGTTTGATCTCCCTCCATGACCCTCACATTAACGACGTGAATCGCGACCAGAAAAGAAATATACACCACTTAACACATCTCGTGTTAATACCTTGATGACCATTCGAGATGAAGAGACCATCAAGTGGTCATATCCGCTAAAACTAAATTTAAGAAATCAGGAGTAATATTATTACTTCCATCAAGTCATGGACATACTACTGATGCATGTAAATAACTCAAAGAAGAGATTGAGGATCATTCAACAATGATATTTATGTTGATTTATGTAGAATCAATCGACTCAAGCAAACATAACTTTGACTGGGGGGCAACTAGACAATCATCACAAAAATAATAAAATAGTCATCGGATAGTTGAAGAAATTGAAATAATCATAGGAGGACAACTACTATCTAATCAAGTACTCATTACCACCTCTAAAAAGCTAGAGTTAAAGAAATCTCATATTGATCATTCCATCATTTTTAATGACTCGGACTTAGAAGAGTCCAAGTTCCCTATCAAGATCCATTTGCCATTAGTGCGAGGATTGGTGACACATGTTATAATGTTAAGAGAATTTTGATTAATAGTAGAAGTTTCATCGATTTATTATTTTACTCCATATTTCTTAGCATGGGCTTGATTATGGAAAAGCTACAACCTGCCGCAGGACCATTATATGAGTTTGATAATCGCCCTGTGCGAGTGGTCGGGGCAATCACCCTTCTTATTGTCCTCAGAGAATTTTCTTGATAAGTGACTCATCAATTCAATTCATGGTGGTCAAGTCAGATTCGACATGCAACACTATCTTCGGAAGGCTCCTCCAATCAAATTTTGGTGGTGTTACTTTCATATCTCATCTTAAGATGAAATTTTTGACCCCGATTAGGGTTGGAGTGGTCTGTGAAAATCAATAAATAGCATAATCATGTTACCTCAGAAAAGCTCAACCATGCCCTTCAATGACCTTCAGCATCGAGAAGAAGAAGTACCTCAGAGAGCTTCACATGAAGAAGACTTTCTCCCTATTTCATTATCAGATGACAAACCTTTAAGAACAGTGCAAGTCATATCTCTACTCTTAGACAAATAGAGAGAAAAATACATAGACTTCTTGCTCAAAAATCAAGACATCTTTGCTTGGAGTCCAACAGATATGCTTGGGGTTGACCCCAATGTGATCATGCGCTCCCTCAAGATTGATCAAACATTCAAACCAATCATCCAAAAGAAGTGAATCTTTTCACCCTGTTGACCTCATTTTTAGGATGAGCTCTCAACCCCTCCATCTTAGACCTAGGACTTCTTTTAGACTTTAAGAGTTCCTTAGTCTTAAGACACATTTAGTGATTAGGTGGACAGTCAACCTAGCACTAGAGACTTAGAAGAGTTAGACATAAGAATAGGTCATGCCTTAGAGGTGTTAGGAAACTTTGCCTACCCTTAGCTTGAACCATTCATCACATTCCTTCCTTCAAGTCAAACTCTAAATCAATCTTATTTGGTTTTCTCCAAACTCAAATCAAATCGATGATTGAAACCAAATTCAAAAAATTCAAATTCATAAGTCCAAATTTTCCTAAGTTCTTTAAAGGTCTTTTAATGGACTTAGCCAAAATCATGATCAAAACAATTCAAACTCATGAGATTTTCTCATAATTTATTTATATTCTCATTTATATTGACATATATAAATAGAATATAAATTCAAATCAATCAAACTAAACTCAAAATTTAAAATCAATTTATGAAATTTTCTAAGTCTTTTAAGTTTTCCTTCATGGACTTAGCCAAAATCATGATCAAACAAATTCAAACTCATGAGATGTTCTCATAATTCATTTATATTCTCATTTATATTCATATATGTAAATGAAATATAAATTCAAACCAATCAAACTAATCTCAAAATTCAAAATAAATTCAGAAAATTTTCTAAGTCCATTAAGTTTTCCTTCATGGACTTAGCCAAAATCATGATCAAACCAATTCAAATTCATAGGTTTTTTTCATATCTCATTTATATTCACATATATAAATGAAATATAAATACAAATCAATCAAATCAAATTCTCAAATTAAATTCCAAATCTAAAATCTTTCTTAAGTCCTTAATTTTCCATTAATGGACTTAGCCTAAATCTTGATCAAATCAATTCAAATTCATGGGATTTTCTCATAATTCATTTAAATCCTCATTTATATTCACATATATAAATGAAATATAAATATAAATCAATCAAACCAAATTCAAAAAAAATCAAATCCCCACTCCAAATTTTTTTAAAGTCATTTAAATCCCTCCAAATAGACTTAGCTTAAGTCATGATCAAATCACTTCAAACTCTTGAAATTTTCTCATGATCCATTTATATTCTCATTTATTTTCACATTTCTAAATGAAATATAAATTCAAACAATCAAAACCTATTCCAAAAATCAAACTCAAATTCACTCAAAATTCAAACTAAGCTTTTCAAGTTAAAATCTTGAATTTTGCCAAATCAACTTCAAATCAAGTCAAACTCTTGATTTCTCTTCATGATTCAATCAACCCTACAATCATGAATATATATATAAATATAAACTTCAATCATCAAATCGAAAATCAATTTAAAAATCAAACCCTAAAATCTTTCATATCCTTCTTTTGAATATGAAATTGTCAAATGAACCAAAACTCATTTGACTTTAAACCACTTGTAAATGAATTTATATTTCAATCACAAGTCCATATACAAGTTCAATCAAACTCAAATTTGATAAACCATTTGACTCACTTGGCTCACTTGACTCAAAGTGACCTAAAGTACCTTATGAGCTAAATTCCAATCCTAACCAAATTGGATTGAATCAAACTCATATATGCCTCTCATCATGATCAACAATCATCATGGGATGATCAATCAATCAAATTAGGTCAAACCAAGTCAAACCTAAGGGTTGACTAAGTCAACACTTAGCCCAAAATGAAAACTAACATAGCCAAAACCCACTATAGGACAAATTGATTGAAACCATTGATCTAAGTTCATTCATGACCTATGTTTGAACTTGAGCCAACATTTGAGCTAACCTAGCCCAATTGACTTGACCCAAGTTGGCCCAAGTTGACTAAAAGGTCAAAATATGTCAAAACTTGATCTAAGCCAAATTGATTGAAACTAATGGGTCAAGTTCATTCCAAATAACTTGTTGAACTTGATGAAAGCTTCAATTGGCCAACTAGACCTAACCTAGCCCAATTGACTTTAGACCCAACTTGACTTAAAGGGATCATGTTGAGCCAAATTTGAACTTAACCAAAATTGATTGAAAATAAAGATACCAATCCACTCCGTATGACTAATCAAACTTAAACCTATGCTTGACATAGCTCAAATAGGTCAAATGGGTCAAATAGGTCAACTTGACCCATTTGACTTAAATGAAGTCATATGAGCCAAATTCAAAACTAATCCAAATTGAATCAAACCAAAGCCACCAAAATATTTCAAATAATCATATGAACTTGTCCCAACCATTGTTTGACAATTTGAACAATTGGTCAACTTGACCCAAGTTGACCACCCATTTTGACCTAAATGGGTCAACATGAGCCAAACCTTATCAAATGAATTCCAAATCTAATGAAACTTGGCCAAACCTAGTTTCTCTATATACCCAACATATCCAAATTAAAAAATCAGCAAAATGACCATTATGCCCCTAGGCCATAGAACAAATTTTGTTCTCATCCATGGGTAATTTGGTCATGCCTTCTTCATATCAACTTAATGCCTTCCTAATAGCTCAAGTAGACCCAATGAAGAGTGGTGCACCCAACCCAATGGGTTTGGGTCAGCCCAAATGGACCCAAGGCTAAATCCGACCCCCTTGCTTAATTTGGCCATTCAAAATCCTCTTTCCACTCAATTTGATGCACATGGGAGGTTAGCAATCCACTCAAGACCTCAAAGCAACCATGTGCCAACTCCAAAAGGATCAAATAAACTTTTCCATGTGGTCAATTGGATCAAAACAACAAGATATGTAGGTCGTCCGATTACCATAGGGGTGATATACTCCTTATTCAATTTGAAATCATCATTCCCATATTCGATTGAAGCCTAGTGAGTGTTAGGAAAGATCAGAGATCCATCCCAAGCTTTTTAAGAGGGTTTTGAATATTTGATTTCTCAATTTTCTTCCTTAGAAAACAGGGGAGCTCACTTCAATCTTCAACTTCCTCTATACTCGAATACATTCCGATTCCTCTTGCACACTCCCTTAGGGGATCAAATTGTGTGCACCCAAGCTCTCATTCAAGTTCCAAAGGCAAGGAGTGGTGGAATTGGATCAAAGCCATAAGCAAGGTGAAGTGGTGTTAGTCTATAGGGAGATCCACTCAACCCCAAGGCTTGAAACTTTCAATAGGGCTTCATCTCAACTACACAAAGCTACCTCATCGAGCTCGAGCGCCGGTGAGGTATGAAATTTTTTGACCGCTTAGCTTAGGAGTTGTTGGTCTTTTGTGAAAGTAATTTTTATGTCATGAGAAATCCACCGTTGGATAGGCTTCTCTTTAGCTTTAGATGGTGTGGGTACAATCTCATTCCAATCTGAGCTCAATCAAGCTCGGATCTTCCCTTAGATCATGGAAGGCCTCTATTGGGCCTCAGGGAAGAACTGGAATGATATTGGCCATCTATCCATGCATTTTGGATGGACAGTCAAGATTAATCCCATGTTTTAAAATTAATTTATCCCTTTAGAAACCACAGGATGATCCCTGACCATCCGATCCTTGATCGACGATAAGGATCAAACTCATCCACATCATCCGTGAGATGTGATTAGCTCATGCGGCAGCGTGTAAAGCAGCGATGCGCCGCGTAATGTGCTATGGTGATGGGATTAGTTAGGGATTTAATTAATTATAATTATTCTCCTAACCTTCAAAAATTCATATCTCCTTCAATAAAATTCAAAAAAATATGAGGTAAAATTCTATAAAAAGATAATTCAACCTAGAATATTTTTAAAATGATTTCAATGGATTTTAAATTATCCTTTTATCTAATTTTGGGTTTTAATAGAAATATCATTTTGCTAATTACCTCTTAATTAAACTGATTAATCCTAAACTTCTTGGGTATGTTTTAGGGGATGACCTCTACCTACTCTAATTTTCTAGGGATTTATTTAAGACTTAATTGGGGAATTGAAAATGTGTTTCTTAATTACCCTTCTTATGTAATTAAGGGTAATTAAGGTGTGGATTAGTGTTTTGATCTATTATTAGGGTTGATTAAGGTTAGATCCAGTGAATAGAAGGCTTAGGGAATAATTTTGGGATATTTCCCCTAAACTATTCCTTAAACCCCCCCTTTTATTTTCTTAATCATCTCTTAATTAAGGGTTAATTTATTAATTATTCACTTAATTAATTTCTAAAAATTCTAAAACCTTCCAGAACTTAATTAATCTACTTTGGGTAGATGCTTAGGTGTTTAAGAGCCTAAATTCAATTAAGGAAATCAAAACCCAATTCATATATGTGAAGGGGTGTTTTGAAATTACTTAAGTTAAACCCCTTAGTTTAATTAATCATTAATCATGAGCCAAATTGCATTAGGCCCTTTTCTTCCTAGGTGCATTGCAAGTTTAAATTTCTTGTGAGTTTTATGTCATCTCATTGGCTCATGATTACTTGGTTAACTATGCTTTGGTGTGTAAGGGTTAATTAACTTGCTTAAATCATACCTTAACCTAATCAATATCTTAAAATGAATCTAATCATCTAAAAATTAAATAAAAATATCAAACACATGTGGGAATGGGTTAGGAACAACAAACTCAACTCACATTTTCCAAATTAAATTGAACTTAAGATCAAACAAAAATCACATTGAATTAACTTTGATTTATTTTAAGCCTTCTTATTCCATAAGAATGTCTTTAGGATTTAATTAAAGTGAATGTGTTTACATGCTTTCATTGCTTTGATTCTTTCCCCAACATGTTAAATTTGTATGTCATGTGGTTTCATGCATTCATATTTTTCAAAATTCAAATTTAAAATAAAATTGTTTACTTTATATCAAATTTGCATGTGTTGGCTAAAGTAATAATATGAGTGGCTATTATCACTACTAAATTCAAATTATTTTCAAAACATATAAATCAATTATCAAATTTGAAAGTGTGTTACTTATATTTTAATTATAAGTTTGCATGTGAAGAATATAAGGATGTGCTTAGCATAGGTTTTCCTTCTCTTTTATGTTAGTATAGCTTTGAATAGAGTTGATAAGATGTATGGTTCATTTAAAAAGAACCTAGCACTTACTAACTCCATATCCTATTCATTCCTATGTTTTCACTTAAGAAGGGTCACATATACTTTCACACATAAATTGCATAAACAAAATGAATCAATTAATATAACTTTTATATTCTTCTTTCCAATTTATTTCTTTTGTACACATGTTTATAGTTAAAAAAATGGTGTATTAGTCTGGACAACCCTGAGGTTGTGAGGCTTTAAGTAGCCTAAGTAGGTCTTGTACCTTACACCTCTGGTTAACAATAGCGTTGTACTCACTTATGCCTTTCTTACTTTCATGTGTGCATGTGAAAATTAGATAAGCAACCCTTTTCTACTTAATGAAAATCATGCATTTTAAACTTCTAAATTTTCTTAAGTAAATTACTTAGCATGCATCATAAAGTGTGTTAAACATTCTCATTTATATGTATAGATATGCTTAGGACTCATTCATATGCATGTTATACATGTTGGGAAAGAAATGAAGTGATGTATGTTTTGTGAATTTGATTCATTTTATTTAATCTTAAGATGCCTTTCTTTTTGAGTAGGTTTTGTTTAGAGTTCATTTAAACTTAGAATTAATTAAATCAAAATATTCACTAAACAAAATTAAAATGTGAACCTACTTTAGAAATTACTTAGGTTAGGGAAGGAAAGAAAAGTTCTCTTCTCTTTCCCTCTCTTTACAACTTAGTAATTAATTGTAGGATTGATTTGAATTTAATCAAAACATGAAATAAAATCAATCCAAATCAATTAAATAACTTAAATGAAACCCTCCTCTAAGTTGAATATGTTTTCACACTTAGAAAATTTTAACTTAAAGTCATAGCTAAGCATACCACACAAACCTTCAAAGCACACACATTAGCCTAAGTCACCATTTTTAGCTTTAGGTTTGGGCGGTGCATGGTTTGATGTTTATTTTATTTTGTGATATATGTTTTAAATGGGATGTTAGGATGTATGCTCATAGAATAAATGGTAGGGCAATCTTAGTCTAATAATTATTTTTTGTAGGGGTTATGGTTAAGGGGCGTTATCATAAATAAAAATATAAATGCTTTTGCTTGCAGGTGCTTTATACCCTAAGCATAATCCAATAGGCTAGGTGGACTTAGTCACCCATGTGTGGGGTGATAAGTCCAATATACATGCTTGGGATTTGTGTGGCTTATTTTAGCTAATCTATGTTTTACAAGTGTTAGTTAGATTTTCATTCTTTTTCTTTTCATGTAAATTTGTGCAATTAGAATTTTGGAATGATTGTTATGGGGATTAGGATGAACATTGGTCATAAGATCTATCTTATGCACCATGTGAGGCCTTGGAGCATCCACCTCCCAACTATCCAAAAGAAGGGACTAAAGAAGAAAGAAGAAAAGAAGAAGAAAGAAGAAAGAAGAAGAAGAAATGAAGCTTGAAGACCCCCATAACAATTAATTCCTTACTTAATTGTAATTTAATTCATTTATAATCTAGGTTGTATAAGGGTAGAGCTCGGCTACCCAATTTGTTATTTTTGGGTTTGTGTGGTGGTGCCCAACCACAACAACCTCTTATTCTTTTTGCATTAGCTTTATAAATTGATTGATGATTTATTTAGCTTTTGCATTAAGTGATATCTTTTCCTAGTTTCTTCTTTGCTTTATGTATGGCTTGGATGTGGATTAGGCTCTTATAAAAAATAAATCTTTTACCAAACTTAATAACTCAAAATTAAAAATAAAGAATTCATAACCTCACCTAAAGCTAGGTTTAAAATCAAGATAAAAGAATTAGCAACCCCTTAGCTGGATGAGTATTTATTTTATATCATCTTGCACAATATCTTATTTCACTCTTGATTGGAGAGCTTCCACCTTTGCAAGAGAAACTTGGCTTGACCTTTGAGAGCCATGATGGAAACACACCTCATCCCTTCTTGCTAATTTTGGCTAATAACTTTATTTCTCATGCATTAGGCATATGAATCCAATTAGCCTAAGTCAAAATAATTATCCAAAAATAAAAATAAAATGAAATATGAATTGCATTAGATTTAGGTCATTTGAAGCATGCCCCTACATGATCTAGTCTCTTTAGGGACTTAGTTTCTTTCTAAATAAATAACAACCTATCTATCTTGCATAAGCATAAGACTTGCCTACATGTATTTAAAATTGTAGGAGGAGTTAGTTGGCAACCACCCAGCAGTTGTATGTCCAAGCAGTCGGATGGTTTGTCCTCTCTTATGGAGGCAAGCTAAATACCCATTTTCACCTTAGTTTTAGGTTATGCTTTCGGCCCTCGCCAAAGCTCCATAGATTTTGGTTCTAAGGTGGCTTCTCCCTTTTATGGGTCATAAGCATAAATCTTCACCTCTTAGGCATTTTTATGATCTTGTGTTATGGAATCATAAGCTCTAAATTTCTAATGAAAAATTCAACTCAAATAAATTAAATCAATTTCAAAATGTAAAGCCCAATCATATGATAGTTTGAGATGCTCGCTAGGTTTCCTAGCATTGTGGGCATCTCCTACTTATCTTCTATTTTGGCTTTGATAATAAGTCTCCCCCTTTGATTAATCCCATTTGATCTTCAAAAATGAACCAATCAATTTATAGTCCTTTCTTATTGAAATCTTTGAAGACAATGATCATTTACCTTAATCGAGAGTATTCCTAAGAAATTCTCATTCCTTAGAATGTAATTAACTATGGGGGCTTGCCCTTATTGAGAACTTAACAAACCCGATTTAAAATAAACCCTGCTTTACTTTTCATGTAAAGTAGGGGAAGAATCTCTAGTACATATGCAAACACATCATCCTTAGAGTCCTTATTGAGGTGATTAGGTCTATTAAAGGGTAGTGACTCTCTCAGAAGATTACTATTTTCTTGATGACGTACTTAATCACATGAATAAGCACATCTACGGATCTACGTGGCATCCCAAAAGATGAATTTTTATATTCTTCTCTTTTCACCCATGGATTTGAAGGCGACTCTATAGAAATTTTTCTCCATAGCTTTTGTGGATTTTGCTTAGGCAATTGATCTTAAAATGAGAATTTTGATCATTTTCTTATTGAAATGGACTCATCTTCTAGCTAATCTATAAGGAGAGGTCAAACACTTGCCTTTTCAAGATTAATTGTCTAAGTAGAAGCCACATAAGGTCTAGGAGAAGAAGCTAGGGGAAGTAGCAATGGTAGATAAGGGGAATTAGCCAGCTATAGATCGGTTTGAGGGACCATGATCTCAGCAGCCTCCACCTCCTTTGCTAGCACCAAAGGTAGTCTTACCGACCTCCAGCCTCACAACCACAACCTCATATACTACCAACAACATGGCATGCATATCCATTTGCTATGGTCCACTACTCATTTAGATAAGTTAAACAAACCTTATTCTTTAGAGAGGTAATTAGAAAATCTTTAAGAATCTCTTAAAGAAACCGATTTTCAACTAAGCCTAGGAGACCAGAAAGTAGGCAAAGTCATGATCCAAACTTTTTTATGCTAGGCCATGTTTTGGAGGGTTGCTTTATATTCAAGGGACTTGAACATAGTTTAAGACCGGTCTTTGTAGTTATCCCAAAGGAATATCTTGTGGAACAACCTTCGTTCCATTAGGGGTAATCCTTGGGGATACATGTGATCCTACCAAAACTAAAGAAGGTTGAGATATTTCTCATCAAAACCTCTAAGAAGATCATCTAGAAGATCAATAAGCTTTCCTTGAAGGTGCAGTTCAAACCTCCAACATCAAGGAAGGTTTACAAGTTGCTCAACTTTAAAAGGGGAGCTCAGCGGCCAACATGTGTCGCCAGATAGCCCTTTAGTGCGACCGCCGTGTCCACCTATATTACACATGACTTCTTTCATTTCAACTAGTTCTTGTTTCTTCTACTAGTAAAACTCTTGTATCACTAGATAAGGGCATCAAATCCCTTACCCCTACTTTACTTGATTTCTACTTTGTACCTCCAAATAATTCTAAGAAATTAAAGAATAAAATTAGTTTGAATTATATCTGTGTCACTTCTGATGAGTTGTCTTCTTTTATTCATATTGATAACTCTTCAAGTCAAAATAACTATAACAATTCTGATCTTTCTCTTTTTGATTCAGAGTTGAACTTTCCAACTCTAAATACTATGGGTTCACCTCTTGAGATAGACTTAGAATCATCCGATTTCAAGGGTCCCATAGGAGAAGCTGTAGGTGAGCCTGATGTGTAGGTAGAACCTTCTATTACCCTGCTACAAGAGATCACCAAAGTCAACCTCTATAGTGGCAAGGTTCTACCTCTAGGCAACACCTCAAGATAGGGAAACAAGTCATTAGTGCGAAGATCAGCCCTTCCACAAGATACTCCACCCTTGGACATGCTTATGGAAGACCAGCCGAAGGTGGACTACAACATCCTTTCTCATGTAAAAAAGTTGCCATCTAAGCTAAGCATATATGATGCCCTTGTCTTATCCAAAGAGCTGAGGGAATCACTAATCAAGGCCCTCCTTGATCCTGAAATATGCTTAGCTCAGTTGATCACTATAGGTGAGGAAGCACATTATGCAAAAGAAGCCCAATGAATCACCTTCATAGATGAATACCTTCTTCTGGGGATTTGGAGTACAACCGTCCCCTCTACATCATCAACATGAGCAGTTCGACTGCTAGATTCTCGTGGATTGTGCATCGATGAACATTATGAGTCTAAAGACCCTTACCTATTTGAGGATCGACATCTACACTCAGGAGATTGGATGATGTTGAGAGGATTCAATGACCAAATGACGAGCTTTAGGTTCTATAGTGTTACCTTTGGAGATATGTGACTGAAAGACTGAAGCAAAGTTCTACATCTTTGATTTGAATACTTCGTTTATTACTTTATTTGGTAGGCCTTAGATACATCAGAATAAGATCGTTTCGTCCTCCCTCTATTAGTGCATCAAGTTTAGAAAAGATGGAATTGAGTATGTGTTAATGGAGATGAAAAACCATTTTCAGTTAGAGAGGTTGAGATTTATGAGGATGCAACCTACTATCTTTCTCAAAAAACCCTTCCTCATGAACTTAGACAAAATTCAAATGCAAACACAAAAGAAAAAGAAAAGATAAAATAAAATGAAAAGAAAAATAAAAGTCTAAGTGAACAATAAAGGGGAATTGAAGAAGAAATAGATCTGCATATCACATTCCACCCACAGTTCATTCCATCATATAGACATGTGGGCAAGATGGCTCAACCCCACCGGTAGAGAGGTAGAAAGCAGAGGTTCTAGAGGTGGGAGACCCCTTGGTTGGCCTTCAACCAACAAAATGTCATGTTCTAGTTCATGAGTACTACTATTCACATAGACTTAGAATCCTCAAGATGAGTCTAATGTGATTAGTATACCAGCCAACCCCTCTCAGTGGGTTCCATTGGAGGTCACTTTCGATTCAGATAGAGATGAAGACCAGGCCTCCAAGCAAAGCAAAGTATTCAAATATGGTTTATGTTAAACTATTAGGCAGCATCTGGGAATCTTAGCTCTTATCTCACTTACATCTCAAAAGTTGAAGGTTTGATAATTAAGGAAGTCCCTAAGTCTTCCAATGACATGAAGCATAAGAAGTTCTTTTGGGATCATCATCTTCAAGTCCTGAAATTGATGTAGAACTTGAGGAGGATACTTTTAAAGAATTAAAAAATTACCATTTGACTTTTACTCGCCTTGTATTCAAAATCTTATAGAAGGTTTAGTTCTTCATATGTGGTCCAAGCACAGATCAGAGTACTTTGAAAAGTTATGGAACAACACAAGCAGGAAGCACAATCAAGAGGGACTAGGATTGATAGTGGGTCCGGTCGATGATGAAGATTCTTGTAGTTACCAATCATTTGAGTTTGATAGTTTTTTCACACAACACCAACTCTTATGAGAATGTGTATTTTGAAACCTCGATGATCCGATGATTTCCAAGTCAAAGAGGCCCAGAATTTGAAGGAGATTCATTCAATAATAAACAAGCTTAAAGAAATCAACCTCGGGATAGAAAATCCCTGACATACATCGCATTACTAAATGAAGAAGAAAAATGACTTAGTTGGGCTATTGACTGAGTTTAAAGACTGCTTCACATGGAGTTATGATGAGATGCCCGCATTATCTCATGACGTAGTAGTCCATAAGCTAGTAATAGACCCTAATGCCACCCTTATTAAGCAAGCTCCTAGATGCATGTGATTAGAAATTGAACAACATATTATTTATGAAGTCAAGAAACTGATCGATGTTGGTTTCATCAGGGAAGACAAATATCCTACTTGGTTAGCTAGTGTCATCCCAATTAAGAAGAATGACCAAATTTGCATATGCATTGATTTTAGTGATTTAAATAAGGAATGTACTAAGGATGAGTTTCCTCTTCCTATTTCAGAGTTAATGGTGCACATCATCTCATCTCATGCAATTTTCTCTTTTATGGATGGGCCATCTGGCTATAACCAAATCAATAGCACATCGCCTTATCTCATGCAATTTTCTCTTTCATGGATGGGCCATCTAGCTATAACCAAATCAATATGTCTCATGAAGATGAAAAAAATACTGCTTTCCGAACCCCGATCAGAATCTTCTATTATAGGGTCATGCCTTTCGACCTTAAAAATGCTGGTGCTACATACCAACAGGCCATTACTCAAATCTTTAATAAACGTCCTCCATCATCAGGTTGAGTGATATGTTGATGATTTAAGTAGTCAAGAGCAGAGAAAAGGAAGACCACCTCTTTGACTTGAGAGTAGTTTTCGAATGGTTAAGATAATATAACCTCAAAATGAATCCCCTGAAGTGTGCATTTAGAGTAGCTTCAAGAAAATTCCTTGGGTTTATTGTTCAACATTGAGGAATAGAAATAGATCTTAAAAATATCAAAGCTATCTTAGAAATGCCACCTCGTAAGAGTTTTACTCAACTCAGATCCTTTCAAGAACGGTTGGCATATCTAAGATGCTTTATCTCCAACCTATCGGAGATGTAAACCATTCTTAGCACTTGTCAAAAGGACACTAAGTTCAAGTGGGAAGATAAGTGTCAGTATGCCTTCGAAGACATCAAATAATATTTGGTGAAGCCACCAGTTCTAGAATCTCCTATCCCAAGTATGTCACTTATCCTCTACACTACTACATTGGATGACTCCCTCGATGCTTTGTTGGCCCAAGCCAACGACGAAGGGAAGGAAATCACTCTCTACTACCTTATTCATCATCCGATCCCTGCTGAAGTGAATTATCCACCTATTGAGAAACATTGCCTAGCTTTGATCTTTGCTTCCCAAAAGCTACGACACTATATGCTTTCTCATAAGGTAAACTTGATCTCTCAAACAAATCCACTGTAGTATCTCATGACATGGCCAATGCTATTCGAATGTTTGGCTTGTTGGTCCATGATTCTCTCATAGTTTGATATCACATTCGTACCCCTCCGTGCGTTAAAAAGACAGGCACTTACAGATTTCTTTGCAGCATACCCACTTCCTGTTGATTCTTTGCTTAGTGATGATCTCCTCGATGAATAAATCATGAACTTAGAGGAGGCTGACAATCACTGGTGGGAAATGTATTTTGATGGTGCTTCTTTTTCAAAGGGGAAGCACCATGATCTATTCTCCCAGAAAAAGGATAGAATAGTTCTTTTAATTCCAAATCGATGTGATAAGATTCTCATACTATCTTTCCAACCCAACAATGAAGGAGTATGAGGCTTTATTTGTTGGTGCAGGTTAGCCATCTTCTCATCAAGAGCATCAACATCTTTGGGGATTCTTAGTTGGTCATCAACCAGATTACCGAGTCCTATCAGGTCCTCAAACCCAAGCTTCGTCATTACTTCGAGTATACCATGAAACTGTTGGCGCAAATTCCTGAAGTTACCATCTACAAGGTTCCCCAAGCAAAGAACACAGTAGTAGATGCTTTGGCCAAACTCGCCAAAGGATTGACATGTACCGGAAGATGAGTCTATTTCAATAAGAGTCCAAAATAGACAAGTCCTATGCCTTATTGATTATGAACTCATCAGAGACTTTCTCTTGAAGGGGAGGTTGCCGTTGCCAAAATGGATAAGGAGCTAGATTTGAGGCAATTGTTCATAGATTACTTGAACACCGACAAACTACCTCAAGAAAAGTCATAAGCCCATCAGGTGAAATAGAGAGCTCTCTCCTGCTCTTGTTGATGGCACCTTATACCACTGATCCTTTGAGCAAATGTGTTACATTATTTAGATAAGCACGAAGCCTATGGCATTGTAATTGATGTACACTCAAGTCTATGCAGAGCACATCAATTTGGTCTGAAGATAAAGATGAAGATTAAGAGACTAGGATACTACTAGCCTTCGATGATTACAAACTACATGGATGTAGCTAGAGATGCTATTACTGTTAGGTGCACAATATGGTCCTCTACCAATTACCCAAAATTAGCCTCATGGCCATTTGAGTGTTAAGGTACCGACATTGTAGGTCTGATCAATCCTCCTTCTTCTAAAGGGAATCAATTCATCTTAGCTGCCACTGACTACTTTTCTAAGTGAGCGGAAGCCATCCCACTTAGAGATGTCACAACTCAGCATGTGCTTCAATTTTTCAGGAACCATATCATATATAGGTTCGGGGTGCCTCCAATTACATCCATAATAACGCATTCAAAAGCATGAAGATCAACAACTTTTCTAGAAGATACGGTATAGATTAGAGATACTCCAACATCTACTACCCTAGAGCTAATGGTTTAACAGAAGCATTGAACAAAACTCTCATCCAGATACTGAAGAAAACTCTTGATGATAATAATGATAGTGGAATGAGTAGTTTGTTGAAGCCTTGAGCTTACCACATCATATACCAAACTCCAACTCAGTCTACCCCATTTTCCTTAATGTATGGGTCTGAAGCTATTCTACCCTTAACTCCCATCACTAAGGATAGCATTGGGTAAGAAGATCACTATAGAATAGAATGCAAAGTTGTGGTTAGAAGAGCTCGAAGGTTTGGAGGAGAGTCGCCTATGGGCATGCCAAAACCTTGAGTTGTATAAAGCCAAAATGATTCAAACTCATAACAAGTTGGTCCACCCTAGGTCTTTCTGAGAAGGAGAACTTGTGTGTTAGTCTAAGAAGAATGTTGCTCATGAAAGATGGGAGATAAGTTTAAAACCACTTGGGATGGCCCATGTCATAGAAGGCCTACCAAAGAGGATCTTATCAACTTATTGATTATAAAGGGGAACACCCAATGCTTCCAATTAATGGGCTCTATTTAAAGAAATATTACCCATAAAATAAATCATGTTTGAAAATAATCATTAATAAAAAGAACAAAAATTTGATTCCATTCATCAAATCTTCTCTTCTTTTGAAGCGTTGTTTGCTTATCTTGTGAATCCACCATGACATGTCTAGGGTAGGTGTAAGAGTCTCCCAATGGCATCATATTCCTCTTTCACAACACAAACATAATCTCTTGATACTATTATAATAGGTGTAAGAGAACCCGAGAGGCATCCTATTTGTTTAGCATAACTAAGATAGGTGTGAGAGAACCCAAGCGACATCCTTTCTTAGTGGGAAATCTTTTCCATCCGTGGCACCATTTCATCAAAACCCCTAGTGTGTTTAAGCTAGGATTAAGAGTCCCCCAGAGGCGTCCTATTCCTTTTAACACATGTACAACAACAAACACAAATCCTTTATCTCGGCTATTTGATGTGGGAGCAAGCCCTCTGTGGCACTCACTCATTAACTACTCAAGGTCAGGTCTGCATGCTACCTTGCTAGTATGTCACCACAGTGATCATTTGTTGGAGGATGTGAGTCCCCGAGCTTTCTTCCTAACTCATCATTGCAAAACAATGAGTGCCTTGTTAGTATGATAGTCTTCACTATCCATCTAGTAAGCTACCTCATGTTGAATTTGTTTAAGAAGATGTGAGTCCCCATGCTTTCTTCTTGAACTAGCCATCATGCTTTAACTAGGTCGAGTATATTTGAGGATTAGGATAAGTACCCTAGAGACTCCTTTCCTTTTAACTACTTTTGAGTTGATATAAGTCCTCTAGTGGCATTCACTCAATAGTTGCCTTAGGTCGGATGGCACCTGTCGAGCCGAAGATAGACTATCTTAGCAGTCTGTTTAGCTATAGGAGGATGTGAGTCCCTAAGCTTTCTTCCTAGGATAATTATTATAAACCGACGGGCACCTTAGGTTGGTTGATGTTTGCTATGCTGACAATGACTCACCCGGTGGATACACCACTCTTGGCAGATGTGAGTCCTCGTGCTTTCTCCTTGAGTTAGACACTGAATACCTATTGGATATATGACTAGCCATGCCATCTTCTCCTGGGTGTTGGATTAATCCCTTAGCATCATCATCCCCCGCGGGCACTCTATTTGGATCAAGTCCTTTGCGATCCTATTTAGACACTACTCGTGTTACTTTTAGATTAGACAGTTCCCCTTTCCTAGTAGCCACCCATGTGATTGGAAAATTTGTTCAGCGGATGTGCAGATTTTTCCTTGGTTCAGTAAATTTGAGATAGGTCTAGGCTGATATAAGCTCCTTCTCAGTTTGATCTCTCATAAACTAACAGGGTCCATGATAAAATAAACTAAACAAACTAAACAAAATAAACAAATTTTATCGACTTGTGGATTAGGAATTCAAGCCCCAAAGGGTTCCCAGACATCCTATCTTTAGAGTGTCGCGAGAACTCCCATAGGAATTGCACTACGAGTTGAGATAAATCCTCGGGTCGGTACTCACTATATAGTCACCCTTAGGTCGGGTTCAATCTATTTTGCCATTAGTAGGTTACCTCGACAGTCATTCCACTTTGAAAGATGTAAAACTATGACACATTCTTTCTAGCATGATTGTCGCCATCGGCAGCTCAGGTGGGGTTTGATTTGTTGCCCAAAGCAGATCACGTGGTCTTTTCTAGTGGAAGATATGAGTCCCCAGCTTTCTTCCCTTCAATTGATCATCACAAATCGAAAGGCACTCCTTTGGTCGGATAGGTCTCCCATTGGCCGAAAAGCTACTCCCTTTGGTTCAATAAATCTGAGATAGGTCTACGCTAATATAAGGTCCTTTTCAATGTGATCCATCAGAAATCAACATAATCCATCAAAATAAACAAATCTAAAAGTGAAATTAATCTTTGACTATCTTTGAATTTAAGTCCCCCATTGAATCACTCAATAGTCAGCCTTAGGTCGGGTTAGATTTGTTGCCTTGCCGCACCACCATCCAGATGTAATGCTTAAGTGATTAGCTCATGCGCATGTAAAGCATCTTTGGCCACCACCGCTTGTGCGTATCATTGTGGTGATGAGATTAGTTAGAGATTTAATTAATTATAATTAATCTCCTAACCTTCAAAAATACATATCTCCTTCAATAAAATTCAAAAAAATATGAGATAAAATTTTATGGAAAGATAATTCAACCTAGAATATTTTAAAAATAATTTCAATGGATTTTTATTATTTTCTCTGATTTTGAGTTTTAATGGAAATATTATTTTGCTAATTATCTCTTAATTAAAACTTTGATTAATCCCAAACTTCTTAGGTATGTTTTAGGGGATAACCTCTACCTCCCCGAATTTTTTTGGGATTTTTTAAGGCTTAATTAGGGGAATTACAAATGTTTCCTAATTATCCTTCTCATGTAATTAAGGATAATTAGGGTTTGGATTGTTTTGATCTATTATTAGGGTTGATTAAGGTTAGATCAAGTGAATAGGCTCAGGAATAATTTTGGGGTATTTTCCCTAAGCGATTCCCTAAACTCCTCTTTTCTTTCCTTAATCCTCTCTTAATTAAGAGTTAATTCATTAATTATTCCCTTAATTAATTTCTAAACATTCTAAAACCTTCCAAAATGTAATTAATCTACTTTGGGTAGATGCTTAGGTGTTTAAGAGCTTAAATTCAATTAAAAAATCAAAACCCAATTCATATGTGTGAAGGGGTGTTTTGAAATTACTTAAGTTAAACCTCTTAGTTTAATTAACCATTAATCATGAGCCAAATTGCATTAGGCCCTTTTCTTCCTAGGTGCATTGCAAGTTTAAATTCCTTGTGAGTTTTTATGTCATCTCATTGGCTCATGATTACTTGGTTAATTATGTTATGGTGTAGGTAAGGGTTAATTAACTTGCTTAATTCATACCTTAACCTAATCAATATCTTAAAATGAGTCTAATCATCTAAAAATTAAACAAAAATCTCAAACACATGTGGGAATGGGTTAGGAACATCAAACTCAACTCACATTTCCAAAATTAAATCAAACATAAGATTAAACAAAAAATCACATTGAATTAACTTTGATTTATTTTAAGCCTTCTTATTTCATAAGAATGTCTTTAGGATTTAATTAAAGTGAATGTGTTTACATGCTTTCATTACTTTGATTCTTTCCCCAACATGTTAAATTTCTATATCATGTGGTTTCATGCATTCATATTTTTCAAAATTCAAATTTAAAATGAAATTATTTGCTTTATGTCAAATTTGTATGTGCTGGCTAAAGTAATAATATGAGTGGATAATATCACTACTAAATTCAAATTATTTTCAAAAAATATAAATAAATTATCAAATATGAAAATGTGCTACTTATATTTTAATTATAAGCTTGCATGTGAAGAATATAATGATGTGCTTGACATAGGTTTCCCTTCTCTTTTATGTTAGTATAGCTTTGAATGGGAGTTGGTAAGATGTATGGTTCTTTTGAAAAGAACCTAACAATTACCTAATTCCATATCCAATTCATTCCTATATTATCACTTAAGAAGGGTTACCTATACTTGCACACATAAATTACATAAACAAAATGAATCAACTAATACAAATTTTGCATTATTTCTTTCCAATTTATTTCTTTTGTACACATGTTTGTATTTAAGGAAAGTGGTATATTAGTTTGGACAACCCTGAGATTACAAGTCTTTAAGTAGCCTAAGTAGGTCTGTCTTTTACACCTCCGGTTAACAATGGTCTCCTTATGCCTTTCTTACTTTCATGTGTGCATGTGAAAATTGGATAAGAAACCCTTTTCTACTTAATGAAAATCATGCATTCTAAACTTCTAAATTTCTTTATATAAATTACTTAGCATGCATCATAAAGTGTGTTAAAAATTCTCATTTGTATGTATAAATATACTTAGGACTCATTCATATTCATGTTATATATGTTGGGAAAGAAATGAAGTGATGTATGTTTTGTGAATTTGATTTATTTTATTTAATCTTAAAATGCCTTTCTTTTTGAATAAGTTTTATTTAGAGTTCATCTAAACTTAGATTAATTAAAATAATTAATCAAAATATTTACTAAACAAAACTAAAATGTGAACCTACTTTAGAAATTACTTAGGTTAGGGAAGGAAAGAGAAGTTCTCTTCTCTATCCCTCTCTTTTCAACTTAATAATTAATTGTAGGATTCATTTGAACCTAATCAAAATATAAAATAAAATCAATCCAAATCAATCAAATAACTTAATTGAATTCTTCCTCTAAGTTGAATATATTTTTACGCTTAAAAAATTCTAACTTAAAGCCATAGCTAAGCATACCACACAAACCTTTAGCACCACTTCTCTTACCTTTATGTTGCATGGTTAATGTTTGTTTTATTTTGTGATATATGTTTTAGATTAGATTTTAAGATGTATGCTCATAGAATGAATGGTAGGGCGATTTTAATCTAACCATTATTTTCTTCGGGGGGTTGTGCTTAAGGGGCACTATCATAAATAGAAATATAAATGCTTTTGCTTGCAAGTGCTTTATACCCTTGAGCATAATCCAATAGGCTAGGTGGACTTAGTCACCCATGTGTGGGGTGATAAGTTCAATATACATGCTTGAGATTTGTGTGATTTGTTTTAGCTAATCTCTACTTTGCAGGTGTTAGTTAGATTTTTATTCTTTTTTTTTTCATGTAAATTTATGCAATTTGGATTTTGGAATGATTGTTATAGAATTAGGATGAACATTGGTCATAAGATCCTATCTTATGCACCATGTGAGGCCTTGGAGAATCCACCTTCCAAATATGTAAAAGAAGGGACCAAAGAAGAAAGAAGAAAAGAAGAAGAAAGAAGAAAGAAGAAATGAAGCTTGAAACCCCAATAACACTGAATTCCTTGCTTAATTGTAATTTAATTCATTTTGTAATTGGTTGTATAAGGAAGCTGTACCCAATTATTATTTTGGTTTGTGGTGCTCACCAACACTTTTATTCTTTTTGCAATTAGCTTTATAAATTGATTGATGATTTGTTTAGCTTTTGCATTAAGTGGCATATTTTTCCTAATTTCTTCCTTACTTTATGTATGACCTGGATGTGGATTAGGCTCTTAGGAAAAAATAAATCTTTTACAAAACTTAATAACTCAAAATAAAAAAAAAGAACTCATAACCTCACATAAAATGCTTAAGTTTAAAATCAAGATAAAAGAATTAACAACCCCTTAGGTGGATGAGTATTTCTTTTACAATATCATGCACAACAACATCTTATTTCACTCTTGATTTGAGGGCTTCCAACTTTGCCAGAGAAACTTGGTTTGACCTTTGAGAGCCATGGTGGAAACACACCTCCTCCCTTCTCGCTGATTTTGGCCAATAACTTTATTTCTCATGCATTAGGCATATGAATCCTATTAGCCTGAGTCAAAATAATTGTCCAAAAATAAAAATAAAAATGAAATTTGAATTGCATTAGATTTAGGTCATTTGAAGCATGTCCTTACATGATCTAGTCTCTTTAGGGAGTGAGTTTAAGGACTTAGTCTCTTTCTAAATAAATAATATCCTAGCTATCTTGCATAAGCATAATGACTTGCGTACATGTATTTAAAATCATAGGAAGAGTTAGTTGGCGGCCACCTCAGGTGGTTGTAAGTCCATGCAGTCGGTGATTTGTCTCTCTTGTGGAGCAAACCTATTACCCATTTTTTTTCTTAGATTTAGGTTATGCTTTCGGCCCTCGCCAAAGCTCCCTAGATTTAGGTTCTGAGGTTGCTTCTCCCTTTTGTGGGCCATAAGCCTAAATCCTCACCTCTTAGTCATTTTCCATAATCTTGTGTTATAGAGTCATAAGTCCTAAATTTCTAATGAAAAATTCAACTCAATAAACTAAATCAATTTCAAAAATGTAAAGCCCAACTATATGATAGTTTGAGATGCTCACTAGGTTTCCTTGCATCATGGGCATCTCCTACTTATCTTCTTTTGGCTTCGATAATAACTCCCTCTCTTTGATCAATCCCATTTGATCTTCAAAATGAACTAATTGATTGATAGTCCTTTCTATTAAAATTTTGAAGATAATCATCATTATAATCGAGTTTTCTTAAAGAATCCCCATTCCTTAGGATGTAATTAACTATGAGGGCTTGCTTCTGTAGGGAACTTAACGAACTTAGTTTAAAATAAACCTTACTTTACTTTTTCATGTAAAGTAGGGGAAGAATCTCGTATGGACCCATCTCCTTAGAGTCCTTTATTGAGATGATTAAGCCCATTAAAGGGTAGTGACTTCTGTCTCTCGAGATAGTACACTATTTCTTTGATGTCGTACTTGATCACTTGAATAAGCATATAGGCGGATCCGCATGACATCCTAAAAAGATGAATTTTTATATTCTTACTTCTTAACCCATAGATTTGAAGGCAATAATATATAAAATTTTCATCACACACCCTATCGCCTCCAAGCTATTGAACAAGAAGTTAACAAGCTCTTAGAAGCAGGATTCATATGAGAAGTATATTACCCTACATGGCTAGCAAATATTATCATGGTTAAGAAATCAAATAGAACATGGAGAATGTGTATTGATTACACTGATCTTAACAAAGTTTTCCCGAATGATTGTTTTCCCCTTTCTCAAATTGATCAATTGGTTGATGCTACGTCTGGGCATCAAATGCTCAATTTTTTGGATGCTTACTCAAGTTATAACCAAATAAAAATAGACCTAATGGATGAAGAAGCCACATCATTTCAAACATATAAAGTTTATATTATTACCAAATTATGCCATTCGGGTTAAAAAATGCTAATGCTACCTATCAACGCCTTATGAATAAGATTTTTAAAGACCTCTTAGGCCACACAATGGAGGTATATGTGGATGACATGTTAGTAAAAAAGTTTGGAATAATCACAATATATTTCTGCTTAGAAATATGCTTTAACCTTATTCGATGTTATAACATGCGACTCAACTCGACCAAGTGTGCTTTTTGGGTTACGTCAAGAAAATTTCTTGGGTTCATGGTCACCCACCGCGGGATTGAAGCTAATCCCGAGAAAATTAGAGCACTCAGAGATATGGCTCCTCCAAAGAATATCTAGAAAGTTCAACACTTGAATGGATGAATTACTGCCTTATCCGCTTCTTAGCTATTCTGGAGATAAATACTTGTCATTCTTTTACATATTAAAGGGAGCTAAAAATAATAATTTTCAGTGGACTCATGAATGTGAAGATGCTTTTGTGCAACTAAGGGAATATTTAGCATCTCCACACTTACTATCCAAGCCTATCCAAGGAGAGATGTTATATTTATATCTCATAGTCTTTTTTGACTTAATAAGCTCAGTTTTAGTGCGAGAAAAAATGTGATACAATGACTAATTTACTATGTCAACAAAATTCTCTCTGATATAAAAAGTCATTATCCACTAGTAGATAAGATGGTATTAAATTTAGTTTTCTCACAAAATTGCATCCATACTTCCAAGCTCACACAATTGGTGTTTATACTCATTTACCATTGACCATTCTACAGAAACTAGAGGCATCTGGAAGGTTAATCAAATGGTTTGTAGAATTGGAAGAGTTTGATATCTATTTTTTACCCAAGCTAGACACAAAGTTTTAAGTACTCATAGACTTTATAATGGAATGCACTGCCCCTACTCCAAATGAGCTATCTATTACATCCCTTTCGCCTCCTCAATGGACCCACTATGTTGATGGAGCTTAAAAAATCTGGTGCTGGAGCAAGAATCTTACATATTTTCCCCAATAGGATATCTTAGAGTATGGACTTCACTTAAAATTCCCTGCAACTAATAATATGGCTGAATATGAGGCTCTTATCATAGGGTTGAGACTTTCCATCGATTATGATGCTCAAAACTTAATGATCCTGCGACTCTGACTTGTTGCCTAGTTGAGAAAACTTTAATACTCATAATCCCCAGCTAGCACAATACCTTAGCTTGGTGAAGTCACTTCTTACCCATATCAGGACACATCAAATCATTCACATGCCACGAGAGAAGAACACTCAAGCTGATGCTCTTGTTAAACTCGCTACCTTTTCTACTGAAGATCTATTTAAGAGAAGGCATGTTAAGAAAATATAATTTTCTAGTATCCAAGGGTCATGAGTAATACAAGCAATTAATGAGATGAAGGAATTTTTGTGGATGGACCCCCATCCATCCTTTCTACAAGAAGGGACCTTTCTTGAAGACCCAACTGCTACAACTCATCTCTGAAGATAAGCTATAAACTTTATTATTATCGGAGGTGAACTATACAAATGAGCTTTTTCTGGGCCATACTTTAAATGCCTTTCACCATCAGAGGCTGATTATGCATTAAGAGAGGATCACTTTAAGATATGTGGAGAACACATAGGAGGAAGGGCACTAGCCCTTAAAATTATAAGGAAAGGGTTCTATTGGACTACAGTGAAGCAAGACGCCTCCATTTTCATAAAAAATATGTGAGTTGTCAGTTGCATTCTAACCTCTCTCATACACCATATATAGAGCACTCATCCATTCAAAGCCCGTGGCCTTTTGTTCAGTGGAGAATTGATATCATGGGACCTTTTCCAGTAGTGCTAGGGCAACAAAAGTTTATCATTTTAGCTCTTGACTACTTCACTGAGTGGTTGGAAGCTGAACCACTCATTAAAATCACGAGGTAAATGCAAAATAATTTGTTTGAAAAAATATAATATGTTAATTCGGTCTTCTGCAAAGATCATCACCGACAATGAAATCCAATTTATTGAAAAGTCTTTATATTTTTTTGTAAAGATCTTCATATTCAACTGCTGCATACGGTTGTAGCTCATCCTCAAACTAATGGACAAACTAAAGCTACCAACAGGACTATATTCAAAGGGTTAAAAACAAGTCTCAAGAAGGCTAGGGGGCAATGGGTGGAGAAGCTCTCTAATGTTGTTTAGGCTTACCGCACTGTATCATAAACTTTGACTGGCACCATATAATTTGTGTTTCAACATAGAAACTATTATACCAGTAGATATTGGGATTCTAAGTCTAAGAGTTCAATCATTTAATCGTAATAGTAATGAAGCAAACTAGAACTTGGACCTACTCCCTGAAATTTATGACATGGCCCTACTTCAGATTGCTTCCTACCATTAAAGGGTAGCTCATCACTTCAATAGAAGAGTGAAATCCCATCCCATTTTTATTAATGACTTGGTCCTGTGAAGTATTGAAGCTGCGGGCAAAGGCCCTCAATGCAATAAGCTCTCGCCTCTTTAGGATGATCCTTATGTGGTTACAACTATGGTCAAGCCAGGAAAATTTAAGCTCAAGGATCCAGAGGAAAAAACCTTACCTTGAACTTTGAACATAGAGAATCTCTAGATGTATTATCAATAATTCCTACTACATAATTATTGCAACTTTTATTTTATCTCATTTATCATTTCCTCTTCAACAAATATCTTTGTTAAAATTATCTTATGATTGTATCACCGACCTTATCAAAGTAATGAGTTTATGACCTTTTCTTTCAAGCTTGTTGCATATAAACAATCTCCTTCATTTAATCCTCCCACTTGAGGAATGCACAACTCATGTTGTCTCAGTCGGGGCATGATCAATCCCAAGAGAATTTGATTGGACCTCTTCCATACAGGTAAGAAGTCAAGTAACACTTTGACTAATGCCTAGGATAGGCCAAAAAGTCTTTGGTGGACATTCCACGACCTCTTCCATATATGTAATAAGTCCAATAACACTTTGGCTAATATCTAGGATAGGTAAAAAAGTCCTTGGTGGACATTCCACTACCTCTTCCATATAGGTAAGATGTCAAATAATATTTTGACTAATACCTAGGATAGGCAAAAAATTCTCGGTGGACTTCTTACGACCTCTTCCGTACAGTTAGCATCATCGAATAATATTCCGACCAATCACCTCGGATATGTCAAAACAAAATAAGAGTAAATCACCCAAAATTTTTAGTTTACTAATGTCATTGATAGCTCTAACATGATGATATAAGAAAGAATCAAAATTTTGTATAAAAATAATAATAAAAAATAATAATACATATATAAAAGAAAAAGAAATGCATCCTCAAGTGATACTACTTGATATCAATGTCCTCCTCACCACTGGAAGATGCTCCCTTAAACTCACTCTCAACCCCTTCATCTCTTGAATTTGGTGAAGGGTCTTTAGATACTTGGCTAGGAGATAGATTCTCAATACTAGCTCCAATTTTGTGATATACTAAATGGATTCTTTTAGGAATCCTTGGCTAAAGTCTTCGTCCAAACATTGGCG
The DNA here is from genome assembly GCA_021442155.1 of Cymbidium sinense. Lineage (NCBI taxonomy): Eukaryota > Viridiplantae > Streptophyta > Magnoliopsida > Asparagales > Orchidaceae > Cymbidium > Cymbidium sinense. The sequence goes on along the minus strand of CM038218.1, from coordinate 173,082,975 downwards.
CTCCAAGTCCTTCACTTTAACATCAAGAATATGATTACGAGCTTCTTGGACATAGTCCTCGATAGCATCACAATAAGCTAGGGAGTTCTTAAAATCTTACACTGTCTTTAAGGAGATTTTATTTGCTTTCCTGACATTATAAGTTCCTTCTCAGAAAGACGATCTTGTAATGCTTTCTTCTCCAATTTAAGAGCTTTCTTCTTCGCTGTAAATGCCTTGAATTTTTTCTCTTTTTGGTGAGTCTCTGCCTCACCTCAATCAGCTCATCATGAGTACACTTCACCTCCTAACTCTAGAGAGAAAGAGAAGTTGACATGTTCGCTAGCTCAGTTCTACACCCTGTTAGCTGATCCTCCAGAGCTGCCACTTCTTTGGCCTTAACACTCATTTTTCGCTCATACTAGCATTGCAAGTATTTTACATTCACAAATTCAATATTCCACTCATTTAGAGTGACACCCAAATGAGCCATAAGCTCTAATATTTGAGCTACATACAATAAAAAATTCATAAATATTACACAAAAAAAAGGAAAGAAGAAAAGAAAGAGAAAGAGAAGATAACATACTAATTCATCTACTCGTTGACTTCTAGTGCATATGTGCTTTAACACCTCTTTAGGAATATGCAGCTTCAAGAAACGAATCTCCCCATTATGAGAAGATTGCTAAACTCTCAGAGGCCAACTAGGGGTGAACATCTTCTCCATAAATATTTAGTTACTTCAACACATATCATCTTTTTATTTAAAGAAGAAATATTATTGTCACCATGATTTCATGATGGGCTTCTTGAAAGAATCTTGTGAATATGAGAGATCTTTTATCACATTTACTTGATCTCTTCAGTGAAAGAGCATGAGATCTCCTTACTTGAATGGAAAGGCCAACCTTGAACATTCTATGTTCAATTATATACTTGCCAATGTGATGTAACTCATGTTGCAAGCTTCCTACATTAGGAATATTAAGAGTCATTAGGATTTCATTCTCTTTGATTAACAATGGATCTAGAAGGTCATTCAATCTTCCCCATCTCTTAAGGAGGCCCCACTCATTTTCACGAAAAAGAACCCATTAGACCAATTTCTAGATGGATCCCGTGCTGAAAATTCTATCCAATCTTTTATAGCTCAATAAGAAACATGTTCCTAAGCATCACATGTTAATTACATATTCGACACAAGTATTTGATGTTCAAAGTCCCTCCACGCTCTCTAAAGAAGATAGTCAAATTAATGATGATCATTAGCTCGAAATAAAAATTATGATAAAGCATCACCACATATTTTAAGGACCTCAATCAATTTAGAAGCCAAAGGGAATCACAATCTCACATGAAGAATCATCTCAGAAACATTAAAGTATCCTGGCGGAGGAGAACATACTCGATCATACTTTTTGGCAATAATATCCACCAACTCATTGGGGAAATGAAATTTCCTGTGAAGCACTATTAAACTATTAACTAGTGATAGTGGATGATATATCATCTGTAGCTATCACACTATTGATTTTCTTTAGGCCATCATCCTGAAAAAATATATAATAAATAAAAAAGAGGAGAGAAAGATAAAGATCTGAGAATTGTGTGAAGCAACTCACTCAGCCCAATACTTGGGCATATACTTTCTTGACTTTATTGTTCACGGGACTTTGGATAAAATTATTTTCCTACTATTTGACAAAAAATATACGCATACATATGAGGTCAAAAAAGAAAAAAACTATTTCTCTCTAATGATACTCTGAAATTACCTGCCAGACTTTCTGAGTTTTTCGAGGGATGATTCCTAATTGAGGCTTCCCCGTTATCTTGGCAGTCGTCAACTGCTAAACCATCCATTGGAGTTTCAAGAAATTAAATTTCCTACAAGAAGAAGTAGAAAATATGAGCCTTGATCGCCTTTAAACCCGGTCGGTTCGATGGGGATAGTGATGCTCACCTGAGGAAAATAGCCTACCATTTGTATAAACTACGCGTCTTGATCGCCTCCAAACTTGGCTGGTTTGATGAGGATAGTTGATGCCTCTCTTGAGGAAAAATTGGAGCCTCACCATATGAACTACGAGTCTTGATCACCTATAAACCCGGTCGGTTTGATGAGGATAGTTGACGCCCCTCTCAAGAAAAAATTAGAGCCTCGCCGTATGATCTACGGGTCTTGATCGTCTCCAAACTCAGTCGACCTAATGAGGACAGTTGACGCCTCTCTTGAGGAAAAATCAGAGCCTCGTCATATGAACTATAAGCCTTGATCGCCTCCAAACTCGTTCGGTCCAATAAGGATAGTTGACGCCTCTCTTGAAGGAAAATCAGAGCCTCACCGTATGAACCAATGCCTTGATCGCTTCCAAACTTGGTGGGTCAATGAGGGCCGGTTGAACTCTCTCTGGGCGGAGCCTCTCCATTATGAGCTATGAGTCTTGATCAAAGCGAATGACCTTCTCTTAAGAAAAGGTCGAGCTTCTGACAAAAAAAAGAAAATTTTTTAACTAGCCGAACTTCGCTGATAATTTCTCATCCAATGCAGAAGAACACTAGAGCATATGAGAGTTGTGTCTTCTTACTTGACCCTAGGGGGGTTTTTATAGACCCATTATAGGGGCAAAAAGAGAAAAAATAGAAAAAAATGAAAAAAATAAAAAAAAGGCTCATTGGCGTTTACTGTGAGCGTATAGCGCCACTCCGCACTCATGAGTCCAAATCAAACACTTAAAATATCATTGAAAACTTTGGAATATCAGTTAAATCCCTAAATATTTCTTAAATATAGAGTATTTATAATCAAATCGAGCGTCTTGATAAGCTGGATCTAACAAGCCCAAGATCTCTTATTTCTGACTTCATTTAAGCATTCAAATACTTAAAATACATTAGATGATCAAGGGAATCATTTTGAGCCGTCCGATGGAGTGGTTTAAATTTTGCATGTATTTACAAAAAAAATACTATCATTCTAATCTATAAATAGCCCCTCATTCTTCATATGAGGGCCCAACTAAGAGAAGAGAGAGCTCATGGCTTGAAAATTATCAAACATAATCGTGCCACCACTCGATGATCGACCATTACCATTAACTACTAACCGCGCCATCGTTGGCCACCATCCGGTCCCCATCGCCGTTAACCATCATCGCCGGTTATCACCGCAGACCACCATGCGTGTCGTATACCATCGTGGCGGTCATCACCGCCACCGCACCGTCCATCATTCGCCACCATTCGGTTATCATCGCGATCACATGCCGGTCACCGTCGACCACCACTATTGATTATCGTCGTTATCAACCACTATCGCCGGTCATCACCACCCGTCGGTACCGAATCATTATCATCGTGACCACTATCGTTGATCCGCGTACTATCATTTGGATATCATTACCGACCATCTCCACCGGTCATCATCACCACCAACCGTCACCGTCGGTACCCATTTCGCTCACCATAATCACGCCATCAACCATCATACCTAACCCTGCGTATTTTGTTGTTGATTATTCTGATATCGCTTCTCATACAATTGTAATCCCATTATCGGAAAATTTTGTACTCAAACGATACATAGTGGAAGATTTTTACTAGGCGTGATTTTTCCCCTGAGTTTTTTCGTAAAATCCAGTTTCTTGTTCATTCTTTAAATATCTCTGTATTGTCTTTGGATTTCTGACAAAGTTAAAGTAAATTTTTATTCTACCATAACTGTTTTCTAGCATGCAACAAATATAGATTTAATAATTTGTCAATTAGTCTCAAATACTCAACACCAATTACGCTTTTGATTTCATTGAATTCCACTATGTAGCTGAGCATAAAGAGTGATTATTTACATTTTTGGAAGTTTTGTGTAATTTATTATAATATTTTAATTTTAGATATAATTAACTATTTTATAATTAATTAAGCATGATTTATAGATTTTGAGTTTTAATTAAAAATCAGAAAGTCTAAATATTTTTCCTATGTATGTTGAATATATGTGTTTGGCCTTGAAATTATATTTTTGATATTTTTTATAATTTTAAAATGAATTATTAAGCTAATTTGATCATCAATGTCTTAGAATTTTATAACTTAATATGTATACATCCAAATTTTATGAATTTTTTTATTTAGGATAGAGAACATCCTTAGGAATTTCTTATAAAAATTTCAAGTATATTAGGTGATTTTATGAAAGTTAATTTTAAAAATATCAATTTCAAATAAACTTTAATGAACCTCAAATTATCTTCCAAAATTTGGGGATTTTAAGTTCTATAAATTCTACACATTTTTTTTAAGTCAAAGAGTATTTACTTAGATTTTTTAGATATGCGTGTGATTGTTTGTGAATTCAAAGTTTAGGTTAATTTAAGTGATTATTTAAGATTTAATTAAACTTAAAATTTGGGATTCTTTGATTTAACTAAAATCAAAGGCCTTATTTTTTTTTTAAGTTCCTCATCCTTCTTAATAAAGCATGTCTAATAGTAAAAATAAATTTAGAATATTTTTATAATTTTAAAATTATTTATTAAATGATTTTTGGTCATTTAAATTTAAAAATTAATAAATTATTATTTATCTACCCGATTGCTAAGAAATTTTACTGTAGGTGGATAATGAAATCATAAAAATGACATAAAATTTTCAATTCATTTAATGTTTTCATTTCATTATTACTATTATTTCTAATTAATGCTTAATTATTTTAAATCATATAAAATTTTTTTGGGGCTTTTATTTTTCAAGCATTCTATTATTTTCCCTGAGTTCATAGAGTTCTCATTTACATTTTTAGATTTTTCTATAATTTATTATAAATTTTAAAAATTTTGTTGAATTAATTGAATTTTTATAGTTTTATTATACCATGGGTCTCATTTTTAGTCATTTCCACACAATACCTTAGTATTAGTGTACTTGGGCAACGAGCTTAGGCCACGTAGATATCAATATGTAAAAGGCATGGTTGACCTCAATTTTGAACACATCATCTTCCTAGTGTTTACCATTCCCAATGAATGGAATTAAAAAATTGAGATACTTAAGATACTTCCATAGTGGTTAAGTGTGCACTAAACTCAAAACTAAATTAAATAAAATTCAGAATCAAATGAATGGAATTAAAAAAATTCAATCTAAAACTAAACTAAAATTAAAGCTCAAGGGTTAGGCCTAAATTAGGCTGGTGGGCCCCACTAGGACTTAACATATCTCAAATGAGTTAGATAAATTCAAGCATCCCCTAAGCATAATAAATTTAAACAAAATTTAAAATGAAAATTATGTAAACTAAAAAAAAGGCAAATTAGCTCTCATTTGGGTTAATTGGACCATTTGGCTTGAATTACCTCATATGAGATTTATTGGGCATAAGTCAAATTAAATCAAAATTAAGTCAAATTAAGTCCACCTAAAAGTTTAAAATTATTTTTAAACTCGTTCAAAATTAATCCAAGCTAAGTATGTGCCCAATTTAGGCAATTTGGCTATTTGACTCAAAATGAACCATAGGGTCCCTACTAAGTTCAAATCAAATCTAATCAAAATCAAATTAGATCGATCTTTCCTAAAGGCTTGAAATTCATTGTATTAAATTATTTAAATTTAATCCAAGCCCAATTTGGCCAGTTGGGTCATTTGACCTTACTTAACCCATGTGGGTCATATTTGGCCCAAAATCAAATATAATCAAAATTAAATTAAATCAAACCCTCTTAAAGATTCAAAATAATCTTACGAACTCAATTACTTCAAACAACTCATCAAACATAACTAAAGCTTAATTAAAGTTTAAAATGACTAATTGTGCCATTTGACCTATTTTGACTTATTTATGTCAAATATAAGTTAAATGGGGTTGATTTAAACTTAAATAAATTAGTTAATTAATTATAAGTGATTTAAATAATTAATTATACACAATTTAAACTTAATTTTAAATTAAATGAGAAAATTAGACTCACTTGACTCAATCCAATCTAATTTGGGTTAAATTTAGTCAATTTAAGTCTTAACCCAAAATAAATTATCTCATCTGTCCATACTTCAATTCAAAGCAAGATTTTAAATTTAATAAAAAAGAGGCATGCCAAATATAATAATAAAAAAGTAAGAGATGAGAATGGGGAGAAAAAAAATAAGAAATTTTTTTTCTTTCCAATGGGAAGGCATAGAAAAGGCTTCCTACACACCTTCATCTCCATGCCTTGCCTTAAAAAACCTATACAATCACTTAACCTTTGAATTTAGGTGGAAAAACCAAGTTGGCCATCTGCTAAATCCAAGATTTAATTTCAGCTTTTCGACCACCTCCACTATCTCCATTAATGGACATTTTATATCATTTACAAAAGGCCTAAAAAAGAGATAACAACACCACCTCTTTTTTTTTTCTTTCCTTCTTTCTTAGCTCACTAAATATCACTGTACACATCTTCCTAAGCTGGACTAAGCCTCTACATCCCCTTCTTGTGCCCTCTAAGCCCAATATCAACCAAACTTTGAGGAAGTGTAGTGACCATTGGAAGATTGGATGTTTCATAGGGAGGTAAGGGAGGAGATTCACACTAGGTACTCACCTCGACCTAAGAAAGAATTCTAACATAAAAAATCATCAAACATATGCTTCAGTTAGATAATTTTTCCAAACTTTAGATCAACCTTAGGTGTTGAGGTTTTTGAAAGAAGTTTACATGAATCTAGGAAGCAACCTTAGATTTTCCCTAATTTTCAATTCATAACATTTATTGTCTAAAAACTCAATTTTCAGCAAAGTTTGCCAGGAAATTAGGCTTTGAGGATGCAAAACCATCCACGTGCTTCTCTAGTTTTGCCTGATATAGGGGCAACAACTCTTTGGTTGTCCATCCTATTTGAATAGGATGGATGACCTTGATTAAAATCCCTCTATATTTAGCCAAAACTTTAAAAAATCATAAAAAAAGTAAAGTACTCAACAAAAAGCTGCAAATATTCATCAATGAAGTTAGCATTTAAGAGGAATCCAATAAACCTTAAAGACCCAAATTTTGTTGGGCATTTTAGGAGTAATTTGAGTTTGATTAAAATTTAAATTTTTATCACTCTTTAAATATTAATCCAATCTCATAAAAATTTTAAGTCAAATTGGCAGATGGATTAAAAGCAATTAATTTTTAATATTTTTTGAGTAAATAATTAATTAAAATTTATAAAATTTGCATAAACTCATCTCAAAACACTTTAATAACCCACAAGAAACCTTAGAAAATTTATCAAATCCTCTAGATTAATCAAATTTATAAAATCATCAACTTAGGGTTTAATTAAATTTTAATTAACTAACCTAATTAAAATGCACTTCAAAAATTTATATTAAATTAACTATTAAGTGAAAAAAAGTAATTAATGTCTCTCCGAATTCATAGTTCAGAGAAAAATCTAATTGTTTAGAAAATCTCAAAATTTATCAAGTATTTTAGGATTGGATGGGTCATATTAAAAATGATGATTATTTTAATTACACCTAAAATATATGTTTAATTAAGTTGAAATTTTTATTATAAAAATATAATGCCAAGAACTACTTACCATGGAAATTTTAAGTCATCAGAGTCATAGATTAAAGGTTATAACATTTGAAAAATATTAAGATAATCTAGATATAATGATTAATACGATTATAAAAATTATAAAAATATACTAAAATGATTCAAAGCATCTTCATTAGTAATAAAGACATTACAAAATTAATCACACCGCCATAAATTGACTAAATAAAAAAATCAGTAAATTTAAGGTTTAATATGAAATTAAAATTCAATTAAATGATTTAAGTAAGTTGAAACCTAAAAAATTCATAAGAAATTAATCACTTAATTAAAAAAAATATGAATAACTCCTTTATGGATTCAACATCTAAAGAAAAATCCAAAAAAAATAAAAGCTCTAAAATTTACTATATATTTTAAGAATAATTTATGTTTTATTAAAAATCAAAATTTATTAATAATTATAGAATTATAGGCTTCATTAATTTTATGGTAGGTTCATTACATCAATGTCCACTTCACATATAATTTTCAAAAACTTTGGGTCAACAGATTAAGAGTTGTCAATTTTGAACCCTTAGAAAGAAATTAACCAATTAATTAAGCTAAAATCACAAAATCTCAAAATGATATTAATTAATTTAAAACTTCTCCCTTAATATGGAAGCACTTTTAAAGTAATTATAGTAAAGTTATTTAATTATTAATTAAGTAAATCATTTGATCAAGTTGATCATATCAAGCTTAATTGATTATTAATCAAGTTTTGATTAAGTTAATCATCCAATTATATTAATCATGTCAAACTTAATTGATCATTGATTAAGTCTCAATTAAGTAAATCATTCAATCAATTTAATCACCTTGAATGTAAATAATTATTAACTAAATCTTAATTAAATTAATTAAGATTATAATAAATCATTAATTAAACTTTAATTAAGTTAATCCTAATTGACTTAACTCATCATTAATTACTCTCTAATTAAGTTAACTACTTAATTTACCCTTAATTAATCTGACCACTTAATTAATTTAATTATGGTTAACTTAATTAATTAAATTTTAATCAAGTTAATGCTTAATTTAGCTAATCATATCAAACTAAATTAATCATTAATCTAATTTTAATTAAGTTAATCATCTAATTAAATAAATCTTATTCAACTTAATTAATCACTAATTAGGCTTTAATTAAGTCAATCATTCATCAACTTAGCTATCTTAAATGTAATCATTAACTAAACCTAATTAAGATACTTAAGTTAATTATTTAAGTTGATCATTTCAAACATAATCAAATATTAATCAAACCTTAATTTAGTTAATCAGTTTAAATGATCGTCTAATTTAGAACTTAAGATAAGCTTTTTCATCTTTTTGGTGGGAAGTTTATCTTTTTATGGTTAGGTGCTTAAGGAAGAGGATTTCATTTTATGTGGGGCCAACAATCTTCCTCATTCTTTAAAACCTTAATTATAATATTAACCTAAGCAAAATTAAAAACCTAAAGATGATCTCAAAATTATGTAAACAACTAAACTAAAATTACCAATTAGTAAACTAAATTGAACTCAAAATACAAATTAAGATTTAAACTTCAAAAGTTAATATAGCCTCACGAGAATAGCCTCCTTACACATAATAAACAACTGGGTCACTGACTCTAAATTTAAATTAGTATATGGCTCTATTTATAATGTGTTGATTATTTTTTTTTGTGATGTATTATTTTAGACAGATGTTAGAGTTATTTACTCATAAACTAAATATCAGGGTGTTATTTATTAGCTAATAATATTTTATATAGGGGTTGTGCTTAATAAAGGGGCTGCCATAATAAAATCAAAAGAAACATCATTTACTTGTAGATGCAATTAGCTTAAGCCCCTAAGCATAGCTTTTTAGAACAGGTAAACTTAGGACTCATTGGTGTTAATTAAACCCCATTATATGAAATATAATTGCTTGCAATTATGTGTGTTTTTAGGCTAACCTTTATTTTGTAGGTTTAATTATAATTTTTCTTTTGAAATTTTAAAATATAATTTGTACTAGAATTAGGTTGGGTTTAAAAATAGTAGGAGTGAGTCTAAGTTGTGAAACTCCTAGAACTTGTGAACCATGATTGCATTTTTCTTCATTACTTCTTGAATTAGGTTCTTCTACCATACATATAAAGGGGCATCTGACATTTGAGAATGATCACCCTTCCATGATAAGTATGGCTTCTCTTTTGATTTGTCCCATGATTGGTTTTCAATTACATCTTATTGTAGGCATGCTTGCATACCCAAAGCCTTGAAATAAAATCAATTGCATATAAAAACATATAAAAGTTTGAAAATTATTGCATTAATTAGAAGTATATCATACCATTCATGATCTAAGGTTTATGCAGTGAGTCTAAGTTTTTGGTTTCTTTCGTACTTAATAATAGCCTAAACCAACTTGCATTTTTGTAAGGCTGAACTCTTGATTTTAAAATGTAAGAGGTGTTAGTTGGCAATCCTACCAAATGAGATGCAAGTCCAAAAGAGTTGGAATAATGTAGACTTTCTATAGTGAGAAAGATTCATTACATCCTGATTTTGGCTTATGCTAGAGCACATTTAGATATTGGGTTTAAGGCATATTGTTTCTCTTTCATTATGAGAATAAGTCCTAATCTCTTAGGCATTTTTAGAGTTATGTGATGTTAGAATATAAGCCCTAGCATTTTAATAAAATGTTAGCTCATAACAAAATAAATCTCTCTTTCAAAGTTATGAAGTTGAACAATATAATAGGCTAAAGTGCTCTCTAAGCTCTTAGTATCAAAGAGTTTCTTACTTCTTCCTATTTGGAATCTAAAACAAAACTATCCATTTGTGCTATTTCATTTGACTTCAATATTTAGTAGTCTTGAAATTAAACTTTGAAATTTATAGAGATAGCAAGCTAATTTCCTTAATCAAGAGTTTTCTTAAGAAGACTTCCCTCTCTTAAGATGTTATTAACTATAAGGGCTTACCCTTATAAGGAATTAATAACTCGATATAAAATAAATCTATTATACATTATCCATATAGTTCAATGGAAGAATCGATATATATATATATATATATATATAGACCCATCAGCTTTAAAGGTCTTTATTAAGCGATTGAATCCATTATAGAGTAATATTTTCTTCTCTTGGTATAATATGTTATTCCTTAATGATGTATATAATCACTTAAATAAGAGACCCCCAAGATTTACGTGGTGTCGTTGACCTTACTTTTAGTGAGGTTGATAATTATCTTTCTTAGTTCTAGGATTCCATCTAGGCTCTAAGGCTTCCTCACTTAGATCTTAAGATAAGTATAATGATTTTACTCAAACTTAAATATAAAGATTTATAGAACTAAACCTTAGGGTTAGCCTATTGAGCTAGTGGACCCAATCTTGCCTAGATCAACTCAAATCCTCATGCACTAAACAAATTTGATTTCAAACTAATCTTGACTTACTAAACATAAATCAAACACAATTGGCCATATAGGGTAATTAGCCCACTTAGCCCAAATTAACCCATTTAGCCCATATAGGTCACCTTGACCCAAACCTTGACCAAATTAATTTCAACCTATTGATCACATGACAACCAAAATAATAATAATGCCCAAATCATACCCAATTGAGGTTCAATTTGACCAATTGGCTCATTTGACTCAATTTGACCTATTTAGACCTAAAGAAAATCTAAAGCTAACCCAAACCCTTTGAAAATAACCTTGTCCAAACCATTTGAAATATCATTTGAACTTGATTGAAACCTAATTGGGTTTCAATTTGGCAAATTGACTTACTTAGCCTAAGTTAGCCCATTTGAACCCTATTGGGTAAATATCAAATTTAAGTCAATCCAAACTAAATTGAACCAACTTAAAGCCCTACAATTATTACAAATACATGATTGAACACCCCTACTTAATTTCAATTTGGCTCACTTAGCCTAATTAGGCCTAAGCGAGCCATGTTGAGCCAAACTCAAATCAACTTAAATGAAACCAAACCAAATATTTCAAAACACTTTAAATTGATGAGTGAACATAACTCAATAATTTGTCCAATTAACCTATCTTAGCCCAATTTAACCTACATGAATAAATCTAAACCAAATTAAGCCAAGCCAACCTTGCAATCAATTATGAATTAATTATTGATCATAATCTAACAACTAATTGAGTTCAATTGGCTAAATAGACCAAATTACTTAGCCAAAATGAACCATGTTGAGCCAAATTGCAATCTAACATAAATAGAACAAAACTAATCATCCCAACATATTTAAAATCAACATTTGAACATAACCCAATAGCCATTTGAGTCTAATTTAGCTAATCGGTTCACTTTACCCAAATTGCCCAACATAAGACAAACCCAACATAACCTAGCCAAACCCTAACCAAACTTAACATGACACATCCTTGGACCATTTTACACATGCTCAATTGAACTTAATGTATAGTGGAGCCAGTTCAACCCAAACCAATTGAACCAAGCCTCCCACATAAAAAAAAAAAATTAAAATAGCTAAATCCAACCACTCTCTTTAGGCAAGACATGACCCTTAACATGCCTTGGGCCTACCTTAGTTGTACTAACTAGACCCAACTCTAATTCGGTTAGACATTGACCAAGGTGAAGTTTGTTTCACCATGGGAAACCCTTGGTTCACTAATTATGTCTCATCGCTTTCACCCCAATATCTCAAATCATCATAACCAGTAGAAGAGCTCCACCTACCTCATTATTCCAAGTCAATTTCTAGCTTCTCACTACACAACCGACAGACTATGGCTAAATCCATCAAAAATGATGGTTCACATGGGAAGAGCCATATACATTAATTCAAAGTATATAACTTCACACAGAGCTTCTTTAGCATCATAGAGCCAGTCTCCAAAAATCTTAGAGCTTCTCTTATACCCAACTTTGACCACCACCAAGCCTCCTCAATCAAGCTCCTCTAATACTCACTCACACAATGCCTTCACCAAATTTCACTTAACTTGTTGCTCACTTTTTCACATCCCCATAAGCTAAAATGAATAAAAAAATCTCTTGATTCTAGCACTAGAGTATAAAGTTCAATTAAACTCTAATGAAGTGTAGTATTCCTTGATCTCATGAACAACCAGTGATGAGGTAAGTACGGACTTCAAAAGTAGAGCTTTGTCTCTTCAAGATGAAGCTAGCTCAGTCAATTATTCCACTAGACATTGGCTTTAGAGAGATAATGATCTTAAACCATAAAAAAGTTAGAGGAGTGTGGTCTTTTATGAAGGATTTTTTTGATTGACGCAAATCAAGCCTTAGGGATCTCTAAATTTCTTCTACTTGATCATTTTGCATTGGTTTCCCTAAAAAATCTAGCTTCGATTGACTCAAATCAAGAGACACCAGGCGTATAGCCTCCCCCTCTCGCTAGAGAAGGAAGATGAATCATGTGACGTCATATCCGCTTGATTATAATGGATGACATTAATAAATCACCATTATATTTCTTTAATTTAATTCTATTAACCCTAAGATTAATCAAAGCCATTTGATTGAATAGCTCAAAATAAAATCACATTCATCACAACTTTGTAAGTTATCACACATGGTGGTTTTAATAATTAATCCCATGATGCTACATGTAAAACATGGCTGACTCAGCTATTAATTGTGTAATCTAGTTCTAATAGATTTTAATTAAGATTAAATGAAAAAACTTTAAAAAATTATAACTAATTGTTAAAAATCTAAAAATATAATGAAATACTTTTTTTGGAATCAATGAATAGATGAGAATTGCGAAAAAATAAATGCCCTAGAATTTACTACTAAATAGAGGGTATTTAGGGTTTAATTAAAAAGGGTATTTTAAAACTAACCCTTAATATCTTGTCTAAATAACCTGAAAGTTTTGAGGAACATCATGGATGATGTTCTTTGACCCCCATAATTATTTCATGTCATTTAGGTGAGTGGATTAAGAGTTGTGAATTTTGAGTGCTTAATGACCTCATTACCTAAATTAAAAATTATAAAAAAATCCCAAAAGGGTGTTTTGATGTTCAAATACACTTGTTTGACAACAAAGCACTTAGAAAGAATAATTGAAACCTTTTAATTAAATCCCAAATGCACATTAATGGGCCTTAAATAATCAAATAATTCATTTAATTAATCTAAATTTTAGGTAATTCATAATTATTTGTATGAATCTCTAAAAAAATACAAATAAATCCTCTTTATGCTCAACTAATAAAGAGTTAACCAATGAAATCAAAAACCCAAATAGTTTGGGTTATTTTGAGAGTAATTACCCAATTATCAAATCCTTAATTAGTGTAATTAATCATAAAATATAAGCCCAAGTGACTTAAAATTTTTAAGGTTTACCTTTTCTATTATTATGCATCTTCATGAATTTTCTTAGATTTTTGGGTTTATGCTTTGTGATTTATTGAATTTTAGGATTAATTGGCCCAATAATTGAATTAATTAACTAATAAATCATAACAACATTACAAAATAAAATATTTGAACTTTAGAACACTTAATGGACAAAGAAGAACATGGGAAACTTATTGGCTAAGTTCAAACTTCATATATATATAGGCTTATTTAATCGCTAAATCCTCTTAAATAGACTTAGAATATAGGCATTACATATAATTTTAATATTATCATTATTATGATCATAATAGATTTATTTTCATAGCATGCAAGATTTAGACTAATTCACATAATTATATTGTCTATAGTTTGGACACCCAAGGAGATAGGATTAACAGTCTGAATGAGGTTTTCACCTCATCCTTCTAGTTTAATAATAACATGCACCTATAATTTATATGAAGTCATCTAAATCTAAATTATCATGCCTAAAATCATCACTTGTATCATTTGGAACATATGCTTTATGTAATCATATGGTATATTGTTTGGACACTTGAGCACACAAGGCTATTGGTCTGAAGGTGATTTTCACCTCATCCTTCTAGTTTAACAATGGCATATAATTATAGATTGCAAAATACAGAATATAAACATAATACCCATGTATGAACTTTCTATTATACATATTCTAAGTTAAAAAAGAAAAAAAATAATCATCTAGATTTCCAATCTCACATAAAGCATACATTCCATTTAAACTATAAGTATTTACATGCATAACCATTAGAATAAAATATTCATAATAAAATGGTTTAAAATTTTGGAATTAATTTATATGTCATGAAGGTCTCCTTAACATATTTTTTCAATCTTAAAGAATGTCACCAAGGGTTGTAGTATTATTTAAGATTAATTTCTTCTTTTCTTTTCCTAGGCATTGCTTGAGTTTGGATGTAATGAACAATAAATCTCACTCTAAGTATTCAATAATCCCCATACTCTTTAAAACATTAACTCAACCCAAATCTAAATCAAATTTTAACTAAAAATTAAGCTTTAAATTATTAATCACTTGAACTATAATCATGCGACAATAATAAATTAAATTTTGCTTTCAAATTATAATTTGAACATTAAAGCTTAGTTTTGTCTCACCACACTAGCCCTTGCACACATATTAGAATAATTGGCCACCAATACTAGAGCTAAGTTAGGATGACGCTTGTGGATTAACTGTTTATTTTATGATGTAATATTTTAGACTAGTTGTCAATGTGTATATTCGTAGGCTAGATATTATGGTGATATTAGACTAATGATATTTTTAAAGAAATTATGCTCGATAAAAGAGGATAATAATAAATTTAAAGCTAATAAATTATGCTTGTAGGTGCTAGTTTCTCGAGTATAATCCAAAAGAACAAGTGGGCTTGAACACTCATTGGGGCCAAGCCCCATTGTGTGGAACTATAATTACTTGATATGTATGCTTGTTGTTTCATGTTTACTTAAGATTTTATTTTGAATTTCAAATGTAATTTATATTAGAACTAGGTTAGATTTATATGATTTAGAATGAGTAATACCTAGAAGGCATAGACCCTATGAAGCTTGGAGTTACCATACTTTAAGATGAAAATGAAGACCCCCATTAGCTTATTATTGTAATTCTTAGTTATAGGCCAGGTGGTATAAGAGCAAAACTCGACTGTCTATTTTCTAGGGTGTATAGCATAACTTGGCCACACTTTTATTTTTATCATTGCAATTTGATTTTAAATTATTTGAAGTGTTTATATTATTTACACAATAGAAATGACATACTTTTCATAAGTTTCTTTAGTTTGTGATGTATTGTTGTATGCGTGGCTTGGATTTAATAGGCTCTTTAGGATTTAAATTTGCTATCCCAACTTAATTATCAACTTGAACTAAAATCAATGTAACTCATAACATCACTTTAAAGTCTCAGGACTAATCAATAAAACACATATACATTTTAGGCCTGTAGTGAACGTATAATCATAAGTCATCTTGTCTTTCATCCTTATTATGAGGGCCTTCAGTCATTGCACAATAAGGGAGAGAGCCTGATCATTGTGGGTAGCCACCCTTAAGTGATGAACATCTCTTATTTACCCCATAACTCAACTTTATTATGCATGCAGACATACTAATTTATCAAAATCCTAATCAAAATTTATGAGTCTAAAAATTTATTGCATTATTTTGAACCATTATTCATGCATGTCATGATCATAGAATCGTAAGGAGTGATTTTTAGATCTTAGATTCCTTCTTAATAAACAATAATTGAGCTATCTTGTATCTACATGAGGCTTATTCACATGATTTTAAAGCATAGGTAGTGTTAGTTGGCTGTCACTCCAAGTGATCGTAGGTTTAGAAGAGTCAATATAGATTCACACTCTCGGGTAGATATGTGTCATCATAACCCATCTTCCTTGATTAAATTTGGATGAGCTTCCAGCTTGTGTTGAAGCACCTTTAATTCTAGGACCTGAGGTTGCTTGTTTCTCACTTACTATGAGTATAAGTCATTACCTTTTAAGCATTCTTACAATCTTGTATTATTGGGACATAAGTCCTAGCATTCTAATGAATTATTTACTTAAACATACATAAATGCTAACTCCAAAAATTATAAAGTCCTATAAGAGGATATATTAAACTGTTCACTAAGTTTCCTAGTATTGTAACACTTTTTTACTTGTTCTCTCTTAGACTATGAAAAGAAATGTTTGTACTTGATCTTTCCCATGTGATTCACCAAACTAAGCTATCCTTTGATCATAATCTTTAAAATCTATAAAGGTGCTGACCAACCACTTTAATTGAGAGTTTTTTTTAGAAGATCATATATGTAATTAACTATGGGGCTTGCCCATTATAGGGAGCGTGCAACTCAAATTCAAATAAACTCTATCTCACTTCTTCCATGTAAGGTAGGGGAATGATCTCAAGTAGACATAGGCCCATTGATTGTAAGAGTCATTTTTAAAAAATTGAACCATTGTAGGGTAAAATCTCTTTCTTTTGATATAGTAAATTATTTTTAGATGATGTACTTGATTATTTAAATAAGTACTCATAATATCTATATGGTGTCCCTCTCACTTTTAATCATCATAGTTGTCGAAATAAAAACTTCACATATTTTTTGAATGACTTTGTTGGAGACTTATTTCTCCCTCCATCTTGAGAAATTTAGCTCTTATCTCTATATATCGACATTGAACTTATATTAGTCATAAGTCTAGGCTACCATTCTTTATGTTGGGTACCTCACTATTTTATCATTGGTAGAGCTCAATTGACATGCTTTAATCTAGGTTCTAAAACCTCTTATTTACCACATCCTAATAACTGGGTCTTAGATTTGACTTGAACTTGGTGGGAAATTATGTCTACATGTATGATGAAATAAGGTTACAGGCCAATTTACGAGAAGGATGTTTTTCACCAAGGGAGTTGTTACCGATGGTCTTATACTCCCTCTTATTGTGCAATGAGTGAAGAACATCTATATTCAAGGATGAAAGATGATATGCATGCATGACTATTATCCACATTCATCATAAACCTAGTGGTTTCTAAAATTTTTAGTTGATTAATTCTTTAGCTTTAAGATGAGATATAAGTTGTGTTACTTATTGATTTAATTGTTAAGTTGGAGTAGAAATTTAAATTCTAAAGAGCCTATCAAAATCCACGTCATACATCAAAACATCATACTTTAAGAAATCTAGAAAAAAGCATGATATTTTTCATTACACAAACATAGTAAACACACCAAACCATTAATAAAATTAAAAGAATAATAAAAGGCCAATGCAATTGGGTTCTGCTATATACGAAAAAAAAGGGAGTAAGTTTCCAAGCTCAATTCTTAAACAACCCAGATTATAATAATTATATAAACAAAATTAAAGAAAGCCATGGGGGTCTTCTTTGTGTTCTCCAGGCATCATAGAGCCTGCCAGATCTATGCCTTCTATCCTTTGCTGATCCTAAATCCCATGGTTCTAATCCTATTATGCTACAAACTTACATTTAAAATTCCAAAAGAAATCTTAACTTAACCTGCAAAATATAGTTAGCTATAACACACATATACACCAAGCAATTATATGTCACATAATTGGGCTTAGCACTAATGGGTGCCAAGCCCACATGTTCTATTGGTCTATGCTTAAAGGGCAAGCAACATTTGCAAGTAAGGAAATTTAATTAATTATTTTATTTTATTATAGTGGCCCCTTCAATTAAGCACATGCCCTATAAAAATATAATTAGTTTAATAAACATCACTATATCATCCAAACTAGTGCCCAACCAATCTTAACATCCAGTCTAAAATAATACATCATAAAATAAGAAAAGGAATACATAACAACAAAGTACTAACCTAACTTGACTCTAGGATCAATGACATATCAACCTATTGTGTGTGCAAAGGTTAGTGTGATATGACAAAATTAGGCTTTTGGATTTGAATTGAGAATTACATTATAGAATCAACTAATTAACTAAAGGGCAATTTTGATTCAAGTGATTGATGATTTAAGAATTGAGTTTTTAATTTATAAATTCAATTTTTATTTAAATTAGACTTAGTGTTCTAAAGAGTATAAAAATTCATAAGTTTTACTTATAGTGAAACTTAATCCTTTTCAACACCCTACCTTAAAGTCAGTTAAAGATGTATTATATTATTTTTAAGCCTTCTTAATGAAGGGTAAAGATTTTTATTAATTCATAAATTTGGAGTGGACTTGAATGGAATAATAAACACAAGAAAGACATTTTAGAATTAACAGAATAAGTAATGATTTACTTCATAATATCCTTCAACTTTGCATTACTTTAATATTTCACCTCTACAGTAATTATGTATCCTTTTTCTCACTTTAATATAATTATGTATTTATTTTATCACTTTATTATTTTATTTTAAAATAATTAAGTGTTTATTTTATTACATTAATACTCCATTTTAAAATAATTATGTATTTATTTTATCACTTTAATATTCCAATTTAAAATAATTATGTATTTATTTTTATTAGTTTAATATTATATTTTGAAATAATTAATTAATTATTTTTTTAATTTAATATTCTATTTTAAAATAATTATGTATTTATTTTATATTTTAATAATTCATTTCAAAAATAATTATGTATTTATTTATCATTTTAATTATTCATTTCAAAATAATTATCTTTTTATATTATCATTTTAAAATAATTATTTATTTATTTTATCATTTTAATAATTCATTTCAAAGTAGTTATGCATTTATTTTATCATTTGGGAAATACTGTATTTTTATTCATATATATATAACACTTAAAATTTTAATGTTAAATAATGAACATATCTGAAATAAATTTTGAAAGTAAGATGTTATTATGTTTCAAAAGGATTTAAACTTCACATATATTTCTTGCTCAACCATTTATGATATGTACGATTGTTAAACTAGGGAGACGAGTCATCATAGACCTCTTCGGATTATTAGTCATGTGCCCCCAGGTGTCTAGACTATATAACTTCAAAAAATGAATATTATACAGATGAATTATATATATAGATTTTATTCACTTTGATTAATTTGGTTTTATGTTAAAAAGTATTTTTTTTCTTTTTGATTTACTAGTGATAATAACCATAATATTCACATGTCATGCATTTAAGGATTTTAATTTTTAAACATAAGTATCAATGAGTGAGAAATTAAGCACACATTTATAAGTGAAAGATGAATATTGAATGGACATAAAAAAACAATCTACTTAGCTGTTAAATCTTAATACTACTCATGTGAAAATAACAACACTTAAGCTTAATCAAAATTCTTTAGTTAATATATTCTAATTGCAATTAATTAGACATATTAAAGAGAGACCAAATAATAAAATTATCCCATACAAGCCCTCTGGTCATTAATGGAATTTAAAGTAGAATTATGATTTTCATGAATTAATAAAATTTTATGATTATTTAAGCTAATTAATTTACAAAAGATATTAAAAATTAAGTAATTATAATGTACAAGCCCGAAAATTATAAGAAAGAACATGCAAACTAACATGAGAAAAAAAAACAAAAAATTCAAGGCATTTGAAATAACATTTTATGATTAAGTAATTAATTAAGAAAACTTTAATTAGAAAATTACTCTTAAAATACCCAAGACCATTTATAGATTTTAATTTCATTGATTAACTATCTATTAGTTAAGCACAAAGATTCATTTATAATTTTTAGAGATTTGTACAATTAGTTATGAATTTTTTAAATACTAGGTTAATTATTGCATTATTTAATTAATAAAAGCTCCCTTAATAGTGATTTAAAGAAATAATTATGATCATAGGTCCTAATTAATTTGTTTAGTCACCAACTCTTAATGCATATTTAGTCATCCAAAATAAGTTTATAAATTTTCTAATTAAATAAATTTATTAAATAGCTAAAATGGCTAATAAAGGTTTGAAAACATAAATCTCCTAATGTACTCAACCAATTGACTTGAAATAATTATGAGAGATAGAGGTCATCTCATAGGATATTTACCAAAAATTTCAAGTCATTTGGCTAAGTAATTAGAGCTTAATTATAATATTAATAAAAATATTCAAACCATAATTAGTCACTATCTATTTATTAAAAATTGAGAATTTTCTTCTTTCTAGATTCTCCTTTATCGAAGCTTTTCAAACATTATTTATTTGCTTTATTTAGATTTTTCAATAATTAGTTATGATTTTTTGAATTTCTAGACATTTAAACCTATTTGAAACCCGAATTAATCCATTTACACTATCAGCACTGATGTGGCCATGCTTTATGCATGGTAATGGGATTGGTTATTAAGCTAATCCCACATGGCAACTAACGTGGATGGCGATGAATGCGATTTCATCCCAAACCATTCGATCAAAGCTCTGGTTAATCCCATAATTTTAATGAGATTAAGTTAGAAATTTTAGCACGAACTAATCATAGCCTTCCATTCTAATCATACGAGATGAATGGCCCGTGATTAAGCTTCCTCCTCCGGTGAGAGACGAACATCGTTCATCTTTTGCTACCTGATCCAAACCAACCATGACTCTTTTCATGGTGAAATCAACTCCTTTAAGATTAAAATGAAAAATGCAAGGTTTCTTATAGTGAGATCTATATGAAACATCGATTTGACAAATCACCAACACTTAATAGGATTTTCTATAATTTTAAAAAAATTACCTCATTAGATCTAAGATCGATGGCAAATCTGACCAAGATAGCTTCGTTTAGTATAGAAAAAGCTTTGCTATTGAAGTCCCCCTATACCTCCTCACTGTTTGCTCCTGAGACCACATGCCATCGTGAATTCATTGCAGCTTGATCAAACTTCTATCTTTGGTGCTCAAATTGAGTGTTATGAGAAAAAATTGTGACACAACATAGAGTTTAAGAATTTCTTATTTGGACAATCAAATGCATTATTAAGGATAAAACACATTATCTCAGAAGATAAACATGTTATCCTATAATGGATTCGATCATTTAATAAAAAAACTCCTAAGGCTAATGGGTCTTTCGTGTACCAGAGAGTTTTTCCCTGAACTACATAGAAAGTAGAATAATGTTTATTTTAAACTGGGTTCATGGTTCCCTATAAGGGCAAGCCCTTATAGCTAATTACATCTCAGGAAGAAGAGTATCTTCCTATGAATACTCTCCATTAAAGAATAAGATGTTATTTCTATAGATTTCTAAGTTGGTTTTCAAAGGAATGATATTTGGATTTTCAATTGGGAAAGATCCAAAGTGGAAAGAGTTCTTTTAGAAGGCCAAACAAGATGAAGTAGGAAATGCCTGTTGACACTAGGATGTCCGGTAAGCATTTCAATTATCCTATCATCGAGCTTTGAATTTTAGAATTTAGTTTAGACTTTGAATTGATATTTTTTTAGAAATCTAGAGCTTATATTCTATCAGTACAAGACTATAGAAATTCCTAGGATTGAAGACTTACTCCAAGAAGCATGCTTTATAACCTAAGTCTATAAATGCTTCTAACATAAGTCAAATGCTCGACCTAATCTCATTTTAGAAATTATCAATTATTCCTCTCACTTGAGGGAATAAATCTATCTCTTACTCTTCTGGACTTACAACTCGCTTGGAGGGGCCGACAACTAACATCACTTAAGCTCATTTTAAATCCATGATGCTAAGGCTCATGAATGCAAGACGGCTTGGTTGTTGTAATTGTAGGAAAATTATCTAAGAATTCTAGACTCACTCCCTTATCCTTAAAATCATGCAGGACATGAAATGCATCTAACTAATGCACATTTTTTGGATTTTTAAATAGTTTGTTTCATGATTCATTTGAGGTTTTGGGTATACAATTTATGCCTAAATGCCATGCAATTATGAATGGTTATGAGTCAAATCATTAAGAGAAGGCAGAATTCCCCAAAAAGGTGATCATCCTCACAAGTTAGATGCCCCTTTTGTGTAATGGGTGAAGTTCCCATTTCAAGAATTTAGAGTAATATGATTACATAATTTTCAAGAGTTAGTTGTTTCTAATTAATTTTAAGTTGTGCATAAGGCTTTAATATTATGCGAGGTTTCAAGTTTTCTTTATTTTTGTTTCAATTTGATTAGATTTAAGTTGGATATAAAATTTTATTTTTTTTATGAGCCTACGTCCAGACATTCATCATAGAAAGTAGAACACAGAAAGAAATCTAGAAAAACAGGTTGATTTTATTGTGCACCCAAAATGCATCAAGCCAATTTAATTAAAGAAGGCCAATGTGGCCAGTGTTGCTATACACCCTAGAAGAAAGAGCAAATGGGATGACGGGCTTTACCCTTGTATAACTTGGCTTAAAACTACAAATTTAGATTCATGGGTCTTCTTTTTAGGATCATCTCCTTCTTCAGGGACCTCTGTTGGGCTTCACAAGGGACCTCTGCACCATCTCCTAGTAGTGTCAGCTCCTGCTAATCCTATACCCCATAGATCCTAACCTAATTCTAAGATCAAATTTGCATTTTAAATTTAAAAGTAAATCCTAAGCCCTGTAAAACAAATGCCTAGAAAATACAAACATCACATAATCGTTATATTTCATGAACATACGGGCTTAACATTAGTTTTTTGCTAAGCCCACTTGTCTTATTGGGCTATTCTTAAGGACATAAGAAGCACACATACAATAAAAAAAATAATTTTAATTTATTTATGATAATAGTCTTTTTTAGCATAGCTCTCTACAGAAGACAATGTTAGTTTTAAAAACAACATCATATCATCTAGTCTAACGAGCAAACAATTCTATATATGTAGTCAAAAATAGTACACCACAAAGACATGAAAAAAACATCAGATAACAACACAAAGTATCATAAAAAGGGATCATAAAGTGACTTAACTTAAGTCTAGGGCCTGTAACCTAATGATCTAGTGTGTGAAGGGAATATGCTTGTGTAGTAGGACTTTGCTAGGCCTTTTGGGTTTAAGTTTCAATTTGGAGTTTTGAGTTTGTTTGATTTACCTCTGGATGATTTTAAATCAAATGATTTAATGATTTATTTTATTTTTAAGTTCATTTTTATTTTGTTAAAGTGAAGTTTAGGTTTCCAAGAATGAATAGTAGAATATATTTCACTTTTGAGTGGAACCCATTCTATTCAATATTCTAACCCCTAGTGGAATGAAACCTTCATATTAAGATGAAGATTCATCCCATATGCCTAACTAAGATCCTTAAGTATCTTAATTAATATTTTTTTAAAAAAATTGATTTAGATGATTTAGGTTCGAATTTAGTTTGGATTTTTAGGCTAATGTTTCAATTTTATTTTTGGAATTTAATCCTTCAATTCATTCTTTTGATTTGATTAAATGTTCTTGATTTGCTTGATTTTTAATTTGATTTAAATTGGTTTGATTTAACATTTATTTTCATTAATGATTTAGTTTGAATTATGTTTATGTTTGTTGATTTCATATTCATTTCATTTATTTTGATTATTGTTAACCTAAGACACTTAGGTTAGTGTTTGAATTCATTCTTAATTTACATTGATTATGGATTTAAGGTTTCATTAAGTGTTCGGTTATGAATTCATTAATCTTAAATTTAATTAAACTTAATATGCATTATTGGTTTCATTAACCCTTAAGTATATAAGAGATTAAGTATTTTGATTTAGGATGTAGAGAGCTATCCTAAGTGTTCTCGTGTTAATTAAGATTATTTCAAGTTATTTTATGAATTTTGTGATTTATGATTTTTTTTTGATTTATTATTTGGTTTTTATTGATCTAGAGATTTTAAAATTCAACAAATCCAAATCTAAATGTCAATTTGGTTTAAAATTTTTATGGCATGTGGGTTTTATGCTAATTTCATATTTCCAAAGTTTCATTTTAAACAAATTTATAATTAGGGTTTAATTAAGGTTTTAATTATTTTATTAAAACCAAAATTAAGTATAATTTAATAAAGATTATTTGGGAGTTTTATTTTTCTTTGATTCTCCTCTAGAATGTGTCATTCATGATTTTTAATAATTTGGTTGATTTATTGTGATTTAATTAATTTATGGTTAATTATTTAAATTATTTAATTCAATTAATTATGTAATTAGGGTATTTTATGATTTTATATGCTTTAGTGGGTTTCATTGGTGTATTTAAGTTCGTTAGTGTTTATTATGTCAATTTGAAGTAATTTGATTCATTTTTATGATTTATCTCATTCAATTTTAATTTATTTAATTAAAATTGAGGTTTAGGGTTTGAAATTTGTTATTTCTTGAACTACATTGCAATAATTCATGAAATTTTTTTGTAATGTTTGCTTTAACCTCAATTTCAGTTCCTCAAAGTTTCATTTTAATTGGATTAATGATTATGATTAATTATGATTTAAAATATTTCGTTCCAACATTAATTAAGGCCAAAATACACCCACATAATTTAGGGATTTTAATTTTAATGGGTTCATCTCATCAAGACGAATCCATAGAGCCCAAGTTTGCATTTTTTGGATTTATATTTTTTTATATGATTTTTTTAAATTTTTTAAAAATTTTAATGATTTTTTTAATTAATTATAATGTAATTTACCATTTTAAAATGGCAGCATCGACATGGCACCTTTGTCACATGGCGCTGGGCCACGCTTGATCGGTCGCCCGCCAAAAGGCCATGTGAGATAGAACTTGATCGTACGATCAAATATCAGATGGTCCTGATTCATTCTGCAATTTTCGTAAGGAATTTAATCAGATCATGCATCTCGATTTTGATCATCCATTTCTTATAAAAGGAAAGGTGATGACGGAAGCTGAGAGCCGTCCATCCTTTTTGCATGATTTCTGTCCATTCGACTATTGAAATCACACAATTTTAATGTGAAATCCATTAGTGGACGAAATTATAATGATCTAAATGGTTTGATCTCACTTAGGATCAAACTCCACTCAAAAAGTATCAAAATTGAGAGCTTGAAGAGGTTGTTAATAACATACCTTAATCCCGATGATATCTGGCAGTGGAATCAACTCAAATTGTTTCAGAATGATGTGGGTAGCTCCTGTACAAAAGGAATTGAATTCCCTCATTGTGGATCACCTTCTAGACCAAGCTCGGCTTGTATTTCATCAAACTTGGTCATTCTCTGACCTCTAGGCGGTGAGGGGATTGGGGGAAGATTGGGTTCA
Source organism: Cymbidium sinense (assembly GCA_021442155.1). Taxonomy (NCBI): domain Eukaryota; kingdom Viridiplantae; phylum Streptophyta; class Magnoliopsida; order Asparagales; family Orchidaceae; genus Cymbidium; species Cymbidium sinense. Next base: position 173,057,275 of record CM038218.1, on the reverse strand, counting down.
TCTTAGAGTAAGGTGGGGAAGGTAACGGGATGATCACTTTTTCTTGAGAATTTCTCCCTTAGGTTTTGCCATTAAAGACTGAAAGGTAGGTTGCCGGACTTGAATAAACTCCGGCTTGCTAGTGGCGAGAGGTCGGGGGAAGGGTCTCTTTCATCTTCTCTTCCCTTTATGAATGATTTTGGATGAAAAGAAAGTGAGAAGAGGGCCTTTCTCCCCTCTTTCCATACATAGCCGAGAGCCATGTATGTGGGCTTTTGGATGGCCAAATTCTAGCCACCAGTGGCAAGAAGCTCAGCCAGAGGGTAGATTTATCCCCCTTGTCTTTGTGAGCATCTTGGGAAAAGAAGTTTTATGGGTGGAATTCTTTTCCTCCCCTTTCCTCTATTGGCCAAGAGCTTGCTCTCCATGGCCATCTTCTTCTTTCTCTTTTGCTTTCCCTCATGGAGGAAGCCAATTCCACCTTTGGTTGAGGGCTGGTCAATCCATTTCAAACCTTGGAACCATCCTCTAATAGGTGGTCAAAAGTCATTTGGTTAAAATTAATGAATTTGGATGGAGGGAGGAGAGGAATCCACCAAGCATCTTTACTTGGTCAAAACCTTAACTCATTTCCCTTTAGTTTTATTTATGGCTTTTGGCATCACCACCATAACCCTTAGGCTAGTATATGGTTGCCCAAATCAAACCCATTTGAATTGGATTGGACACTTGAACACAATTTAATCATTTGGGTTCAAAGTGTTTTTATTTTGATTTAATTAATTTATTTTTGAGTTTAATTATGTTTAATTGATGATTGATTAAATTTAGATTTAATTAATTCATTTAGAATTTGAATTAATTTTGAATTTCATTTCATTTCAACCTAGTTAGGCTTAAATGGGTTAAGCTTGATTTCAATTGGGTGCAAATGACCTATTTGACTCAATTGAGTTTTGTATGTACTCCAATCATATTTGATCATATGTGTGAGATGATTTGGATTGGTAATTTTATTTGATTTCAATTTCATTTCAATTTCAACCCATTTGATCTAAAATGGGCTTAATGGGTTAAACTTGGGTTCATTTGAGTCAAATGACCAATTTGACCAAATTAAACCCAATGATGGGTTGAATTATGCTTGATTATCATTTTTAAAATTTTGAGCAATCAAATTGGGTTGATTTCAATTTGATTTTAGTTTGAATACATTAGAACCCATTTAGGTTCATTTAGACTAAGTGGTCTAATTAACCTAAATAAGGCCTAAATAAATTTAAATTTCTTTAGATTCATGATTAAACATGTTTATTTTATCACTTAGATCATTTGGAATGATTTTATTTGGTAAAATTTTGATGGGTTGACCATTGGCTTGGTGGGATCCACCTAAACCAAACCTATGTCAAATGGGTTGATTAGATTTGACTTTGATTTAGATTTGGATTCATCCATTTAATTTAATTTGATTTGATTTTGATTTATTTGGATTTGTTTTGATTTAATCCAAATTTAGAATTTATGTTGAGTCCACCTAAGCCCATTAGGTTAGATCAAACATAAGAAGGGTGCACTAGATCACTAAATGTAGGGCCCTAAGCATATAATTAGGAGATTCTTAATCTAAGATAAGGTGTCCTAATTAATAATTTTAGAAGCGATGTTAACCTCATCCAAAAATGAGGTCAATAAATGAACCCCCAATATGTGTAGTTGATCGACCTGAGTACACTGCACATATTGGTGTTCAAATTCAAAATTTAATTTTTGATTTTGATTTCAATTTATGTTTTAAATTTGATTATGAAAGATAGACATAAACATGCATATACTTGTTTTAGTTTGATTCACTCTTAGGAACTTAAATTCACTAAGTTCTGAGGGGAATAAGGATGTTATTAAAAATAAACTCAAAGAATGGTCTAGTCTAAATATAATCATTGTACTCAAAGAAGATGCCTTCATGAGACTTACTTCTATATGAGAATAGTAGTTAAAGACGATGCCAAAATGGACACTTACTTCTAATCCATACTACATGATATTTTAACTAGGGAAAGATACCATTGGGAGATTTACTCTTTTTTGGTTAGTTATTAGGAAGGGGTCTTTCGGGACTTGACTCCAATCCTAAATAGCTTAGTTGGGAAGAAGGGGCTTTAGTTGCCTAATCCTAAACCTCAATATTTTGGCTACTAAGGGTCACATGGACTTAATTCCTGGTCTAAATAGTTCATAGGAATGGGGCCTTCAATGGCGTATTTCCATTCCTTAATTTCTTTTATTTTTCATTAGAAAGAGGATCACAAGGACTAGGATCCTATTCTAATGAAGTTCAACTAATAGGAAGGGGCCTTCAATGGATTAATTCCAAACTTGGTAACTTGAACATAAAAGGGGTCTTAATGACTTTATCCTATCCTTATAAGGATGCCTACTAAGGAACTTACTCATTTATATTGGCTATTAAGAAGGGGTCTTCATGATTTATTCCTAGCATAGATAGCTTATTTGACAAGAAAGGGGCTTTCATGATTTATTCATATTATTGTCTTTTAGAAAGAATGCCTATTGAGGGACTTATTTCTTTCTGGATAGCAATTAGGAAGGGGCCTTCAATGGCTTAATACACTTTAAATAGCTTGGGTAGGGGAAATGGGTCTTTGATGACTTGATCCTAAACCTCACATTTTATTTTGACTTATAGGATAGGGTCTTAATGACTTTATCTTAACCTTGTTATTTTAAAAGGATGCCTACTGTGGGACTTATTCTTATGTGATTAGCTATTAAGATAGGGCCTTCAATTGGTTAATCTAACTTAGATAGCTAAAAGAGGAAAAGGGTTTTCATGACTTAATCCAATCCTAAATATTTTGGCTAATAGAAGAGGGGTCTTCATGACTTATTTCAAATTTAACTAGCTAGTATGATAGGGAAAGGTGTCATGGTGACTTCATCCTAACCTTGTCATCTATAAGGATGTCTTCTATAGGACTTATACCTATGTAATTAGCTATTAAGATGGGGCCTTTAATGTCTTAATTCAGCTTAAATAGCTAAATGAGAAAATAAATCTTAGTGACTTAATCTAATCCTCAAAAGTTTGGCCAATAAGGAAGGGGTCTTCATGACTTATTCTTATCCCAAGTAGCCTATGTGACATGAAAGGGGTCTTAATGACTTAATCCTATTATGTGAATAATAGGAATGGTGCCAAGAGAGGCTTGCTCTAAACTTATGAAAATTTATAAGAAGGGTGCCACAAATGGCTCACTCCTTGCTCAAAGAAAGAAAGAGTTATGCCATAAAAGACTTACTCTAAGCTTATGAGAATGGTGCACAAAGGCTTACTCTAAACTCATAAGGAAGACATGAGAAAGGTGCCATAGAGGGCTTGCTCTCAACATAATGTATAGATATGAAAGGTGCCACACAGAGCTTGCTCCTAACCTATGGATGATATGAGTGAGGAAAATGGGTCATAGTCACTTAATTCCTACTCCTCAAGTCTTTTGAGTAATAAGCAAGAGTCACATGGACTTGATCCTTACTTGATTAGTCTGACTAGTGAAAGGTGTTGAAAGGTTTCCTTCCATTTCTTGGTTTCACTAATGCTTCTTACATATGAAGAAGTTTAGTGAAGAAGGTTTCAAAGAGTTGAAGTATATTTTTGAAGGAGGATTTAGGTGCATTTTAGACTCAATGCTTTACTATGCCATAAGCATAGAATTTCATCATTTTCTTTCTTCTCTTTTTCTTTTTTTTTTATCTCAAAGTTATATATGGCCATGCTATATGTCTAATCCACTTTAGGCAAGACATCATATGCTACTAACCTTAGAATTTTAGCTTTTGAGCTTGCATGTGACTTTCTAGTTCTTAGGCAATAAAAATCAAAGTCAACTAGTGCTTTTCAAATGAAAAATTTTCATTTCTTTTTTATTGGATATGTATTTCATTTTATTTTGTTGACATGAATCAAAAGCTTATAAGGATTTCTCTTAGATTCAATAAAAATCAAAAGATTCCTTTAAAGTTTTCAAAACTGAATGAGAATCAAGGAAAATAAACTCTTAGATTCTCCATAAGACTTTTTTTATTCTTTTGTCCCTAATCAATAATGGAATTGAGAGGGTTAACTTATTATAGAAGTTAAGATTCTCCTGATAAATTTGAAATTGATTTTCTTAAGTTGATTTATTGTTCTTTAAAGGTTTTATAAAATGATATTTCATAAATGGCTTTGATTAATTAATGTTTGTGTATTATTTTTTATCCTTCTAAATTTTACTACAAGTTCCTTGAAATTATCATAAAGGTATATTTTAGGAACCTGCATGTAGTCATATGATTATTTCTAATCATTAAGTTTCTTTTTCTTTTCATCATCATCATTTTTTAGCAAGATTTTTAATATAACACACCTCTTAATTGAAAGTGAGGTTATCAAAAATCTTGATCTTGACCCTTTGATAAATTATCCCAATGTTTTGAGATTGAATGATATGACTATGTGATAAAATATTCTTGTAAGGATTCTAAATTTTGTATCATATGCTTTCAATTGCTTTCTAGAACAATTTTAATTTGATAATTTTTAGATAAGTTATCCTCAATGAGGATAATCTTATGCATGAAAGCTTTTTGATTTTGAAATGAATTATGTGGCATTGGAACCCATCTTCAAGGTTAAGATTTTATCCTAGTCCCAAGATGTGGCATATGCAGATTTGGCCTTTTTCTTTTTCTTATTTTATTTTATTTTTGTTCTAATGATGTTAGTCAGCCAACAAGAATGCTTTCTTCTCATATAAGGCTATCATTGACTAGCTTTTAGTCTAACAATATTTTTCTTTTCTTTTGAAGTTTGACCACAATCATCAAGGGACATAGCTTATAAATCACTACATCTGGAGAATATTTCAATTTATTTCCTGATAAAGTAGTCCTTAAACTTTAAGATTAGCTTGATAAGGTCATCAATATCTGACTCATCAAAGAGTTAGATTATTGATATCAGTTATAGATCAACTTCTATTTGTAGACTTATTTCTTTTAGCTTGTTAATTATGGATTAAGATTTTCTTGAAATTCTAGGGGTGCATCCTAAACTTGAAGATTATATAGATTTTCTAGCACGTTAAATAATATTCATTTAATATGTTAGATTGCCTTTGAAGAGAAAGTCAGGACTTGACTATTTAATATTTTTTTATCTTATAATGGCTCTATAGTTTCATAGCTTTTCTTGCTTATGGATATTATCTATAAAACACTTGCAATAGAATCAGATTATACTCAATTGAATCTTTGGCATACAAAGGATAAGGATTCTCAAAAAAGAAGATCTTGCCATATGAGCTCACCTAACATGACTGTGGTGTTTATTATCGGATGGTTCATGTAGACACCATACAGATTATAGGGGGTACTTATTGAAGTGATCAGGTGTGATATTAAGGCAAGATGTACTATGTTGAGAGATAGAAACATCACCCTACAATAGGCCTAATTATTAAATTAGGACTCCTAAGGCATGACAGGTCTTCGTATATACGAAAGATTCTTCCCCTACTTTACATGAAAAAGTAAAGTAGGGTTTATTTTATGTCAGGTTCTTTAATTCCCTATGGAGGTAAGCCGCCATATTTAATTACATCATAAGAAATGAGATTTCCTAAGAATACTCTCGATTAAAGTAGTCAATTATTCTCTCCAAAAATTTTAAGGTTAAAACTATCAATAAATTGGATATTCTAGAAAATAAAATGGGATTGTTCAATTAGAAGATTTATTTTAGAATCCAAAGGAAGATAAGTAGGAAGTGCTCATGATACTAGGAAGCCTAGTAAACACTCCAACCTATCATATTGTGAGGCTTTATATATTTGAAAGAGAAATTTATTTTTGTTTGAGTTGAATTTCATTAGAATGATAGGGCTTATGATCCACCAACACATGATTGTGGAAATGCCTAAGAGGTGAGGATTTATGCTTGTAGCTCAAAGGAAGAGCAATGTCAGATCTTGAATATAAGGACCCTTAACATAAGTTAAAGCTTGACCTAAATCTAAGCGAGAGGGAACATAATGATTTACCTTCACAAGAGAGAATAGATCTGTCCAACTCTTGTACACTTACAATCACTTGGAGTGGCCACTAGCTAACACCTCCTATGATTCAAAACCATCTAGGCCAGTCTTATGAAATTATAAGATGGTTAGGCTTGTTACTCTATTTGGAAAGAGACTAGAGTCCTAAACTTACTCCCTATAAGACTAGATCATCACTGGCATGAGTATATAACTTAGTCTATAAATGCAAAATTTTACAAATTCATTATGTCATTTTGACACATTATTTTGTACAAAGGCTTGGGATAATTATGCCTAAATGCATGATGAAATTAGATTATTGGCTAAATCAACAGGAGGAGGTGTTCTGCACTACAAGAGATGCCCTCACCGATCAAGCATTCCCCAATCATATAAGAATGGAGACCTTCCCTATTCAAGAGTGAAGCAATATGATATGCATGATGTGAGACATATAATATACAGTTAGGAGGTTGCTAGATCTTTTAATTATCTTGATTACAACCTAAACTTTAAAAATGAGGTTATGAGTTATTTTAAATTTTAGTTATGAGTTGTTAGTAGGGGTAGAAAAATTAAATTTATCCTAAGAGCTTACTGCATCCAGGCTACACATCCAATCATCAATCATAAAGAAACTATAAAAAATATGCAATCCTAGTACGCAATTTAAACATAACATCAATCATTTTTATAAACTACCATGGAAAAATAAATAGATGGTGCGTTACCATACACCTAAAAAAGAGAAAATAAGATAGCCGTGTACCACTATACCTTTATACAACCTAGAATATAAAAGAATAATTATAATTAAAATTAAATACATGCTAGGGGGGGGGGGTTCACTTCTTCATTTCTTTTTTCTTCTTTCTTTTGATTTGCTCTAAGGTGTCACATGACATCCCATGACTAAGCCTTCTAGCCACTGCTCATCCTAATCCCCATAACACTAATTCTAATTCCCATTAAAAAATTATTTTTTATAGAAAGTAAATCTAACTACATATAAAAATAGTGGTTAACTAAACACACATATAATCTCAAGCAGTTATATTTAAATTTGAACTTAAAGGCCACCTATCTTACTATAGATCATGCTTAGGGGCTTAAATAATCTACAAAGAGAATATTTATATTTATTTTTATGTAACGCCTTAAGCTTAATCTCTTGCAGAAGATAAGATTAGACTAATAACAACCTAACAACCAGTCTACGAGTCATACACCCTGACATCCAGTCTAAAATATTACATCACAAAATAAAATATAACATCATACATACACCGTCCTAACCTAGGATTGGAAGTGATGGCCTAGTTTTAATGTGTGTTCTAAAGTTTTATGTGGTATGTCTCAGCTAAGAATTAAAGTTATGATTTTCTAAATTTAAAATATTTAATTTAACATGAAGGTTGATTTCACTTTAAGTTGTTTACATAACTTGTAAGTTTTAGTTTATGGTTTATTTTATTTCATTTGATTTTACACTTAGCATCTAAGTGTTATAAAGAGAAGAAGAATGTTTACCCTTCTTCATCCCTAACTTAAGTCATTTTCTAAAGCATATTATTATGATTTAGTTTTCTTTAGTGAATGGATTTTTAAATATTTCATTAATCCTAAGTTTGGGTTAACCTTAAAGGATTCTATTCAATATGAAAGACATCTTAGGATTAATTTAGTTGAATTACAATCACACAGAACATGTTATGCCATTCCTTTTCATCACCCATAACATGCATATGATTTAACACTTTAGCATACTTATACATATAATATATTTTTGGCATAATTAAATGATGAATGAATGCATATATTTGGTGATTATATTTTATTTGATTGAGTTATTTATACATGTAAATTAAATATATTTTCAAATTCTAATACGAACATACATAAGGATAAAATTAAATAAGTACGTGCCTTTGTTAACCAGAGAAGTGAGATAATCAAATGAACTCATTGGGGTTACTTAAAACCTCATATTCTCAGGATGTCCATATTATATACTTATTAGTATTCAAATGTATGTAGATCTATATATATGAACATAAGAAAGAAAGATTTACATTCACATGCTATACATTTTTGTGACTTAAGTGGCTATGGATGCATGCATTTTTAATATAAAAGAGGATTATCATTCTTTAATTAAATGAACATACATATGTATAAAAGATGCAAGCAAGTACGTGTCGTTGTTAACCGGGGAAGTGAGATAATCAAATGACCTCCTTGGGGATATTTAAAGCCTCATATTCCTAGGATGTTCAGTCTATATACTTGTTATCTTAAATATATATGAATGTATAAATAATTATAAGAATAATAATCATGCAAAAGATTATATTTTATTTGATTGAATTATTTATATATATGAATTAAAGCTCTATCCAAATTCTAATATAAATATACATATGAATGAAACTAAATAAGTATGTGCCTTTGTTAACCAGGGAAGTGAGATAATCAAATGACCTCATTTGGGCTTCTTAAAGCCTCATATTCCCGTGATGTCTAGAGTATATACTTATTAGAATTCAAACATATGTAAATCTATATGTGAATATATAAAAGAGGGCTTCACATCCACATGCTTAAGCTATAAACACAAGCAAGTCCCATGTATTTATAACTATTATAACACCAAATATTATTATCCATTTATAAACTTTGAAAAATAAGTTTGAATTTATTAGTGATAATAACCACACATATAATTAAGCCAACACATGCAAGCTTACATAAATAAATTCCATTTGATTCATTTGAATTTGAAAAACATGAATGCATGGGATCACATGGCATACAAGATTTAAAGTGATTGAAAAGGAATAGCTAAACACAATCATATGATTCATTAAACTACACTAATTACTAAGGATAATCTCATTAAATAGAATTATTTAAAAGAAACCAATGCTTTGTATTAATCTTTAATTTTAAAATTTGATTAAGTTTAAAGAGGAGATATTACTTGCTATTTTAATACCATTCTCATGTTGGTGATCTTAATTTGTTTAAGGAAAGACAGTTATGTGATTTTTATGATTTAATTAAGTTGAGTCATTAAGCAAATCATTCAATTACCCTTTCCTATGCTTCTCTAATTTGATTATTCATTAAATCATGAGCCACAAATGATATGAACATGAGGAAAATAAATGTGTAATGCTCCTAAAGAACCTAATGCAATTGGCTCATAATTAAGGATTAATTAAGATAAGGAATCTAGTTAAGTACTTTTATGATTTTCCCACACTTATGAGTTAATCATAATTTCCTTAAGGGTCTTTATGTTATTGAACACATAAAGAGGAACCCTTAATTTCATTGTTGATTATCGGATGTGATTAACACTTTAATTTGATTTGATTTGACCATTAATTAATTGATTAATCTCCTAATTAATCCATGGTTTAATTAACTCTCTTTTAATGGAATGAATTTGGCAAAGTAATTAGGAAAGAGGTCTTAATCTCTCTTCCTCATCATTTCACTATTGATTAGTGATTAATGAGCTTAAATTAATTAATTTTACTACTTAGAATTTTAATTAATGATTAATTTGATTAAGAGAGTAATTAAAGTTTGAATTTCCAATTTCCCTAATTACATAGCCAATAAATCCCAAGAAACTCATGGGAGGCAAAGGTTATCCCATTAAAGCATCCTGCCAAACTTGGGATTAAATTCCCAAGTAATAAGGATTAATTAAGTTAATTAGAAAAATATTTAAACCATAATCAAGCCTTAATCACTATCCAAAATTAAATGGAAATCTTTTTAATAAAATCTCATTTGTTTTACCTTTCTAAAGAGTATTTTTTTTTGTATTTTTTATATTTTTTATAATTAATTATGATTTTATAAAATTTTAGCCATTAAAATGAATTATTAAGCCTAATTAACCTCTAATCCCATCGGTGCCAAGCAGACTGCTGATGTGGCAATGCTTTCTACATGGCGCCATGGGATTGGCCACTTAAATCCTTTTGATGCAGCACTGACGTGGTGACAGTAGACGTGCTTTCATCCCCGTTGTCTGAGTTAAGATCAGAATGTGGGGATTAAACTCGTGATTCCTATAAGATTAAAATCAAGTTGATCTAGCTGATTAATCATGGCCATCTGTTCCAATCATGTGGAACGAATGGTGAATGATCCTTGGCCCCTAAAGTAATGAAAGACGGACACCATTCTTTCTCCCCCACTTGATCTGAGCTCGCTGAAGCTCGTGAGGCTTGAAATCAATCCCAAAATGTTCAATGAGGGGATATAAGAGGATCTAATGGTAGGAATTGCATGATATCAACATTTCTTTCACAAAGGCCTAAAAAATGAGAAAACATCAGTTTTCTAAAATTTACCTCACCAGACCTTAGGATGGGCTGCTAACTGACCGAGGTTGGTTCATCTTGAAGAGATGAAGCCCTGCTGAGAAGGTGGCACCTTGTCTTCTTGTCGGTGGCTCTGTGGATCAAGCATCACTGAAACACTTGTTAGAGTTAGGCTTGGAGTGGTCTTCGGTCATCAAATTGCTTGAGAAATGATTCATTTCACCTAGCTCAAGCTTGAAGAACGTGTGGGAAGAGTTAATTTTAGAATGGTGGAGATTGAGGGAGATTGAATGGAGTGGGTGCCCTATTTTGCTCGATTTTGATGTCGTCGATGTTGGGGAAGCTCTAGGAACTCAGGGAAGGCTCTAGGGCAGTCATTTTGAGTGGCTAAAGCTCTCTAAGGGCTCAATTGCATATTTGGAATTTGAATGAGGGGAGTATATCCCCTCCTTCCTCAAATATGATGATTGTGATCCTCTCTACATTTTGCAGGTGTTTGGCCACTGCAAGACACCATGGGTGGTAGAAAATTGGTGAGGTGGCTCAATTTGAGTGGCCAAGGTATGGCTGCCAAAGGCTGGGGTGGATGCCCTTGGAGTTCCAAGTGTTCCAATGGAGGAAATGGGGTTACCTCACCTCCACTTGGCTCATGGCTGACCCAAACAATTTTGGGTCAGGTGAGCCAATGGTCCTTATGTCCATTTGGAGCTTAGGGTGGTTGCCAAGGGGAGAAGAGTGGGTTTGACCATCCAAATGTGGGTTTTATCTCAAGTGGGAGGCTTTAACCAATGGGTATTGGGTCAATTTAGGTTCAAATTGGGTTGGGTTGAATTTGGGCTGACCCAAGGTGATCCAAGGATGGATCATGCCAAGTTTCAATAGGTTTGGGCTTGGTTTGATTATGTTTGGCTCAATTTGACCCATGTTGGTCAAATTGAGCTAGGTTGGGTCAAGTTGACCAATTAGTCAAATTGGGTCAAACCAAAGCTTGGGTCAAGTTCAAATGAGTATTTGAAATATTTTGGTTGAACTGGTTTAGTTTAATTTGCTTGGATTTGAATTTGACCCATTTGGGTTCATATGGGTCCAATGGGCTAAGTTGACCAATTTGGCCAAATTGGCCTGATTAGCTTAGGTTAGGTGTTGGTTTATATTCAATTGATTATTTGAAGATGATTATAGGCTTTGATTTCAATCAATTTGAATTTAGGAATGATTTAGTCCAATTTGACCCTTTAAGTCAATTTGGGCTAAATCGGTCAGTTGGGTTGACTTGGTCAAATTGGGTTTAATGAAGACTTTGATCATGTTCAATAATCAATTTGAAATATATTTGAGTCCTTGGTTGCAATCAATTTGAATTAGAATTTGATTTGGCCCAATTTTTTCTTTTATGTCAAATTGGGTTAATTTGGGTCAAAGGACCAATTGGGTTTGATTTGGCTCAATTCATAGTGAAGTCAAGTTAAAAGGTTGAATTAAAGTTAGTATGAATCATTGGTTTCAATTTATTTGATGTAGGATGGGATTTGGTTGAATTTGGCTCATATAGGCTAATTGGGCCAACTTGATGAAATGACCAAATTGACTTGGTTTGACCCATTTGATTATAATTGATCAATCAAGGATGACTAATAATCAGTGTAGGAGGTTTTGGATAGGTTGGCTTGTTGACCTAATTTTTAAGATGAGCTCTCAACCCCTCCATCTTAGATATAGGACTCTTGTTAGACTTTAAGAGATCCTTAGTCCTAAGACACATCTAGTGATTAGGTGGACACTCAACCAAACCCTAGAGACTTAGAAGAGTTAGCTTTAGGAGTAGGTCATGCCTTAGGGGTGTTAGGAAAATTTTCCTATCCTATAGCTTGGACCACTTACCTTACTTCCTTCTTTCAAGTCAAACTCCAAATCAAATCAACATCAAACCTAAATAAATTCTATACTAATTGATTTTCTCCAAATTCAAATCAATCCCATATGATTGAAACCCATGATTGAAATTCCAAATTCCAAATATTTCCTAAGTCCTTAAATTCCCTCTTAAGGACTTAGCCAAAAATATCTTCAAATCACTCCAAATTCATGAAATTTTCTCATAACTCATTTATATTCTCATTTATATTCTCATTTATATTCACATATATAAATGAAATATAAATTCAAATCAATCAAACTAAACTCAAAAATCAAATCCAAACTCAAAATATTTCCTAAGTCCTTTAATTTCCTCTTAAGGACTTAGCCTAGATCATGTTCAAACCACTTCAAACTCATGAAATTTTCTCATGACCCATTTATGTTCCAATTTATATTCAAAATATAAATGAAATATAAATTTAAAACAACCAAAACCAACTCCAAAATTCAAGTTCAAATTTATTCAAAATTCAACCTAAGCCTTTCAAGCCAAACTGTTGAACCTAGCCAAATCAACTTCAAATCAAGCCAAACTCTTGATTTTTCTTCATGATTCAATCAATCCATCAATCATGAATCCAAACATAAATACAAACTTCAATCACTTAACCAAAACTTAATCAAAAGTCAAGCCAAAATCCATTTTATGTTCACCCTTTGAACTTGAAATTATTAAATGAATCAAAACACATTTGACTTCAAATCACTTGCAAAGGGATTTATATTTCAATCATAAGTCCATATGTAAGTTCAATCAAACTCAAATTAAACTCAAATCGAGCTTTGACCAAGCCATTTGACCTACTTAGGCTCACTTGACCCAAAGTGACCTAAAGTACTCTTATGAGCCAAATTCTAATCCTAACCAAATTGGATTGAATCAAACTCACCTAAGCCTCTCATCATGATCAACAATCATCATGAGATGATCAATCACTCAAATTGGGTCAAACAAAGTCAAACCAAAGGGTTGACCTAGTCAACACTTAGCCAAAATGAAACCCAACATAGCCAAAATCCACCATAGGCCAAATTGATTGAAACCATTGATCTAATTTCATTCATGACCAATGTTTGAACTTGAACAAGTCAACATTTGAGCCTAACCTAACCCAATTGGCCACTTAACCCAAGTTGACCCAACTTGATCTAAAAAGTCAAAATGTGTCAAAACTTGATCTAAGAAAAATTGATTGAAGCCAATGGGTCAAGTTCATTTTAAATCACTTGTTGAACTTGATCAAAGCCTCAATTGACCAACTAGACCTAACCTAGCCCAATTGACCTTGAACCCAACTTGATCTAAAAGGTCATATTGAGCCAAATTAAAACTTAAACAAAATTGATTGGAAACAATGGTACCAATTCACTTCATATGAATAACCAAACCTAAACCTACCCATGACCTAGCTCAAATAGGTCAAATGGGTCAAATTGGTTAACTTGACCCATTTGACCTAAATGAAGTCATATGAACTAAATTCAGACCTAAAGCAAATTGAATCAAACCAAAGCCACCAAAACTTTTCAAATGGTCATATGAACTTGACCCAACCCTTAGTTTGACCCAATTTGACCAATTGGTCAACTTGACACAAGTTGACCCATTTTGACCTAAATGGGTCAACATGAGCCAAACCATACCAAATAAACTCCAAAACTAATGAAACTTGGCCAAACCTATTTTCTCAACATACCAAACATACTCAAATTTAAAATTATCAAAATGACCATTTTAACCCTAGGCCATAGGATAAATTTTGGCCAATTTCATTTAAAATTTGGTCAAATCCTCTTCATACCGACCATTAGGGAAGTAGGTGCACCGAATTCAATGGGTTTGGGTCAGCCCAACTTGACCCAATGGTCAAACTGACCACTCCCCTTGAAATGGCCACATGGAAATCTTGCTTCCACTTGTTTTGAGCACATGGGGGGTTCATATTCCCACTCCTCTAGCAAAATTAAACTCAAGGATAGTCATAACAGCCTAACAAACCATTTGAATCAAGGCAATTGGATCAAAATGGCAAGCCTATGCTCGGCAGTCTGATTGCCGAAGGGGGAGATATACTCCCCCTAATTCATTTCAATTCTAATTTCCCCTCTGTTGATTGAAGTTAGGAACTCAGAGCAAGCCTTAGAGAGTCTTCCCAAGCTTCCTAGAGAGGATTTGAAAACTTCATTTCTTGGTTTCAGTTTGAAAACAAGGGAGGTCTATTGAAAAGCCAATTTTCCATACTCAATCATAATTCCTTTGCATACTCCATCAATGAGCCTAATCGAGCTTGCCCAAGCTCTCTTCCAAGTTCATGAAGTAAAGGGAGATCCAATTCGATCAAGGCTAAGCTCAAGGCAAGGAAAAGGTGACCCATGGGAAGATCCACTCAACCTCAACCCTTCAAACTTTCAGCAAAGCTTCGTATCAACTAGACAAAGCTTCTCTAAGGGAATCGAGCACTTATGATCACCTCTGACGAGGTTAGCCATTTTCCAAGCATGAAACTCAATGTGGTGTGGAGTTTTATGAAAGAAATGTTAATTTCATTGGATCTTGATCGTTGCATGTAATGTTCTATGCATGTAGATGGTGTGGGTAAAATTTGGGATCAATCTGAGCTCAATCGAGCTTGAATCATCCTCTAAAACATGTACGACCTCCATTATTCTCAAAGGAGATCAGAGATGGATCTTTGGTCATCCATCTATGTGTTTTGGATGGACGGTTGAGATTAAAACACATAATATCCATTATTTATCCCCTCTAATCTGCAACTTTAATCTTAGCCATCTGATCCTTGATCAAACGACTGAGGAGAAAGAAAAGTAGCCACTGCTGATGTGATATTTAAATAACAATTAAGAAAGTATAAAGCATGTCGCATGGGCACCCATGGGATTAAGGATATAGTTAGGGATTTCTAATTAATCACCTAAGCTTCTAAAATTCATATCTCAATATAGAAAAATAAAAAAATATGAAATAAATTGCATTAGAAAGAAAATTGAATGTAGAATATTCTAAAATTGATTTTGAATAGTTCTTTTCTCTGAATTTGTGTTTTATTGGGAATGTTAATTTGCTAATTACTCTTTAATTAATCACTGATTAATCTCAAACTTCTTGGGTAAAATTAGAGGGATGACTCCTGCCTCCCCTAATTTTCTTGAGATTTATTGGTGGCTTAATTAGAAGAATTGCTAGTTCATTCCTTAATCACTCCCTTAATGTAATTAAGGTTAATTAAGATTGTAATTAGTTCTTTAATCCTTTGATTGAGTTAATTAAGGTCTGATTAAATGAATAGAAGGTTTAGAGAATAATTTTGGGGCATCTCCCCAAGCTATTCCTTAAACCCCCTTTTCTTCCTTAATCCATCCTTAATTAAGGGTTAACTCACTAATTGCCCCCTTATTTAATTCCACAAAATTCTAAAACTTTCTAGAACTCAATTAATTCTTCTTGGGTAGATGCTTAAGTGTTAAAAAGCCTAAGTACAATTATAAAAATCAAAATTTAACTCATATGTATGAGGGGTGTTTTGAAATTACTTAAGTTAAACCCCTTAACTTAATTGATCATTAATCATGAGCCAAATTGCATTAAGATTTTTCCTTCCTAGGTGCATTGCAAATTTAAATTTCTTGTGAGCTTTTATGTCATATCATTGGCTCATAATTATTTGATTAACTATGATAAGGTGGTGTAGGTAGGGGATAATTAACATGCTTAATTCATACCTTAACCTAATCAAAATATAAAATGAATCTAATCATCTAAAAATTGAAAAAAAATATTAAACACATGTGGGAAGGGGTTAGGAACAGCAAACTTACCTCACATTTTCTAAATTAAATCAAACTTAAAATCAAATAAAAATAACATTTAAATAAACTTTGATTTGCTTTAAGCTTTCTTATTTCATAAGATTGCCTTTAAGAATTAATTAAAGTGAATGTGTTTACATGCTTTCATTACTTTAGTTCTTTCTTAACATGCTAAATGTGTGTGTTATATGATTTATACATTCATGATTTTCAAAAATCAAATTTAAAATGAAAATATTTCCTTTATGTTAAATTGCATGTTTTGGCTAAAGTAAGAATATGAGTGGCTAGTATCACTATTAAATCCAAATTATTTTTAAAAAAAATATATGAATCAATTAAAAAAAACTAAAAGTGTGTTACTTATATCTTACTTATAAGCTTGCATGTGATTTAAATATAAGGATGTGCTTAGTGTAGTTTTCCTTAGTATAGTTTTGAATAGGATTTGACAAGGTGTATAGTTCATTTGAAAAGAACCTAACACTTGCCCAATTCTATCTCCTATTCATTCCTATGCTATTAATTAAGAAGGATACCTACACTTGTACATATAAATTGCATAAATAAAAATAAATAAACCACCACAAACTTTTTGCATCCTTTCTTTTCCATTCATTTCTTTTGTACACATGCTTGTATTTAAGAAAAGTTGTATATTAGTCCAGACAACCCCAGGGTTGTGAGGATTTAAGTAGCCCTAAGTAGGTCTTGTACCTTACACCCCTGGTTAACAATGACGTCGTACTCACATATGCCTTTTATACATTCATATGTGCATGTGAAAATTGGATAAGAAGTCTTTTGCTTCTTAATGAAATTCATGCATCATAAATATTCAAATTTTCTTAAGTAACTTACTTAGCATGCATCATAAAGTGTGTTAAACATTCCCATTTGGTATGTATAGATATGCTTAGGATTCATTCATGTGCATATTATACATGTTGGGGAAGAAATGAAGTGATGTGTGTTTTGTGATCTTAATTCACTTTATTTAATTTTAAAATGCATTTCTTTTTGAATGGGTTTGTTTAGAGTTTATCTAAACTTAGGATTAATTAAAATACATAATAAAATATTCACTACACAAAACTAAAACATGAATCCACTTTAGAAATTACTTAGGTTAGGGGAAAGAGAAGTTCTCTCTCTTTCCCTCTATTATAACTTAGTAATTAATTGTAGATTCACTTAAACCCAATCAAAATATAAAATAATATCAACCCAAAATAACTAAACCACTTAAATGAAACCCTCCTCTAAGTTGAACATTCTTCACACTTAGAAAATTCTAATTTAAAGCTATAGCTAAGAATACCACACAAACCTTAAAAAAACACACATTAGGCTAAGTCACCACTTCTAGCTTTAGGTTAGGGCAGTGCATGGTTTGATGTTTGCTTCTATTTTATGATATATATTTTAGTCTGGATGTTAGGGTGAATGTGAGTAGAATGAATGATAGGATGATTTAGTCTAATCATTATTTTTTACAAGGGATTGTGCTTAATGGGTGCTGTAAGAAAAATACAAATGCTTCTGCTGTGTAGGTGCTTATACCCCTAAGCATAATCCAATAGGCCTGGTGGACTTAGCCACCCATGTGTGGGGTGATAAATCCAATACACATGCTTGAGATTTGTGTGATTTATTTAGCTAATCTCTATTTTTTAGCTAGATTTACTCTTCCTTTTCATGTAATTTTTGCAATTAGGATTTTGGAATGATTATTATGGGGATTGGGATGAGCATTGGTCCTAAGATTACATCTTATGTACCATGTGAAGCCTTTAGAACAACCACCTTCCAACAATCCAAAAGAAGGAACCAAAGAAGAAAGAAGAAAAGAATAAGAAAGAAGAAAAGAAAAATGAAGAAAAGAATCTTGAAGACCCCCATAACAATGAGTTCCTTGCTTAATTGTACTTAATTCATTTGTAATCTGGGTTGTATAAGGGTAGAACTCAACTACACAATTTGTTTTTCAAGTTTGTACGGTGGTGCCTGATCATAAATGGCCTCTTATTCTTTTGCATTAGCTTTATCAATTGATTGATGATTTATTTAGCTTGTGCATTAAGATGATATCTTTTTCTTAGCTTCTTTTCTTGCTTGATGTATAGTCTGGATATGGATTATACTCTTAGAGAATAATAAATCTTTTACCAAATTTAATAATTCAAAAGTAAAAATAAAGAACTCATAACCTCACATAAAGCTTAGGCTAAAATCAAGATAAAAGAATTAGCAACCACTTAGCTAGATGAATACTTCTTTTATAACATCATGCACAAATGCATATTATTTTCACTCTTGAGGGCTTCCACCTTGCTGAGAAACTTGGCTTGACCTTTGAGAGCCATGGTGCAAATACACCTCCTCCCTTCTCGCTAATTTTGGCCAATAATTTCATTTCTCATGCATTAGGCATATGAATCTTATTAGCCTGAGTCAAAATGATTGTCCAAAATTAAAAAATAAAATAAAATGTAATATAATTTGCATTAGATTTAGGTCATTTGAAGCATACCCTTACATGATCTAGTCTCTTTAGGTAGTGAGTTTAAGGACTTAGTCTCTTTATAAATAAATAACATCCTAGCTATCTTGCATAAAGTATATGACTTGCCTACATGAATTTAAAATTGCAGGAGGACTTAGTTGGTGGCCACCCCCAGGCGGTTGTAAGTCCAAGAAATCGGGTTGTTTATTCTCTCTTGTGGAGGTAAACCATATACCCATTTTCTTCTTAAATTCAGATTGTGCTTTTGGTTCTCGCCAAATCTCCCTAGATTTAGGTTTTGAAGTTGCTTCTCCCTTCCATGGACCATAAGCATAAATCCTCACCTCTTAGGCATTTCCACAATCTTGTGTTGTGAAATCATAAGTCCTAAATTTCTAATGAAAAACTCAACTCAAATAAATTAAATCAAATTCAAAAATATAAAGCCCAACTATATGATAGTTTGAGATGCTTGCTAGGTTTCCTAGCACCATGGGCATCTTCTACTTATCTTCCTTTATTTTGATAATAACTCCCTCTTTGATTAATCCCATTTGATCTTACAAAATAACCTAATCAATTGATAGTCCTATCTATTAAAATCTTTGTAGACAATGATCATTTACCTAAATCAAGAGTGTTTTTAAGTGATCTCATTCCTTAGGATGTAATTAACTATAGGGGCTTGCCCTTGTAGGAAACTTAATGAACTCAGTTTAAAATAAATCCTATTTTAGTTTTTCATGTAAAGTAAGGGAAGAATCTTTGGTACAAATGCAGACCCATTGTCCTGAGTCACAGGGTACACTTCTTCGATGTCATACCCGATCACCCTCAATAAGAACATCTACAGATCTATGTTGTGTCAAAATTGAATAAAATGAAGAGATGTATATTTTCATACTCATTTTATCCTGCATAGAGTGAAGATGGAAGTATATATATCTTATTCTTTAGAAATTTTAAATATTAAAAATTTTACCACATGGCCCAATCCAATTTGGGTTGAGTTGGAGGTTGGCTCAATGAGTCTTTTAGGCCACTTTGGGTCAAGTGAGCCTAATGGGTAATTGGCTTAATTTTGGGTTGAATTAAGTTGAGTTGAGTTTGATATTTGATTTAGGATTGATTGGTAACTTTGATTGCAATTTATTTGGGTATAATTGGATTTTGGCTCATTCATACCCTTTAGGTTAAATGGGTTAAGTTAGGTTGATTGAATTAATTTTGGGTTTGATTGGTTTGATTATAGTTTTGATGGAGTATGGAATGATGATTGAAGGATTGATTGACTTATGAGAAAATCAATTGAGTTAGGATTGATTAAGGGGAATTTTGGCTAAGTCCATGGGATTGAATTATGAGCTTAGGTGGGGTTTTGATGATGATGGATTTGATTTTGGTTTGGGATTAGGATATGAATTGGGATTCAATTGGATTTTGGTTATAATGATTTGGTGTGGCCAAAAAGAGGTAGAAAGAGTTTAGTTTAGCTATATGCAAGAGTTTGGTTATAAAGTGGGTTACCTTAGACCCTAAGGCATGATCTAATCCTAAGGCTAATCCTCCTAAGTTTTTAGGTTTAGGTTAAGTGTTCACTTAACCACTTGGAGTGTCTTATGAGTAAAGAATTCTTAGTGTCTAGAAGACTTCCTAGATATATGATGAGAAGATTAGATCCTCACTCCAAAAGGGAGGTCAATAATGACAAAGGCCATGATGACAAAATATCGCATATTATTTTTTTGAAAAAAGGATTTCTAACCTTACCACTTGTTGACCTCACTTTAGAGTGAGTCAACCCCTCATAGATCTAGGACTCTTATAGACATTAAGAGCTCCTTATTCTTAAGATACTTCTAGTGATTAGGTGAACACTTAACCTAAGCCTAGAGACTTATAAAGGCTAGCCATAGGAATAGGTTATGCCTCAGGGACTTAGGAAAACTTGCCCACCCTATGGCCTAAATCCAATCCATGATTTTCTTCTCAAACTGAACCTCAAATTCAAATTGAAATTCCAAATCCAAGTCCAAATTCCAAGCCAAATGATTGAAGCCCTTGATCAAGCTCTTCCTAAGCCCTTTGATTCCATCTTATGGACTTAGCCTTAACCAAATCCAAATCAATCCAAATTCATTTGATTTTCTCAAATCTCAATTCAATATTTCAATCAAACTATCAAATTCTAATTCAAATCCAACTTCAAATGATTTAATCACATGATCAAATCCAAACTCAACTCAAAATCAAGCAAATTAAACCCAATTGGCTCACTTAAACCTAAAGTGGCCAATTTAACCTACCTAAATCAAAATCCAATTCAATTCAAATCAAAGTGAATTAAACCAATACAAACTTCATGTCATGATTATTGATCATCCTAGGTTAATCAATTATTATGAATTAGGTCAAACCAAGTCAACTAACCCATTGACCAAGTCAACCTAACCTGTTTACCAAGTCAACCCTTTAACCCATATGAACCAAAACTAGCCAAATTACAACATAAACCAAATTGATTATAACCAATGACTCAAGTTCATTTCAAATTAATTATTGAACTTGACCAAAGCCTCAATTGAGCCCAATTTGAACAATTGGTCAACCTAACCCAATTTAGCCCAAATTTAACTTAAGGGTCAAATCAACCTAAAATCCAATCAAATCCAAATTAAACTTAACCAAAGCCTACAATATATTTCAAATGATCAACAAAACCAAAACCAAACCATGATTCAAGCCAATTTGGTCAATTGGGTCAAATTGATTAATTTAGCCCAAATTGACCTAAATGATCAAATTGGCAAAAATCCAAATTAAATACAAATTAAACCAATTTGATTGAAACCCATTGAACTAATATACTCAAAATGATCATTTGAACTCGACCCAACCCTTAGTTTGATCTAATTTGACCAATTGGTCAACCTAACATATTTTGACCTAATTTGGCCCAAATGGGTCAAATTGACCCAAATTAAACCAAATGAACTCCAAATGACATGAAATTTGGTCCAACTCACTTTCGACTCATTTGAAATCTGCTCAATTCAAATTTAATACTAAATGACCATTTTTCCCTTGGGTCAAGGGCATCCCACGATAAAAGACACTTGCTGAAATGGTCATTTCTCTTCCTTGGTCACTTGACACCCATCCATTGGTCCACATACAAGGACATCATCATCCACCCAAGAGGTGGTTACATGACTCAAGAGGTGAATTAACCTCACTTCTCCCATTGGAATACTTGGCATGAAGGACTCCCATCTCCCCTTGCTAGGTCACCCATTTGTCCTTCATGGCAACCACTTTCCATGCCTTAGCCATCCAAAATGAGCCACATAGGATGATTCCCTTCCATTCCCAACCACCCTAAGCCAAATGACACTCATTGTAGAGCCAAAAATTAAAAAAGATGAGGTGATTTTCAGCCACGTTTGAAACTAAGGAATTAGAGGTAGCAAAACTTCCTCTCCCACTCTCATTTCCATCCCATAGAGCTCCGAAACTAACCAGCAATCATTCCCACTTCATTTTGGTGTGAAGAACATAAAAAATAAGTGGATTTTGATGAGGAAGTGGCAGTTATTGGAGAACACATCATTCCAAAAGAAGGCAAGAGCTTGAGTCCATTTCAGAGCTTCTTCTCACATTCATATGCTGATCATCACCACCGCTAAATTATCCTGAGGTAATCTTCAAAACCCATACTAATAGATTTATTTTATGATGGTTTCCTTATGATTTTAGGAATTTGCTCTAGAAATCCCTCACATTCTTTATTTTATACAATCCTAATATGAAATAGATCTTTTCTGGTGTGAATCACCATGAAAATGATTATTCATGAGATTTCATTGAAATTTCAGAAAATCAAATGTCATTACCGTCAAATAAGAGCCATCCATCCCATGATTCATGATCGGACTGATCACTCCTAGATCCTTCGTTTTCACCCTTTGGATTGGGTGATCATCATCCATCCAGATCGATGTGATCAAACCACATCATTTTCCTTGTTCACCATTTTGGCTCATTGTTGTTGTCGCTTCTACTCATCACAAGCATTGCCACGCCGACCTAAGCTTGGTTAAGTGGGAAAATCCTAATTTTTTGATTTTAAAAATTATTTAAATCACTTGAGACTTCAAAAATTTATAGAAAATAAAATACTCAATGACAAATTACAAATAAGAGCTCATTGAATTCTTCTTTCTCATAGGAATCTAACAAACCTAAAGTCCCAAAATTTTACTGGATATTTTGAGCTTAATGTGAGTTTTAGTAAAATCAAATTATATTAATTAAACTAAAAATACACATCAGATTGACTCGAAATTTTCAGAGATTGAAATTGAAGTTAAAATCTACCTATCATAAAAAATTCAAGTCAACTTAGTTTCTGGATTAAAAGAAATTAAATTTTGAAATTCAAATAATTTATTTTAATAAAATAAATTAATAGACTTCATGAAAATCTTCTTAAATCAATTGAAACTTCTAAAAATCCTAACTAATTATAGAAAAATAAAAAATATAAATAAATACTCATTTTAAAGGTATCTATGAAGAGATTAATTTAAAATTAATTCTAATTAATTTTGAACAATAATTAAGGCTTAATTTGGGTTTAATTAAAAACTTAATTAACTTAATTACTCCCTAATTATCCAAGTAATTAATCCCAAACTTTTTGAGGTTGATTAATAGGATGACCCCCACCTTGCATAATTTTCTTGGGATTTATTTCTTTGTTAAGGAAATTGCTTGTCTTAGCCTTAATTACTCTCTTGATTAATTAGGTGAATAATTAACATTCTAAATAGTAAGGAAATTTTTATTTAAACTTGTTAATCATTATGGATTAGTGAGTGGGCATGGACAATGTGGTTGGGACCTCTGTCCCATTCTTTTCCCTAAATTTATTTCACTTGATTTGAAATCAATTAGTCTGGAATTAATTAATGGTTTAATTCATTAATTAAATGGCTTAATTAATTAAATTGAAATAATAACTATTCCAGAACTCATTTAGTTGACTCTTGGGTAGCTCTTTGGGTGTTTAATAACCTAAAAAGATAGCTAATGAAATTATGATTAGCTCACATGTGCGAGAAAATCGAAAGAGTAATTAAGTGAGCTCCTTAAGTTTAATTAATTAATAATTATGAGATAATTGCATCAGGTCCCTTTCATTTCATAGGAGCATTGCTATTTAGTTTTCTATGTGATTGCACATCATATTACTTCATAATTATTTAATTGATTACCTTAAGGTGACATAGGTAAGGGTTAATTAATTAATTTAATCCATGCTTAACTTAAATAATTCATAAAAATCAACTTAATTGCTTTTCATTAAATCAAATTAACTCAAATATATGGGAATGAGACTAGGACCAACAAACCTCTTTCACATTTTATAAATCAAATCAAACATGAAATCAAAAATGGCTTTAAGAAACTTTAGTTTATTTTAAATAAGCTTGTTTAATTTGATTATTCTTAGGAATTAGTTGGTTTGAATGAAATTACATGCTTGTGTTGCTTCATTTCTTTCCAATCATAATTAAAATATTGTATGCCACTTGTATTCATATATTCATTTCTTTCAAATTAATTAAGTAAAAAAAATGTTTTCCTTTATGTCAAGTTGCATGTGTTGGCTTAAGTTAAAAATATGTGTGGTTGTTATCACTATTAAATTGCAAATATTTTTTTTTTCAAAAGCTTATTAATGAATATATATTGTGACCTGAGTTATATATACATAGGAAGTGTATGTGAATATAAGCTTAGTGTATGAAGTGAAGCTTCTTTCTTATATTCATATGTTGATTTGCATAAGTAAGAATGTTAGCAGGTATATTAGTCTGGACATCCCAGGGACACATGACTTTAAGTAGCCCTAAGGAGGTTCCTACCTCACTCTCTTGGTGCAGAACAATGTCAACATACTTGCTTGATGTCATTCTTATGCATTATTGACATTGAAATTTAGATAAAGTTTCAATACACAAATAAATCAATTAAATTGAATCCAAATTTTGTATAGTTTTCATTTCTATAGTTGCTTTAAAATATTATAATACACACACCACATACATATATATATATATATATATATATATATACATATATATATATATATATGAGAATAATGGGTATATAACATCTCGTGGATGCTTAATTTTAAGTATTAGGTTCCTACATGTGTAAAATAAAGAATCCATATTAAAATATTCTTATATATATATATATATATATATATATATATATATATATATATATATATATATATATATATATATACATATATATATATATATATATATATATATATATATATATATATACATGTGTGTGTGTGTGTGTGTGTGTGTGTGTGTGTGTGTGTGTGTGTGTACATAACAAGTGGATGAAACCATAATTTAATCAAATCAATTCTACTTTTGCATGATTCTCATTATTATAGTTTCTTATACATCCATATGTGAGGATAGTATATTACCTGACATCCAGGGACACACGCTCTTTAAGTAGCCTAAGGAGGTTCCTTCCTTCCCTCTGTGTAAGAACAATGGCTACATACTTGCTTAAAACTTTTGTATCATTTGTGTGTATATTTACTAATGAATGAAAATTCCTTTTTCTATTAAAAAGAAACATGCATTCATACTTTGTTCAAGTGGTTGAATTGGTCAATCATATAATTTGAAGTTCTTTCATTATGATTTTGTATAAAAATTTAGATAGAACTTTAATAATGTGACAAAATAATTCAACGAAATGAAATATCAATTCCAAATACATTTGCTTACATTCATCATTCAAGTATGCTAAAGCATAAATTTCATGTATAGTAATGTTTAGGAATTAGCCATATGCATGCTATATATGATGGAAAGAAATAAATAAACATAATTAACTTTAAGATGCCTTTCTTATTGAACGAGTTTATTTAAAGTGAACCTAAACTTAGGATCGATTAAAAATATGTAATAAGCTATTCACTAAAGATAACTAAATTAAATTAACATGCTTTAGAAAGTGGCTTAAGGTAGAGATGAAAGAGGGAAATTCTCTTTCCCTCTCTTTATAACACTTAGTTTTGTGTAGAGCAAGTGAAATAAAAGAAAACATTAAGTTAAAACTTGCCAATCAATTAAAGCACTTGAGGTGAAACCATCCTTTAAATTGAATCTTTCTACACTTAGAAAATTATAACAAAGTCTAGTTAGGACATACCACACAAGCCTTAATACACACATTAGAATTAAGTCACCACTTCTAGCTTTATGTTAAGGCGGTGTATGGAGTGATGTATGTTTTATTTTGTAATATATTATTTTAGACTGGATGTTAGGGTGTATATTTTGTAAACTGAATGTTAGGCTATGATTAGCCTAATTATATTTTCTATTGGAGATTGTGCTTAAGGGGCACTTAAAATAAATATAAATGTTCTTTTTCATAGGTTACTTAACCCCTAAGTATAATCTAAATTAGGACAGGTGGACTTGGTTACCCATGCACATGGTGCTAAGTCCAAATTATACATAATTGCTTAGGTTGTATGGTGTGTTTAGCTAACATTTATTTTGTAAGTGTAGCTAAATTTATTTTTATTTTTCTTTTTTAATGTAATTATGCATTAGGAATTAAGATTAGTGTTATGGGAGATTAGGATGAGCAGTGACTATAAGGCTTTGTCCTGGGAGGCCCTACGATGCCTTTGAAGCAAGCACATCCAAATCAAATCAAAGAAGAAATAAAGAATAAAGAATGAAGAATGAAAACCCCCATAAAATCTATCATTTATAATTATAATTATTCTTTGTAATCTGATGTATAGAAATTCTACTACCCATTTTCTTTTCGTGTTGTATGCGGTACCCACCGCACACTATTCTTTTGTTAGATTTATAAATTGTTTGATGATATATTTATCTTATGGATTAGAAATTTCATGCCTCTTCTAATTTCTTTTTGAGTGATGATTTGATATGTGGCCTGGATCCATTTAGGCTCTTAGGGAAAAATAATTTTTTTACCCCAATCATAACTCATAACTAAATTTTCTAAAATAACTCATAACCTTACCTAAAGCCTAGACATTTAATCAAGATAATAAAATATTTAACTACCCCTTAGCTGAATGTTGTATGCTTAACACCATGCATATCATCTTGTTCTTCTCTTAAAAATGAAGGGTTTCCACCCATTGCACATCAAGGGAGTGCTTGACCTGTGAGGGCATCCCTTAGGGGTGGAGAACACCTTCTTCTATCTGATTTGGCCCATAATCAACTTCATCATACATTTAGACATATAAAATCCTATGGAATGTGTTAAAATAAAGAGTCCAAAGTCAAATAAAATTTGATAAAAGTTGCATCAAACTAAGTCATTATTCATACCACTCATGCTCTAGTCTCTTAGGGAGTGGGTTTAGGACTTTAGTTTTTTTCTTAATAATAATAACCTAGCTATCTTGCAAAATATATGACTTGACCATATGGTTTTAAAATGTAGGAGGAGTTAGCTGGCTGCCATTCCAAGTGGTTATAAGTTCAGCAGTTAGATGATTTACTCTCTCTTATGGAGGAAAACAATATACTCATTTTCTCCTTAGATTTAAGACATGCTTTGGCCCTCGTTAAATCTCCCTAAATTTAGGATATGAGGTTGTTTCTCCTTGGGCTACAAGCATAAATCCTCACCTCTTAGGCATTTCCATAATATTGTATTATGGAATTATAAGTCCTAGCTTTCTAATAAATTTTAACTCAAATACATAATTCTTCTCAATTTAAAATGTATAAAACCTAGCCATTGGATAGATTGGAATGCTCACTAGGTTGTTCTAGTACCATGAGAATCCCCTACTTCTCTTCCTTTGGATTTGATAATAAGTCTCTCTCTTTTTGAACTATCCCATTTGATCTTCTAAACATAACAAATTTATTGATAGTCCTATCTTTGAATTCTTTGGAGACATAAGTTGCCTACTTTAATTAAGAGTATTCCTAAAGGACTTACCTTCCTTAGGATGTAATTAACTATGGGGGCTTGCTCCCATAGGAAACTTTAGAACTGATTTAAATAAAACCTACTTTATTCATCCATGTAAAGTAGGGAAAAAAATCTCAGGTACATTCGAAGACCCATCATGCCTTAGGAGTCCTTATTAAGTGATTAGGTCTATTGTAGGGTAGTGATTTCTATCTTTTGAGATAGTGCACTATTCCTTAATGTCATACCTAATCACGTCAATAAGTACACTCTTAGATCTGCATGGTGTCAAATATACATACATATCTCAAAAAAATAAACACCACACCACTTTATTTTAATGTTTAGGAGTTTAAAGTTAAAATGCCCACATACGCATAAATTTCAGACTCCATCTTTTTGCTCTTGGATTTAGTCCTTCCATCCCTTTTATTTTCTTTTGTTGTTATTTTTTTTTGTTCTTTCCTTCTTTCTTTCTTTTTTTTTAACATTTTAGTAATACCTTAACTTCTTGTAAAATATTACTTTTGGCATTTGTTCTATATACAAAGTTTACTAGGACATTAGAAGAATTTGACTTTTTGTCCGAATACAATCTTTGATGTGATTCAATTCTTTATTTTGATTGATTGATACGATTGCATGATATGAACCTTTTTAATTCTTTGATTGAACACCAAACTTAGTGAGGTCATTTAGGACTAGCAAAATAACATTCCTAAAGACTACACTTATGATCATAGAATGGATATAAACATTTTTTCTCAATAATTATTATTTTTCTTCTTTTTCTTCCATTTCATTTTTTTATTTAAGCTGATTAGGACCATTTGAGAGTGTTAAACATGTTCTTGAATTCCTAAGATTCTTTTTCAATGTTTGAATTTTTATCTTCAATCAATAATGTGATTGAGATTAAGTTCTTCTTTTAAATTAAGTTTTCAAGATTAAATTTTTATTCAACTGAAAACTTCTCTCTTTACTTGATTAAATCCACATGGCACTATTATCAAAGTTAGACTAGAATTGGGCTGATGTATGTTCACTTTCTTGTTTGTTTATAATTGATGTTGATCGATGCACTCAACTCAATAACCATTCAGGAGAATTTCTTTTTGAATTTTTTTTACATTGACTAAGGATTGATGAGTTCTTAGCAGTATATCTGCCTAATAGAAGATAACCTTAGAACCTTTTATAGTGGAAAGCCACATCAGGGAGTTGCTTATGATTAAAGAAGGTGAATTACAACATTAAGTAATGCCTTGGTTAATGATTGTTTCATTTTATTTATTTTCTTGTATTTCATTTTCTTTTCATCCTTTTTTTATAGAGCAGTATGATGCTCAATTTTACAAGTAACTTCTCTAAGATGGGAAAAACATTATATTTAAAATGTTCAAGTGAATGACTTATTTATAATTTCTTTTTATTATCATTTGAGGTGGTATGACTCTACCATTTTGAGTTTGGAGAGAGGGAAGGCTTAAATATATCCTCAATAGATCAATAGAGCTCATGATCTATTCATTTGGAATATCATTATTTAAATGAGGACCTTCAGGTAAATAATGAGTCATTAAGATGGTTGGTCTTGCAAGAGCTGCGAGGTACGGGGAGCTTTAAGAAGGCTAGGGGATTGATTTTATGAGTATTGTGAAGGTGTGTGTAGAGTTTAGCTATTTGAAATGGGGTGTATACCCCTCCTCAAGTGAACCACCCAAAGAGGTTGGCTCAGGTAATGGTAGACAACCAAGTAGTGTATAAGGCAAAATTTGGCTCTAGAGTGTGAGTTGGACCTCTCTCAATAGCTAAGGGAGTTTGGTGGTTAGTGGTGAAGTGGACAACCCATGGTTGGTGAACTAAGGGCTGGGCATAGTGAGGGTGACCGCTCCTTTATCAATGGCTAGGCTGTGATGTTTTAATTTGGAGTCATAGGGACACCACACGGATCTTAGGGGGAACTAATTGAAGTGATCGAGTGTGATATTAAAGTATGATGTACTAACTCAAAAGATAAAAACATCTATAATGGAAATAATCACCTAATAAAGACTACTAAGGTTGATGGGTCTAAAATATATACCATAGATCTTTTTCCTACTTCACAATGATAAGTAAAGTAGGGTTTATTTTATGTTGAGTTCTTTATTTCTCTATCGAAGTAAGCTCCCATAGTTAATTACATCTTAGAAAATGGGAGTTTTTTAAGAGCACCCTTGATTAAAGTACTCAACAAGCATCTCCAAAGATTTTAAAGATAGACTATCAAAAGATTAGGTATTAATCAGAAATCAAGCGAGAAAATTCAAATAGAAATGATTTGGATTTGGAAATGATTTGGTTCAATTGAACCCTTTAGCTCAATTTGGGCTAAATGGGATAATTGGGTTGGTTTGGTCAAATTGGGTTCAATTGAAGGTTGGATCATGATCAACAATCAATCTATGATAGATTTGAGTTATTAGTTTTAATTAATTTGATTTAAGATTTGATTTGGCCTGATTTGGCCCTTTAGGTCAAATTGGGTCAACTTGAGTCAAAGCGGCCAAATGAGCTTGGCTAGGTCCAATTGATGGTCAAATCATATTCAATACTAACTATTGGTTTCAATCAATTAAGTTTAGAATGGAGTTTGGTTCAATTTGATTCATACGGGCTAATTGGGTCAACTTGAGTCAAGTGATCAAATTAGCTTGGTTTGACCCAATTGATTATAATTGGACAATCAAGGGTGATCAACAATCATTATAGAAGGGATTGGATGGGCTGATTCAATCTAATTTTGGTTGGATTGGAGTTTGGATCAAATGAGTCCTTTTGGTCACTTTGGGTCAAGTGAACCAAATGGGTTAATTGAGTTGAATTAGGTTGGGTTGAGTTTGATAATTGATTTGGGATTGATTGATGGCTTTGGTTGCAATTGATTTGGGTTTAATTGGATTTTGACTCATTTGGACCCTTTGGGTCAAGTGGGTCAAGTTGGGTTGATTGAATTGATTTGTCTCAATTAATTTGATTGTAGGCTTTGGAAGGGTTTCATATAGAGATTTGAATAATTTGAATGCTTTGGTGAAAAGCAATTAAATTAGTTTTAATTGAATTGATTTAGGTTGGATCCATGGTAGAATTGATTTTGATTAAAGGTTAACTTGGTTTGGCTTGGAGCTTGGATATAAAATAAATTCAATTTGTGTTTGATTGTATTGATTTGAGATTTGGTTTTGCATGATTGGGTGGACATAGCTTTAGTTTAGTCCATAGGATATATAGGACCTATTTACCTTAGGGTATGACCTAAGATTAGGGTATGCCTTCTTAAGTCTCTTGGCTTAGGTTTAGTGTTCACCTAATCAGTAGAAGTGTCCTATGACTAAAAAAGTTCTAGTGTCTAGAAGATTCCTAAATCTAGGATAGGGAGGAAGAGTCATCACTCCAAAAGTGAGGTCAATAATATATAAAAACTATTTGCTCGCAGGTATGCTTAAGTCTCTAAGCATAGCCCAATAGGATAGGTGGGCTTGGCAAGCAACTAATGCTAAGCTCGTATGCTTGCAAATATAACTATTGGCATGTTGTTTGTATTTTCTTGACATTTATTTTGCAGGGCTTAGAATTTATGTTTGAATTTTTAAATATAATTTTAGCTTTGAATTAAATTATGATATATGAGGTCTAGGAAAAGCAGGAATTGATCTTACCAGTAGATGGGTGTAGAGATCCCCTGTGAAGCCAAATAGAGGTCACAAAGGAGGGAGATGATCCAGGAAAGAAGACACCCCATAAACATAAACTTGTAGCTATAGGTTGAGCTATATAAGGGAAAAGCTCACCTACTCATTTTCTCTTTCTTCTAGGGTGTACAATGGTAACTGGACACATTGGTCAGTTCTTTAAATTTAAATTGGCTTGATTTATTTTAGGTGTGCAATATAATCAATCTACTTTTCTAGGTTTCTTTTTTATGTTGTGCTCTTATGTGATGAATGCCTAAATGAATAAGCTCTTAGGAAAACTAAATTATTTAGCCAACCTAAATCGAATCAAATTAAATAAAAATAAAGAAACTTGAAACTTCATAAAAATTAAAGCTCTAGGAATAACTTAAAATCAACTAAAAATGACTAGTTTTTACAAACCATGCTAGCATATTGGTCTAAATGCTTGAATTAGGCGCTTCACCCATTGCTCATAAGGGGCATCTAACATTTGAGGATGACCACTGTCCTAGGGACGTTTGCCTTCTCTTCTTGATTTGGTCCATGATTACTTCTAATTGCATCTCATTTAGGCATAAAATGCATACCCTAAAGCCTTAAATGAAATATGAGTCAAAACATCTAAAATTTGGAAAATGTGCATTAGTTAAGTGCATTTCATACCCAAACATGATCATAGAGATTAGGGAGTGAGTATAGGTTCTTAGAATATTTTCTAAAATGCAATAGCCTAGCCATCTTGCATTCATGGGACTTGACATCATGGATTTTAAAATATGCTTAGGTGGTGTTAGCTAGTAGCCTTTCTAGGTTGGTTATAAAGTCCAGAAGAGTTAGAGATTTATTAGTGCGAAGACTGGATGGTAGGTTGTTAGTAGCCTAATAATATTTTATGCAGAGGATTGTGCTGAATGGGCTACAGTAATAATAAATAAATATATATGTTCTTGTTTGCATGTGCTGCTTATGCCCCTAAGCATAATCTAATTATGACAGATGGGCTTAACTACCTAAGTGCAGGGTGCTTAGTCCAAAAATGCAAAATATAATTGCTTGGCTTGTATGTTTGACTAACTAACGTCTGTTTTGTAGGTGTAGTTAGATTTTATTTTTATTAAATATGTAACTTTTGTAATAGGAATAGGATTAGTGTCATAGGGCCTAGAATGAGCTTAGAAAGAGACTTGGGAGTCCCTTAAGCTTCAAAGAAGAAAAGAAAAAATAAGGATTGAAGACCCCTATAACATTTATTTCATTTGTAAAATTTAATTATAATCTGGGTTGTATAAGGGTAGAGCTCGAGCTCGAATTGAGCGGAGGAGGGCAGATGGTGCCCATCTTCTAGCACTCGTGGGATGAAGGATCACCCACCATCCATTCTGCATGATTAGAATGGACAACTGTGATTTGATCTGCTAGATTTATTTGATTTAATCCTTTAAGAATCACGGGATTAATCCCTACTGTCCGATCCAAGATTGTACAGCGAGGACAAAAGCACGTCTGCCGCTGCTGACTCAGCATGTAGCGTTAGACGGTTTAAGAGGCCAATCCCATGGCTCCACATGGAAAGTGTAGCCATGTCGGCTCTTACATGGTACCGACAAGATTAGAGATTAATTAAGGCTTAAAATGTGTTTTAATCACCCTAAACTTCCAAAATTCATAACTAATTATAGTAAAATCTTTAAAATATGAGTAAATCCATTTTGGAAAGGGTAAACAAAAAAGAATTTAATAAAACTAATTTCCTTATATTTTGAATAATGAAGAGTGCTTAATTAAGGTTTGAAAATTTTCTTAATTATCTTAGTTAACCCCTAATTACTTTGCTAATGAGTCCCAAATTAAGTGTGTTGATTTCTTGGGATGTCTTCTGCCTCCCATAATTTTCTTGGGATTTATTGGCTAGGTAATTAGGGGAATTTGAAATTTAAATCTTTATTACCCTCATTAAGTAATTTAATAATTATTAAAAATGCTAAATAAAAAAAAATAAGCAATTAATGATCATTAGTCATTGGTTGATAGTGAAATGATGAAGGGGAATGATTCTGACCTCTTTCCTAATTATTTCCCTAAATTCATATCATATGTGAGGGTTAATTAAACTATGATTCTATTAAGGAATGATTAACCAATTAATGATAAAATTAAATCAAATTAAAATGGTAATTAGATCAGATAATCTAATTTGAATTTGTGGGTTCCTCTTTAAGTATTTAATAATATAAAGACCCTTAAGAAAATTATGATTAACCAATGGGTGTGGGAAAATCATATAAGTACTTAATTTGATTCATTAATTTAATTAATATTTAATTAAAAGCTTCACTCCATTAGGTCCCTAAGTGCATTGCAATTTTAATCTCCCATTTGCATATCATTGGAGGCTTATGGTTAAATGATTAATCAAATTAAAGAAGCATAGGAAAGGGAGTCAGTTGCTTAATGATTTAAACTTGATTAATCCATAAAATCACTCCATTAAATCACTCACATGGGATGAGACAAAATAAACAAATGTTTCTCCTCTTTAAGTTTAATAACTTCAAAACCAAAAATCAAATTCCATAAGAGGCTAAGGTTAGTCTTAAATGATTTTATTTAATGTGATTGTCCTTAGGAATTAATGTGGTTGAATGAATTATGTGGAACTGTTTAATTATTCCTTTTCAGTCATCATAAATGTTGTATGTCATTTGATATCATACATTCATGCTTTTAAATAAAATTAATCAATTGAATTTGATTATGTGAAAGTTGCATGTGTTGAATTAATCTTAATATATGCGTGGCTATTATCACTAATAAACTTCAAAATTATTTTCAAAGTGATAAATTGATAATGAAAACTTGGATTGATGTTATCTATGAATACTACATATGATTTGCATGTGTTTATATTCTAAACATGTCAAATTATTCCTTTATCTTTACGATTCATGTATGTGTTTACATATGTTTAACTATTAATAAGTATATAGTTTGGACATCCCAAGAATACGAGGCTTTAAGCCTCATGAAGGTCTTAGATTACCTCACTTCCCTGGTTAATAAAGACACGTACTTATTTAATTTCATTCCTATGTGTACTTTACTAGAATTTGGATAGATCTTTACTTTACATGTGTAAATAATTCAGCCAAAATACAATCTTTTCATGATTCTCATTCTCATAGTTATGTGTACATTCATATGTATTTAAGATAACAGCACGTACGAGGCTTTAGGTAGCCCCAAGGAGGTCTTAGAATATCTCACTTCTCTAGTTTAAATAACAGCACGTACGTGCTTACATATTTAATACATGTGTGTGTGCACTTAGCTAAAAGAATGAAATTCCTCTTTTCTCTCAAAAATATATGTATTCATAATCATTTAAGTGTGCAAAAAATACGTTGCATGTATAGGTATGTTAAGTCTTAAATCATATGCATGATTATTGATGATGAAAAGGAATGGTGCAATACAATCTATGTGATGGTAATTCAACTTTAGTAATCATAAGATGCCTTTCATGTTGGACAAGATTTTTTAAGATTTACCTAAACTTAAGATTAACAAAATTTTTAATAAGTCATTCACTAAAAGAAATCAAGTCATAATAATATGACTTTAAAAAATAATTTAAGGAAGGGATGAAAGAGGTGAAGCCTCTTTCTTCTCTTTATAATGTTTATATATTAAGTAAATATCAAATGAAATAAAAGAAAATACAAATTAAAATCTACCAATTCTTTAAATAAGTTAAAATAAAATCACCCTCATGATTAAATTAAATAATTCCAAATTTTAGACAATCATAATTCAAAAGCTTAGCTAAGATATACCACATTGAGCCTAAACACACACATTAGAATCCTAAGTCACAACTTCTAGCTCTAAATTAGGACGGTGAATGATGTGATGTTGTATTTTATTTTATGACATAATATTTTTGGTTGGATGTTAGGATTATGGTACATAGACTGGATGTTAGGCCGTTCTTAGCCTAATATTATTTTCTACAGAGGATTGTGCTAAAGGGGCCACTAAAATAAATATAAATGCTTCTACTTGCAAGTTACTTATGCCCCTAAGCATAATCTATAATTAAGACAGGTGGGCTTGGTTACTCATGTGTAGGGTGCTAAGTCCAATTTATAAAATATAATTGCTTAGGAATGTATGTATGTTTAGCTAACATCTATTTTACAGGTGTAGTTAGATTTTACGTTTCTGTAAAATATAATTTTGCAATAGGAATTAAGATTAATGCTATGGGATTGAGGATGAGCAGTGGCTAGAAGGTATAGTCTTAGGAGGCCCTGTGAAGCCTTGGAGCACAATCAAACCAAGAGAAAAGAAGGAGGAATAAAGAAAAAAAAAAAAAAAAAGCTCCCATAACATATATTCAATTTCAAAAATAATATTCTTTTATAATCCAAGTTGTATAAGGGTAGAGCTCTACTACCCAATTTCTCTCTTTTTCGGGGTGTACGGTAGTACCCAGCCGCATCGGCCTCTTATTTTTTTTACAATAATCTAGATGTTTGAATGTTATGTTTAGATTATGTAATAGAAATTGCATCTTTTTCATAGTTTCTTAAACTTTATGTTTGAATGTGTGGCCTGATGCGATAGGCTCCTAGGATAAAATTAATTTTTCTACCCCAATTAACAACTCATAATTTAAAATTTAAAATAACTCACAAATTCTTTCTAAAGCCTAGGATATAATCAAGACATTTAAAATATTTAACAACCCCTTCACTGAATGTTGAATGTCTAACATCATGCATGTCATCTTATTTCACTCTTGAATAGGGACGGTCTCCATTCTTACACTATAGAGAACAGTTGACCTATGAGAGCACCCCATCATGGTGGAGAACACCACCTCTCTTATTTAGCCAATAATCCAATTTCATCATGCATTTAAGCATAAAATAGCCTAAGTATTCATCTTAAATGGATGTGTTAAAAATGATATAAAATTTGTAAGATTTTACATTTTAGTGTAAGTCATATGCTCATGCCGGTCATGATCTAGTCTCTTCGGGAGTGAGTTTAGGACTCTAGTCTCCTTCCTAATTAAATAATAGCCTAGCTATCTTGCAATTACATAAGATCAGCCTAAATTGATTTAAAGAGTAGGAGGTGTTAGGTAGCGTCCACTCTAGGTGGCTGTAAGTCCAGAAGAGTCGGACTAGTTGATCTTTTCTTGTGGAGGTAAACCATAATGCCCCCTTTCCATTTATATTTAGGTCATGCTTTTAGCTTGTGCTAAAGCATCATAGATTTAGGATCCGAGGTTGCTCATTTTCCTTAGGCTAAGAATATAAATCCTCACCTCTTAGGCATTTCCATAATCTTGTATTGATGGATTATAAGCCTTAGCATTCTAATAAATATTCAATTCAAATAAAAATAAATCTTCTCTTTCAAACTTATAAAGCCTCACCATAAATAGATTTGAGTGTTTACTAGGCTTCCTAGTATCATGAGTGTTCCCTGCTTATCTTCCTTTGGAATCCAAAAATAAGTCTCTCTAGATTAAGCATTCCCACTTGATTTTCCAAAATACCCAATTCTTTGATAGTCTAGCCTTGAAATCCTTGAAGATATGATTGACTATTTTAATCGAGAGAATGTTGACCTCACTTTTGGAGTGAGCTGTCAACTTCCCCATCTTAGACATAGGACTCATCTAAACACTAAGAGTTCCTTAGTCTTGAGACACTTCTAGTGATTAGGTGAACACTTAACCTAACCTTAGAGACTTAGAAGGGTTTATCATAGGATTAGGCTATGCATTAGGGATTTAAGGCAACCACTTACCCTATAACTCAAATCCAACCCATGTACACTCCTTCAAACCAATCTAAATCAAATCTCAAATCAATTTCAACTCAATTGATTTTCTCAAATCTCAAATCAATTCCAACTTAATTGAGTTTCTCAAATTCAAAATCAACTCCAAATTCAATTCCAATCCCAATTGATTTAAATCAAAAATCAATTCCGAATCTAACTCCAATTCTAGATGATTGAAACCCATGATCAATTCCAAATCCAAAACCTTCATGAGCCTTATGAATCACATCCATAAGCTTAGCCAAACCTTTCAAATCAATCCAAATCCAAGTAATTTCTTTATAAATCACTTATTCTATCATTTATATTCACAACTATAAATGAAATTGACATCCAAATCATCCAATAGAATGAATATAAATCAAACCAAATCAAATTTCCTTTTTCAAACTATATCATTCTCAAATCAATCCAAACCCTTGGATTTTCTCTTCAAACAATCACTCCTTCAATCACATGCCCAAATATAAACATAAAATACAATCACCAAGCCAAAATCAAACTAACCCAAGCCAAACCCATGTTCATCCTTTTGACTTGAAATTGTCAAATGAACTAAAACCCATTTGACTCCAAACCACTTATAATTGGATTTATATTTCCATCATAAGTTCATATGTGAGTTCAACTAAATATGAATCAAGCCATGATCAATCTAATTCACCCTTTTAGGTTCACTTGACCCAAAGTAACCTAAAGACCCTTTTTGAACCAAGTTCTAATACAGCAACCAAATTAGGTTGAACCAAGCCATAATATTATGATCAACAATCATCCTAGAATGATCAATCACTCAAATTAGGTCAAACCAAGTCAAACCTAGCTTTTGACCAAGTCAACACTTATTCCAAATAAGACCTAAATAAGCCAAAATTCACTATGAGCCAAATTGATTGAAACCATTGATCTAAACCAATCCATAATCAATTATTAAATATGACCAAGCCTCACTTGAGCTAGACCAAACCCACTTGGCCCTCCTAGCCCAAGTTGACCCAAATTGACCTAAAAAGACAAAATGGGTCAAATCTTGATCTAAGCCAAATTGATTGCAACCAATGAATCAAGTTCATTCCAAATTGATTATGAAACTTGACTAAAGCTTCAATTGACTAATTAAACCCAAGCTAGCCCAATTGACCATGAACCCAACTTGATCCAAAAGGTCAAATCAACTTAAAATAAAACCAAATTAGAATTTATTGAAACCAAAGCTTGCAATACATTTCAAATGATCATCCAAGCCTAAACCAACCCATGACCCAATTGGGTCAAATGGGTCAAATTGGTCAACTTGACCCATTTGACCCAAATAAACCTAAATGAACCAAAATAAAATCTAAACCAAATCTAAACCAAACTAATGATACCCATAGGCTCCAAATGATCATTTGAACTTGACCTAACCCATGACCAATTGTAACTCAATTTGACTTAACTTGACCCAAATGGGTCAAATTGAGCCAAATCAAATCAAATGAACTCCAAATCACTTAAAATTTGGCCCAACCCATTTTTAAATTATTTTAAATTTGCCCAGATCAAATTCCTAGCCAAATGACCACTTTACCTTTGGGTCAAAGGGTATCCCATGACCAAATTCACCTGAAATTTATCCATTCCTTTCCCAAAGCCACTTAACACCCATCTATTGGTTCATATGGGCACCAAAGAGGTTGGTGAACATGATCCAATGAGCTTGGGTAGGCCATGACCCAAGGGGAGGAGAAACTGACCTCCCCAATCACTCTTGGACACTTTGCTCACCAAATTTACTCATCAATCTCATGGGCAGCCACTCTCCCTCACTCCACCCAAAATGACCCATGTGGGACATTTTTCAGCTCAAATTGATCAGCCAATCCAAGCCATTGAGCCAAAATGGCAAATCATCTATCCACCATCTGATCCAAGGAGGGGGAGATTTACCCCCTACTTCTAACTCAAAAAAGAAGAGATTCATTCCTTAGAGCTTTAGAAGTCGAATCGAAGCCTTCCTAAGCTTTTCCTAGCCATTCCTGACACTTTTAATCAAAACTAAAATAGGGGAGATCAATCTTGAGCTCAACTCACTCAATCCTCAACCAAAGTGTAATTAACCTTGCACACACCATCCTTGGCCCAAGGCGAGTCAAAATGAGTTGAATCCTGAGCTTCCTGATGACCAGAGCTAGGAGTTCAATCAAAGTTGATCACCTACGTGCTATGGATTGGTCTTTCAAGCTAACTACATCAAATCAAAGCTCGTGTGGCTCAACAGGGCTTCATTTCATTCAAATGAAGCTTCCTCATTAGGCATTGGTCAGCTCAGTGAGGTATGCCATTAAAACTGACCTTAGAGTAAAATTTGCTTGGTCCTTTATGAAAGAAATCATTATGTCATGTGATCTCCACCATTAGATGTGTTGCTTGTGCTTCCCCGAAGGTGTGGGATGAATTTGAGCTCCATTCAAACTTGGGTGAGCTCGAATCAAGCGACGATCGATGTATGGCATCCATCTCTCACTGCTCGGGAGGAGACAAATCACGGACTGTCCATTTTGCATGATCGAATCGAACAGTCCTGATCAAATCGCACTTTAGATCTCTCTAATTTTCTCCTTAACTGTGGATTAAATCGTGACCATTTGATCATTGATCGGACGGTCCACGGGAAAGCGCATCCACCACAAGCTGACCCAGCCGATGGATGTGATAACTTAAATAACCTATCCCGTCACACCACCTGGAAAGCGCGCCGTGTCAGCTGCCATGAGGCCTGATGGGATTAGAATTTTAATTAGGTTTAATTAATCTAATTTTAATGGTGAAACTTCCAAAATTCATAACTAATTGTAAAAAAAATAAATAAATACAAATAAATACTTATTTTAAAGGTAATTCAAAGGAGAATAATAAAAAATTAAAATCAATTAAATTATAATAGTGGTTTTGACTCAATTTGAGTTTTATTGGAAATATAATTAAGCTAATTACTCTTTAATTACTTCAACAATTAATTCCAAACTTCTTGATATTGATTAGTGGGATGACCTCTACCTTCTACAATTTTTTTGAAATTTATTGCTTGATTAATTAGAGGAATTACTTATTTCATTCTTACTCTCTCTAATTAATTAAATGATTAATTAGCAAAAGTAATGAATCCATTAATTAAGTTGGCTAATCATTATGAAATAGTGAATGGACATAGGGAATGAGATTAGGACTCTTTCCAATATTTCCCATAAGTTTACTTCATTTGGATAACACTTAATCAATTTACAACCAATTAATGGCTTAATCTCATTAAATAGTTTAATTAATCAAACTCAAAACCAAATCATTCTAACTCAATCATTCAATTCTTGGGTAGATTCTTAGGTGTTCAATAACCTAAGAGAATTCCTAAGGAAATAATAATCAAACTACATGTGTAGGAGGGTTAT
Organism: Cymbidium sinense; assembly: GCA_021442155.1. NCBI lineage: Eukaryota > Viridiplantae > Streptophyta > Magnoliopsida > Asparagales > Orchidaceae > Cymbidium > Cymbidium sinense. The sequence goes on along the minus strand of CM038218.1, from coordinate 173,016,571 downwards.
AAAAGTACTTAATCAAACCCTTCAACTTAATTAACCAATAATTGTGAGGCAATTGCATTAGACCCCTTCATTTCTTAGGTGCATTGCTGATTTAATTTTCACATGGTTGCATATCATATGTTGGCTCATAATTATTTGGATATTTATGTTTAAGTGGTGTAGGAATGGGGTAGTTAATAGATTTAATTTATACAACAATTTAATCAAATCATAAAATCAACTTAATTATCTTTGCATTAAACCAAATTGAATTGCAAACATGGGAATGGTTTAAGACCAGCAAACATATTCTCATATTTCCTAAATCAAATCAAATGCAAAATTAAAATTGACTTTAACAAGCTTTAGTTCCCTTTAAATCCTTTTATGTAATGTGATTGCACTTAGGAAGTAATTTAATTGAAAGAAATTATATGATTGTGTTCATTTATTCCTTTCCAATCACATTAAATTATTGAATGACATTTGACTCATGCATACATGCCAAAAAATTAAAGCAAATGGTTTCCTTTATGTCAAGCTTCCATGTGTTGATTTAAATTTAGTATATGTGTGGCTATTATCAATACTAAATTCAAAAATCTATTTTTCAAAACTTATAAACAAAAGATTATATGTGTTATAAATGCTAGTTATAAATACATAGAGGTGTATGATTATAGCTAGAATGTATGAAATGGAGTTTATTTCCTTTATCCATGTATTGATTTGTAAAGTAAGAATATTAATGGATATATAGCTTGGACATTTCAGAATGTGTTTTTATAGCAAGGAGGTCATTTGATTACCTCTTTTCCTTTTAACAATCTACTATTTGATTCTAATCTTATATATATTTCAATATAAGAGTTTGGATAAAACTTCAATTCATGCATGTAAACCATTCAATCAAATTAAAGACAACCTTTTCACATGATTTCATTCTCCAAATTATAAATACATGTGTATATATTTAAGAAAGATATAGTCTTCCCTAGAATGCAAGGCTTTAGCTAGCCCCAAGGAGGTTATTTGATTCACTTACTCTGGTTTAAATGACACATACTTGCTTATGTCTTTTATACATCCATATGTGTATTTGATTAGGGAATGATAATCTTTGATCTTTCTATTAAAAATGCATGCATTGGGAACTGTTTAAATGATTGGATTAATTGGCCATGTGAGTTTGGAGCTCTTTTCCTTATACACTTCTTCACAAGAATTTAGAAGAGGCTTCAAGTAACTGGAAAAACTAATACAATATATATATATATATATATATATATATATATATATATATATATATATATATATATATATATATATATATATATATATATATATATATATATATGAAAAGAATTCAAACATACACATGCATCATTTAAGTGTGACCAAAATATATTGTATGTAGGTATGTTTAGGCTTAATCATGGTATACATGTGTTGAAAAGGAATAAATCAATATGTATTATGTGATAGTATTTCAATTGAATTAATCTTAAGAAGTCTTTCACATTAAATGGAATCATTTAAAAGAGAACCCTAACTTAGGACCAATTAAAGCACATAATAAATCAATCATTAAAGAGAATTTAATTAATGAATCTACCTTAGAAATGCTTTAAGGTAGGGATGAAAGAGAGCTCTCTTCTCTTTTCTTCTCTTCACAACATTTAGCTACTAAATATAGATTCATTCAAACCAAATCAAATCACCAACTAAAATTGACAAGTCAACTAAATCACTTAAAATGAAACCACCATCTAAATTGAATCTTTCACACTTGGAAAATATCAACCTTAAAGCCTAGCTAAGACATGCCACACAAATGACACACACATTAGGCTAAGTCACCACTTCTAGCTCTATGTTAGGTATGCATGGTTTGATGCATGATTTTGTTTTATGGTGTATTTTAGACTGATGTTGTGGGTGTGTATGTGTAGACTGGATGATAGGGCGATCTTAGCCTAATCATGTCTTCTACAAGGGATTGTGCTATGTAAATAAAAAATAAAGATAATATAAATGCTTATGTTGCTTACCCTAAGCATAGTCCAAATTAGGTGGACTTGGTTACCCATGTGCTAAGTCCAAATTATTAATATAACTACTTGGGTTGTGATGTTTAGCTAATTTTTGTTTGTAGGTTTAGTTAGATTTACTTTTTCCCATTTTGATGTAAATTTTGCAATTAGATTTGAATGAATGTTATGGGGATTAGGATGAACATTGGTTAAAGAAGTCGCCCTTTTTGTACCATGTCATTCTTGGAGTGAACCAAATCAAAGAAGAAAATGGAAAGAAAGCTTGAAGAAATGAAGACCCCATAACATGAATTCCTTTAATTGTAATTATTCATTTGTAATCGTTGTAAGGGTAGATTCTACCCATTTTCATTTTAGGTTGTGGTGGAACCCGACCACATCAGCCTCTTATTTTTTACACTAATTTTATAAATTGATTGATGTTATGTTTATGATTGTGCAACTAAGATGGCATGATTTTTCTAGTTTCTTAATTGTTTGATGATTGTTGAATGGCCAGGATGTGATTAGGCTTTTAGAAAAAAATAAATTTTCTATCTAATTAATTAATTTAAAATTAAACTAAATAATTCATAACCTCACCTAAAGCCTAGGATATAAATCAAGATAATAAAAGATTTTGCAACCTCTTAGCTGGATATTGTATATCTCATATCATGCATAAATCATATTATCTCACTCTTGCCAATGGAGGGCTTCCACCTTTGCAAGAGAAATGACTTGACCTTTGAGAGCCATGGTAGAAACACACCTCCTTCTTTTTAATTTTGGCCCATAACTAATTTTCTCATGTATTAGGTATATAAAATCCCTTAGCCCATGTAAAATAAAAATGTCCAAAAATCAAAATAAAACTTGACAAAATTTGCATTAGATTTAGGTCATTATTCATGCCCTTCATGATCTAGTCTCTTAGGGAGTGAGTTTAAAGACTTAATTTCTCTTCTAAGTAAATAACAACCTAACCATCTTGCAAAGCATATGAATACATGTATTTAAAATCATAGGAGGAGTTAGTTGGTGGCCACCCCAAGCGGTTGTAAGTCAAACAATCGGGTGGTTTATCCTCTCTTGCAGAGGCAAACCATACGCCCAATTTGTCATTTAGATTTAGGTAGTGCTTTGCCTTATGCCAAAGCTCCATAGATTTAGCATCTGAGGTTGTTATTTCCTTTTGGGGCTACAAGAATAAATCCTCACCTCTTAGGTATTTCTATAATCTTGTATTATGGAATTGTAAGCCCGACATTTCTAATAAAAAAAATCAACTCAAACATATATTTTTCCTTAATTTCAAAAATATAAAGCCCAACCATAGGATAGCTTGGGATGCTCACTAGGTTTCCTAGTATCATGAGCATCCCCTACTCATCTCCCTTTGGTTTTGATAATAACTCTCCTTTTGATCAATCCCACTTGATTTTCTAAAAATAACCAATTGATTGATAGTCCTATCTTTGAAAATCTTTGGAGACAATGATCATTTACCTTAATCAAGAGTATTCCTAAGGAACCTCATTCCTTATGATGTAATTAACTATGTGGGCTTGCTTCCATAGGCAACTTAATGAACTTGACTTAAAATAAACTTTACTTTACTTTTCAATGTAAAATAGGGGAAATATCTCTTGTACATTTGAAGACCTATTGGCCTTAGGAGTCCTTATTAGGTAATTAGGTCCATTGTAAGATGATGACTTTTGTCTCTTGAGGTAGTACATCATTCCTCAATGTCGTATCTGATCACCTCAATAAGTACCCCCCCAAGATCTATGTGGTGTTCCCTATATGAAAAATAAACACCACAACCTTGAAATCCTTGAAGATATGATTGGCTATTTTAATCAAGAGTATTCTTAGGAAATTAACATTTCCTAGGATTGAATTAATGATGAAAGCTTACTTCTATAGGGAAATAAAAAACCTAACATAAAATAAACCATGCTTTACTTTTTCATGTAAAGTTGGGGAAAAAAACTCTAGTATATAAGAAGACCCATCTGCCTTAGAAGTCTTTATTAAGTGATTAGGCCAATTGTAGGTGTGGTGTTTATTTTTGGATGTGTTGGGGTGGACACCACGCAGATCGTAGGTGGTACTTATTGAAGTGATCGGGCATGAGATTAATGTATGATGTACTATCTCAAAAGATAGATACATCACCATACAATGGACCTAATCTCCTAATAAGGACTCCTAAGGCATGATGGGTCTTTGAATATAATAGAGATTTTTTTGCTACTTTACATGGACAAGTAAAGCAGGGTTTATATTAAGTTAGGTTCTTAAGTTCCCTATGGTGGCAAGCTTCCATAGTTAATTACATCTTAAGAAATGAAATTCCTTAAAAATACTCTCAATTAAAGTAGACAATCATTATCTCCAAAGATTTTAAGGTTAGATTATCAAATGATTGGTTATGTTTGAAAAATCAAGTGGGAGAGACCAAGCGGAAAGATTTATTTTGAAAGCCAAAGGAGATAAGTAGGAAATGCTCATGATATTAGAGAACCTAGTGAGCATTCCAATCTATTATGTGGCGAGGCTTTATATATTTAAAATTGAAGTATTTTATTTATTTGAGTTGAATTTTTATTAGATTACTAGGGCTTATAATCCATCAACCCAATATTGTAAAAATGCCTAAGAGGTGAGGATTTGTGCTTGTAGCCCGAAGGAAACTAGCAACCTCAGATCCTAAATCTAGGGAGTGACAACACATGCTAAAGCATGACCTAAATCTAAGTGACAAGTGGACATAAGGGTTCATTTCTGCAAGAGAGGATGAACTCGACTGACTTCTAGACTTACAATCGCCTGGAGTGGTTGTTAGTTAACACCTCCTACATTTTAAATTCATGTAGTTCAGTCTTATGAAATTGTGAGATGGCTAGGCTTTGTCATTTAATTTGGAAAGAGGCTAAAGTCTTAATTTCACTCTCTAAGATACTAGAGTGTGAGTGGTATGAGCATATAACTTAATCTACAAATAAAAAAATCTTTTCAAGTTTTATTTTATTTTGACACATTCATTTGGACAAAGGCTTAGGATTTCTTTATTCTTAGATACATGTTGAAAGTTGATTGTTGGCTAAATCAAGAGAGAGAGGGCAAAGCTCTGTTAGGAGGGGTTGCTCTCATAGGTCGAGAGATTTCTATAGTGTAAGGATGGAGGCCCTCATTTTTAGCAAGAGTGGTAGAAGATGATGCATGATGTGAGACATACGTCACAGCTAAGGGGTTGCTAATCCTTTTAATTATATTGATTATAACCTAGGCTTTATGATGAAGTACTGAGTTGTTTATAGCACTAGTTATGAGTTGTAGTTGGGTAGAAAATTTATTTTATTATAAGAGGCTACCGTATCTAGGCCACACATTAAAGCATCAAACATTAAGAACTATGAAAAGGAGACAATCCAATTGCACAATCTAAAAAAAATCATCAATTAATTTTATAGACTACCATAAAAGAATAAGAGGTTGGTGCGGTCAGGTACTACCGTACATCTCGGAAAGAGAAAAGATGAGTAGTTGAGCTCTACCCTTATACAACCAGAATGTGAAAGAATAATTTTATAATTAGAATGAATACATCTTATAGGGGTCTTTATTATTCATTTCTTCTTATCCTCCTTCTCTTTCATTTTGATTTGATTATGCTCCTTCTTTGATTTGGTTGTATTTGCTTCATAGCTCATCCCAATTGCCCATAGCATTAATCTTAATACTATTACAAAATTACATTTCATAGGGAAAAAGTAAATCTAACTACACCTATAAAATAAAGGTTAGCTAAACATACATATAATTCCAAGCAGTTATCTTTATAACTTGGACTTAGCACCCTGCACATGGGTAACCAAGCCCACCTATCCTAACTTGGATTATGCTTAGGGGTTTAAGCAACCTGCAAAGAGAGCATTTATATTTATTTTTAAGCAACCCCTTAAGTAAAACCCCCCGCAGAATACATGATTAGGCTAATAGTATCCATCTACATACACTAACATCCAGCCTAAAATATTACATCATAAAACTAAACATACATCACACATACACAGTCCTAACTTAGGATTAGATGTGGTGGCTTAATTATGATGTGTGTGCTAAGGATTTGAGTAGCATGTCTTACTATGCATTAAAGTTATGATTTGTCTAAGTTTTAGAAATTGTTTAAGTTAACCATGAAGGTTGGTTTCATTTCAAGTTGTTTAGTTGATTTATGAATTTTAATTTATGTTTTGATTTGTTTCATTTGATTTACACTTATCATCTAAGTGTTATAAAGAGAGGAAAGAGGATTAACCTCCTTCATCCTTACCTTAAACCACTTTCTAAAGCACATTAATTTAATTTAGTTCTCTTTAGTGAATGACATATCAAAAATTTTGTTAATCCTAAGTTTAGGTTAACTCTAAATGATCCTATCCAATATGAAAGGCATCTTAATATTAACGTAATTGGATTTCTACCCCATAGAACATGTTAAACCATTCCTTCCCATCACTTATTACATGTGCATGATTTATTCTTTAACATACCTATACATAGAACATATATTTTGGCACACTTAAATGATGGATGAATGCATATAATTGTAATTTATTTTTCATTTGATTAAATTATTCATACTTATAAGTTAAAGCTATATAAAAATTCTAATACAAAATACACAGGAATGAAATCAAATAAGTATGTGGGTTTGTTAACTAGAGAAGTGAGGTAATCAAATGACCTCCTTGGGTCTACTTAAAGCCTCATATTCCCAGGATATCCAGATTATATACTTATTAACATTCAAACTTATGTAAATGCATATACATGATTAAAGGAAGGAAAATTTACATACACATACTACATATTTAGTGATTTAGTTAATTATGAATGCATGTATTTTTGATAGAAAGAGAGGATTACCATTCTCTATTCAAATGCACATATGCATAAAAAAAGTTGTAAGCAAGTATGTTCCTTTATTAAACTAGAGAACTGAGGTAATCAAATGACCTACTTGGGGCTACTTAAATCCTCGTGTTCCCAGGATGTATAGATTATACACTTGTTATCTTAAATACATATGAATAAATATATAACTATAAGAAAAGAAAATCATGCAAAATTGTATTTTTATTTAGTTGAATTATTTATGTATGTAAATTAAAGTTCCATCCAAATTCTAATACAAAATTACATAGAAATGAAATCACATAAGTACATGTTGTTGTTAACCAGGGAAGTGAGATAATCAAATGACCTCCTTGGGGCTGCTTAAAGCCTCGTATTCCTAGGATGTCCAGACTATATACTTATTAACATTCAAATCTATGTAAATCTATATATAAACATTGGAAAGAGAAGTTCATTTCACATACTTGAGCTATCAACACATGCAAATCCTATATGTATTCATAACTATTATCACTCCATATATTTTTATCAATTTATAAATTTTGAAAAATATATTAGAATTTATTAGTGATAATAGCCATGTATATAATTAAGTTAAGTCAACACATGAAAGCTTACATAAATAACTTTCATTTGATTCATTTAAATTTGAAAGAATGAATGCATGAAATCATGACATACAATATTTAAAGTGATTGGAAAGGAATAACTAAATATAAGCACATGGCTCATTCAACTAAATTAATTCTTAAGAACAATCACAGTAAATAAAATCATTTAAAGAAAACTAAAGCTTCTTATTAATTTGATTTTGGATTTGGATTAACTTCAAAGAGGAGAGATTATCATTTATTGTTTTAATCCAATTCCCAAGTTGGTGATCTTAATTAGTTTAAGAAAAAATAATTAAGTAGATTTTATGAATTGATTAAGTTAATCATTAAACAAATCATTTAATTCTCTTTCCTAAGCTTCTTTAATTTGATTAGTCATTTTTTTAAAAGGGGGGGGGGGATTTATTGCTACAATAAAAGGGGTACAAGGTCCTTAAAGGGGATAAATATCTATACTATTGATCAAAGAGCTACATAAGCCTAAAGAGATAAATCCCCTACCTATTACATTAAAGCAAATGAAAAAAAAACAAAAGCTAAGGAAAATATAGAGAAAAAGACCAGCTTAGCACTAGCACATGGGTCCTCTAAGAATAGCATAAGCCTTGAAGATACCTCCTGATCAAAGGACAGTGCACCTGCAAGATTCCAAAACCTACGAAAAAGTCCAACACGAAGCTTAAAGAAGACATAAGCATATACAAATGAAATAAAGTTAACCAAAAAATTTGAACAAAGTAAATGAAGAAACTCTTAGAAAAGGCTCAAGCTCAGTCACAATAATCCCCAGGGGCAACAAAATATGTGAGCCTTCAAAATTCAGTAGAATGGTGACAATCCCATATGATGCTACTAGCCCAAGAAATAATAAGGAAAACATCCTAGCCATCATAGCCCACTTACCTTGATTCAGGCATTCAGCCAAAAACCAGTAGCCATTAGAGTGGGATCAATAAAAAATAATAGAAAAGGCTAGACAACAAAGTTTTCCAATTAGCCAAAGCCCATAGAACTAGAACGGTGGGATCAATAAAAAAGCCACCCCTCCCCCCAGATGTAAAAACACCAAGGGACAGATCTCAACAATAGCACATGAGAAAACAAAACACCCAAGGGGGTCCTGAATTAGGAACCCCCAAAGAAAGCTCCAAATTGAAAGGCATGACAAAGATAGCCAGCCAAGACACCTCCAACGCAACCGCCAACAGAAAGAACCAATGAGCCAACAGGCTAACCAACTCCCAAAATTTAGAGACAACAACAAATACATCAAAGAAAACATCAAAATTACCACTAAAATAGGAAAAAAACCAAAGAGCAAGCAATAAAACTAGAGAATGTAAAGCATCCCAGGAAGGTGCAAAACCCACAGCCAGACACCCCCAGCAATTGCCAAGCCAAAACACCAACACTAATAGTAGCAAGACAGTAAATATAAAAGCCATCAAATAGTCACCATCCAAATTACCCAGAACTAAATAACAAAGCCAGATAAGAAGGCAGCCAAGACAAATCAAAGGAGAATCGAGCACCATCCAAAACCAGAAGGATGGCCAACAACAACCTTCAAAGGAAAAGAAATCAAACACCAGCCAACCACCTAACCAACAGAACCCTACTACAGTAGAAAGCCAAAACAAAACAACCACAGGCCAGTGCATAAAAAGAGCTAAAATAATACAGAAAGAAATTACGATGGCCAAAGCCATATTAGTAACACCAACTGCATAAGGCAAAAAAACCAAAAACCAAAATCAATTTTGAGAGAAAGGGACATAGCAAGAAAGAGCCAGAAAACCTAGTGGACAACCAAGGCTCAATAGCACCATCCTGAAACAGGCCCAACCTCTACAAAAAGGAGGAACCATAGACCTCAAAAGCCATGAACCATAGTAGAAAGCCAAAGAAAAGAGTAATATCCCTAACTTATCAGATAAAACGAAGGATTCATAAAGAGATGGTAAAGAGGTTAGGTTTACGTGTAGGAAATACAAGCACAAAACCATCAAAGAATCCAGAGGGAATAAAAAAGAAAAATAGAGAATCTAATATCCTTTAGTGTAAGGTAAACAAGTTTTATCTCAATTAATAAGTCCTCTCAATAAGAAGGGGAGATCATTAGCAAACAATGTGAAGTTAGGAAGCTTAGCCCCCAAGCTAGCAAGAAAATCAGCACATGAGTTACCTTTCCTATAAATGTGAGAAATATATAATATCTAATTTAGCAAGTAAATTCATTGTATGATTAAGCAAAAAAAATAGATCAACATTGCCATGAGAATCATAATTAACCAAATTCAAAAGAAGGAAAGCATCAACTTCAATCCAAATGTTGTACAAACCTTTTTCTAACAAATAGAGGTAGCATAGTGAATAGCTTTAAGTTCAACATATAAAATAGAGCAAGGTTCTAAAGGATCAGCAAAAGCACAAATCACCTTGCCATCATGATCTCTTAAAATATGCCCACAACCAGAAGTTCCATTCGAGACAAAACCATCAGTATTAATCTTAATACAATCATTTTTAAGTTTAAGCCAATAAACAATCTTCTGATTAGAAGGCATATTATAAGTAGGAAGATTAATCCCATGTTTATAGGACACAAATTTATACCCTTTAAAATTAGAAATATTAAGAAGATTAGCTTTAAATAAAGAGACAACTTTATATTTGGATCTAGCAATGATACGATTATGATTCATAGGAATAATACTATGCATAGCATCATTCTTATCCATCAAAATATACCAAATAATAATGGTGGCTAAAATAATTTTAATATGCCCCTTAAAGGTATAAAGAAAACAAGCTTCAAGTAATTGCATTGAGGAGAATGAACCATTAAAATGAGAGGAGTTAAAAAATATCATCATACCAAATCCACAATTTAGTAGAAATAGGGCCATTAACAAAGACATGATCAACATTCTCCACATGGGAACAATAGTGACACTTAGAGGGGAGATAAAAACCTTTCCTTAGAAGCAAGGAATCCACATCTATATATTTTTTTGAGAATTCTCCAAGTCAAAATAGAAAGATGAAATAGGAAGAACATGGTTCCAAAATTTGGAGAATACTAAAGAATTCTAATTTTTCAATCTAATAAAATGCCACACATCTTTAAAAGCAAAATCTCCAGAGGAGGAGATTTCAAGAAAAATTTGATCCAGTTTATTAGAGGTAAGATGAATATTAAGAATTTTATCAAGAAGTTTTTCGGGAACAAGGTTGTTCAATTTAGACACATCCCAGTTATTAGAATGAATAATTATTGAACTTTAAGGATAACATTAGAGTGAGTTTTGAGGAGAGAGTCAACAAAACCCTCACCAAGCCAATTACCTTGCAAAAAAAAAAAAGAGGTTCGAGAGTTAACACCCTAAGAGATCAAAGCTTCAGCCTCCCATTTAACATTACAAAGCCTCCTCCAACTAGGAGAAGCACCAGACTTTAAAACACAGTTAAGAGGATGTTTACCCTGACAGTATTTCACATGCATAAATATTGACCATAAATTTTTTTTTTTATGAATTTCCACCACATTCTATAAGAGAAACAAATGATAGATTCTTGCAAAGTTTAGCAACCCAAACCACCTTCATTAAAAAACCCACATCAATTGTTCCAATAGGTCCAATGTATCCTTTTTGAGATTGAATTAGAGCACTAAAAGAATTAGTTAATAAGTCTATTTATCCTATTAATGATCGATAAAGTTGGAACAATAGTAGATAAAAGATAAATAGGCAAAGATCAAAGGGTGCTTTTAATGAGAGTAAGTCTAGCACCAAAAGAGAAGAGGAGGAATTACCATGAGGAGATTTTTTTTTTTAACTTTTGAATAACATCATCGATCAAAAAGGATCTTTTCCTACCTCTATATGAAGGAGTGCCTAAGTATTTGAAAAGTAGATTTTGATGAGAGAAACTAGTTATATTGCTGATATTACTAATCTTAGCAGAAGAAATGCTAGAACTAGTAATAAAACAACTTTTTCCACTATTAATATTCAAACCACTTTCTCACCCAAACTTCATTAAAAACTTAATTTTTTAATAAAATGAATTGAGGCAATACAAAAAATAATGAAATCACCAGCAAAACTAATATGAGAAATGGGAATCCCACCCATCGTCCTATAATACATGTGAGGCATTTTGCTAAATAAGTAATCAAGACATCTAAATAAATACTCAACACCAATAATAAAAAGAGCAGGAGATAAAGGATCACCTTGTTTTAACCCATGGGAAGAAGAAAAGAAGCCATGTAATTCACCATTAAGCATTATGGAAAATCAAGAATTCTCAATACCATTCTTAATTAAAGAAATAAATTGGTTAGAAAAGCCAAATAAGTCAAGAATCTTATAGAAAAATTTCCAGCCAATATTGTCATAAGCTTTGGAGATATCCAACTTAAAGAGCAAATTACCTCCTCTAGCCTTAGTCTCTAAATCATGAATCATCTCTTGCATCAAAAGCACATTTATAGAAATGGACTTCCTTTAACAAAACTAGTTTGATTAGGGAAAATAATTTTTGGGAGTAAAACACTAAGCCTTTTAGCCAAAATTTTAGAAATAAGCTTGTTAAAGAAGGTACATAAGCTTATGGGCTGAAAATCACTCCAAAGTTCAAGATTATCTTTCTTTGGAATCAAAACTATGGAAGTACTAAAAAAATGTAGGAAACCCATCGCCATTAAAAAAAAATCAAGAATCACATTAATCAAATCCTCTTTAATAATCATCCAACAGTTCTGTAAAAAAATAGTAGTGAAGCCATCCTACCTAGTCACAAAATCTTTATTATGTTACGAAGGATATCACAAATTTTAGATTCAGTAGGCAAGGAAGTAAACATTTGATTGTCCTCAACCAAAATAAGAGAAGGAATAATAAAAGGCCACAAAACATCATCATAAACAACATTCTTATTAAGAAAATCACTACAAAAAGCAACAACAAAATCAATAAGATCCTTCTCCTCCATACACCAAGAGCCATCATCTAATTTAATTTTGTGAACATGGTTAATAACTTTTTTTCTTATTAACCATGGCATGAAAATATTTTGTGTTCCTATTGCTCTTAGAAATCTATTTCATAGAAGCCTTTTGCCTCCAATAGGTTTCTTCCATGTATTGAAGATGGGTCAACCTATCCTTAGCATTAGCTAACGAAGGAGAATTAGAAGGATCATGGATAACTTCTTCCTTTAGGTCAAGTACCTTATTTTTCATTTCAATAATATTAGAAAAGAGATTCTTAAAACAAAATTTATTCCACCATGCAAGACATTATTTTAATTTCTTCAATTTAAACTAAAAGTGTTTCATCCAAAAAATAGCATCATCCAGATGTAACAATTCCTTCCAATTACTAGAAACAACATTAAGAAATCTATCATCCATAAAACACATATTTTGAAAATGAAATGGAATAGGAGAAGGAGACGTAATAGCCTTAAAATTAACATTGATAAGAAAAGGAGAGTGATTAGATAACGTCCTACTTAAATGTAGCACAAAAGTAATAGGGGAGAGATTAATTCAAGGATGGTTGAAAAGCACCTTATCAAGTCCTTGCCAAAGCCTATTATTATTCCAAGTAAACTTAGAACCTATGAAACTAATGTCTATAAGATGGAAATTCAAAATCATGTTATTGAAATCCTCCATAGAGAATAAATTGGGAGCATAGCTACCATGTCTCTCCAAAGAGGAGGAAATTGTACTGAAATCACCACCAACAAACCAAGGAGCATCAATGGAAGAAGAAAAACAAGTAAGCTTCTCCCATAGAATGCATCTACCACTCCTGTTGCAAGAAGCATAAACAAAGGAACCAAAGCAACTAAAAGTTCCATAAGAAATCTTAACATTCACAACTTGGGATAAATCATTCAAAATATCCAAAACAAATGGGTTATTCCAGAATACCCAAATCTTATTACTAGAGTTAGCAAAGAATTGTTAAAATGAATCATTCTCGTAACATAAGATATTTTAGTAGAAAGAATAAATGGTTCTAGAATAGCTAAAAAAGAAATATTATTGAGACACATAAGATTCCTAATCCTATTTATAACAGAGAGGGTACTAACACCTCTCACATTCCAAATAAGAAAATAAATCATTTATTTTTGGTTGGAGGATCTAGATCTACTGAATCTAGATAAATTAGGGGGGTTTATTTTAGAATTCTTATTTTTCTTTGTAAAAATAGTTTAAAATTTATCATTCCTTTCCAATAGCTCTCCATCTGGTAAAGATAGATCATGAACTCTTCTAGATGGGCTTTAAGACACTGATGCATCTTTACAAGCTACTTCCCCTTCTTCAAGTTCAATATTAAGTTGGAAAGTTGAATTAGAAGGTGGCTCAAAATTAGAATTAAGGGAAGGAGAAGAGTTAGAGTCATTCTAAGCAAAATTACCCACTTACAAATTAGGATTCTTTTAATCATTCACAACAACATTTAAATCCTCATTTAAAGCCTCATTTTCATTAGTCAAAGCCAAGAAAGATGCAAGAATAGACTGAGAAGAGACTGAGTCATCATCGAAGAGCTTAGAAAACCTATTATTATCCATATTATAAAGGTTCAATTACCTAGGAGAAGTAAAAGCTAAATCATCCTTTATTATAAGATTATCAACATTATCCTGACCATCAGGATGGGCTAAACCCACCTTAACAGGTTTAGCAGCAATATCCAAAAAATCAATCCTGTTAACAGCATTTGAGTTTTCCTTATGATCCAAGGCAGATTTCTAAACATTTACTAGAATCGGCCTAGGGTTAGGATTAGAAAATTCTTTAACATGATTTTTTTTCAGATGGGGATGAACAATAAACCAATCCGAAATATCGTGACCATGAATCTTGTAGTGAGAAAAAAATAGGAAAGTTCTCAAATTCAATCTTTTGTGAATAACCATAATTTTCTAAACCTATCCGAATCACTTTAGGATGCTTTTTCGTAATATCCAATTCAACGAGAACCCGAGCCATAGAGGGACGGGTTTGCACTATGGTCACCTGATCAATTTGCAACAGACGACTAAATAGAGCACCAATAGAAAAAAGAACATGGTGATTAACAAAATGAATTCACAAGTTAGGAAGAAAAATCCAAACAGGAATGATTGGGGATTCTTCCTTAATATCAAAAATTGGAGACCATTTTAGCAAATGCATATGGCAGTTAAAAATGAAATAAGATTAGTGAGAGAAAACGTGTGAGTAATCAAAATCATTCATGAGTTGAATCAAAACATGCAGAGGATCAATCAGGCCAATCGAGATAGCACTCGAGAGTTTCAGACTATGAAAGAAAGACATCATTTCATCAACATTAGGGTGGTGTAAAGCAGTTTTAATAACTAAAGATAATTCATAGGGTTTAGCCAATTTTTCAAGGTGTATGCTTTTTGCTAATGACATTCTTCTTGTTGATAAGACTAGAGATGGAGTCCAACAGAAACTTGAATTATGGAGGTCAACTTTAGAGTCTAAAGGTTTTCATTTAAGTAGATCTAAACTGAATATATGGAGTGTAATTTTAGTTGTAGAAGTTTTAGTGATAGTGTTGTGACTTTAGGTGATCAAGTCATTAATAAGAGTGGCGATTAGATATTTAGGCTCTATTGTTCAAAATGATGGTGAAATAGATGGAGATGTTATTAGTAGAATTCAAGTTGGATGGTTGAAGTGGAGGAATGCATCCGGCCTATTATGTGATAGAAAAGTTCCACTTAAACTTAAGGAAAATTTTATAAGATGGTGGTAAGACCGCAATGACTTATGGTGCGAATGTTGGCCAATAAAAGAGAAGCATAAGACTAAGTTAAGTGTTACAGATGAGGATGCTCAGTGGATGAGTGGCTTTACTCTTAGAGATAGAATGCAAAATGAGTATGTTCGAGAAAAAGTTGGAGTAGCTCTGGTAGATAAGATTAGGGAGTCGCTTAGATGGTTTGGCCACATAAAGCAGATGACGATTAGGAGAGTAGATGCATTAGATTTGCCTTATGTTAAGAAAGGTAGAGGTAGACCTAAAAAGACTTGGTTAAGATGTATAAAAAATGATCTTAGTATACTTGAATTAAATGAGAATTTGACACATAATAGGACACAATGGAGGCGAAGGATTCATGTAGTCGACCCCACCTAGTGGGATTAAGGCTTGTTGTTGTTGTTGTTGTAGATCCGAGCACATTACTGCTGGAAAACCCCTAAAAGATGTCAAAATGAGAGTAGGATAATCATCAGAGCAAGAACTCTTATCCGCCAGCACCTCCTTGAATGATTTAGAAGCCACTGAAGCATTTTGGTTTGAAATCCCCAATATACTAGAAGCCCTAACAGGAACCTCCATACTTGGGGTTTTAGCCCAGGGATTAGAAGTTACCACAGCCATAATAAAAAAGGAAGCATATCATGAGCGATCAGAGGCCGAGCGAGCCTTCAAAAGTGGGTGAAATCATCTCAGAAGTTACAAAAAAAACCCTAGATGGGGATGCTCTGCCAAGCGAAAATGAAAATCTAGTTGTAATACTAAGGTTGGACCTTCGAATTATGAGCCACAAATGAAATGAACATGTGAGGAAATAAAATTGCAATGCTCCTAAGGACCTAATGCAATTGGCTCATAATTAAGGATTAATTATATCAAAGAATCTAATTAAGTACTTTTATGATTTTCCCACACTTATGGGTTAATCATAATTTCTTTAAGGGTTTTTATATTTTTAAACACATAAAGAGAAACCCTTAATTTCATTGTTAATTATCTAATTTGATTTGCATTCAAATTTGATTTAATTTAGTCACTTAATTAATCAATCAATTATTTAATTAATTTTTACCTTAATTAACTCTCTCAAAATGAAATTAATTTAGGAAAAGGGATTAGGAAAGAGGTCCTAATCTCAGTTTCTCATCCAATCACTATTAAATAGTGATTAGTAAGCTTTAATTAATTAATTCTTACTATTCTAAATGTTAATTAACCACTTAATTAATTAAAGAAGGTAATTAATATTTGAATCATTAATTTCCCCTAATTATTGGGCAATAAATTCCAAGAAATTCATGGGAGGTAGAGGTCATCCCATTGAATGGGCACACAAAGTTTGAAATTATTTTCCCAAGTAATTAGGGCTTCATTAAGCTAATTAAGTTTATAATGAAGCTATAATTAAGTCTTAATTAATTTTCAAACCAAATAGAAATAATTTTAATTAATTCTCCTATGAAGTACCTTTAAAATGAGTGTTTAATTATATTTTTTTTCTAATTTTTGTACAATTTATTATGATTTTCTGAAGTTTCAGTCATTCAAATAAATTAATTAAGCCTAATTCCATCGATACCATGCAGAGTGCTAATGTGGCACGCTTTCCATGTGGCACCGTGAGATTGGTTAATTAAAATCGCCAGAGTCAGCACAGATGTGGCTAGCAGTGGAAGCACTTCTGTCCCTGCTGTCTATTCTATGATCGGACGATGGAGATTAATCATGCACTTCCAAAAGATTAAATCAGATTAAATCTAATTGCATGATTATGACCATCCATTCCAATCAAGTGGAACAGATGGTAGATGATCTATCCTCTCCCATGCGATGAAAGACGGACACTGTCCACCTTCCTTCTCCTAATTCGAGCTCGCAGGAGCTAAGATTGGCTCTGGATTGATCCCACACCTTCATAGAGAGGATCCTAAGAGATCTAATGATTGGATTCACACAAAATCAACATTCTCTTTGAAAAGGCCTAGAAAAAAAAAGAGAAATCTTGGTTTGAAGGAATAGTACATCACCGAAGCTTAAGACCCATGACGATCCGATCGAGGTAGCTTCACCTTGAGGAGGCAAAGCTCTATTGAGAAGTTCGCATGATGCCTCCCCACCATTTCCTCTATGGAGCAAGCACCATAGTAGAACTCATCAGAGTTGGTCTAGAAGGTACTTCTGGTGATCGAAGAGCTCAGGAAAAGATTCATTTCACCTCGTTAGAGCTTAGTGAATGTATGGGTGAAGTTAATTTGGGATTGGTTTGGATTTGGTGGACTTGGATGGAGTAGAGCCTTGTCCTATTTTAGGAGGGCTTGATTTGATGTTTTTTCAATGATGGGAATGCTTGGGGAACTCAGTAAACTCTCTAGTGGCTTCAAAATGACCTAAGGAAGCTCACTTAGGGTGTGTGTGCTCAATTTGGATCGAAATGAGGGGGGTATACCCCCTCCTCCCTTGGATCAGATGAACTTGATCCATTTGGCTTCTAGACAGGTGGCCATGGGTGGCAGGTAATAATTTGAGGTGGCTCTGTTTGGTTGGCCAAGTGGATAGGGAGTGGCTGCCATGAGAGGAGGTGGTTGTCCTTAGGTTTCAAAATGCTCTAATAAGGGAAGAGATGTGAAATCACCTCCCCTTGGTTCATGGACGACCCAACCACCTTTTGGGTGAGGTGAGCTAGTGTCCTACTTGCCTATGTGGAGGTCTAAAAGGCTGCCAAGTGGATAGTGGGTTTGACCATTCAAATGGGGTTGTGGCCCCATTTCATTTTGGGTCAATTTGAGTTGAGTTTGATTTGAGCTGACCCAAGGTGAGCAAAGAATGGGTCATGCTAAGTTTCATTATGTTTGGGCTTCATTTGAGTGGGTTTGGCTCAATTTGACCCATGTAGGTCAAATTGGGCTAAGTTGGGTCAAGTTGACCAATTAGTCAAATTGGGTCAAACCAAAATTTGAGACAAGTTTAAATGAGTATTTGGAGTGTTTTGGTGCAATTGGTTTTATTAAATTTGGCTTGGATTTGGATTTGACCTATTTGAGTTCAAATAGGTTAAATGGATCAAGTTGACCAATTTGGCCAAACTAACTTGGGTTAGGCATTAGTTCATGTTCAATTGATCAATTGAAGATGATTGTAGGCTTTGGTTTGAATCAATTTGGAATTGGTTTTGATTTAGGAAAAATTGACCCTTTAGGTCAATGTGGGCTAAATAGGTCAATTGGGTTCAATTGGTCAAATTGTGTTCCACCAAGGCTTTGATCATGTTTAGTGATCAATTTGAAATGAACTTCATTGGTTGCAATTAATTTGGGTTGGATTTTGATTTGACCCAATTTGGTCTTTTAGGTCAAATTAGGTCAACTTGTGTCAAAGGGCCAATTAGGCTAGGTTTGGCTCAATTGATGGTCAAGTCATGTTCAAGGGTTGATCTTATATTGATGTGAATCATTGGTTTCCATTGATTTGGCTTAGCGTAAAATTTAGCTAATTTGGCTCATGTAGGTTAAGTGAGTTGACTTGGAAAAATGACTAAATTTACATGGTTTGACCCAATTGATTGCAATTAATCAACCAAGGATGATCAACAATCATCACAAGAGGTTTTGGAGGGTTTGATTCAATCCAATTTTGGTTGGATTAAAAATTGGCTCAAATGGATCCTTTAGGTCAAGCAAGCCTAAGTAGGTCAATTGGCTTAATTGAGGTTTGATTTGAGTTTAGTTGAGTTTGAATATTGATTTGGAATTATTTTATAGCTTTGATTGCAATTGATTTGGGTTTGAATGGATTTTGGCTCATTTGGTCATTTTAGGTCAAGTGAGTTAACTTAATTTGATTTGGTTTGATTGGATGTGATTGCGATTGTAGATTTTTTGGTTTAGAATGGTGATTGAAAGATTGAATTGACTCATGAGAAAATCAATTAAGCTTGATTTGGATTGAAGAGTTTCGGCTAAGTCCATGGGATTGAATCATAAGGCTTAGGAAAGGTTTGGGTTATGGATTTCATTTAATAATTGGTTTGGAGGTTTGAATTTGATTGTTGAACTTGGTATGTTGATTGAAGGGTTGAATTAGTTTTGAGAAAATCAATTGAGTTTAGTTTGGATTGAAGGAATTTTGGCTAAGTCCATAAGGTTAAATCATAGGGCTTAGGAGAGGTTTGATTGAATTGATTTTCAATTGGATTTGATTGTATATTTAATTGGATTTGGATGGATTGAATTTAAGGATTGGTTTAAGCTAAGGAGTTAGACATAAGTTGGGTTTAGGCTGTAGGGTAGGTTGGTTATCTTAGTCCCTAAGGTATGATCTAAACCCTATGGCTAATCCTCCTAAGTCTCTAGGTTTAGGCTAAGTGTTCACTTAGTCACTAGAAGTATTTTATGACTAAGGGATTCTTAGTGTCTAGAAAACTCCTATATCTATGATGGAGGACTGGACGCTCACTCGAAAAGTGAGGTCAACAAAAGGACCCCCAATAGGTGTGGTGTAACTGAAGGGCACACATCACATATTGGTGTTGACCGAGGTGATCAACAATGACCAAAAGATTGCAAGTGTTAAGATAAATGATTTATATCTAAACCCAAAAGGTAGATAGAATCACGATCTTAGTGTAATGCAACTCATCTCATGCTAAGGGAATAAGAGAGCCAAGAAGATTTGGTTTGAAAGAATTTCATGTCAAGGACATGAAGAGAGATCCTTTGGAGAATCACTTATGAATTGGCTATGATATGAGACAGGATTATGCCAAAGGAATAAAATAAGGAAATTCACTGGGGATTGAGGTGTGATCCATCTGCTAGGGACACAGGTTTGAGCTATCCGCTATGGATATGGATTTGAATTTGACTTGGGAGCATATCCATTGGGGATACAAGCTTGAATCCACTAGAGATCAAGACTTGATTTATTTTGACTTGATTTGATTTGATTTGATTTATTTGTTATTTTGAGCTTGATTTGTTTATTTGAATTTCATTTAATTTGGGATCCACTGGGGAGGAATGTGATTTGAATCCACTAGGGAGACTAAATTGGATTTAGTTTGATTTTTTTTATTTAAATTACTTTGAGGGCATATCCACTAGGGATATGAGCTTGGTTGAATTTGATTGATTTAATTTTGATTTGATTTGGACCCTATCGGTGTGTGATGGATCCACTAAGAAGGAGCCAGGGGTGCCTTGGCCTATCTTAGATTTACAAGTCCAAAGAGGTAGTCTACCAGCCATAAAGGTAAAACTATTCGACCTAAGGGTTGCCTTTCGGTGTGCAACAACCGTGCTAGGAAGAAAGCAACAGAGACTTACATCTTTGAAAGCAAAGATAACCACTGGAGTGACTTCTTGGATGCACAACAAATCAAGCCCAACCTAAGGAGACCACTGAGTGAGTGTCACTGGGGATCTTACGTCAACTCAAGAGTAGTTAAGAAGGATTTCATTTTAATTTAATTTGATTTGATTTATTTTAATTTGATTTCATTTGATTAAATTTGATGTGTTATGTTATGGACTGTGTCGGTGTACGATGGACCCACTAAGAAGGGGCTATGTCGGCCTTGACCTGTCTCAGATTTACAGATCCAAAGGGGTAGTCTACCAACCGAAGGGTGAGACTAGCCAACCTAAGGGTTATCTTTCAGTGTTTAACGATTGTGCTAAGAAGAAAGCATCAGAGACTTACATCATCAAAAGTAGAGATAACTGCTGGGGTGACTTGTTAAATGCACAACAAATCAAACCTGACGTAAGGAAACCACTGAGTGAGTATCATTGGGGATCTTACCTTAACTCAAGAGTAGTCAGGTGATTCCTATAGGGAGTTTTGCTGACACTACCCTAAAGATAGGATGCCTACTTAGAAAAAGGTATCGTTGGGGGTGTTCTCCTAATCCATAAGTAAAAATATATTTTATTTGTTTATTTGTTTGCATGGAGCCTATTGGTGTGTGATGGATCACACTAAGAATGGGATATGTTAGCCTAGACCTATCTTAGATTTACCAATCCAAAGGGAGAGTCTGCACATCTGCAATACAAACCTTCCAACCACAGGGGTGGCTACTAGGAAAGGGGAATTGTCCAATCCCTTGGTAACTCGGGTAGTGTCTAGATGGGGTCGCAAAGGACTTGATCCAAATAGGGTGCCCATAGGGGAGGTGTCGCTATGGGTGTTATCCTGATCCCTGAAAAAGAAAGCCTATAGGTGTATGGTGTCCAACTCAAGGAGAAAGCACAGGGACTTACATCTACCATGAGTGGTGTATCCGTTGGGTGGGTTGCTGTCAGGATAGCAAACTCCAACTAGCCTAAGGTGCCTGTCAGTGTGTGATGATCAATTTAGGAAGAAGGCATAGGAGACTTACATTTTTATGGATGAAAATGAAATAATCAAGATAGTCTGTCATTGATGGGACAGATGCTATCTAACCTAGGGCGACTACCAACCAGGAAATCCCAAGGAAGGATTAGGCCCAAACTTGAAGTATTCAAGAGGAAAAGAGCCTCCAGGGGACTTACCCTAATCCTCAAATATACTCAACCCAGTCAGTGCATAAAGGCTAGTTCAAGAAGAAAGCGTAGGAGACTTACATCTTCTTAAATGAAGCCATCATGAGATAGCTTATTCCATGCAGAAGCCCTCTTGTACTAACAAGGAACTCATGTTCAATGGTTAAGCCGAAGAAAGTGTGAGACTTACATCCTAGGGCAAAAAAAAACACCACACACATCTAAATAATCAACGACATAAACTGGTTAAAGTATTATCTCAACCCAAAGTAGCCAGAGAATAAGATATGTGTTTATTTTTATTTTATGTGTAATTTGTGTTTGTGTTGTATCGAAGAAGGATAAGATGTCACTTAGGTTCTCTTACACACCTATCCTAAACACACTGTGCCAGATTCGTAGACAGAAATGCTTTCAATTAAATGAGATTTGATCTGAAAGGGAATTTTCATTGATGATAATTATTTTTCAAACATGATTTATGGATAATATTTTTTTAGGTAGAGCCCGTTGATTAGAAGCATCGATGCTCTCCTTTATGGTTAATAAGCTGGGATAATATTTATTTAAGTAGAGCCCATTGATTGGAAGCATCGATGCTCTCCTTTATGGTTAATAAGCTGATATGATCCTCCTTGGTAGGCTTTCTCTATGGCAATAGGGCCTTCCCAAGTGGGTTCAAACTTGCCTTCCCATCTTGTGATGGGTAACAACTGGTCTCCTTAAAATTAAAACAAGCTCTCATACTTGAAAAGATCTAGAATAGACTAACTTGTTATGAGCTTGAATCATTTTGGATTTATACAAATCGAGGTTTTGGCATGACCGTAGGAATCTCTCCTCCAAACCTTCGAGCTCTTCTAACCCTAACTTGGCATTTTTTGGTTGTGATCTTACTACTCATAGCTATCATAGTGAGGAGTTTCTAATAATGGAATGACTTTGGACCCATACACTAAGGAAAAGGGAGTAGACTGAGTTGGAGTTTTGTAGGTGGTGCGGTAGGCCAAAAAAGCTTCAACTATCTACTCATGCCATTAACATTTATTATCGTCGAGTGTCTTTTTGAGTATTTAGATGAGAGTTTTATTGAAGGCTTCTACTAAATAATTCACTCTCAGATAATATATGGTAGAGCATCTCCAATCTATGCTGTGTCTCCGGGTGAAGTTGCTAATTTTGGTGTTCTTGAATGCAATACCATTATCAAATATAATTCGATGAGACACCTTAAATCTATATATGATATGGTTCTCAAAAAATTGGAGCACATGTTAAGCTTTGACCTCCACTATGCCTCATTTGGAAAAGTATGAGTAGCTAAGATGAACTAATGACCCTTGGATAAGGGAGAATCAATCATACCTACTATATCAATATCCTAACACTCGAATGGTCATTAGGCCAATTTTTGGTATTTTGTGTAGAACCACTCCATGTACTTGACATTGATAGTATTGCCTAGCTACATCCAAGCAATCTGTGATCATCAATGACCAATTATATCTGAGTCTTTTAATTTTGGGTTTCATCTTGGGGCCTGGTGATGATAATCTTGAGTGCTCGTCATGATCTTATATTCATGTTTATTTAAGTAATGTAACCATATATGATCAAAACTCTATAAACATCCATGAGGGAGAGGCATAAGTATTTTGCTTCATCAGATGTGCTTGTGACTTCTCTTGAGGTAGTTTGCCTTTATTTAGGTAATCCATAAATGATTTCCTCCAATCAAGCTCCTCATTCTTTTTGGCAATGATAACTTCCCCTTTAATAGTGTATTTCTCAATGAGTTTAATATCAATAAGAGGCATGACTTGCTTATTTTGGACCTCTATTGATATGGACTCATCTTATTATGCCAACTCCTTGAAAACTTTGCTAGCATTTCTATGACATTTTCTCCTGAGGATCTTATAGATGGTTACTTCGAATTTTGCTAAATCCATCATATACTTGTGGTAGTGATGGAGTCAGGCTTTAACCATATGATCGGTGATTTTATTGATGGGAATCAAAGATGTTGATGTTTTGGATGCTTAGTAAAATGACTAACTAGATTGGCACAAGATCCTCATATTCAACTTCATTAGGTGCAAGGATGGAAGATGGTAGAAAATCTCATCATATCATGGTCTAGAGTTAGAGAACTATTCTTACCATTTCCTAGAAGAGTAAAATCGGTTTAAAAATTCTTATACGAGCATCACCTTTCAAATGGGGAGAAATGAAAGAGACAATATAAATTCATCTTTTAGATTGCCTTGTAGATACTTAGGTGATCGATAATCAAGGAAATAGTGTACTATCTCAAGAGATAGAAATCACTACCCTTTAATGGACCTAATCATCATAATAATGGAAGGATGATGGGTCTACATATGTACGAGATTCTTCCTACTTTACATGGAAAGATAAGCAGGTTTATTTTAAATGAGTTTGTTAAGTTCTCTACAGGGGCAAGCCCCCATAGTTAATTACATCCTAAAGAATGGGGATTCCTTAGGAAAACTCTCGATTAAGGTAAATGATTATTGCCTTTGAATATTTCAATAGGAAGGACTATCAATCGATTAATTTATTTTTGTAAGATCAAATGGGATTGATCAAAAAAGGGAGTTATTGTCGAAGCCAAAATGGAAGATAAGTAAGAGATGCCCATGATGCTAGAAAACCTAGCGAGCATCTCAAACTATTATATAGTTGGGCTTTACATTTTTGAAATTGATTTAGTTTGTTTGAGTTGTATATTTCTTATTAAAAGTGTAGGACTTAAGATTCCTTAACATAAGATTAAAAAAATGCCTAAGAGGCGAGGAATTATGCTTATGGCCCTAAGGGAAACCTAGAACCTAAATCTAGGGATCTTGAGAGGGCGAAGAACAACCTAAATCTAAGGAAAATGTAGTGGTTTGCCTCCACAAGAGGACAAACCACCCAAACTTGGACTTACAACAGGGTGGCCAACTAACTCCTCCTATGATTTTAAATATATGTAGGCAAGTCTTATGCTTATGCAAGATAACTATGCTATTATTATTTAGAAAGAGACTAAGTCCTTAAACTCACTCCCTAAAGAGACTAGATCATGTAAAGAGACGTGCTTCAAATGACCTAAATCTATTACAATTCAAATTTTTTTTATTTTTTTTTTATTTTGGACAATTATTTTGACTCAAGCTAATAGGATTCATATGATTAATGCATGAGAAAGAAGATTATTGGATGAGAAGGAGAAGGTGAGTTTCACCCATTCAAAGGTGTTTTCTAGCAAAGGTGGAAGCCCTCCAATCAAGAGTGAAATAAGATGCATTTGTGCATGATATTATAGAAATACTCATCTAGGGGTTGCTAATTCTTTTATCTTGATTTTAAACCTAAGCTTTATGTGAGGTTATGAGTTGTTTAATTTTATTTGAGTTGTTAAGTTGGTAAATAATTTATTTTTCTAAAGAGCCTAATCCATCATATAAACATAAAGTAAAGATGAAACTAGGAAAATCATGCCACTTAATGCAAAATCTAAACAAATCATCAACGAATTTATAAAGCTAATCGAAAAAAGAATAAAGGGTCATTGTGGTCAGGTACCATCGTACAAACTTGAAAATATCAAATGTGGGTAGTCGAGCTCTACACTTATACAACTTGGATTACAAATGAATTAAATTATAAATAAGCAAGGAATTCATTGTTATGGGGGTCTGCAAGCTTTATTCTTCTTTCTTCTTTCTTCTTTTGTTTTCTTCTTTTCTTCATTTGGATGGTTGGATGGTAGATGCTCCAAGGCTTCACATGGTGCATAAGATAAGATCTTATGACCAATGCTCATCCTAATCCCCATAACAATTATTTCAAAATCCTAATTATACAAATTTTTACATGAAAAGGAAAAGTGAAAATCTAACTAACACTTGCAAAATAATGGTTAGCTAAAACACACCACACAAATATCAAGCATGTATATTGGACTTATCACCCCACACATGTGGTAAGTCCACAGCCTATGGATTATGCTTAGGGGTATAAAAGAAGCAAAAGCATTTATATTTTTATTTATGATAGCACCTTAAGCACAATCCCTACAAAAAAGAATAGTTAGACTAAGCATACCATTCATTCTATGAGCATACACCATCATAACATATATTACAAAATAAAATAAACATCAAACCATGCACTGACCTAACATAAAGCTAGAAGTTGTGACTTAGGCTGATGTGTGTGCTTTGAAGGCTTGTGTGGTATGCTTAGCCCTGGCTTTAGGTTTAAATTTTCTAAGTGTGAAGAACATGTTCAATTTAAAGGAGGGTTTCATTTAAGTTGTTTAGTTATTTTTGGTTAATATTATTTCATGTTTTAATTTGCTTTAAGTGAAACCTACAATTAATTACTAAGTTATGAAGAGAGGGAAAGAGAAGAGAACCTCTCTTTCGTTCCCTAGCCTATGTAATTTTTAAAGCAGATTCACATTTTAGTTTCATTTAGGTGAATATTTTGATTACATATTTTAATCAATCCTAAGTTTAGATAAACTCTAAACAAACCTATTCAAAAATAAAGGTATTTTAAGATTAAATAAAATGAACCAAAATTCACATGACACACATTACTTCATTTCTTTCCCCATATATATAACATGCATATGGATGGAACTTAAGCATATCTATACATACAAATGAGAGTATTAGACACACTTTATGATGCATGCTAAGTAATCAATTTAAGGAAATTTAGAAGTTGAATATGCATGATTTTTCTTAAGTAAAAAGGTTTTCCTTATTTTTCACATACATACATGAAAGTAAGAAAGGCATAAGTGAGTACAGCCATTAACTAGAGGTGTAAGGTACAAGACCTACTTAGGGATACTTAAAGCCTCATAGCCTCAAGGTTATCTAGACTAATATACCACTTTCCTTAAATACAAACATGTATATAAAAGAAATGAAATAGAAAAGGAAAATGCAAAAGTTGTTTAATGGATTCATTTTTGTTTATACAATTTATACATGCAAGTATAGGCAACCCTTCTTAGGTTATAGCATAGGGATGAATATGGTATAGAATTAAGTAAGTGTTGGGTTCTTTTCAAATGAATCCTACATCTTACCAACTCCTATTCAAAACTATGCTAACATAAGAAAGAAAGGAAACTTATACTAAGCATGACTTGATAATCTATCACATGCAAGCTTATAATTAAAATATAATAGCATATTTTCAGATTTGGTATTGAATTTATATGTTTTGAAAATAATTTGGATTTAGTAGTGATAATAGTAACTCATATTTCTATTTTAGCCAACACATGCAAATTTGACATAAAGTTAACAATTTCATTTTAAAATTTAAATTTCAAAAGTATGAATGCATGATATTACATGACATACAACTTAGCATGTTGGGGAAAAATTCAAAGTAATGAAAGCATGTAAACAAACTCACTTCACTTAAATCCTAAAGACATCCTTAAGGAATAAGAAAATTTAGAATAAATGAAAGTGAATTTCAAAGTGATTCTTGTTTAGTTTGAAGTTTGATTTAATTTTGAACAGGTGAGATGAGTTTATTATTTCTAACCCATTGCCACATGTGTTTGATTTTTTGTTTAATTTTTAAACAATTAAATCCATTTTTATGTATTGATCAGGTTAAGGTATGAATTAAGTAACTTAATTAACCCTTACCTACACCACCTTAGAAGAATTAACTAAATAATTATGAGCCATTGAGATGACATAAAACCCACAAAGAATTTAAATTTGCAATGCACCTAATAGTGAAAGGCCTAATGCAATTTGGCTCACAATTAAAAGTTAATTAAGCTAAAGGGTTTAGCTTAAGTAATTTCAAAGCACACTTTCATATTTATGAATGTGGTTTTGATTTTGTTAATTGAACTTAGGCTATTAAACACATAAACATCTACCCAAGGTAGATTAATTAAGTTCTAACTTTTAGAATTTTTTAAAATTGATTAAGGGATAATTAATTAATTAACCAAGAGGAGATTAAGGAGAGAAGAGGGGTTTAGGGAAAGCATGGAAATGCCCCAAAATCTATAAACCTCCTACTTACATCTCACCTTAATCAACCCAATCATAGGTTAATCTCTAATCATACCATAATTTTGCTTACATGAAGGGTAATTAATGAAACCATATGCAATATTCTAATCAAGCCAATAAATCCCAAAAAAAAATTAGGGAGGCATGAGTCATCCCTAAAACTTACCCAATAAATTTGGGATTAGCTCAATTAAAGAGTAATTAGCAAAATTTAATTTCTAATAAAACCTAAATCCTTTGAAAATAATAATCTAAAACTTATTAAAATCAATTTTAAAATGTTGTAAGTTTAATTATCTATCCATAGAATTTTATTTCATATTTTTTTGAATTTTCTACCAAGAGTTATGCATTTTAGAAGATCCTTGGATAATCAAAAATTAATTAAGCATTTTTTTAACTTATCCTAATTAATCCCTAGCTCACGGCGTGACGTGTGGTGGTGGCGGTTAGTGCACTTTACACACATCATGTCGTGAGTGGGTCACTTAAGTTATCACCTCACGGGTGGCGGCGCACGCGCTTTAAGCGCCATCCGATCAAAGATTGGACGACTAAGGATCTTCCCTTATTTTAAAATGGATAAATTTATTTCTAAACATGCTAAATAATCTCAGTTGTCCATCTAAAATGCACGGATGGACAATTGAGATCATCCAAGTTCTTCCCCTTGATCAATAGAGATGATCCATGATCAAGAAGAAGATCCATGCTTGATCTTGCATAGAATCAAACCAAACTCACACCATCTAAAGGAGAGCGACAATCCGTCAAAATTGATGGGGTGAAAATTTTTTCACAAAGCTCCACACATTGAGTTTAATGAAAAATCTCATACCTTCGGTGGTGATCTGCACTCAATTTGGAGAAGCTTTTTGGTTGAGAAGCTTCTTGAGTTGAGATTGAGTATATCAATGTATGGACTAACTCCTCCATGCTAGAGCTTCAACTTTGATCCAATTCAATCCTCCCTTGCCTTTAGAACTTGGGAATCAACTTAGGTGAGCTTGACTTGGTTACCTAAGTGTGCTTACAAAAGGAATCATAAGGAAATGAAGTGTGGAAGAAGTTGGCTATTAACTCTCTACCTCCCCTATTTTTCCTTATTCAAAAGCCGAGAAAAGGAAAATGGGAAGAGCTCTAGGAGGCTTAGGATCAATCTCCAATGGCTCCTCTGGCTTCCTATCCTTCAATCGACCTTGAGTGAATGACAATAGAAGTGAATTAGGGGGAATATATCTCCCCCTTGAAGGATTGAACAATCGACAATGGACATGCAGCTTTAATCCAATTGATCATAGGTTGAGGGCGGTTTGATCAGTTATGAGTGTGCACATGGTAGGTTTGAGCCAAGGAGTGGATTGCCGACCTCCCATGTGCTTGAATTTGAGCTTAAGAGGGAGTTTGAAATTTCAATTTTTGACCATAGGGTCGGGTTTGGTCTAGGGACCAAATGGGCTGACCCAAACCCATTGGGTTGGGTGCACCACTTGTCACTAAGTCCCCTTAAAATTTTAGAAAAGCCTCAAGTGAATGTGAAGAGGGTATGACCAACCCATGGGTCAAGCCAAAATTTATTCTATGGCCTAGGGGTAGGATAGTCATTTTTCTATTTTTTTTCACTTTGGATATGTTGGGTATCTGGAGAAACTAGGTTTGGCCAAGTTTCATTGGATTTGGAATTCATTTGATAGGGTTTGGCTCATGTTGACCCATTTAGGTCAAAATGGGTCAACTTTGGTCAAGTTGACCAATAGGTCAAATTGGGTCAAACCAAGTGTTGGGTCAAGTTCATATGACCATTTGAAATATTTTGGTGGGTTTGGTTTGGTTCAATTTGGTATAGTTTTGGATTTGGCTCATATGACTTCATTTAGGTCAAATGGGTCAATTTGATATATTTGACCCATTTGACCTATTTGGGATAGGTCAAGGATAGTTTTAGGTTAGGTTAGTCATATGGAGTGGATTGGTATCTTTATTTCCAATTAGTTTGGGTTAAGTCCAATTTTTCCTCAACATGATCCCTTTAGGTCATGTTGGGTCTAAGGTCAATTGGGTTAGGTTAGGTCTAGTTGGCCAATTGAGGCTTTGGTCAAGTTCCACAAGTGATTTGGAATGGACTTGACCCATTGGTTTCAATCAATTTGGCTTAGATCAAGTTTTGACACATTTTGACCCTTTAGGTCAAAATGGGTCAACTTGGGTCAAGTGAACCAATTGGGCTAGGTTAGGCTCAAATGTTGGCTTGGTCAAGTTCAAACATAAGTCATGAGTGAACTTAGATCAATGGTTTCAATCAATTTGGCCTATGGTGGAATTTGGCTATGTAGGGTTTCATTTTGGGTTAAGTGTTGACTTGGACAACCCTTAGGTTTGACTTGGTTTGACCCAATTTGATTTATTGATCATCCCATGATGTTTGTTGATCATGATGAGAGGATATATGAGTTTGGTTCAATCCAAATTGGTTAGGATCAAAATTTGGCTCATAAGGGTACTTTAGGTCACTTTGGGTCAAGTGAGCCTAAGTGGGTCAAATGGCTTGGTCAAAACTTGATTTGAAGTTGATTGAACTTGTATATGGACTCATGATTGAAATATAAATCCATTTACAAGTGGTTTGAAGTCAAATGGGTTTGATCCATTTGCAATTTCATATTCAAAGGAAGAATATGAAAGGGTTTTGGGTTTGATTTTGAATTACGTTTTGATTGAGTGATTGAAGTTTGGATTTATATATGAGTTCATGATTGTAGGTTGATTGAATCATGAGAGAAAATCAAGTTTGACTTGATTTGAAATTGATTTAGCTAAGTTCAAGATTTTGACTTGAAAGGCTTAGATTGGATTTTGAGTTGATTTGAGTTTGATTTTTGGAATTGGTTTTGATTGTTTAAATTTATATTTCATTTATGTATGTGAATATAAATTTGAATATAAATTGATCATGAGAAAATTTCAAGGATTCGAAGTGGTTTAATCATGATTTTGGTTAAATCCATTAAAAGGGAATTTAAAGGATTTAAGGAAGTTTTTAAATTCAAATTTAATTTTTGAATTGGATTGGAGTGATCTATATTTATATTTCATTTACATATGAGAATATAAATGAGAATATAAATAAGTTTTGAGAAAATCCCATGATTTTGAATTGATTTGATCAAGGTTTAGGTTAAATCCATTAAAGGGAATTTAAAGGATTTAAGGGAGTTTTAAATTGGAATTTAATTTTTGACTTGGACTTGATTGATTTATATTTATATTTCATTTATATATGAGAATATAAATGAGAATATAAATAAGTTTTGAGAAAATCCCAAGGTTTTGAATAGGTTTGATCAAGATGTAGGATAAATCCATTAAAGGGAATTTAAAGGATTTAAGGAAAATTTCATGAATTGATTTTGAATTTTGAAATTAATTTAATGGGTTTTAATTTATATTTCATTTATATATGTGCATACAAATGAGAATATAAATGAGGTATGAGAAAATCTCAAAGATTTTAATTAGTTTGAATCATGATTTTAGTTAAGTCCTTGAGGGTAGATTAAGGACTTAGGCAGAATTTGGACTTAGGAATTTTGGATGGATTTTGGTCATAGGTTTCAATCATAAATTTTAATCATGGATTTTAATCAAAAGAGTTGATTTAGATATGGAGAAAATCAATTAAGATTTATTTAGAGTTTGACTTAGAGGAATGAAGGTCAGGAAAGGTTTAAGCTAGGGTAGGAAGTTTTCCCTAGCACCCACGCATGACCTATTCTATGGCTAACTCTTCTAAGTCTTGGGCTGGGAGTCCACCTAATCACTAGATGTCTTAAGACTAAGGAACTCTTAAAGTCTAAGAAAAGTCCTGTGTCTAAGATGGAGGTGTTGAGAACTCATTCTAAAAATGAGGTCAACAAAGGGCACCGTGGTGTGGTGACAAGGAACAGTACATTGGTGTTGAAAAAATGATCAACAACAGATAAACACTAATAAATAATCTATCCTTAACCCAAGGAAAAGAAAGAATCCAAAGCTTAGTGCAATGTGGCTCTACTTATGTCCACATGACAAGAGAGGGAAGAATCTAAGGGATAGAGTGAACCTTCCACTAGGGAAGCAGTTCAAGTCATCCACAAGGGATGAAAGGTTTGATTTGATTTGAATCAATAAAGAGATCTCCACCGGGGAGGGTTGAATTTATTTCAATTTTGTTAGGTTTGAATTTTAGATGAACCTATTTGCAATGGTTGTACCGAATAGAGCCATGGAGGCTAAGACCCAACTCTTTACCAATCCAAAGGGTAGTCTACTAAAACATAGTAGACTAACCAACCAAAGGGATGCCTTCGATAAACATGACTAAAAGAAAGCATAGTAGACTTACATCCTCCAAGTAAGGACTAGTTGATGGGGTAATCTATTGGCAAGATAACAGATTGAACCCAACCTAGGGTTGACTATTGAGTGAATGCCACTGGGGGACTTAGATCAGCTCAAAGATAGTCAAGATTAATTTCAAATTTGTTTATTTTGATTATGATGGATCCCATAGGTTTACGATGAACTGCACTGAGTAGGGGCCATGGAGGCCTAGACCTAACTCAGATTTACAAATTCAAAGGGAGTAGTCTACCAATCACAAGGTAGGACTATCCAACAAAGGAGAAATGCCTTTGAGTATACAATGGTCAAGTCTTAAGAAGAAAGCATGGGGACTCACATCTAGAACAAGAACCATGGGGTGAATTGGCAACAAATCAAACCCAACCTAGACTATTATTGAGTGAATGCCACCGGGGACTTAAATCAACTCAAGAATAGTCAAGATTAATTTCATTTTAATTTATTTTGATGGATTCCATGGTGATGGATCACATGAGAAGGAGCTTATAAGCCTAGACCTATCTCATTTACTAAAATAAAAGGGAGTACCGATGGGAGAACTATCCACCAAAGGAGTGCCTTTTTGCAATGATCAATTGAAGGGAAGAAAGCTTGGGACTCACATCTTCCACTAGAAAAGATCACTGGGGTGATTACTTGCTTTGGGCAACAAATCAACGACCTAGGTCGCCGCCGTTGAAATAATCATGCTAGAAAGAATGCATAGTCTTATATCTTTCAAAGTGGAATGACTGGGTAACTTTATGGAAAATAGATTGAACCCCACCTAAGGGACTATGAGTGAGTACCAGGGATTTATCTCAACTCGTAGTAGCCCTATAGGGAGTTCTACACACCCTAAAGATAGGATGCTTGGGAGAAGGGGCCCTTTGGGGCTTGAATTCTAATTCACAAGTGAATTAATTTTGTTTATTTTATTTTAGTTTGTTTCATGGACCTAGTTTGTGAGGGATCAAACGAGAAGGAGCTTATATCCCCTATCTCTATTTACTAAACCAAGGAGAATTTGCATCCCCAACAAATTTTCCAACAGGGTGGCTACTAGGAAAGGGGAATGTCCAATCCAAAAAGTAACCCAGGTAGTGTCTAAATGGGGTCACAAAGGACTTGATCCAAATAGAGTGCCCATAGGGGATGGGGCTGCTAAGGGCTTAATCCAACACCTAGATAAGATGACATGGCTAGTCATATATTCAATAGGTATTCAGTGTCCAACTCAAGGAGGAAGCACGGGGACTCATATTTGCCAAGAGTGGTGTACTCACCGGATGAGCCGCTATCAGCATAACAAACATCAACCAACCTAAGGTGCCATCATTTGCACAATGCCTAGGAAGAAAGCTCGGGACTCACATCCTCCTATAGAATCGATCTGGGATAGTCTATCTTCTCGGCTGTGTGTTATCCCACCTAGGGTGACTACAGTGAATGCCACAGGGACTTATAAACTCAAAAGTAGTCAAGAGGAAAGGAGCCTCTGGGGACTTATCCTAAACCTCAAATATACTCTAGTTAGAGCATGATGGCTAGTTCAAGAAGAAAGCACGGGACTCACATCTTCTTAAACAAAGTCAACATGAGGTAGCTGGCGGGTGAAGACTACCATACTAACAAGGCACTTTGGTTTGTAATGTCAAGTTAGGAAGAAAGCAGGGACTCACATCCTCCAACAAATGACCATTGGGTGACATACTGGGTAGCATGTAGACACCTAGCAATGAGTGAGTGCCATGGCTCCCACATCAAAGTAGCTCGAGATAAAAGATTTGTGTTTATTTTGTGCATGTGTTAAAAGGAATAGGACATCTCTGGGAGACTCTTACACCTACCTTAAAACACAATGGGGAGTTATGAAATGATGCCATGGATGGCAACAAGAATTCCCACTAAGAAAGGATGGGGCGCTTGGGTTCTCTCACACCTAACTTAGTTATACTAATCGAAATAGGATGCCTCTCGGGTTCTCTTACACCTATTTTAAGAGCATCGGGAGATTGTGTTTGTGTTGTGAAAGAGGGATAGATGCCACCGGGGACTCTTACACCTACCCTAAACGCCATGATGCAAGATAAGCAAACAACACTTCAAAAGAAGAGAAGATTTGATGAATGGAATCAGATTTTGTTTTTTTATTAATGATTATTTTCAAACAAGTTTTATTTCATGGGTAATATTTCTTTAGATAGAGCCCATTAATTGGAAGCATCGGGTGTTCCCCTTTACAATCAATAAGCTGATAAGATCCTCCTAGGCCTTCTATGACATAGTGGGCCTTCCCAAGTGGGTTCAAACTTGCCTCCCATCTTTGATGGGCAACAATTGGTCTCCTTAGACCAACACACAAGTTCTCCTACTTGAAAGACCTGAGTTGTGAGCTTGAATCATTTTGGCCTTATACAACTCGAGGTTTTGGCATGCCTGTAGTGACTCTCCTCCAAACCTTGAGCTCTTCATAACTTTGCATTCTTCTTGTAGTGATCTTGTTACCCAATGCTATCCTTAGTGATGGGAGTTGAACTTAAAAGGAAGAATGCACCCATACACTAAGGAAAATGGGGTAAAGTTGAGTTTGAATGTGGTGTGGAAGGAGCCCACAAGGCTTCAACCAACTGCTCATTCCACTGTGCTTGTTGTCATCAAGAGTCTTCTTCAGTATTTGGATGAGAGTTTTGTTGAATATGCTAAACCATTAGTTCTAAGAGTAGATGGTGGAGTATCTCCAATCTATATCATGTCTTCTGGCAAAGCTATTGATCTTCATGCTTTTGAATGCAATACCATTATCGATATAATTCATCGAGGCACCCTGAACCTATATACGATATGGTTCTTGAAAAATTAAAGCACATGGTGAGCTGTGACTGCTCTGAGTGGGATGGCTTCACCACTTGGAAAAGTAGTCGCGGCTAAGATGAATCGATGCCCCTTGGAAGAAGGAGGATCGATCCTACATGTCGTACCCCAACACTCAAATGGCCATGAAGCCAATGTAGGGTGTAGAATGTTGGGTGGTTGGTGGAGGACCACACTGCACGACACCGATGGCATCTCCTACATCCATGCAATCGATCATTGCATAGTATCCAAGTCTTTTGATCTTCATCTTCATCTTCACCGATTGAAGCTCCACATAATTTGAGTGTACCTCGCCATATAAGGGCTTCATGTTTGTCCAAAACATGTAACCATTTGGTCAAAGGATACATACAGGTGCCATCAGAGAGCAGAGAGAGCTCTATTCACCGATGGGCTTGTGATTTCTCGAGGTAGTTTCAATGTTCAAGTAATCTATGAATGGTTGCCTCCAATCCAGCTCCTTGTCCATTTTGGCAACAATAACCTCCTTCAAGAGAAAGTCTCGATGAGTTCAACATCAATAAGACAGACTTGTCTATTTTGGACCCTTATTGAAATGGACTCATCTTCCGGACATGCCAACTCTTTGGCAAGTTTGGCTGGCATTTGCTCTCTTCGGAACCTTGTAGATGGTGACTTCGAATTTGGGCCAACAACTTCATGGTATACATAGTAATGATGAAGCTTGGGTTTGAGAACTAGACTCACAACTGTTGATGACCAACTAAGAATCCCCAAAGATGTTGATGCTCTTGACATAATAGTGATGGCTAACTAACAATCAAAGCCTCATACTCTTCATTATTGGTGGGTTGGAAAGATAGTATGAGAATCTCATCACATCATTTGGAGTTAGAAGAACTATTCCTACCCCGCCTTTCTCGGGAGAATAGATCATGGTGCTTCACCTTTAAGAAAAGAAGCAAAGACCATCAAAATACATCCCATCGTTGTTGGCCTCCCCTAAGTTCATGATTTGTTCATCGGAGATCATCACTAAGCGGAGAATCAGAGAAGTGGGTGTGCCGCTAAGAAATGCTAGTGCTATCCTTTTACCGCATAGGGTACAATGTGATATCAAACGCATGAGAGTATCATGGACCAATGAGCCAAACATCCAAAAAAGCATTGGTCATGTCATGAGATACTAGTGGATTGGTTTTGAGATCAAGTTCACCTTATGAGAAAGCATATAGTGTCATAGCAGATGCAAAGATCAAAGCTAGCAATGTTTCAATAGGTGGATAGTTTGCTTCAGATCGAAGATGGATAGTAGTGTGCTTCCTTCCTTCATCTTGGGCCAATAAGAGCAGAGAGAGTCATCCAATGCAGTGTAAAGGATGAGTGGCCTGGGGATAGTCGCTAGAACTGCGCTTCACCAAATACTCTTTGATGTCTTCAAAAGCATGTTGACACTTATCATCCCACTTGAACTTGGCATCCTTTTTGACAAGTGCTAAGAATGGTTTGCATCTCCTTGATAAGTTTGAGATAAAGCATCTTAGATATGCCAGCCATCCTTGAAAGGATCTGAGTTGAGTTAAACTCTTAGGAGGTGGCATTTCTAAGATAGCTTTAATCTTTAAGGATCTATTTCTATTCCCTGTAACAACAAACCCAAGGAATTTCTCGACTAATGCACACTGGGATTCATTTTGAGGTTATATTATCTTAACCATTCAAAACTACTCTCAAGTCAAAGAGGTGGTCTTCCTTTTCTCGCTTTGACTACTAGATCATCAACATAGCACTCAACCTGATGATGGATGAGTTCATTGAAGATCTGAGTCATGGCCCATTGGTATGTAGCACCAGCATTTTAAGGTCGAAAGGCATGACCCTATAACAGAAGATTTTGATCGGGTTCAAAAAGCAGTGTTTCTTTCATCTTCAGGAGACATCTTGATTTGGTTATAGCCAGATGATCCATCCATGAAAGAGAAGACTGCATGAG
Source organism: Cymbidium sinense (assembly GCA_021442155.1). NCBI lineage: Eukaryota > Viridiplantae > Streptophyta > Magnoliopsida > Asparagales > Orchidaceae > Cymbidium > Cymbidium sinense. Next base: position 172,979,396 of record CM038218.1, on the reverse strand, counting down.
ATGAGGCAATGTCCACCATTAGTATAGGAAGAGAAACTCATCCTTAGACATGCCTTATTTAAGTCCCTAAAATCAATGAATGCAAATTATTCTTCTTCTTAATGACATTAACAACTGTAGATATTTTTCTTCCCGATGAAAACCAAAGATCGATTTTCTTGACTTCAAAATGACCTATTGTTCAATTTCTAATCGCATGCTCTAGCTTGCTTAATAAATGTTAGGTCTATTGCTAGCTTATGGACTATGTGAGATAATCCGCATTTCTTCATAACTCCATGAAAGCCTCTTTAAACTCAATAGCCTAACTAAGTCATTGGTTTCTTCTTCATTCAATAATGAACTGATGTATGTCGTGAGGATTTTCTTCTATCCCGAGGTTGATTTCTTTAAGCTTGTCAATTGTTGAATGAATCTCCTCTTCAAATCTATGCCTCTTTGACTTGGAGATCATCTGATCATCTAAAGTTTCTAAACACACATTCTCATAAGAGTTGGGGATGTGTGAGAAGAACCTATCAAACTCCAAATGGTTGGTAACCAGTAATCTTTCATCATCGACCCACACCAAATCCTAGTCCCGCTCTTGATTGTGCTTCACTGTATTGTTCCATAGCTTTTCGAAGTATTCTGACCTGTGCTTGGACCATGGTGAGGAACTAAACCTTTTTGTATAAGATTTTGAACACAAGGTGAGTAAAAGTCAAAAGGTAATTCCATTAATTCTTTAAAAGTATCTTCCTCAAGTCTACATCAACTCGGACTTGGAGATGATGATCCCAAAAGAACCTCTTCTGCTTCATGTCACCGGAAGACTTAGGACTTCCTTAACTACTAAACCTTCAACTTTCTGAGATGTAAGTGAGGTAAGAGCTAAGGTTCCCAACTTCTAATGTAGTTTCACATAAACCAAATTTGAATACTTTGCTTTGCTTGAGGCTCTTCATCTCTGGATCAAAAGTCACCTCCAATGGAACCACGAGAGGGGTTGGTATACTAATCACATTAGACTCATCCTCCGAGGATTCCAAGTCTATGTGAATAGTAGGGGTACTCATGAACTGAACATGACCTCTATTGGTCAAGGCCAACTAGGGGTCTCCCACCTCTGAACGCTCTATTTCTGCTCTCCGCTGGAGGTTGAGCCATCCTACCCACATGTCCATATGATGGAATGAACTGGGTGGAATGTGATATGCAATCTATTTCTTCAATTCCCCTTTCTTGTCACTTGACTTTTCTTTTCTTTTCATTTTCTTTTATCTTTTCTTTTGCTTCATTTTCTTTTCTTTTGTATTTGCATTTGAATTTTGTCCAAGTTCATGAGAAAGGGTGTTTTGAGGAAGATAGTAGGTCGCATCCTCATAAATCTCAACCTCTAACTAAAAAATGGCTTTTCATCTTCGTTGACGTGGTACTCAATTCCATCTTTTCAGAACTTGATGCATTGATGAAGGGAGGATGGAATGATCTTGTTCTAATGTATCCAAGGCCTACTAAGCAAAGTAGTGAATTAAGTATTCAAATCAATGATGTAGAACTTGGCTTTAGTCTTCTAGTCATCGATCTCTAAAGGTAACACTATAGAACCTCAAAAGCGTCACCTTGATCATCATGAATCCTCACATCAACCCATCTCCCCGTGAGTGTAGATGTAGATCTTGGGAAGGGTCTTGTGACTCATAATGTTTCCTCACCCATGCAATTGAATCTATAAGATTCCCCATCTCTTTGATAAGACAGAAGATGCCATGTCAACTTTCTGATGATAGGGGTTGTTGTCTCCAAGTCCTCAAAGAGAAGGTTCTCATCCGTGAAGGTGATCCCAATGACTTCTTTTATATAATGCTTCTCACCCTATGGTCACCGAGCAAGATATTTGTGGATCAAGGAGGGCCTTGATTATGATTCCCCTCAAGAGGTGAACCCATAGTATTAGAAGAGTTGAAAGTCCAACTCTAAATCAAAAGAGGAAGATCAAAATTGTAATTATAGACTTGAAGAGTTAGGAATAGAAGAAGATAACTCATCAAGAGATGTAATTCAAATAGCTTTATTCTTCAATTTCTTGGAATTATTGAGGTACAAAGTAGAAGTCAAAAGAGTGAGTGAGTAAGGGATTTGATGCCCTTATCCACGATACAAGAGTTCTACTAGTAGAAACAAAAAGCTAGAAATGGAAGAAGTCAGGTGGAAGCCAATCAAGGTGGAGGTCGGGACATGATGGTATGCTAAAGGGCTATCTCGGGCTGACATATGCTGCTACTGCTGCTACTGAGCTCCCACTTTCCTAGAGTTGTCACTAGTAACTTGCAAACCTTCCTTGGTGTTGGAGGTTTGAGCTAACTGTGCACCTGCAAGGAAAGCTTCTTGATCTTGAATTATTTTCTTAGAGGTTTTAGATAAAGAAATGTCCCAACCTTCTTTGGTTTTGGTAGATCACTTGTATCCCCAAGGATTACCCTAATGGAACTGAAGGTTGTTCCATAAGGTATTCCTTTGGGATAACTACAATCGATCTTGAAACTGTTCAAGCCAATCCTTGAATGTGAAGCAATCCTCCAAAATGTGGCCTAGATATGGTGGTAAGGGAAAAGTTTGGATCATGACTTTTGCCTACTCCTACTTCTGAAAATCGTTTTCTTAAGAGATTCTTAAAGATTTTCTATTACCTCCCTCTTAAAGAAAATAAGGTTTGTTTAACTTATCTAAAAGAGTAGGTGACCATACTAATGATATGCATACCACGTGGTGGTATGGCGAGGTGGCGGTGGTTGCGTGGAGGTGGAGGTGAGGCCGATGGTCCTCTGGTGGCAAAAGGTGGAGGCGCTGAGGTCATGGTCTCTGACCGATCTCTAGCTTCTTTCCCCTTATCAACCACGCTACTCCGGTTTCTTCTCATAGACCTTTTTTTGTTTGGCAACTGATCTTGAAAAGGCAACTGCTTGGCCTCTCCTTATAGACTAGCCACCTTGTTGATTAGCTTCTCAAATGTCTTGATAGTGAAGCCCTTAAGCATGAAGGCGACTAGCCATGGATATTCTTCAAGAGAATCTCAATGGCATGATGTTGATGTATGTTCACACTTCATACTCAAAGTTATAATCAACAAGTGACTCACGAGTGCTATGCTACAACGAGATCACCTACAGAATTTTTCTCTAGCAAATCTCTTGATGAAGAGTTGCTCTAACTCAAAAATGTCTTTAACAACTAGTTCAGATACCAATCAAAAGCAATACCCGCTAGGTTGTTTACAAAGAGTCTAAAGAGTAAAGTATCACGCCATATGCATTGCAATAAGCCAAAATGTGAGCTATGTTGCCTCGATTCCCACACGCCATCAAAGCTTTTGAAGGAAGGAGGCACAAACCCTTGGGATATCGATATCAAATTCTCTAGGGTCTACCCTTTGGAACGATGATCCTCGCTTGAGCCAAAGCTTCCTTCACCTATTGCTCAACCATGGATTTTATATCTTTTCATGTATGGAGGTACTTTCCACTACCTTCCTATACGTAGTACCTTGCTCAATGAGGTAGAGTCTTCGGTCCAAGACATGCACTAACTCAGTCAATCGACAGTAATAGGATGAACTAAAGGCTTTTTCAAGCACCGACACCAAGCTAACAAGTCCTCTATTGTGCCATCCTATCAATCTGCCATCCTTCCGCCTTTAACCGTTGAGGTGTTGGGTTGATTCTGGTCTCCTTGATCAACCTCATCACCTTCCATGGCTCTAAGAAGAGATCTGTCAACCATGCAGACTCCAGTTGAATCCCCCATCAAGTCATCTTCATTGGGATCAAGTCGACTCTCTTCATCGACCGCATACCCAAGATCTCTTCTCCATAAAATAGTGCAACTATCTCATCTAAGGAATGATCTAACTCAATAGGTACAAATAGTTTAATGACGTGATCACTATCATGCCGAGAGGCACCACCTCACCATCGGGAGTCAATCTTGTGTAGACTATACTCACAAGAATGATACTGACCGCTATGGGCTATAAGGGGTAACAATCCTAGATGATCCTCTACCACCAACTAAATCATCTGAATATCTATATAACTATCACCATCTCCACATCCTACGTATGGGTGGAGTTGGTGAAGGAATGACCATGATGCTCTAGGGTTGCCACTCCTTTCGCATCACTACTGGGGCAAAAGGTCGAGCAGAGAGCTCAGACCTACCATAGTGGGTGGTGTAGGAGGAGTATGATCCCCTGGCCATAGCCGGATCACCAACGGGGTACATTTTTCCCTGGATGCAGCCTTCATGGCCTTAGATGGAATGGGTGATGCTAACTGCACTCAATATGTGGGTAGAGCGGTGGGTGGAGACACCACCTTCTCATGCATGTGAAGCCTCCGTGGTGGTGTCTGAGAAGAATACTATCATATGGCGGTGAGCTGGAAAAAAATCAACCAAAGCGTAAGACGACTTGAACCTCCTCTCCCCGCTAGTAATGTGATGTATGGGCCACAGCCCCTCCCGATGAATGCCTCCCTACACTGGGATAATAGATCAAAGATCAAACTATGTCAAACTGAGCATCCAGATGTTCCACCTACCGGCATAAATAGATCGGTCGGCATACAACCTCCTACTCTAGAAAAGGCTAAAGTGCACCACTGGAGGAGGTGAATGAATCCTCTCGCATCCTCTTTGATCTGAGAGAGATGAAACTAGTTTTCATAATGGTGAAGTGATCATGGGAGACCATCCATGATCGAGCTCAGCCTCTCTGGCTATCCAAGTGTGGAACCATTTGATCATACAGTTCTTGTTCCTATGTATGGGATGGAGGAGTGAAGCTAGACCCATACTCAAATGTGGGAGGCAAGCCCTAAAACTGGGGAGCCTTACTGTGATGAGAACTAGCCCGCATGGCAACATGAATCCAACTGGACCTGCATCGGAGAACTATAGTTAAGTGGTCGCCACAACTTTCCTCTTAGTGAGGAGACATCAAGGTAAGTCTATCCTGATGACCGCTACCTCACCTTCTCCCCGATGGTGAGGGAATGCCCTCACAAGTGATCTGGCCCCTCAAATCCTCACCAAAGTGATGGGTATGGTCCAAATGAGGAAGTCACCGATCTAAAGCTAGATCCATACCAAGGGAAGGTAAAGACAAATTTGAACCGCCATTTCAATCAAGTAAACTAAACTAAAACTATACTGCACCGACTAAAAAAGAGCAATGAGAAATGAACTTGTGTTTTTTCTATATCCATAGATTTTGAATTTTGAATTTGAAAATTTGAACCCACATCCAACAACTTGGAAGTGTTAAGTGGGGTTCAAATGAAAGATTGATTGAAAGAATTTGAATATGAATCCAAACTTCAACAAATTTAGGTATGTTGAAATATGGATTCAAAATTTTGATAGGATGCTTCCATAGGTTCATTGTTTGAATTTGAATTTTGATTTGGACCCTTTCCTTTAACAAATTTGGGTATGTTAAAGTAAGGGTCAAATGATTTTGTTTTGTTTGATTTGATTTTGAATTTTACTTAGCAAATTTAGGTATGCTAAGTAAGTAAAGTGATTGTTTCTTTTTTGTAATTTTGTTTGATTTGAAAATTTGAATTTTACTTAGCAAATTTAGGTATGCTAAGTAAAGAATCCAAGTGTGTTTTATTTGATTTTGAAAATAGATTCTTAGCAAATTTTATGCTAAGAAAATCCTAAGTGTTTCATTTTGTTTGATGTTTTGATTTTAAAGGGTAGATTTAGCAAATTTGGTATGCTAAGAATCCTAAGTGTTTTATTGTTTTTGAGTTGGAGATTCAACTTAGCAAATTTGGTATGCTAAAGATGAAGTCCCACTTGGTTTTATGAAATGGAAATTTCACTTAGCAAATTTGAGCTAAATAAAATTCCAAATGGTGTTTAAATTTTGATTTCATTTTTTTTGAAAATGGAAACTTCTTAGCAAATTTGGTATGCTAAAAGAAGTTCCAAGGTGTTTGAAATTTTTTTGATTTGGAAACTTCACAAAATTTGGTATGTTAGGAGTTCCAAATGTTTTGAAAATTTTGATTTTGATTTGAAACTTTACTTAGCAAATTTGAGTATGCTAAATGAAGTTCCAAATATTTTGAAAATTTTGATTTTGATTTGGAGACTTCACTTAACAAATTTGGTATGTTAAATGAAGTTCCAAATGTGTTTGAAAATTTTAAATTTTGATTTGGAGACTTTAACAAATTTGGGTATGTTAAATGAAGTTCCAAAATGTGTTGAAAATTTTGATTTTGATTTGAACTTCACTTAACAAATTTGGGTATGTTAAATGAAGTTCCAAAATGTGTTTGAAAATTTTGATTTTGATTTGGAAACTTAACAAATTTGTATATAAATGAAGTTCCAAATGTGTTTGAAAATTTTTGAAATATGATTGTTGATTTTGATTTTGATTTGGAAACTTCACTTAACAAATTTGATATGTTAAATGAAGTTCCAAATGTGTTTGAAAATTTTGTTTGATTTTGATTTGGAGACTTACTTAACAAATTTGGGTATGTTGTGAAGTTCCAAATGTGTTTGAAAATTTTGAAATATGATTGTTGATTTTGATTTTGGATTTGGAAACTTCACTTAACAAATTTGAATGCTAAATGAAGTTCCAAATGTGTTTTGAAATTTTGAAATATGATTGTTGAAGTTTTAATGTTTTGAAAAGAGGACTCCATTCAACAAATTTAAGTATGTAGAATGGAGATCAATTTTATTTTGAAATATGAAATTTTTGTGTGTGATTGTTGCTTTTGAAAGAGAGGAATTCCAACTTAAAACATATGTGAGATATGTTTAAGTGGGATTTAAATGATATTTTATTTTTAGTTGAATGAAATCTTCATTTAATAAATTTTGAATATATTCATGAAATAATTATTCAATAAGTGTGAGTGTATTTGAAAGATTCATTTTTTGAATTTAATTTTGTTTAAAATGAACTTTCCATTCAATAAGTGTGAGTGTATTGAATAGAAAAATTCATGTGTGCTTTTGAAAACTTTTATGATTATGATTGTGATTTTGGAAAAGATGATTGTTCATTTTATTTTGAAAATGAAATTCATCAAAGTGAAATTGAAAGAAGATATTCATTTGTGATTTTGAAAAATGTTGTTTAGTTTTATTTTTGAACATCCTACATGTAACAATTATGGGAATTGTTAAATGAAGGTGATAAAATTTTGTGGAAAATATTTTATTAAGTGCTTTTTTGAAAAGGTTCTTTTGAAAAAGCAAAGTTCTTTATGGAAGATTTATTATTTTTAGGATGAACCTTTCTTTATCATGAAAATGATAAGGAGGAAGTCTTTAAAAATATGTTTTCTCTTTTTATTTAGATCTTTTCATTTTAACCGTTGGAGGACCCAATGGGGGTTTTAAGACCAACAAATAATGTGGTCCTAAAATCTAAAGATGTTGGCTGACTCAACTCAAGAATGAAATGAGCTAAGTTCCAACAGAAAGAAGGATAGTCTTAGATTCATACCAAAGTACAAACTCACTATCGATACTAAAAGACAATGATCATTTATTAAAGATGGAGAGAGGAACCATCCCCAATGGAGTCGCCAGAAAAATCTGTTGGTTTAAAAATTCCTATACAAGGGTCGCCTTTCAAATCTATGGGGAGAAATGAAAGAGGAAAGTATATAGAAATTCATCTTTTCAGAATGACATAAAGATCTACAAATATACTTATTCAGGTGATCGGGTACGTCATCAAAAAAATAGTGTCCTATCTCAAGAGATAGAAATCACTACCCTTTAATGGACCTAATCACCTCAATAAAGACTCCTAAGGGCATGGGTGCATATGTACCCTTATTTACTTTACATGGAAAGATAAAGCGGGGTTTATTTTAAATTGGGTTAGTTAAGTTCCCTACAGGCAAGCCCCATAATTAATTACATCCTAAAAATGAGGATTCCTTAGGAAAACTCTCGATTAAGGTAAATGATCGCCTTTGAGAGAGGAAGGACTATCAATCGATCAGTTTATTTTTGCAAGATCAAATGGGATTGATTAAAATAGGGAGTTATTATCAAATCTGAAGTGGAAGATAAGTAAGAGATGCCCACGATGCTAGGAAACCTAGTGAGCATCTCAAGCTATCATATAGTTAGGCTTTACATTTTTGAAATTGATTTAGTTTGTTTGAGTTGTATATTTTTTATTAGAATTTTAGGACTTAAGATTCCTTAACACAAGATTAACAAAATACCTTAGAGGTGAGGAATTATGCTTATGGCCCGCAAAAGAGAGAAGCAACCTCAGAACCTAAATCAAGGGAGCTTCAAGGGCCTGAGCACAACTAAATCTAAAGGCGAAAATGGGTAATTGGTTTGCCTAGAGAGAGGACAAACCCGATAACTTACAATCACGGGGTGGTGGTAACTAACTCATCCTATGATTTTAAATACATGTAGGCAAGTCTTTATGCTTATGCAAGATAGTTAGCTGTTATTATTTAGAAAGAGACTAAGTCCTTAAACTCACTCCCTAAAGAGACTAGATCATGTAAAGGGACATGCTTCAAATGACTTAAATCTAATGCAATTCAAATTTCATTTTATTTTTTATTTTGGACAATTATTTTGACTAACGCTAATAGGATTCATATGACTAATGCATGAGAAAGAAGATTATTGGCTAAAATCAGTGAGGAGGGAGGAGGTGAGTTTCCACCATGGCTCTCAAAGGTCAAGCTGAGTTTCTCTAGAAAAGGTGGAAACCTTCCAATCAAGAGTGAAATAAGATGCATTTATGCATGATATTATAAAGAAATGGTCATCTAGCTAAGGGGTTGCTAATTCTTTTATCTTGATTTTAAACCTAAATTTTAGGTGAGGTTATGAGTTGTTTAATTTTTATTTGAGTTGTTAAGTTGGATAAAAGATTTATTTTTCCATAAAGAGCCTAATCCACATCCAGGCCATACATAAAGCAAGGAATAAACTAGGAAAATCATGCCACTTAATGCAAAAGCTAAATAAATCATCAACCAATTTATAAAGCTAATCGCAAAAAGAATAAAGGGACATTGTGGTCGGGTACCACCACACAAACTCGACAATATTAAATGTGGGTGGCCAAGCTTGACCCTTATACAACCCAGATAACAAATTAATTAAATTACAATTAAGCAAGGAATTCATTATTATGGGGGTCTTCAAGCTTTATTCTTCTTTCCTCTTTTCTTTTCTTCTTTCTTCTTTTCTTCTTTTCTTCTTTTAGATGGTTGGATGGTAGATGCTCCAAGGCTTCACATGGTGCATAAGATAGAATCTTATGACCAATGCTCATCCTAATCCCCATAACAATTATTCCAAAATCCTAATTATTTAAATTTTTACATGAAAAAGAAAAGTGGAAATCTAACTAACACCAAAATAAAGGTTAGCTAAAACACACCACACAAATCCCAAATGTATATTGGACTTATCACCCCACACTAAGTCCACCTAACTATGCTTAGGGGTATAAAGCACGGTGAAAGCATTTATATTTTTATTTATTATAGCACCCTTAAGCACAATCCCAGAAAAGAATAGTTAGACTAAGAATGTCCATTCATTCTACAGCATACACCATAACATTCTAAAATATATATCATAAAATAAAACAAACATCAAACCATTCACTGACCTAACCTAAAGCTAGAAGTGGTGACTTACGCTAATGTGTGTGCTTTGAAGGCTTGTGTGGTATGCTTAGCCATGGCTTTAGGTTTAAATTTTCAAAGTGTGAAGAACATGTTCAACATAGATGAAGGTTTCATTTAAGTTGTTTAGTTATTTTTGGTTAATTTTATTTCATATTTTGATTTAGTTTAAGTGAAACCTATAATTCATTACTAAGTTATGAAGAGAGGGAAAGAGAAGAGAACCTCTCTTTCATTCCCTAACCTAAGTCATTTTAAAGTAGATTCACATTTTAGTTTCATTTAGGTGAATGTTTTTATTACATATTTTAATTAATCCTAAGTTTAGATTAAATAAACATATTCAAAAAGAAAGGCATTTTAAGATTAAATAAACCAAATTTCACATGACACGCATTACTTCATTTCTTTCCCCGCATATATAACATGGATATGGATGGACCTTAAGCATATCTATACATACAGATGAGAGTATTAGACACACTTTATGATGCATGCTAAGTAATCAATTTAAGGAAATTTAGAAGTTGAATATGCATGATGTTTCTTAAGTAGAAAGAGTTTTTCTTATTTAAATTTTCTCATACATACATGGAAGCAAGAACGGGATAAGTGAGTACAACGCCATTGTTAACCAGAGGTGTAAGATACAATACCTACTTAAGGCTACTTAAATCCTTATAACCTTGGGGTTGTCCAAACTAATATACCACTTTCCTTAAATACAAACATGTATATAAAAGAAATGAAATATAAAAGGAAAATGCAAAAGTTGTTTAATGGATTCATTTTTGTTTATGCAATTTATACACGCAAGTATAGGCAACCCTTCTTAGGTGATTGCATAGGAATGAATAGGGTATAGAATTAAGTAAGTGTTGGGTTCTTTTCAAATGAACCCTACATTGTACCAACTCCTATTCAAAACTATGCTAACATAAGAAAGAAAGAAAACCTATACTAAGCATGACTTCATAATCTATCATATGCAAGCTTAAAATTAAAATATAAATAGTATTCTTTCAGATTTGGTATTGGATTTGTATGTTTTGAAAATAATTTAGATTTAGTAGTGATAATAGCCACTCATATTTCTACTTTAAACACATGCACAGACAAGTTAACAATTTCATTTTAAAATTTGAATTTTAAAAGTATGAATGCATGATATCACATGACATACAACTTAACATGTTGGGGAAAGATTCAAAGTAATGAAATCATGTAAACAAACTCACTTCACTTAAATCCTAAAGACATCCTTAAGGAATAAGAAAATTTAGAATAAATCAAAGTGAATTTCAAAGTGATTCTTGTTTAGTTTGAAGTTTGATTTAGTTTTGAAAAGGTGAGATGAGTTTACTATTCCTAATGCAATTTGACTCACAATTAAAAGATAATTAAGCTAAGGGGTTTATCTTAAGTAATTTCAAAACACACTTTCATATTTATGAATGGGATTTTGATTTCCTTAATTGAACTTAGGCTATTAAACACCTAAGCATCTACCCAAGGTAGAATAATTAAGTTCTAGAACTTTTTAGAATTTTATAAATTGATTAAGGGGATAATTAATATATTAACCCTTAATTAAGAGGAGATTAAGGAGAGAAGTGGGTGTTTAGGGAATAGCTTAAGGGAAATACTCCAAAATTATTTCATAAATCTCTTACTTACTAGATCTGACCTTAATCAACCCTAATCACAGGGTAAAATCACTAATCATACCCTAATTATGCTTAATTACATAAAAAGGGTAATTAAGGAAACCATTTGCAATTATTCTAATCAAGCCTTCAATAAATCCCAAATAAATTAGTCGAGGCAGGAGTCATCCCCTAAAACTTACCCAAGAAATTTGGGATTAATCAAAGGCCTAATTAAAAAGTAATTAGCAAAATACACTTTCTAATAAAATCCAAATTCAGAGAAAAGCATATTTCAAAACTTATCAAAATTAATTTTAGAATGTTCTATGTTTAATTATCTATCCATAGGATTTTATTTCATATTTTTTGAGTTTTCTAGCAAGAGTTATGCATTTTAGAAGATCCTTGGATTAATCAAAAATTAGTTAAGCATTTTTGAACTAATCCTAATTAATCCCTAGCTCATAGTGTGACGCGTGGTGGTGGAGGTCAGTGCGCTTTACACGCATCACGCCATGAGGGGGTCACTTAAGTTATCACCTGATGGGTGGCAGCGGCGGTGCACGTGCTTTAATCTTCTACCATGTGATCAAAGATCAAATGGCTAAGGATCTTCCCATGTTTTAAAATGGATAAACTAATTTTTAAACATGCTAAATAATCTCAGTTTTCCATCTAAAACATGTGGATGGATGGTTAAGATCATCCAAGTTCTTCCCCTTGATCAACAGAGACCGTCCATGATCAAGGGGAAGATCCAAGCTCAATCTAACATAGAATCAAACCAAATTCAACCCACATCATCTAAAGATAGAGAGCGACAATTCCAATAGTCAAAAATCAATGGGGTGAAAATTTCTTTCACAAAGCTCCACACCACATTGAGTTTAATGGTCAAAAAATCCCATACCTTGTAGATCACGGCCGATTCTCTTAGAAGCTTCCGGTTGAGACAATTGCTAAGAGTATGAGCACTTGAGGTTGAGGATCAATGTATGGACCACTCCTCCTTGCTTGAGCTCAACTTGATCCACCCTTGCCTTTAGAACTTAATCAACTTGGGGTGAGCTGACTTGGTCCCAAGTGTGTACAAAAGGAAGGAAGGAAATGGTGTGGAAGAAGTTGAATCTACCTCCCCATTTTTTTCACTATTGCAAGAAAAAGGAGAATGGAGAGCTCTAGAGGCTTGGATCTCTCCAATGGCTCCTGGCTTCCTATCCATCAATCAGAGAATGAAAATGAATGAATTAGGGGAGTATATCTCCCTTGAAGGATCTCCAACCATGCCATTTTGATCCAATCATGTGAGTTGAATTGAAGCACATGGTCACTGAGCCAAGGAGGACCAACCTCCTTTGTGCTTGAATTTGAGCTTAAGAGGGAGTTTGAAATTTCAATTTTTGATCATAGGATCGGGTTTCGTCTAGGGACTAAATGGCCTGACCCAAACCCATTGGGTTGGGTGCACCACTTGTCACTAAGTCCCCTTGTGCTTTTAGGAAAGCCTCAAGTGAATGCGAAGAGGGTATGACCAAATTTCCCATGGTTCAAACCAAAAATTTGTTCTATGGCCTAGGGGTAGGATGGTCATTTTGCTATTTTTCACTTTGGAATATGTTGGGTATGTGGAGAAACTAGGTTTGGCCAAGTTTCATGATTTGGAATTCATTTGATAGGGTTTGGCTCATGTTGACCCATTTAGGTCAAAATGGGTCAACTTGGGTCAAGTTGACCAATAGGTCAAATTGGGTCAAATAAGGGTCAAAGTTCATATGACCATTTGAAATATTTTGGTTTTGGTTTGATTCAATTTATAGTTTTGATTTGGCTCATATGACTTCATTTAGGTCAAATGGGTCAAGTTGACATATTTGACCCATTTGACATATTTGGGGTAGGTCAAGGGTAGGTTTAGGTTAGGTTAGTCATATGGAGTGGATTGTATCTTTATTTCCAATCAATTTGGGTTAAGTTCAATTTGGCTCAACATTTTTTGTCATGTTGGTCTAAGGTCAATTGTTAGGGTCTAGTTGGCCAATTGAGTGGTCAAGTTACAAGTGATTTGGAATGGACTTGACCCATTGGTTTTAATCAATTTGGCTTAGATTTTTTGACACATTTTGACCCTTTAGGTCAAAATGGGTCAACTTGGGTCAAGTGCCAATTGGTTAGGCTCAAATGTTGGCTTGGTCAAGTTCAAACATAAGTCATGAGTGAACTTAGATCAATGGTTTCAATCAATTTGGCCTATGGTGGAATTTACTATGTAGGTTTCTAAGTGTTGACTTGGTCAACCCCAGTTTGACTTGGTTTGACCCAATTTGATTGATTGATCATCCCATGATGATTGTTGATCATGATGAGAGATATGAGTTTGGTTCAATCCAATTTGGTTAGATCAAAATTTGGCTCATAAGGTACTTTAGGTCACTTTGGGTCAAGTGAGCCTAAGTGGGTCAAATGGCTTGGTCAAAGCTTGATTTGGTTGATCTTGTATATGGACTCATGATTGAAATATAAATCCATTTACAAGTGGTTTGAAGTCAAATGGTTTTGATCCATTTGAAAATTTCATATTCAAAGGAAGAATATGAAGGGTCTTGGGTTTGATTTTTGAATTTTGATTGAGTGATTGTGATTTATATATGAGTTCATGATTGTAAGATTGATTGAATCAGAGAAAATCAAGAGTTTGGCTTGATTTGAAATTGATTTGGCTAAGTTCAAGATTTTGACTTGAAAGGCTTAGATTGGATTTTGAGTTGATTTGAGTTTGATTTGGAATTGGTTTGATTTTTGAATTTATATTTCATTTATATGTGAATATAAATGAGAATATAAATTGATCATGAGAAAATTTCAAGGATTTGATGGTTTAATCATGATTTAGGTTAAATCCATTAAGGGAATTTAAAGGATTTAAGGAAATTTTAAATTGAAATTTAATTTTTTGAATTGATTGATGATTTATATTTATATTTCATATATGAGAATATAAATAGGTTTTGAGAAAATCCCATGAGTTTGAATTGAATCAAGGTTTAGGTTAAATTAAAGGGAATTTAGAGGATTTAAGGGATTTTAAATTGGAATTTAATTTTGAGTTGATTTGATTGATTGATTTATATTTCATTTATATATGAGAATATAAATGAGAATAAATAAGTTTTGAAAAATTCCCAAGGTTTTGAATAGGTTTGATCAAGATGTAGGTTAAATCCATTAAAGGGAATTTAAAGGATTTAAGGAAAATTTTATGAATTGAATTTGAATTTTGAATTTAATTTAATGGGTTTTAATTTATATTTCATTTATATATGTGCATATAAATGAGAATATAAATGAGATATGAGAAAATCTCAAATATTTGATATAGTTTGAATCATGATTTTGGTTAAGTCCTTAGGAAGGACTTAGAAAATTTGGACTTAGGAATTTTGATGGATTTTGATCATGGTTTCAATCATAGATTTTAATCATGGATTTAATCAAATGGAGTTTATTTGATTTGGAGAAAATCAAAAGATTGATTTGGAGTTTGACTTGGAGGAAGGAAAGTGAGGAAAGGTTTAAGCTAAGGTTAAGAAAGTTTTCCTAACACCCCTAAGGCATGACCTATTCCTATGATTAACTCTTCTAAGTATTCTAGGGCTAGGTTGAGTGTCCACCTAATCACTAGATGTGTGTTAATACTAAGAAACTCTTAAAGGCTAAGAGAAGTCCTATGTCTAAGATGGAGGGGTTGAGAGCTCATCCTGAAAATGAGGTCAACTATAGATTATGGTTTTTCTCCTCTTTGAGAGGAAGCCGCACCATCAAAATTCATTTCCCAGCGTTGAAGCTAGTATCCTCTAAGTTCATGATTTGTCATTGGGAAGATCATCACTAAGTGGAGAATCAATATGAAGTGGGTGTGTTGCTAAGAAATTTGCGAGTGCTTGGCCTTTTGCCGCACGGAGGGGTAAGAAAGTGATATCAAACTATGATAGAATCTTGGACTAGCGTGCTAACCGTCCAAATAATGTCAGTCGTGTCATGAGATATTGTAGTAGATTTAGTCTAAATCAAGTTGACTTTATGAGAAATCATATAATGTCATAGCTTTTGTGATGCAAAGATTAAAGCTAGGCAATGCTTCTAAGTGGATGAATAATTTTCCTCAGCAGAGATTAGATGATGGCTCAGATAGTAGAGTGTATTTTCCTTCCCTTCTTCATTGGCTTGCACCAACAAAGCACCGATGGAGTCCTCTAATGTAGTAGTGTAGAGCATCAAAGACTTTCCCAAGATAGGGGCTGCTAGAACTGGCAACGTCATCAGGTACTTCTTGATATCTTCGAAGGCATGTTGGAACTTGTCATCCCACTTGATCTTGACATCCTTCTTGACAAATGCTGAAAATGGTTGGTATCTACCTGATAGGTTAGATATAAAGCATCTTAGATATGCCAACCACCCTTAAAATGATCTAAGCCGAGTTAAACTTTTAGGGGATGGCATTTCTAATATCGGTTTGATCTTCTCCAGATCGATTTCAATTCCACGATGTCGGACAACAAACTCAAGGAACTTCCCTGAAGCTACTCCGAATGCACACTTCCAGGGATTCATTTTGAGGTTAAATTATCTTAACCATTTGAAAACTAATCTCAAGTCAAAGAGATGGTCTTCCTTTTCTTTGCTTTTGATCACTAGATCATCGACATAGCACTCGACTTGATGATGAATGAGTTCTTTAAAGATTCAAGTCATGGCCCACTGGTATATGTCACTGCCATTTTTAAGGACAAAAGGCATGACCTTATAGCAATAGATTTTGATCGAGGTTCTAAAGGCAGTGTTCTTTCATCTTTAGGGGCCATCTTTATTTGGTTACATCCAAATGAATCATCCATGAAAGAGAAGACTGCATGAGATGAGGCAATGTCCACCATCAGCTCCAGTATTGGTAGTGGAAATTCGTCTTTTTGACATGTCTTATTTAGATCCGACGCATATGTGAATTTGGCCATTCTTTTTCTCAACTCGGATGACATTGACCAACTAGGTGTGGTATTTTTTTTTCCAGATGACACCATCATCGATCAGTTTCTTGACTTCAAAAATGACATGTTATTCAATGTCTAATCGCATGTGTATAGGAGCTTACTTGATAGGGTTAACATGAGGCCGTATTGCTACTTTATGGACTGCTATGTCAAGAGCCAATCTAAGCATCTCTTCATAACTCCATGCAAAGCAATCCCTAAACTCAATGAGTAACCTAACTAAGTCATTAGTTTTAGTTTCATTCAGCAAGGAACTAATGTATGTCGGACGTGGATTTTATTCAATTCTCAAGTTAGTTTCTTTAAGCTCATTGATGGTTGACTTGATTTCTTCTTCGAATCATGGCAGTGCATCTTTGACTTGGAAATCATCTGGGTCATCTGAAATTTTTAAGCACACCTCCTCATATGAGTTAATATGATTTGAAAAGACCTATCAGATTTTAAATGATTGGTGATGACTAAGTAGTAATCATCATCATCGACCACTCACTGTCAAGCCTAATCCTTATCTTGATTGAGAAGTTTTGCATTTATTATTCCGTAACCTTTCAAAGTAATATGACCTGTGCTTAGACCATGTATGTGGAATTAATCCTTTCTTTGCTAAATTATGAACACAAGGTGAGTACTAATCAAAAGATAATTCTGTTAAATCTTTATATGAATCATCCTTAAATTCTACATCAACTTCTTCACTTGAGGATGATGCTCTAAGATAGAACCTCTGAATCTTCATAACTGTGGATGATTTAGGTCTTAACTAGTAAACCCTCAACTTTTTTATGAGGAAAGTGGGTTAAAAGGTTTCCAACCGATGTCTTCAGCCATATAAAGAGGACTTGAATACACTTATATTTTGCTTAGGTGGCCGATCTTCATTGTTGTCTGGCTCGAGTGTCAACTCCAACAAGATCTACTGTGGAGAAGAGCTAGTTGGTGTGCTAACCATATAAGACTCATCCTCTGAATTAAACTCTAAGTCTATATGGATAGCAGGTGTACTCCTGGTAGCTGGGATAAATCTCTTGGTGGGTCGTAAGTATGGAGGTCTTCCACCCCTGGATTGCCTGACTTGCCTTCCTCCTGGTGGAGGTTGGGTTGTCCTCCCCATTTGTTCAAATGGAGTAACGAACTATGGGTGGAATCTAATCCCAGGCTCTACTTCATCTCCTGGGTCTATTTCTCGCTCCCTTTTTTTTCAATTTCATTTTATTCTTTTCTTTATTTTTCTCCCATGTGGGGATTTTGACTAAGTTTGCAAGAATAGACCTTTAGGTTTTGGGGGAGGTGCCAGGCCGCACACTCATATATCCTGACCTCATGAATTGAAAAGGGCTTGAGATCTCCTTTGATGCAATACACGATTCCACCTCTCATGAACTTGATGCACTGATGTAAAGAGGATGGAACTATGTTGTTCTCATGTATCCATGGTCTCCCAAGTAAAGCAAAAAGATGTATCAAGTCTATGTGAAATTTGGCTGATTCTAATCATCTATCTCTAAGAAATATAGAGTCAAGGCCCTCGCATTGTTCATTGAATCCTTTAAACAATGTTCTCTCCTTTTGTAGTTTAGAGATGTTAATCCTCAAGTAGGAAAGGGTTCTTAGACTCATAATATTGATTGATGCATCCAAGTCCACTAGAACTCTGGATAGCCTGAATCTGTCAACATCCATAGTAATGTAAAGAGGACTATCAATCAAAAGTGTCTTCATTACTGAATGTAACTCCTAAGATATCCTTCGAGCAGTGTGCTTTCTCTCTAGTAATAGTTAGTTGAGCTAAACATATCTCTGAATCAAGCAAGGCTTTGATTAGAGATTCCCTCATCTCCTTGGATAAGACAAGGGAGTCATATATGCTTAACTTAGTTGGCAACTTTCTAAGATGAGCGACGATGTTGTAATCAACTCAGGGTTGGTCCTCCATAAGCATATCCGTAGGTGGAGCATCTTGTGGAGGGACTATATGCTCACTAGAACAAATGACCTATTTACCCTTATCCTGAGGTGCTAGCCTAAGAGGTAGAAATTTGACATTGTGTAGGTTGACTTCAGTGACTTCTTGGAATGATGAGTTTGTGGAAAGTTCAACCTGCTCATCGAGTATGCTTACAGCTTCTCCTATAAGATCCTCAGAGTTGGATGACTCCAAGTTAATCTCAAGAGGTGAACCCGATTGATTCAGAGAAGGAAAATTTGATTCTAAATAAAAGAGGAAAGGATCAAAATTATTTGTGCTACTATTATTATTTTGATTCTGAATAAAGAGGAAAGGATCAAAATTATTTATGCTACTATTATTATTTTGACTTGGAGAGCTTTCAATAAGAATAAAACTAGGAGCATCAGAAGTA